>CM042952.1:32341735-33541735 GCA_023678885.1 Pogostemon cablin | reverse complement strand
TAATGTGGGATGGACAAAAATAAAATGTGTGAAATTTAACGGAATTTTTTTTAAAATTGATATAATATAAATTTGACAGAAAATTTAAATTTGTTTAATCAAAATTTTAAACATGAATTATCATTATTTATTAAAATTTATTTAATCTACTTAAATTCAAAATAAATATAGAAATGTAGTTCTAATAAAAATAAGTCAAATACAAAGGTGAATTTCAATACTAAGGAATATACTTTGTCACTAAAATATGAGTTACTCCATTACTTCTTTATCTAGATGAAAATAGATAATGGATAATTTGTGAGGAAATGAAGGATGAAATATTCTTTAAAAAAAAAAATCACAACATGAACTACACTGATTGAGGGACTACTAATTAAATAATTTGAATATTCTTGGCTCTCATTTCTCAAACAAGTTTGGGTGAAACAATTTGTAGGTTTGTAATCAATCAATGTCGTCGGCACTAAAATTGCATCACCAGAACCTTCAAATACTACGGCGCAAGAGCAAACTGATGAATGGCTGAAATATCTCAGATAATCAAAAATTACCCTGAAGTTGTTGCAGAAAGCGATTCATCCGTCAACGATCGATCAAACGACGAGTATGAATAATCCTCATCTTCCGAATCGCCTGCGTACTTGATCTCTTCTACCTCCGCCAATACCTGGATAACATCCGGCCGCTTTTCCGGCGACTTCTCGCAGCATTTCATGCCAATCTGCATCAGTCTAAGCATTCCGTTGGTTGCCCCTCTCTGAACCGCGATCTCTGGATCAAAAATCTCCGCCGTCCACTCCTCCCTCACCGCGCGGTGGACCCAACTGCAGAGATCTACTCCATTGGTCCCTGGAGGAGCTGAATTAGCCGGAATTCTCCCCGTTAGGAGCTCGAGAAGCAGGCAACCATAGCTCCAGACGTCGGATTTTTTGGAGATCATTTTCTGAGACAGGTATTCTGGGCATTTGTAAGAGGTCATACGCTGGGCTGCGATGGGGAGGGCGATCAGGGAGGTCAGGCCGTATTCCGAGACGAGGATTTCGTCGTTTTCGTCGATGAGGACGTTGGAGGATTTGAGATTGCCATGCGGGACGGTGGTTTGAGATCGGGTGTTGAGATGAAGATGCTTCATCGCTCGTGCCACGCCGCGTGCGACGGCGAGTCGCGAGCTCCACCTGAAGGGGACCCTGTCTCGCGTTCCTCTTCCACCTGCATAGTTATTTGGTAATAATCTTCCTTACAAATAATTTTGAGTATCCTTTCATGGAAGAGAGATGGTTCATTTATATCAATTTAGATTGGATTGCATAAACAATTGTTATCTTGTTATACATGATCAATTTATTGAATAAAAGAATATAGATTAGGAAGTAGAGAGAAATTACCGTGGAGGCGATTGTAGAGATTTCCATTGGAGGCAAACTTATAGAGGAACATTTTCTCATCCTTAGAGTAGTAGTAGGCTAGAAGTGGCAACAAATTTGGGTGTTTTTGATCAGCTATGGCTCTCACTTGCCTCATAAACTCTTCCTTGTTCAGAGGTTTCAAATCCCTCAACCGTTTCACCACCACCGCCGGCCCAGCCTCCATCATTGCCTTGTAGCAATTCCCAAAGCTGCCCTTCCCTAATCCTTCAGCTGATGCTCTCAACAGATCATCAAGATCAAACCTACTCATCATCCTATTATCCTCCATGAATACAAGCTGACCTCTTTCTCCTTCAGCGATTCTCTTTTCTGATGCTCGCTCCACAATCTTGCTATCATGCTCCTCATCTCTAGGTATGAGATTCCTTTTCTTTATATCCATTTTGAGTTTCTTGTATTTCTTGTAGTACGCTACGAAGAGGAACAAAATGACTACTAGTACGATTACATCCACCACTACTAAAATGGCTGTAAAGTGCTCGCTATGACCTTTTCCGCTTGAGCTTGAGCTTGAGTTTGGACTAGGTGGGTCAGAAATATCATGGATGGAATTACAGGGATTAGAAGTTGGAGGACCACATAAGTTGTCATTACCTAAGTAAGATGAAGGGCCAAATGATTGAAAGGTTCTGGTTTCTGGTATTTCTCCTGAAAGATTGTTGTAGGAGACATTGAATATTTTTAAGCCTGATTGGTTGAATCTGGGGATTGGACCGGTTAAATAGTTGTCCTGAAGCTGAAGGGATTCCAGGGAATTGAGATTTACAAGAGATGATGAGATGTTACCAACAAAACCATTTCCTGATAAATCTATGTTTGTTATGTTGTGGTTATAGGTGAAGTCCATCATATTTCCCCTTAGGGAGTTGTTCTTGAAGCTAAGAGTAACTAACTGAGTGAGATTGACAAGTGCATCTACCTTGATTTCGGCGATGAGTCCCATGCTTTCCAAGGTTAGGCCGGTGACTCGCCCATTAATGCATTGGACACCATACCAGTAAGGCATGCTATTCATGTAGCACATGATCCCTGTCCAATTGTGATCGAGAAACGAGTTATTGAACCATTCCTTGAGGGCCTTCAGCGCGTTTCTCTCATCACCATGGAAGCCAACAGGGTCATCTTCTGCTACAGCCCGCTTGTGCATGAGAAGAAGGGCAACAATGAGTAGGAAATTGTGGTAAGTGAAGGGAGTCATTAGAGAGTATAGAGATTGTGTTAGGAGCTTGAGAAATGAAAGAGTTGATGAGTAATATATTGATTAAATTCCCTTGGGATTCTAGGACAGCTATACGTTAACTTGGTGGGAAAAAAAACAAGAAAATCTGGAAGTTTATGAGCTGAGAAACCAATAAATTGATATGCATTGTTATATAAGCTGCTGATTCAGTGGTGTTGTGTGTTATAGTAATTTTCACCAGTTCGCATAATACAAATAGAAGACGTTGGTTGTTGCATATCAGTATAAATAATCTAGATCATTTTATTAAGATATTTCATCCGGCTTCTTTGTATTATAATAATTGCAATGTCAAGTTGGGCCTATTTCCATGGCTGACAACCACCAAATTGATCTCCAAATCAGGTTCAATTTAATAAGTAAACCCACCCTCTGTTACTGGAACCGATCAACACCTACATTCAATGTTACCTTCGGAATCCGGAGAAATACTCCCTCCATATTCAATCTAGCTTCGTGGTTTATAACATATTTAGGGAGTGATACATAATAATAGTTAATTATATATTAAAGAGTATAATTATTTTCTCTCTCTCTCCGGCTCCTCTGTCTCTCTAACATCATTCACACCCAAATCCTACTAACAACACCGGTATCACACCACCCCCACACTCGATTTTCTCGCCCCGCTTTGCCCTTAATCCCTACCTTTGCATTCTACCTTCCTCACACAAATCTCTCCACACAATGGCGTCCTCCTTCGTATCTCACACTCTCTTCTCTGCGGAGAGTTCTTCATCCTTGTCTAATTCCAAGAAAATCATTGCCAATGCTCTGCCTCTCCGTTTCTGTAAAGTAATCGCTTACTATTTCCAGATCCCAGCTAGTTTCCACCAAGACCAACACAAGCTTCATCTCCAACTCCAATTCCTCCGGCGACAACAGATGCGCTGACGAAACCCCGATTGAATTGAGTAAGCATAATTTTTAATCTATCTTCCTCTGCTACTCTGCTTAATGTTCGAAATTTCTCACGTGTTTTTATTTTTCAGAGTACCCTGCATTTCCGACTGTCATGGACATTAATCAGATTCGCCAGATTTTGCCTCATCGGTGAGTGAATCTAGTTCGAAAGACGTTTCACCGGATATATAGAAATTTTGTATGCCAAAATATGAATTTATTTTGTACCGTAGGTTTCCGTTTTTGCTGGTAGATAGAGTGATCGAATACACTCCTGGGGTGTCGGCTGTGGCCATCAAGAATGTAACCATAAATGATAATTTCTTTCCTGGCCATTTTCCTGAGAGGCCAATTATGCCTGGTGTGCTCATGGTTGAGGTAAACTTTTCTGGCTTCAGGATAATTGTTTCATACTACTTGTTAGCTACCCGTTTTTGTCTTTGATTTAAGCTTCAGTAATAAATTCTTCTGTTCTTATACATTGATGTTTGTGCGAGTTACTTAGGGTTAGTGATGAAACAATTTTCTCATACTAGAAATCGTGTTAAATGTTGATGGCTGTAATAAATCAGTCTTAGATTTCTTTGCTGTTCTAATCGATATCTTGAGTGCTAGTGCTTTTGCAGGTCAACCATAGAAATCTAATTAAACCATTTAGAATTGCTTCTCATTTGCATATAGACTACAGTTTGATTGAATGGAACTCTGTGTGGACTCATGTGGAATATCTTTTTTGGGATCTGGAACTTGAGTTTTTAGAATGTTTGCCAGGTCTCCCTTTGTGTTTGTTGCGTTTAGACTGCATACCTTCTTTCTCATTGATATATGACTGGCAAATTTATAATTATTATTGTGAGGGAATTGACCAAGTTATTTAATGTGTTGATTTCAGAACTTTGCAATATAAGGAGCCTTTTCTCATAGATCCATTCGTCAAACAGTGGCCTTTGGTAGCACAAGTAGCTTTGGTTCATCTAACTTAATTTCTAGATATATGTTCAGCATGTTTTTATTGCATATAGAACTGAGATCTTATTTTGGGTGGTCAATTAGTCATAACTCAGATGTGTGATTCATAATGAGTTAAGAAAACATGATAAAATTTTCACTTCTAGAGTAGTTAGTTAGTGCTTTTTATTTCAGCAACGCATTGTCCAAGCTGGCTGAAGGTTCTTTTGTTACTGGTGAGTGGATCGCCTGCAACTCTTTCTACCCATGTGCCCTGGTATTTCTTTAATCTATGATTGGTAGTACGAGCAACGAGGCATAAATGTGAAAAGCTAGGACACATGCGCTGGCTCTGTAGTCTCTATAGAAACATTTGTTTATATCTTAGTATGTGTTATCTTTTGTGCTTTTAATTAGCAATACATGAATACACCTTCTACTTGAATCGAGGTTCAAGCCAATGGCATTATGAATTCTTCTACTTTGTTTGTGTCATGTCCTGCATTGCAAACTCCTTAAATATTCTCCTACTTTTAGATTTCTCAATCTCCAACTTACCATATGAGGCTCAGGGGTGTGGGGCTAGGATTTTTCTAATTGTAATAACAAATCATCTTTAATTTGGATTTTCAAATTTGAATTTGACTAATGAGGAAAGTATCAAGAAATAATTCTACTGACTGTACTTGCCATAATTAATGGTACTACTCGTCTTAGTTACTTAGTTATACTCCATATAATCATTAAGTTTATATGCCAAAAGTTCTTGATTCTACACTGCATGTAGAACCTTTCTTCAATTATAGGTCTCTGTTCTTATTAATTCGTTAACAGATTGTATCACTTCCCCGTATTTACCAATCCTGTGCTCACAAATCTACTAATGCTAGGCGTAATATATGTTTGCTGTGGATTCAGGCAATGGCCCAGGTTGGGGGCTTGGTTATGCTACAACCAGAGGTGGGGGGATCTCGTGAAAACTTCTTCTTTGCTGGAGTTGACAAAGTAAGATTCAGGAAGCCAGTTATTGCAGGAGACACCTTAGTAATGAGGATGAACCTCGTCAAGTTTCAGAAACGATTTGGAATAGCTAAGATGGAAGGGAAAGCATACGTAGGTGGTGAAGTGGTCTGTGAGGGTGAGTTCTTGATGGCTATGGGAAGTGACTGATCTCTCTCCATACGTTGTCTTGATTTTTGCAGCTCTTCTTATTAGAGTTATAGTCTTCTTAGTTTTACCCTTTCATTCAGTATACTGGCTTATCAAATTAGTGGCTGCTTCACCATTTTTTCTTGAGAAGGAAACTGAATAATATTTAAATTCAGTTTTTACTGTTCCTACAAGTTGATTGTATTGAAATGTTCATTGTAATAATCAGTATTTGCATGTAAATGTGTTGGTGCACAATAGATGTGAAGTGGTTATACTGTCTAGATTGCAAAGTGGTGTTTATACAATGATGTTGAGATAGATTGAAGAGTAAGATTACAAGCCAAGGGCTCCAAGGGGAGTCTTGCCTTGGCCTGCCTCAAAATAGAAGATGAGCATAGCCAACATGGCAATCCTAGCATGCTTGATTTCGGCAAGCTTCAATCTCTCCAGCTTCTCCGTATCAGGTATGTAGGTCCCATTGTTCAATGTGCCTGCAACCCCCAAGGGGTCGAAGAATTTACCACCGGGGTAGCCTTGTTCCCCAGTGGCGTTTGCAAAATTCTCTGCAGTTCTTGACCAGGGGGTGGCCCATTCCACGGATTGGGAATCGGGGCTGAAGAAATCCACCCATCTCTTGCTCTCCACCCATCCCATCAGCAGCAGCTGAGTGCCCAGCAGGGTGCCAAACGAGAAAGGCGCCACCGCCCCGGGGGCGGCCCCCGCCTCGAACCAGGGGATGCCGCTCCACGCCTGCCCGACAAAGATGCCGACGACCGCCGTCATTGCCCACCGCCCGTGGATGAGCTCAGCCTCCCTGTACCATTTCAAGAATGCTGGATCTTTTCCAAGCCCCAGGGGGTCGAAACCATAGTCACCAGGTAACCTGTGAAATTTTGTAGATTCATTCATTAGCAGACGGGTGTAGAAAGAATATTCTGTGGAGTAGAGTTTAACTTAAGCAGAGACTTACGAGCCATCGAGCCATTCGGGGTCGACGAAGTTGCCGCCGCCTCTGACGCCAGGAAGCCAGGACTTCTTAGGGGCGGCTGCGGCAACCACCGCGAGCAGGCGCTTGGGAGCGGCGACTCTGGCGGAGATGGGGGCGGAGAGCAAGGCATGGGCTTTCTTACCACCAGTCAAGAAGGTGGATCCCAAGCCATTTACCAATGCGGCAGATGTAGAGGCCATCCTTCTCTCACTCCTTTCCTCTTTTTTGTGAAGATGTAAAGAGGATTGTAGATTAGCGTTTCTTCTGGAAATCTGGTTATTAAGGAAGCCAGGTGGGATAAGTGAAATCTGGAGATCAAATCTTACAAGATTTCTAGCCAATCAGATTATCAATTCCATCCACATCTTCAGAAATTGTTGCCTCCACGTGGACCGCTCCTGCTCCTCTAGTTTCTGTCTGAAAGATATTTTATTTGGATATACAGCCACTGTAGGACATTCACAATCACACAGTTTATGTTTGTGAAAAAATTAATTGAGTATAAAGGCTCAAGCCCAGATCGAAAAGGTTCCACTTTATGAACTGGAGTTGGGCTAGGTTGCAAGCTTGACCTTAGTACCTACATATTCTCATGAACATTGAACACTCCAATAACCCCTAAAAATCAAAAACTAAATAAATTACTCCATTAGATTCTATGAGACTTGGCACCAATACTTGCCTTTAAGATTTTAAAATTAATTAATAAATCATACGAATAACCTCAATTTATAATTATACCTTAGATGAGCTGGAATAATTTATTTTATTTACCGCGCGAGGGTAGATTTGATAGCATTTAAGGTATCTACAAAGCCTAGTAAAGTCTAAAGTAATTGAATAGGGCATGCTTTGTCATGTGTTCATTACAAGTAGAACACGCAATGATGCGAGCATAAAAGTGCTGGTGTTTTGAATTATGCGATTAAAGTATATATTCCTCCATATAATTACTTTTCATTTCATAATTCATGCACAATTATAAAAATAGTTATTTATAAAATATTAACATCCATCAATTAATATTACAAAAGTGTCACTAATTTACATTTTGTACATTCAATTTCTCTTTAAAATCATGTGCATTAGATTTTACAATTACGTAGTATATGTGTGGTGAATTAATGCTATGCATTGCATATGAATGAAGTCATGAAAATAATGAGATTCTTGAAAAGAATGCTTATTAGAAAAATAAACATGGGGTTACCCTTTTGCGCATTCAACCAACTACCTTTTGTTTTAGCATATATTAAGATTAAGATAGATGAGAAAAAATAGTAAAAGGAAAGAAATAGAGAAGTAATAATGGAGTTATATGTGCACCGAAAGTTGATGGCGTGGTTTGGAGGGCCCTTGAGCAAAGCACGCTTTTAGCCAAATGAATCTATCCCACTTCATCAAATGTTCCAAAACCATCTCATCTCATATCATTATATATTATGTAAATGAAAAATTCGTTGCGTGCTTGGAATCTCTCTCTAATAAAAATAACCAAAAATGTGCTATTGAAATTTGAAAGCTAACCAACGGACTGAAATCGCCCTTCCATTTCAAATGTAAATAAAAAAGGTAACACCAACCAATCATTTGCGACCCTTTTTTAAATTTGCCTTTTCTTCACACTTCAGCAGGTGATTTCAAAAATAAATAAATAAAAAGCAGTAATTCACTATTTTATGCTTCAATGTATACACAATCATAATTTAGTGTCATTATATTTGTAAGGAGTATATTTCTATACTTGTCACCTTCAATTTTTGGGTTATTTTGGAGTGCACTGGTAAACCCCCAAAATATTTTTAATTATTTTATTTTATTGAATAGTAAAAATTAAATGAAAATCTAATCTAACGGATGAGATTATCTAGGTGTGTAGTAGTTAAACTCTCAATTTTTATGGGGTAATTTCACATTAATTTGTTTAGCAATATTTTGTGTAGTTATATTATTATTCTTCATTTAAAAATCTTAAAACTATCATCATACCTCTAACTTTATCATTTTATGCTCCATGTTAGGGTTTTATTTTATTTTATCATTGTCATTGTCACGTAAAATCAATTATTCTGTGTGTTTTGTTATAAAAAAAAAAGCATATATTAAAAATTTAGATTCCACGTGTCGACCCACCCATGCCCATCATACCCGCTCCGCTGTATGAATGAATTACTCATAAATCCTAATATATAATAAACCCTTTGGACGTCTGACTCTTCATTTTCCATCACATAGATCTCTAAATTAATTTAATTAATCAACAATGTTGTGGAGAATCCCGGTGGTGTTCACGGTGTTTGCGGCAGCGTTGGCTGCGCATTCAGCTCCGGCACCGGCGGTGGACTGCTCGAGCCTGGTTTTGAACATGGCGGACTGTCTGTCGTTCGTGACGGCGGGGAGCACGACGAAGAAGCCGGAGGGGACGTGCTGCTCGGGTCTGAAAACGGTGCTGAAAACGGACGCGGAGTGCCTGTGTGAGGCGTTCAGGAACAGTGCTCAATTGGGGGTGACGCTCAATGTCACCAAGGCCATCACGCTTCCCGACGCCTGCCATGTCTCCGCCCCCTCCGTCTCCAACTGCGGCTGTAAACCCTAATCCCTCTTTCTTTTTTTTCTTTTCATTTACTGAAATTTGGCATGTATAATGTACTGTTTTATAATAACATGGGTTTTTTTTTGTTTTGTTTTTGTCCAACAGTGAGCATTGACACAGGCGCCCACGCCCCAGGTAAATCCAAGATCTTATATTTCATTAATTCATGGTTTCCATATTCTTTAATTTCATATGGCCTGAGTGAAAGTAATCCAGTTTATTATATTATGGCTTGATTATTATGTCTAGTAACTTGAAAAGTAAGGCTCACAAGTTTTTGCCAAACTTGAATTCAAACTAGCTAGGATAGGGCATGCATGATGTAGAACATTAATTTTCTTCTTGTATAAAATATTATTTTGTACTTCTACAGCCGTGTCTCCAGCTGCTGCTGTATCTCCGAGCTCAGTTGCCGGGGCTCCTAGTGCCAGCATCGGAGCTAATGAAGCGGCTCTTGCTCCAGCCGCAGCGCCGTCCGGAGCTCCACTTCTCACTGCCTCCACGCTGTTGCTCGTCTTGGCTGCAGCATCTTTTGCTCCCTTTTAAGACCAAGGAATTAAGTTCACCGTATGTGGATTAACATAGGATTCAATTTGAGCTATTTATCGTTACTATTCATTTTTCAGAATTCTTGTCGGCTTTGTAACAACCTTTTGACTCTCTATCGTTTGCGTATGATGATTATTGGGCCATGTCTTGCCTGCACCTATGATTATATTTATTTATGGAAAGAGAGAGACATTCTTTGTTACATCCATTTTATTTCATCTCAGAGCCACTAGTACTTGATTTTTTGAAACGATACATACACTTTTGTCATTTTTTTATAGGCAAAATGGTTTTAAAAAGGAATATTGCTGATATTAATTAAATGAGAGAGGGGGTATCAGAGATTTTTATATATTTTTTTATTTGGAAAGGGGGCATCAGAGAATTTAATTTATTATTACCGAATAATACCTTAAAGAAAGCGACTCCTCCAACCCATCTGACTATAAGCTTCAGAAGAAGATGGAAAAGAAATAGCATACATTTAGATGGTTAAATAAAAAAGAATTCGTGTAATACCTCCTATGACTGGAAGTAAAACAATACAAAGAAACTGCAGACATTGATTGACCAATGTCAATTAGCCAACACTCAAAGAGAGAATACAGACAAGAGAATGAGATGAGCATACAAGACAACATATACAGGGGAAAGAAAGGAAATGTATTTGAAATTATTCATCTTCTTTAAATATCATTCATAATTTGATCTTGAAGCTCTTTCAAATAATGAGGTGAAGTTTTGATAAAAAAAAAAAAAAAGAAAAGCCTCAAGGCTCCATCTTAGGAGCCAAAGTGGCCATTGCATCAGCTACGCTGAGAAACATGTTCTCCTCTCCAACTTTGTTGGCGAATGCCGACGCGTATAGCTTGTCCAGCACCACCTGCCCCGGATTCGCTAGAACTAGCTGATCCAACAACAAATTAACACTGGCATGTTAGAACTCAACTTACCCCATCATCTAAATCCTACTTACTAACTGTCTCTCTCACCTGTATATCTCTCTTCTTAAGATTCTTGAGCAGATCTTCCAATGCATGAATGCCACTCGTATCTATATCGGTTACAGCTGACCACACAACACAATCATTTTAACATTGTGCTGCCAATGAGCTACGCAAATGATTCACTAGAATGAATGAGTGAGCTTACGAGATAGTTCCATTATCAAGTAGTGGATTTTCTGTTTGGCATCTTTGAGCTCTTCCTCCTCATCCGACAGCAATCTTAACGCCCTGTTAAAACAGTCGTGTCAGTTTGTGATTCGATCAAGTACGTGTTTTAATACAGGAGATTGATTGGTACCTACCTCTCCCTAATGTAATTGGAGTTGGAGAAATAGATAGCAGAATCCACTCTAACAATGAGTATGCCAGGAGTCTTTGTTGCTTCTGGATACTGCTGAATGTTCCTGTATACTGTAGTTCTTGGGATCTTTCCAAGCACTGAAGTTCGAGGACGCGTGACTTGGAGAAGGATCTTGGCGAATGAGATGGCGACAGCGATGAGAAGGCCTATTTCCACGGAGATGAAAACAACACCAAAGAAGGCTCCCATGCAAGCAACAAAATCAAATTTGTCGATCTTCCATATCAGGATCATGGCCTCGTAGTCGAACAAACCCACCACAGCTGATATGATGATGGCAGCAAGAATGGCATTGGGGGTGTACTTGAACAGAGGGGTGATAACTTCCAGTGTTAGAAGCACAATGCAAGACATCACTATGTTTGAGACCGCCGTGTTGCATCCGGCCATGTAGTTCACAGCAGACCGCGAGAAAGAACCTGGCACCAAAAAACAAGCATGTTTGAGACAGAGTTAAAAGTACATTGTCATTAACAAATCACAAAGGGTGTGTGTGATCATCAACCTGTGGCAACATAACAAGATGTCATTGAGCCCACAATATTCATCGAGCCTAATGCCACCATTTCTTTGTTCCCATCCAAGTGATAGTCCTTCATCGCTGCAAAAGTTCTACCAATGGCTACAGCTTCCTGATCAAGTAAGAGAAGCAGATGAGAGATTGTGATGAAGTGTTTGAGAATATTGTGCTCAATCTTGTGCTTACCGTTAGACCAATCAACCCTGCAATAGCACCAATTCTGAAGCCTGTTAAAACGTAGCTGCCAGTGAAATGGATTTGATGCAAAGATGAAGGATTGATGCCCTTATCAATATGTTTGACCTTTAAGAAAGGAGAAGCCATAATCTTTGTTAATCATCAATGGCTAAACGAAAGACATAAAAAGTTGGGTTGGGTGTACGCACGATTTGGACTCCTTTCCTGTCTGCATGAGTGATGTATACTGAGAAGGTTGCGATGATGACTGAGGTAAGTGGTGCTATTGCAGGAATCCAAAACAATTTCCTGTTCTTCTTTCCCTATTCCAAATACGAGGATGATAAGTCTCAATTCGTTAGGGAAATCAAAGACTAGGGAAAGAGGACTTACAATATACTTGGCAAAGAGCAGAGCAGCTAAGAATACAAGTCCAATTACAATAGTCTCCCAGTTCCACTGTAACCCAAAATGTATCATTATAATCATGAGATGAGATGGATGGATGGGTTAGTTAGTTTAACTGAGAGAGGATGGTACCCACCCCATGATGAACGTTCTCAAACACAGAACGCAGAACAGAAACTATGTCGGTTTTCTTGGTGAAGTTCTTGACTCCAAACAAGCCTTTGAGCTGTTGAAGGCTGATGGTTATGGCAGCTCCAGCCATAAATCCCACAATGGCGGCATGAGAGAGAAAGTCAATCAAGAATCCCAACCTGAAACCAAACACCAATATCCTAGTGTTAAATTCAGACATACATGGGCTGAATTGATGGTGGTAACTGGTAATTGTCTTTAATCACCTGAAGAAACCTAGAGTGAACTGAGTGATTCCAGCGAAGAAGGTAGCCGTAAATGCAAGGCGGCGGTATGCAACTTTGTTTTTGGGATCGATCTCGTTTTGAAGCATAGTACCGAGCAAGAGAGACACGACAGCCACCGGTCCAATGGCAATATCTCTTGAGCTGCCCATGACGGCATAAATCAAGGGTGGAACAAAACTACTGTCTGCAGTGGAAATAATACAGATTTTATGAATCAAACTATTCCAAGATTGTAGAAACTAAGCAACATGATGTAATGAAACTTACAGAGTCCATACTGAGGATCCAAATTTGCTAGTTTTGCATATGCTATATCCTGCATGGAAACAGATGAGAAACTAGAAAACAGAAACAGAATGATCAATGATGATTGATGGATGATATGATTAATGATTACCTGAGGGATGCAGAGACTTGCAATGGTGAGTCCAGCAATGAGATCACCTTTGAACATGTGAAGTTTGTAATGTCTAGCCCAATCAAGAATGGGGAAAATCCCTCGGATCCCCAACAAAAGCTTTCTTGTTCCTGACTGGTCCTTGAAATCGCGAAGAGGGTCGTCGTGGAAGAAAGTCTCCTTAAAAGTGAACTTGATCTCATCAAACAGGCTTTGCTTGGGAGGCATTCCCACCTTGTAAGGCTCATTGTCGCCATGCCGACGAGAAGAAGCTGCACTCGCTATATCAGTCCCGTCTCCTATGCGATTGCTACTCATTGTAACAAGTGATGATTCGATCACCTGCTTCAATTCTAATCAAGAAAAGATGATCACCAAGTGTTGGTTAGGTAGTTACATATAAGTAATAGAAGCTATCTGAGATTATATAGGATACATTAAGCTAAAGTCAACTGTACATAACACTCCATGTGTTATCAAAACGTCAGAATGAATGTAGATCAGTTTGAAACCAAGTGCAGATAGAAATCAGCTAGCTTATTGTTCACAGAATCTTATTTAAAGAGAAATGATTGGTAGTTTAACTGGATAAGCTTTTGTGATTAAACAAAAACAGTTGACATTTAGAAATTTTGAGTCTAAAATAGTATGCTGGTGGAGTATTCTACCGGCCCCCTTCTATTTCAACTCACCTCTAATTCTAATTTTTACTATTTTGGTTCTTCTACATATGAATTTGAATTATTTAAATTAGATTTAATAGCATCGTTTCTTCAATCGAGTTTAGTCAAAGAAGTTTATTAGAGTATCAAGTAATTAAGGTACTGCCAAAATTAAGCTCACTGGGGACCACATGAGACAATCAATAAATATACTTGCTGTTATTACTTTTGGGGAATTATTGTGCACACCACATACTATGATATATAGGAACTTTCTACTAATTAAAATAAATATTTACAAAAGATAATATTTGTTCCATCCATGACCTCACAAGTTTTTTTTCTTTGCTAAATTAAATATAGAGAAGTCCGGTTTCCGTAAAAAACCCTTGAAAATACACAAAGGTCGACCCGACCCGACCCAGCCCGACTAATTTAAACCATGAATTAGTTAATTATTGAAGCTTAACCACTTGGACGTATCTATTTGACTTCTTTTTATTTATTTATTTATTTTAAATTTCAGCCATAATCAGATGTACTAATGCGTGGATAAATGAATACTAGAGGGTTACCTTTGGCAGTGACTGTGCGGGATTTCACTTGAGTAATCACCGATGATTCATCTCACCAACACAAACCCTAAAAATAATGGTATAAAAATGATAGTAAAATGTATTTTAACCAAACAAAAAATACTATGTAATCACCAAAACGGCAGCGTTTGCACGTACATTCCACGTAATGTATTTAAGAAAGAGAGTTGAAATCCGAGAGGTGTAGTTGACATAGCCGGAAATCCGTCCAGGTTCAACGAACACCAGGCGTTGAAACATTCACGGATATGATAGCAATAATATAATCCTTATTTGCTTCAAAAAAAAATTGTAAGAAATCGCAATAATGAACACTTGTAGTTTGATGATATGGAGATCGATCATCGGACAACCAACAGCTGGCCGCAACTGCAACGCAACACAATGCGTCTTCGTAGTCTACAAGAACATGGACATAGTGTTGGCACAAGGGAGGAAATCTAGAGAGACAGAGAGGAAGAGAGAGGATTTTCTCTTTCCAATTAATGCAATAATCCTTTTTTTTTTTCCTTATGGTCTTCGTATTGTCTACTTGGAATTTAGTGTTGAAAACGTCTAACTTATTGTAGTAATATGAGATAGTCTACAAAATATGAGATTCGATGATCTTATATAGTATATATTAGGGGTAAGATTTATTGAATACAATGTGTAGATAGTCGGTTGGGGAATGGTGTAGTAATTGATGTTTGTTTTGAAATTCAATGAGAATGAAAAAATGTACACTCTGGATTAGGAAAATGTAGTAAATCTACTAATAAATAATGTTAAATTTATGTTAATTTTGAGAATTTAAATATGACATATTTTAATCAACTTTATTAACTTTAAATGGCTATAGTATTTTTAAGTAATAAAAAATATAAATTAATTATATGTGTGTAAAAAATGAGTGTCTAATTTAAAATTAAAGTAACTTTTGAGGTTGATGGATAAAGTAATTTTTCTTTTTTTGAGTTGTGAAGTGTATTGTGTGACAAACAAATGAGGAAAGTATGAACGGTTTTGTGGGATGAATGAAGTAATATTCATTAATCCACATATAAAAAACAAACGGGCACCTTATAATCAGAATGAGTATTATATTCTTCCATCCGGTAAATGCGTTCATATTCGCTGTTTTGTTTTAATAAAATTGTTTTTTATACTCGTAAATTTTCACTTGTTAATTAATAAATTAGTGAAAAGAATCTCTAGTTCCAAATTAAAATTAGAAAATTTGTCAAAACCTTAAAAAGAAAGTGTAAAAAGAATCATTTGTCATTGTCTCTTTGAGCAACTCTTTTCTTGGCGCTGCTAGTCTTTGAATGGACATTCTGAAAACAATTTTTTTGGTACTTTATTTATTTTATATTTTAATACTATTATTTATTTAATTTTTCTCTACTTCTTCCGTTATTTAGGGGTGTTTTAAATGAAGGTTTGTTTAAGATTTACTCAATCGTAGAAATATTGTTAATTTGTTACATTTTATTAATTATAGTATTTCATAAATATTTTTACATTTTTTTTAATAATTGAGATTCGCACAAAATAATTAATATTTTTATATGAGGCCAACATACAACATTAACATATTTGTGTTCATGTAATATACTCCACATAAAATATTACTACAATATAATCTCTAGAAATAAATTATATATTTTAAATTATAAAGATAAAATAGCAATAATCTTTATATATATATATATATATATATATATATATATATATATATATATATATATATATATATATATATATATATATATATATATAACTTAAGAAAGATACGGAGACAACTAATAAGCAAAACAAACTCCCATCTACTATATTTTAATTTATAATGATTGTATTATCAAATAATTAGAGTAAGCAATTATGATTAAGAATTAAAGTTAGAATACTTAATTCCATAAACTAACTCAAAAGACATGAATAAACAAATAAACTTACACGTTATAAGCAAATTGCAACGGTTGAAAAGGCCTTTATCAGATTTCATTTCATTGTTGGCTAAAGAAAGGAAGATGAATGTGATATCATACTCAAAGCACTCATGCAGTTGTATATGACTAACTACTAATTCTTTCTATCAAAAAGCACTTATAAATTATTCAACTTTCATTTAGTTGACTTATTTACACTAAACCTTCTAGAAATTAGAAATTCATTTACATTTTTCAAAACCAAAATCATCACATATTTTAATTTACTTTCTTTCCACACTTTGAAATTTCAGTTCGATATTCTAATGGGCCCAAAAAGATAACTCTGAAGTCATAAAAAGGATTGTAAGCCATTGATATGTTTGATTACAAAAAGACAAATGATTCTTCACAACTCTTTTCAATAAGGTTACCGTAAACTCAATACTCCCTCTCTCTCCCAACACAATTTTCACACCTCCTTTTTAAATTTAAATTATAAAGGAGGTGTGAAAGAGACGTAGGGAGTATATACTATGTTAATTTTTCAAAATAATTTATTAACTATTAATTTTTTAAATGATAAATTATTATTCATGTGTCAAAAATTATAATATGAGGTAATACACACTAGTTGAGATAGATAATTATTGATTTGAAAAGTAGTAATTTCAAAGAATAATACTCCCGGGTATTTTTACCCATTTGTACGGGCACGGAGATTAAGACGTTTTATTTTTTAATATATAATATAAGAGAAAGTAGGGATAAATTAGTAATTTAAAAAGAAAAAGTGAATAAAGTTATTGGGAATTATGAATAAAGTGTAAAAAAGTAATTAAAGTTGTTGGAATTGTAAAAAGTAGGTAATAAAATATTATGTATTTTTGCCAAAAATGGAATGAGTAAAAATACGTGGGACACTCCAAAATGGAAAGTGAGTAAAAATATGTGGGACTGAGGGAGTAATAAGTTTTGGATCGAATGTATGGTAAAATTTACTGACAGCTCTTGTACGTACTCATTAATTAAATAAATTACTCCCTCCGTCCCACAGAAGTTGTGACATTTTCCTATTTGGGTTGTCTCATAAAAGTTGTTACATTCCTTTTAAAGCATATGTGATCCACACAAAAAATATTAACATATTCACATTGGTCCACACACACTACTAATACATATACTCACTACACATTAAATATTATTTCTCTCACTTTACTTTATATTAAAATATTATACTCTTTAATCTACGTGCCTAAAAAAAATATCACGAATTTAAATGGACGGAGGGAGTATGAGTTTTTAAACTGCTTATAAAATTAAATAATATCTCGACGTGTGTTTTGGTCCAAGTAACTATGAATAATGCAGCTCATATATTTTCAATGAAAAGAAAATGCATTCACATGGTGTTGACTTGATCAAGATAGGCAACTCACTGAGTCCACTAATTTCAGTATGTAATTCTTGTCCTAGTTCTTTTGTCCATTATCATAAAATTGTCATTTCCTTTAAAAATTAATTTGGCCAGTTTTTTTAATTAATTTATGAAAATTTGATCTTGATTTTTTTTATTAAATGAAAAAAAAAAAAAAGAGGGAAACGAGAGACAGAGAGGACTAGTTACTATTTATGCTTGGAAGATTAAAGTACATGAGTCCATACTCAAAAATTGTTTTGGTACAGCCCATAGATTTAAGAAGCCCAAACAAAAATGGTTTACTTCGGTGGGCCTTGAGCTGCAGTAGGCCCATAAAGATATGATCAAAACAAATAAATTAATGGGCAAATTGGTTGGGCCTTCTGATCATGTGACACTAATTGAGAAGTAAATATGAAATGAGCATTAGAACACGGCTGCACACGATGATCAATGAATCTTTCGAAATTCCAGACATGGCGCCATTCTCTTAACGCCAAAACTCTTGCTTCTCTTCATTCGCATGTCGCCGTTAAACCGGAAATCAAGATTTCTTTACCGCTAGAAAAAGTCTCAGCAGCAGAGAACTCCGAAATCGATTCCATCGGCGTGACAAACGTAACCCATTGGACAAGAATCATCCACAAAATCTGTACTGTCGACCGCGACGCCGACGCCGCCCTCCGCCTCATCCACCAGCTCCGCCTCCGCGGCTTCCTCCCGGACTCATTCAACATTAGCAGCATCATCCACGCTCTCTGTGATGCCGATCGTTTCTCAGAAGCACATGATCAGTTTTTTAATTTCATCTCCCATCATCTCGCCCCAGACGAGCGCACATGTAATGTTCTCATTGCACGATTGCTCGATGGCGGCGACCCTTTTCGTACATTAGGCTTGATTAACTCATTGATTGCTGAGAAGCCTCAGTTCGTGCCTTCTTTGGTGAACTACAACCGGTTAATTGATGGGTTTTGTAAATTGGAAAGATTGGAGTTTGCTCACTTGATGTTGTATCACATGTTGAGGAAGGGGCATTGTCCAACTGTTGTTTCCTATACTACTTTGATCAATGGGTATTGTTGGATTAGGGATATAAGGGCTGCTGAAAAGGTGTTCGATGAAATGTTCGAAAGAAATGTCCCCCCTAACGCACTTACTTACTCTGCTATGCTTGGTGCAGTATTGAGAACAAGGAAGTTTGAAAACGCAAAATTTTTTATGGAAAAGATTTGGGAGGTTATGGCTTGTGCTGAAGACGTGCGAGTTAACAACGCAGCTTTTTGCTGCGTGATTGATTATTTGTGTAGGGAGGGGTTGTTTCAAGAAGTATTCAAGATAGCTGAAGATATGCCCCAAGGAAAGAATGTTGTTGAAGAATTTGCTTATGGCCAAATGATTGATTCTCTATGTAGGTTTGAAAGGTACAATGGTGCTGCAAGGATTATTTATATAATGAGAAAGAGATGGTTCATTCCAAGCTTGATTTCTTATAATTCCATTGTACATGGTTTATGTAAAGATGGTGATTTCTATAGGGCATATCAGTTGTTGGAAGAAGGTAGAGACTTTGGCTACTCGCCCTCCGAGTTTACTTATACAATCTTGGTTGAGGGTCTTTGTCGTCTACATGATCTGGCTAAGGCAAAGGACGTTCTAAACGTAATGCTTAGTAAGCAAGGTGTGGAAAGGACTAGGATATACAATATTTACTTGAGGGCCCTTTGTCATATGAATAATCCCACCGAGCTTCTTAATGTACTAGTTGTAATGTTCCAATCCCAATGCCAGCCGGATATCATCACACTCAATACTGTAATAAAGGGATTTTGCATGATGGGGAAGATCCAAGAGGCGTTGCAGGTGTTTGATGATATGATCATGGGCAAATTTTGTCCTCCAGACAATGTGACCTTCACTAGTATTATTAATGGATTCCTAAACACGGGAAGGGCTGAAGAAGCATTGAATTTCTTGCACAGCATTATGCCTAAGAAAGGTTTTTCTCCTGGTGTTGTGACATACAATGTTGTACTTGGTGGATTATTCAAGCTTGGCCTAGCGAAAGAAGCTACGGAAGTTTTTGATAACATGGTATGCCGTGGGGTTGTAGCTGATTGCAGAACGTACACGGTTATAATAGAGGGGCTATGTGAATATTATTCGATTGATGATGCTAAGAAGTTTTGGATGAATGTTATTTGGCCTGCTGGAGTTCATGATAATTATGTGTATGCTGCGTTGCTTAAAGGGCTTTGCCGCAAGGACAAATTTAACGAAGCCCGTGATTTGCTGTATGAATTGGCTGATTGTGGGGTTGCTCTCAACAATGTAAACTATAACATTGTCATAGACTATGCTTGCAAGTTGGGTTTGAAGAGAGAAGCTTATCAGATAATGGGTGAAATGAGGAAAAACGGCGTCAAACCCGACTCTGTAACATGGAGAATACTGGATAAATTCCATGATAGTGTTGGATAAACAGGATATGAGGATCCAATCCAAATTGTTAAAGAGTGTTTGCAGCCAACTGCTCCAGAGCTGGTCATTAGAAATGGGATGCTGTGCAGCCAACGCAGGTATGAATACTATTCATGCAATTAAGTAGCAGAGTGGGGAGGGGATTATGAGATAGATGGTGTAGTTGTGGATATATGATAATCAGAATAAGGTTTTAATGAGTCATTGGTTTTCAGATTGATCATTTTGGATTATGGGCTTATGGCAAGTCAACCCATATATGTGGACTACTTTGTTGTTTTTGAGCTTTAGCAAGGCAAAACTGAATCATCTATTTTAGAGTATAATTGGTTGCTTTTAATTTTATTTTTATTTTTTAATTTTGTGTTAATTATATCATAATCTAACAACTTAGATAATTTGATGCACCAATATCCATAGATTTATAATCCTAGTAATACTCTTAAATATACTATAAATTATAGTATAATACTCACTCAAGTAAACGTGTACACTTATTTAACCATCAATTCAATTTTAATTAATCGACCAAAAATTTGATTGAAAAAAGTTAAATACTTTTTTCAAATTTTTAAAAAGAGAGAAAATTTCACGCTATTAAATGACAATTAAACCAAAACTTCTGGCAGTATGGATCTTAGTTAATATCCGGGCATCCTAAATCATTCAATTGAAAAAATAATGAATCGACTCATAATGTTGAGAATTTATCAATACACAAAATCCATAAATAGACCATGAACAAAATATTATATAGTTTACCAATTTGAGCAATTAAAATATGTATTATTAACCCGTGTGTATTAATTAATAATAATAATTAATAAATGCATCCGAACTCTCCATTTATAAGGATCATCGCAAACCAAAATTGGAATTTTTTTTTTTTTTTTAATTAACAGATGCAACTGTGAAGGTTGGTACAAAATGAAATTAATTATGAATTCATAGAAAATCTAACCGTTAAATGAAAAAGGCAAAAGTCCTGATTAGCTGCGGAAATTATTTGATCCAAACGCTAAATCACACAAGTGGACATCATAAAGTGCGGCCACGATTTAATCCTCCATAATTGATGCAGAATTGCAATTCTTGTTGGAAAATTCCCCCTTTTTTTCTTCTCTCCCAAAATATTCTTGAATTTTAGAATCCATTTTTTTGTCTCATCAGTCATCTCTACGCTGGTAAAATACTTTCGTTTTCTAAATTCCTGGTATTTTGTGGATGCGAATTTGTTGTAATTCTTTTTGTTGGCATGTACGATTATCTGGTTGGAATCCGAGATTGATTTGTTTTCTGTTTGAATTCTCAGAATTTATGTGCTTTTATTAATCGATTAAGGGAGATAAATTGAAATCGATATTGAGATTCACTATTATTTGACGATGTACTGTTTTTCCCGAAAATTTTGCTGGTGGAATCTGAATGTGTGAATTTTCAGTTTATTTTTTACTGGTAAACGTGAAATTTTACATGTTTGATGCATCGGATTGAAGTCTTTGGCTTCTGATCTTTTATGGCGTTTACTTTAGTGTTTTAGCCTCTGCTGTCTCCTTTTCTCTTGGAGTGGACTTAAATTTTCTAAGTCTACGGTATCTGATCGACTGAATCACTATCTTGTATCAAAAAAGGCTAATTCCTCGATCGTTTCAGTTGCTTTTATCTTTTTTCCATGTGTTATCTATGATTATATGTGCTGTAGTTCTTGGTTTTTGTTGAATCGTTGTTAGTAATTCTAGTCTCTGTCTCAGCTCCCGTTGAAGAAAACGCATTGATGAATCTCACAGCTTTATTTGTTCGTCTCCGCTGTTGTTCTTCCTCTTTTTACGTTCATGTCTTCTTCATTGACTTATGGTTGGCTGTTTTTCTATCTAGGAAATGGATTCTCAGGTGACGACCTAGTAGATTCAAGTATCGGGTTATACACAACTCTCACAAAAGGTGAAGAAGGAAATTCTATGGGAGCAAGATTGAGTTCGAATAATCAGAAGGAGAGCTGCAATGAGCTCTTTGAGGCCTTATGCAAGAGGCAGAGGACATGTACTAGCTCTTGGGATGAGAGCCCACGATTGATTCCGAGCCTCCCTGATGAAATATCAATTCAGATTCTTGCTAGACTCCCAAGAATTTATCATTTTAAAGCAAAGCTTGTATCGAAAAGTTGGAAAACTGCTCTAACAAGTGGAGAAATTTACAAATTGAGAAAAGAATTTGGGATAACAGAAGAATGGCTCTATATTTTGACTAAGATTGGAGGAAATAAGCTTCTTTGGTATGCACTGGATCCAGTGTCCCAGATATGGCAAAGATTACCTCTGATGCCAAATGTTGCCAATGAAGAAAGAATGAAATGGTGCCTATATGGCGCTCGGTTGTGGAACATGGTGGGTTCTAGCATTATTGCAGATGCTATCAGAGGTTTGATTGGGAGGAAGAATGTATTGGATCAGATCCCTTTTTGTGGTTGTGCAATTGGAGCTGTTGATGGCTGCCTCTATGTCCTTGGTGGATTTTCCCGGGCTATAGCCATGAATGCTGTTTGGCGTTATGATCCAATTGTAAATGCTTGGAGCGAGGTGACTCCTATGTCCACTGGTAGAGCTTATTCTAAGACTGGTGTCTTAAATAACAAGCTTTATGTTGTTGGAGGTGTTACCCGTGGTCGTGGTGGATTGACTCCTCTTCAATCAGCCGAGATTTATGACCCTCGTTCTGGTATTTGGTCTGAGATACCTAACATGCCATTTTCCAAAGCACAGGTCCTTCCAACTGCCTTTCTTGCTGACCTACTCAAGCCTATTGCCACAGGGATGACACCATATAGAGGTAGATTATATGTTCCTCAAAGCTTGTACTGTTGGCCATTTTTCGTTGATGTTGGTGGAGAAGTGTACGATCCAGAGACAAACTCTTGGAGTGAGATGCCTGTTGGGATGGGAGAGGGTTGGCCAGCAAGGCAAGCAGGGACTAAATTAAGTGCCATTGTCGAAGGGGACTTATACGCACTGGATCCATCCAGCTCTCTTGATAGTGCTAGAATCAAAGTGTATGATCAACAAGATGATGCTTGGAAAGTGATTGAAGGAGACGTTCCTATTCACGACCTTACAGAATTGGAGTCTCCATATTTACTTGCTGGTTTTCTAGGAAAGCTACATGTGATTACTAAAGATTTGAGTAATAACATATTAGTGATGCAAGCCGATAGGCGCGGTATATTTGATTCCAGGCCATCGACATCATCGGCTCATCTAGGCGAATCCTTGCAAGTGTTTTCTGAAACTGTATCAATTTCATCAGAGAATATTTGGCATGTTATTGCCTCAACCAGTGCTGGATCCGCTGAGCTTGTTAGCTGTCAAATCCTTAACATCTAGTGCTGCGAATATATGTTTGTGCTATATAACATAATCTGGTTTCATTGCCATGTAAACTGATTGCTAGAGTTATGCCTTCATCCGATGAGTCACGTGCAAGTATAGCATCTGTCTCTTTCCTTCTATTGGAAGGATCTTACATCCATGTTTGATCATATGTGCAGTTTCTGGAATTTAAACCTTGTCTTAATAGATGTTGATATGTCCATTCTTGGTTTTTGAGGGGGCTTCTTATCCATGTTTGCATTAGAGATGACATGGAACTCATTATCATAGCTAAGTTTGAAATGTAGTATAAACAAAGCAATGATCCCTTTATTGCAAGATATTGCGAGTACAACATTAATTCTGTTTTATTTCAACTTATTGGTAATACGTGTGAATCTTAAAGAAGGGTTTTCAACCTCTTTGAAGCTTCCAAGATGTTCTCTCTATGGCCAAAAGCAGTGACCCTTATGAACTCTTTCCCTGCTGGACCAAACCCACTCCCTGGAACTGTAATTATGTGTGTATTCTCGAGGATTTTGTTGAACACGTCCCATGAATTTGAACCAGGAAAGTGTACCCAAAGATATGGTGCATTTACACCTCCGTAAGCCTTCAATCCAAGTGTATCAAAAGTTTCCAATAGGATTTCTGCGTTCACCTTGTAGTAATCAACAAGAGAGATTACGGCCTGAAAGATATATAATGACCAAGGTTAAGGTTTTCAATACTTATTTCTGGGATTGAGACACAAATTATGATGACTCTGTGTAAGAATTATATTTGTAGTTCGCAAAGAAAGATTACATCTTATATTGGAAACTTACCTTGTAGCCCCCTTTGGATAAGCTAGCCAGCCCACCAGCTTGAGCTATCCTCGAAGCTCCATTAAAGCAGGTACAGACGATGCGGTTAAAGTCGTTTATAACAGGAACCCCATTCGAGTACAACAGATCATTGGGGACCACGGTCCAACCAAGACGGACCCCTGTGAATCCAGCAATCTTGGAGAACGATGACACTTCTATAGCTACCTATCACATGGACGTTATTACGTTAGGAAAGCGTGTTCTTGAACTGAACAAAACTTGTAAGAATGATAATTTCAAGTGCAGTATTTTTTTCACCTTTTTAGCACCGGGGATCTCGTAAATGGAACGAGGGCTTCCATCTGTGATATAAACAGCATACGCTGAATCATACACAATAATCGATCCATTCTCTTGTGCTAATTTCACGAGCTGTTCTAGTTCCTCCCATGTTGCTGCATGGCCAGTAGGGTTGTTCGGAGAGCAGAAAAAAATGATATCTGTTCTAGCAGCTTTTGAGAGATCTGGAAAGAAATTATTTCGAGGATCACATCTCATGTACTCAATATTGTGATATCTTCCTGATTCTTTCTCTACGTCACCGGTTTGGCCAATGATGACGCTTGAATCTATGTAAGCCTGTTTCAACTCTTAAAATCATCAGATGCTACCAAAAAATAAGTACTCCCTCCGTCCCATAGAAGTTGGTATAATTTTTTTTGGGCACGGAGATTAAGGAGTATAATAATTTAATGTAAAGTGGAGTAAAGTGAAGTGAGAGAAAAAATATTTAATGTGTAGTGAGTAGTATTAGAGGTGATATGTGGAGCCCATGAGAATAGATTAATTGTTTTTTGTGTGGGTCCATGTATTAAAAAGGAAATGTGTCAACTTTAGTGGGACAAACCAAAAAGGAAAGTGTGTCAACTTCTATGGAACGGAGGGAGTACAATTTATTACTAAAAACATCCAATCATTAAGAAAAATGTAAATCAAGCTTCAAATTTCACCGGAAAGATTGGATCTTGAACAGCTATGGACATGTTGGATCCGAAGACCATCTGCAATGAAACACAATAATCAACAGTCATATTGCTGAAACAATTTTATAACTCGATGAAGGCCCTAGTCTTATTTCTTTTGAAATGATGTTGTACCTGAAGACGAGAGATGTCACATTGAGCACCATCCGAAACAAACACTTCGGTGTCTTGTATACCTGTGTCTTTGTAAAAAGTTTCTGCTATGGCTTTTCTCAGTTCCTGCAATTATCTGGACTTGAGTTTTTCTGTGGAAAAAATATCTTTTTTATGAAAAAGAAATCTCACCTTGCTCCCTTGTTCAGCTCCATACCCTCTATACCCTGTACGTGTTGAAAGGCTGTGTGCATACTGCAAGACAACATTTAAACAACAAAAAAATATAAGCGATTTTACTAAACTAATTTAACTCTTTCCCCAATTCTATTTTCATGTTTATATTTCTTGTTTCAACAATTAGAGATGTCACCAATTCAACAGTAAGTGATGCATTAATGATAAAAATTGGAGAAGTGAAAATGGGATTTCAGCAACGGTTACTCTTGACAACAAAGGGGCAATTTTTTGTGTATTAAGAGGATTGAAAACAATCATTGGATCAGATTGTCTAGCATATCATTGGCCTAACTCTTTCTATTTTCTCATAAACTATACCATGCATCATTGGATGTCAATTCAGTAGGGCAATTGCCCGAGTAAACTATTATCAGCTACTGCACAGAAAATGCATTTGTACAACCTTTTCTTTGAAATAGTTTATTAGCATGATTAAGGAACATTATGAAGTTAAGATTTAAAACTAAAATGACTAAATCTGTAACAACTTGAAAAACATGGTTAATATATGTTATGTTAAACCAGCTGAGGAGATCCCACAGTGACAGAGAGAGGGAGAGAGAACTTGGGCCAGCCCAACACATTTATTCTTGTTCACAGTGACATCTAGAGTAAAATCTGCATTCTCGCTCGAAGACAAACATCTATTCAACTTGAGAATTATGAATTATGAAGTGTGCATTATTTCTACTTAGCCTGAATAAGAAAATTGCACCAAGACACAGAAATATTTGAGTATCAGTTTATTAGAGAACTTACATTTGCCATGCTTGAAGCTACAACATCTGGTAATGGCTCGGTGGTGTCACCAATCCCAAGGCTAATAATTTTTGCATTAGGATACTTTTCAGTGTGTTGTGCTTCTCGTGCAGATATCTGAAATTTAGAAAGAGGTCAGACTAATAATAGCTAAAGCCAACTGCTAAAAGACATTGTGCCTGATCATGCATAATAGAGTTGATGATGCAATCACACAAAATGGTGTAAAACAGAAAATAGTCGATAAGGAACTGAAGCATGGATTTCAACTCTCAGTTCGATTGACTAAGTTGGATATTATCATGTTTTTTTTCATTCAAAAACAAAAAGAACACAATAATGAGGATTCTGAAATTACCAACCTCAGGAAACAGATAGTTATATTGCAACCTCTCCAATTTTGGATTACGAGTAACTTTGGTACGATAACTGGAAACTGCATGAATCATATGAATTATACACCAACTATGCTAGTGAATATTTTGAATCTCTTATAGAATAATGTAACCACGTACCATTTTCATTATCTTGTGTAGTGATGCCACATGAAAACCTGATGATTTAATGCATTATTATGAAAGCTATCATAGAAAACCAATCAACCAAAGAAAATTAAAATTCAGCATACATTACCTAGATCTAGGCCAAAAAATGGTTTTGCAAGGCATAAAACAGAAAGGTAAACTGTTATACATGTTTGCTTCTATATCTTATCTATAGCTCCCTATAAGGTAATGATCAGGGTCTATATAGACAAGTATATAAGCACATTATTCTAAAGCTATTTATACTTGTGCAACAAATGGAAGCTTGACATCACACGTGATGTTAGCAAGCATGCCCCTGAACAACTCCCGTATTTGGTTGGTCTTCAGATGCGTACATGTGTGAAATCTAATGGTTCACATGATCCATCAAAATCCATAGTCTAAGATGCATACTAGTGTGAAATCTAGTAGTTCACACGATCCATCATTATACGGGATCTCTTTTCTTCATAGTAGTTGTTGGATAACATCATCCCAGTAATTTACAAAATATAGACTGGGACACAAAAGTAATTTTGAAAATCTACAAAGTTCATTGTTTATAGACCAAAATTTTCATCGTTTATAGACCAAAATAAAAGTGTGGAAGTTGAGACTATAATCTCCTACTGTACCTTTGATACTTCAATAATTTCCCTTACTGTTATTTTTCTTGTTGTTAGTATCCATAAAGATAAACTTAGCATTGCTGGAATTTGACCAACCTTCACTGAGAGTGTTTAGTTCTTACATTAACAGCTAGATCATTATTTCAAAATCCACAATACAGCAATTAGATTTACAATGCAGAGAAGTTGCCATGTTAGCAAGTTTGATACAAAAAAAACTATTATTTCAATCTATCCTGGATTTGAACCATATGAACCAACAGTCCAAACCAAACTTGCAAGCCAACTCCAACCCAAACCAAATCAAGAACCTGGATAAATCATAAACTTAGTTATTTTAATCTGTACAAAAGAACTATGAAAACCCTTAGGCAGACTCATCTTTCTTCCTTGTTGAAATGTCAATGTGATTTGTCCTTACCTCCATTTCCACACACAAATAGAAAAAGCAAAATCATGAATCTGACTGTTCAAGTGTTCAAAAGATATATCGACCAATTTAGTTTCCCCATTAGCTAAGATTCCTTTGAACATAGGCGGCTCAAAATTTTCACCTTATTTTCTTGTCCAGTAGCACATAATTATTATTTTGTCTGAATTAGCATTAGTTCAAGAGCACTTAAGTATTTTCCATCCAGTTACAGAAATCAACCTTAGCTTACATTTTTATTAAATAACAAAATGTGGTACAAGTGCCTAAATTTTATAATATGTAATCACTACTAAAAAAATTGATCTCAGAATCTCAGCAAACTTCCATAAAACTTCATATGAACTAATGAAAGTTTCATCAGAGACTACCACAAGGTTTACTCTTACTATATCCCTTATCACCAGCTTTAGTCAAAGGCAATAAAAAATCATTTTCTGGTTTTAAACTCTGTTCACTTGGAAAGATAAATTCTATAGCATTTTGTAATAAGCTATATATATAATAGACTAAAATCTACTTTCTTGAAAATTGAGAAAAGGAAATTAAAATTCCCTACTTTACAATGAGCCCAGAAAATGACAACAATTTAACATTTTAATAAAGAAAAATGCACAAGAAAAAATGAACAACTAAATAGCGACATGTGTCTTAAGTCGAATTGACCTTTCCACAAATGGCATTACTTGTAATACCAAGCCTGTTTATTCTCTCTAGATTAAAGCCTTCACTATCCATCATGCATGGACTTTTCTCTGTGTGTTATATATATATTTTTGGACGAATCCTTCCTTGAGAGAAATTAAATAATGACCAAATCTACATTAGCATGGACAAAGGGATTCACATTATCAAGTCTCTTCTCCAAAAATTACACATCCAATTAACAAATTTTCAGCATCGTTGACCGACAAGATTAAATTCATACGAAAAGAGCATTTTCTGGAAAAGAAATCTCTACACAACAGATTCAAAGATCACTAAGAATGAAGCCATATCTTTGAATATTATAGTAATTCATAGTCAAACGCTACTAGAACTATTAATTAGTAAAGACCCAAAATTGAGTCAAGATTTTTACCACTCTGCCTTTGAAATTTGACAGCGATCGAAGAGTCCTCGTATTCAGATTTGTGAAAAATGAAAGAATTTGAAGGTATAACATCCCGAAGCGACTAGCATCTTTGCTCTTCCATGTATTCTAGTCGCAATGCGTGTAATTAAAGCCATAATCGGGTCCAGGGAAGCTCTAAATCGAGTGGGATCGACGAACACGAACTCTCGATTACCCATTCAATATTATTATCCTACAATTTAATCTTTTACTGTGATTATTATTTTTCGTTCAAATTTGAAAACCAGTAATAATAGGGAGCCAGCCGAGCCGCCTCCTTCGTAATCTACTTTTCTATATACACACACTTGTTTTTGGCCGTTGGATCAGGATATTGATGAAATTAGTTGGGTGAAAAAGTATGGAATGAGAAATTAGTGAGTAATAAAGACATTGATGTGTGATGTTGGGATATAGTTGTCAATATGGAAATTAATATCCAATTAGTTCGGTGAAAACATACGGAATGAGAAATTAGTGAGTAATAAAGATATTGATGTGTGATGTTGGGATATAGTTGTCAATATGGAAATTAATATCCAAGTTGCATATGCAAAAGTTAAAATTAGAAGAATCTATGGAAAGTTGATTACTCACTCCCACACATTAATTATCTCCCAAAAGTAAGACGATATTGCTAATCAACTTCCAAGAAAACTCACATTCATTGCATATCCACGAAATTTCCGATTCGATATTCATCTTTTATTTTTATTTTTATTTTTATTTTTATTTTTTCAGAAAAAATATCATTTATAGAATGAGAAGAGATACAAGCAAAAAAATTCACAATCACCTCCATATGTCATGGGGTGTACAAGAGGATCAAGAAACTAACTACTATAAAATCTGAATAGAATTTGTTCCTACTCCAAAAAAACTCACTTCAATCTCCTCCTCAATTTTTTCTTAAAGTCTCCACTTTTCAGAAATAATCTTGTTTCACCATTTTTAAGCAATTAAGATTATAAACGTCTATATGCCACTCAATTTACAATGAATGTTTTGCGTATGAAAGTGTGATATGATAGATATATATTTTTTTTTCCTATTTATAATATTTAGCATATACAAGATGAGATTATAAACACTAAATGCCACTCAATTTACAATGAATAATTTGTGTATGAAAGTGTGATATGATAGATATATTTTTTTTTTCCTATTTATAATATTTAGCATATACAAGATGAGTGTATGATACAATATGAGTTGGTCTCTTGAATCTCCGGGGTATAAGGTGTGTAAGGATATAATATTAAAATTGTATGCACTTTAATTAATAAGTATATATTTTTTTTATTGAAAATATGGATTGGAATATAATAGTATAAATATTTGATTAATTTTTTTTTTTTCAGAAAACAAAGGGTACATATTTTTATACTAAAGGGTATACAATTTAATATATTAAAAGGTATAATTTTAAAAAAACACAAAATTTTGGGGCACAATGTTACGGGAGCAGGCAAGTTTTAGCCATGCAATTCACCAATTATGTACTCCAAAACCTAATGAATTATTTTCTAATTTACCTGTACGGTTGATCTTGCTTTTAAGGTACATTGTTAATTATGTGATAAAAGATATTTTGTCCCATTCATGTTCTATTTAATAGTGTTATAATGTAACAGAGGATGTGATTAAGGGAGTAATAAACAAAGTAACTTTATAATTAATTTACGATTAAAAAACTTTCTCAATATCTTCAATCTAAATTGTTTATTGAATTACATTTGAATTAATAGAATCAATTCAAACAATAGCTACATAAATTACTTTTACATCGAAAGAGAGGTTTAACTTCGTGAGATTAATATTTAATGTGTAGTGGGTAGTTGTATTAGTGGTGAGTGTGATGTTTGTGTGGACCCATATAAATAAATAAATAGTTTTTGTGTGGGTCTCATATCTTTAAAAATGAAATATGTCAATTTTTGTAGGACAATCAAAAAAGGAAAGTGTGTCAATATGTTTGGGACGGAGGGAGTACTGTTTACTCGTTTCAAGATTTCATTCCAAGATTTTTAAGATTTCGTTTCAAGATTTCACGAGTCCTTTGAATTTTTACTCAAGAACGGTTCTTTTGATTCAACGAGTGTGATTTGTGTTTCTGAAACCGTGTGTTATGTTTTTCTTATGATTTTTTTTTTTTTTTTTTTTTTTTTTTTTTTTTTTTTTTTTTTTTTTTTTTTTTTTGTGGCGGGTGCTTGGGAAAGGTGGTGCAAGCTCCTAGTGATTCAGTATCAAGCTTAAGTTTCAGTCCTAAAGCAAATCTTTTGGCGGCTACTTCGTGGGATAATCAGGTATACTATTAGTTTTGATGACTTTGCCGATCATTCCTCGTATTTTTGTTCTTTTTCCCAGAATTTGTACTTTTGTTTGACGGGGATATAAGGCAGTAAAGCACTTGTAAATCGCAATAAACAAGACATCATCTCCTATGGCAGCCTGTTCTCTCCATAAAATCATTAAACTATAGACGTCTTAATTTTGGCGCAAACAGAACAAGTTGCAAACAGTGTACCCTTTCTTATTTCAATACCTCAAATCTTCAGGCCATGCACATTAATTATGAGCATGACATGTGTTGGTGTTACGTGGGATTAGAGGATCTTGTGTGGCTTAGGAGTTTCTCCTTTCTTTATGTAAATTCTCTATTATGTGGAAGGGGAAGGGGAAGGGGAAGGGGAGCTCTGGTTATTACTTAGGTTACTCTTAACATCTAACATCATCCCAATTTATTTCTAGGTGCGTTGTTGGGAGGTAATGAGATCAGGAACCACAGTCAACACTGTTCCCAAAGCATCAATATCTCATGACCAGCCGGTAGTTCTTGTTTGATGAAACTCTATGATTATTGCTACTGGAATTGATTTTGCCTCTAGTTATTTACTGCTTTATACGTTTCCCAGGTCCTGTGCTCCACTGTCTTCTCTGGAGGCTGTGACAAGCAAGTTAAAATGTGGCCGCTATTGTCTGGTGGCCAACCTGTTACAGTGGGCATTCATGATGCTCCTGTAAAAGAGCTTGCTTGGATACAAGAAATGAATCTCTTAGTCACAGGAAGCTGGGACAAGACACTAAGGTGAACTCATTGGTGCCTTTGCAAGAGTTACCATGAGCAGTGTGGCATGTTTAAATTCCTTTTTCTGTTAGATTTCATCGTACGCTGTGCAGTCTGAATCATGACATGCATAGCCTGTAACAAAAATATATATTTTATGTTTTAAATCTAAAGATTGGGCTAAATATAATCCCATTTCGTTCCAATGATAGTCGTCATTGGTGAGATTCTTAATTATTAATCCTCTTTTAATTGTATCCTGTTTATTGCTGTCATATTTTGTTCTCTCTGATAAGCCATTGCTCTTTCTGTTACATTATCTGTTTACTTAAATAAAATGTTCTGTTTCTTCACAGATATTGGGATCTGAGACAGCAAAACCCAATTTGGGAGCAACCACTTCCTGAACGCTGCTATGCACTTGCTGTTAAACACCCTCTTATGGTTGTTGGAACTGCTGATAGAAATGTCGTTGTCTTTAGCTTGAAGAATCCTTAGGTTTTCTTTTTATGTTCTTATATGTCATTGAAGTTCATTTTAACATGTTCAGGAAACATTTAACATTTGTATTCATTTTTGGCTGAGTTCAAGAGAGTTTTGTCACCTCTGAAGTACCAGAAGAGGTGTTTAGCTGTTTTCCCTGATCTGCAAGGTTTCTTGGTAAGGTTTCATGTGATGCCAATCATCTTATCCACATGAGAGCGTGTTCCGTTTTTTTTTTTTTTTTTTCTACAGATGATATGTTTATAACAACACTACCAAGAGTAATAGACTTAGTATCTACATAGTAACCTGTTTTCTGAGAATCTCATAATTTTAGTCGTATCAGCTACTTCCCATATTGTTTAAATTTTCTCAAAATTTATTAGAGAATACCAAACTTAATTTGATTCCAGGGAATTCTTCAGCAATTTGGATGGTATTCTGTTCTCCTTGAAAACAAAAGGGTAGTTAATCTATGAAGTGCTCTTTGCTCTATTTTGTGCTTTTTAACATGATTAAAATATTTTTAATTATGACTTCTCTGACTTTTTCATGATTCTGGATATTAGATTCTTTGTTCTTATTGTATTTTATATATTTTCTTGATTTAATCTAATTGTAAATCATGAAAGTGTTTAACAACATGGTTTAAATTATAACTCATAATAGCATCACTTTTCTTGTTTTGGGTAGATTGGATCAATTGAAGGAAGAGTTGGTGTACATCATCTTGATGATGCTCAATCAGGAAAAAACTTTACTTTCAAATGCCACAGGGATGGCAAGATGGCACAGATATTTACTCTGTTAACTCGCTGAATTTTCACCCAGTAAGATGTTCTATTTCCTTTTTCTTTTTTCGTATTGATGGCTTCAAATTTATTCGGCTCGAGTTGTAGATTTTGATAGCAGTTTCTGTAACTCTGCTGAAAAATACTAGCATGTCTTGCACATTTCAGATACATCACACAATTGCAACTGCTGGATCTGATGGAATCTTTAACTTTTGGGACAAAGACAACAAGCGAAAGCTCAGAAAGGTGTGACCAGTGCTTTAATGAATTATTTAATTAAAATACAAAGTCGAATGAAGTATTATTTTATATTTCATTTCAGGATACGCAGAAGTGTAATCAACCAATAACTTGCATCACCTGATGGCTCCATCTTCGCATATTCTGTATTGAAATTTTTTTAACATTTTTTTATATCTTTGTGTATACAAGAGTTAAAAGAGAATCATGAAATTGTTTTCTCCTAAATCCAGGTATGTTACGATTGGATGAAGGGGGCTGCAAATCACAATCCATCAACAGCCAAGACACATATATACCTACATCTACCACAAGTACTCAACTCAAACCTTCTTTGTTTTGCATTATACTTTATTTTGAATCTCTCTTAAATCTCCTAAGCTTATTCGTGCAGGAGGCAGAGGTCAAACCGCATATTTCGACAAGTGGTCGAAAGTGAATTTTCGTTAGCCATAGTTACATAATCTTTACAGTCAACTTTCTTAACCTATAAGTTGTGTGTTGCATGAGTGAATAGACTGGTGATTTTGTTATAAATACTTGATGGTATCAAATATCAATAGGAGGAATATACAATGTAATGAAAAGCTAGGTCTTGAAAACTTATAGAACCAAGTATAAGATGATGGAATTTCTTCCCACACTAAATACCTTAAATGAGTTTGAGATAAGTATTACATGGACTGTATTACTGTAACTCCTGTGGTGAATTTTGACAGCAGAAGATACAAACTATAAGGTATAGACAAAATTCTGGAATATGATACAAAGGCAATGACGGAGAAAAAGAAAAAATAAAAAACAAAGATATACAGAACAGAGGAGAGAAGATCACCTTGGGCCGGATAATTCGTCCGGTCGAACATTGGATGTTGAGTCGGCTATAATCCATTCTGAGGGCGGTTGCTGGGCGTGAGTGTAGTCTTGACGGAACATTTCTACCTTCTGCCACTCCTCCCACCTCTCAGCCAATCCATCGCCTTCGAGCATCCTCACCACCTCTGACATTTTGGGACGTTCTGTCGGAGTGCTTTGAGTGCAAAGCAAAGCTACTTGGATGAGTTGCTCCACCTCTTCCTCCGTGTAATTACCCTCTAGTTCCGCATCCACTAAAGCATCAAACCTTTTATCCTTGAGAAGTCCCTTCACCTGAGATCATAGTAGCATGAATTCAGACAACATTATCACTTATATGGACAGACTTTCCCAAGTATCCAATGCACATGCATCTCTAAACCATCTCAAGTATGCTTCTCTGAGGTCTAATATTTCATTATGCTTCAACAAACCATGACAGGTATCGAAGCTTTTTGTTATTATTTTTTGGCTCTAGACTATACAACTGAAGCCCTCATACTTTGGGAATATAACATTATCAAATGACATATCCAAGATGCTCACCCAATCAAGTAACATGACGTCGTCATCATTTGCAAGCCGAGCAAGATCAAAAGCCCTCTGCCCGGTAATGAGCTCAAGAAGCGTGACCCCATAACCAAAAACATCAGTCTTCTCAGAAGATTTACCAGTAGACAGGTATTCGGGAGCTATATGACCTATTGTTCCACGTACAGCTGTGGTGACATGAGTGTCCTTGTAATCCATGAGTTTGGCCAACCCAAAGTCACCAACAACTGCTTCAAAGTCATCATCCAACAGTATATTGGCAGCTTTGACATCACGATGAATAATTTTGGGGTCACAGTGATCATGCAAATAAGCAAGTCCCCTTGCAGAGCCCAGTGCTATCCTTTTCCTTTTTGGCCAATCAAGAGGAGGTTGGCCACTTTGTCGCTCTGAAAAAACAAATAAAAGCTCATCATTATAACACATACAAATTAACTGGAATTAAATTACTGTGTGAACTCAAAACTCCATCTGCACCACTTGGCATCTCATATCATTAATTCACATGATCATATCACTTCTAGGATGGATGCTGCCAAACACAGTTCATGATTGAGGGTGGCCAAATGTAGCCAGCTACATGAATGCAAGGCAAATGGAAAAAAGGAACATAAAGATCAGGTCTCTACCTCTTAAGCAAGATGCAACACTTCCATTCGACATATAAGGATAAACAAGCACCCTTTCCGTCGTCGTCATACAAAAGCCACATAATCGAAGTAAATTTCGGTGCACAGCCATGCTAATCATTTCAACTTCTGTTTGGAATTGCATGTCTCCGCCGTTTGAACGCTCTTCTTTTAACCTTTTAACAGCAACAAGAGAACCATCTGCTAATCGGCCTTTGTAAACCTTACCAAATCCACCTCTCCCAAGAATATTTTTGTTACTAAAATGATCAGTTGCAACGTGGAGTTCACGTAGAGAAAATTTTTTGAGCTGACCCAAATGAACTTCGGGATCCTCCTCGGCTGAATTTAATTTGAAAAATAAGTGAAAATTGATGAGATATATATAATGATAACTTTAAATTGTCACTAACCAGGAACATCAAAGAAATGATCTTGTGGCTTCCTTCTTCTATACCAAGCAATCGTGATTGCAGGAACAGCAAATAGAAAGGCAGCCGCAGCAGCAACCCCTCCTGCAATTGCACCGGTGGCACTGTTGCTAACTGCAATGGTAATTTAATTTGTAAGCCTATTGTTTCTTAATGTTGGAAACAATACTTGAATCCCCCAATGTTGATTCCACTCATCAACACAGAAATTATGAGAACACAAGTCAAGATGCTTTTTTCAAATCAATCAAGAAAGGCATGTCAGTCATAAATAATAAGATTTGCAGATTTTGTGAATATGTTGATCTGCCTTACTATATACATATATAGTACTTTTATAAAAGAAATCTATTATGCACTCCTGATACTTATACAAGAGTTTACCAATTATGCTTAGGGTACAAGATACACTGTTTATGTCAGACACACAAGATCGTTGTGACAGCAGATGACACTCAAGTGCTTGAACATGACATCCCTATATGAAGTTTCCTGGGATGCATCAATTCCAAAACATATGGAAGAGAATGTTTGGGTGTTAAATATGTTTTCTTGCACATGCAGAAGCATCAATGAGTTCAAAGAAGTTCAAATAATATTTATCAAACTGAATCAACCACTATTCATTTTTCAAACAGGATGGCAGACATGATAAGCCAGAAACATAATACACAAGGAGAAGAAGTTAAATGTACCTCCTCGAGATGAAGATGGAGTTCTTGGTGGACCTGGAGGAGGTGGTGGAGGTTTTTCCAAATTATTATCAGCAAAACTGAAAGACATAAAATCATTCATCAGCATTCAGCAATAACAGGTGACAGGCCACAGTCACTGGCATTTAGCACACTCATAGTTTACCAACCCAACCGCTCCCCTCCCTAAAAGAAAGGGAAAAAAAAAAAAGGGAGAAGGAATTTCATTGGACCTGATAGGAGTGAAAAGCTGAAAGGATCCATTAACTGGAATTGGTCCAGTAAGCTCGTTATGTGAGAGATCACTGCATGCATCATATATCAAAATGAATATTGGCAAATCTAAGAAAGAGAAAAGTAAAAGCACCAGAAGAAAGATGATCCATTGGCTTCATGCATACAGGACTTGAAGATTATCAATTGTGGTCAGAGACATGGGAATATGTCCAGTCAAAGTGTTATTGTTGAGCCTCCTGCATATTTCAATAAAACAAACACTACTCAGTTTCAAATGAACAGGAAGAGCACAATACCAGTCATACTGTTATCACACATGCAACACAATTATCCACTAAATACAACAAAAATTAGGTATACTCGGGCAACGCAGGTTTTGGACTCTGTGAATCCTAGTTTTCCTCAGTGGAGTTATAGGCACATACTATAACCTCAAGTAACAGTCAAACAAGAAGTAGAAAAGCACGCACAGCAGGAAGAGTAAATAGAACCATAGCATTTAAGCATCCCTATTTTTCCCACAATCTGTTCGTCAGATAATGTCAAAGTATATCCTGTTAAAAAAAAAACTAGGCTTTCTTCAAAGTCAATTATAGCATTTCACTCAATGTTTCATAAGAAAATTAACCTGGATGCTGAAACAAAATCTTTAGCAATATAATGATACAAAACAAGGATTTCTCTTGGATAAGCCATTCATCCGGACAGGTTGAGATGATAGGCTATATTCTACCATGGGTGAATACAATGACCTACATCTTCCGAACACAAAAGCATCCAACATTTATTTGTTTTGTAGCAAGACAAAAAAAGTAACAATAGTGCCAAGGAGATTACAAAATCTTTCTTGACTAAGAGTAAAAGCCTAAGACTTGAATATGAATTTACAGAATTAATGAGTGAGGAAGAGTTCAGTTCTTCACCCTACTAAAATATAGAGCAAAAGAGTATGGCACTTGAATGAGCGTTGAAAAGAAATATGCAGGAAAAAAGGCCTTCAATTGATGTATTACGCATAAAAAAACTCAAATGATATGAGTGAAAAAGAACATTATCGGATCCGCTATGCATACAAGTAAATAAATAAATTCAATTTTCTGACACATAACTCAGATGGCAATTGGACTACAACTAAGAGAAAAGACTTCATGCAAGAGAAGCTGAAGTATAAAGTTTAATAAGAAAATCAACATAGAGAATATCCATACAAAAATCGTAGTCTCTTAAGATTGCCCAATGTGCTGGGGATAGAACCACTTAGTTTGTTCAGGTAAAGATCCAAACTGACCAAGTTGGTCAAGTTTCCAAGATCAGCTGGAATTGTTCCACTAATATTATTACTGTAAAGTTCCCTGCAGAGAGAGACAGAAGGAAAGAGTGACTTTAGGCATTTGAAAATGAATTTTTTCAGATGATGAATCAGTCATAGGAATTCACTCAGATGAAGACGTGAAACATATGATATTATGATCCCCAAACAATTTTTGTTTAGGCTTTTATAAGCATATGAATAACGGCATGGATGAACATGATTTCAGATCATTAATAGGAAGTACATGAGTCAACATAAACAAAATAATTAAGCAAATTTGGATAAACTAAAACATGGCTTACAAGTACTGTAAAAATTGAAGCTGACCAAGCTGTGAAACCAGTTGACCAGACAAATTTGCATTGCCAAGATCACTGTATAAGAACACAAGCAAATATATCAAATAGTCCAATAGAACTGCAACAGAAGCAGATTTGGAATCTTGATTAAAAAGTGATAAATCGGGCTTACACTCGTGTAACAAAATTTTCATTATTGCACGTTACATGAAACCAAGTGCAGGGATTGACGAGGGTAGGGTCCCAACTCTGAAGAACATTGTTAGGATCAGCCAAGTTGTTCCTCAATGCATTCAAAGCATCCCCTGCCACACACATTACACATATATTACACAGTATAATAATCAAGCTGCAGCATTAAAATTTAAAAGCATAATAACAACGTTAGTCACCAGGCCAACAATTTCAAGTGACTGTTCGTGAAACTTAATTAGAAAACTAGGAGTTCTTTTCTAACTTCCAGCTAAAAAGGAAAAGCACTATCACCATTTTCCAGTAAGTAGAGAATTGTTCTAAATTTCTTTCGTTTGTAGCTTTGTAGTAATCCACAGCATCATTTGTTGTCACCCACTCTAGAGACAATGGAAAAAAACATGCATAGTGGCATCCCATGGACAAGACATTTTCTTTCAGAAGGATTTTCACAAATTGGATGGTTACGTATGTGATAAATCACCAATTAAAAACTAACAAGTTCAAGTCAACGAGCAATCGATTAAAACCAAGGCGCTGAAATTAATGGTAAGCAACTAAAAATAGTAAAAAAATATATTCTGAAAATTAAATAGCAGACCTTCAGCATTGGCAGAAACCTGCGAAAATCTTGCAAACACCAGAACTGAGCAGAGAAATGCCCTGAGCCAGATCATGGCCATTGACCGCCGATTCACGATAACTTTTGATCCTAAATTCACGGCTCAAAACCCTAGATTCTTCATCAAAACCAGCACTCAATACCCACTTTTCACAATTCAAACTACATGACCATTAATTTTACCTTGAAATTTTAAGATAACTAAAAACAATAAATAAGATTTAAAAAAATAATAATAAAAAAAGATAAACAGAAACTTTCTTAAATTCAGCTTAGATAAGTCAATCTGAACAAGTAAGAATAGAAATCAAAAGTATCTCAGAAACAGTGCAGGAGAAGCAGAAGAAACAGCGATGGAAAAGGCAAGATATTGGGAAAAAGAAGATTAGGGAAGAAGGGTTTTCTTGAATTGTTTTTGAAAGTTGTTTAAGTTGGAAGATTAGTGTCAGTAAAATTTGGGGTTAGAGTGTTCAACGGTCCGTGAACGGCAAAATGGAAAAAGGGGGTGGTGAAGTTGTTGCAGAGGAAGAGAGAGAACAAGGGATACTAGTCAAACTCTCTCTCTCTCTCTCTAAATATATACCCCAAAATCAACGTTCACAATTTTTTTTTCTTTTTCTCTTATTTTTTCATTATAAATTTGAGTTTTTTCAATATGTTCCAATAGGAGTTATAAATATTATTCCCTCCATTTCAATATAGTTTTCACACCTTCCTTTAATAAGTTAATGTGTTGTGTAACAAGGATAAAAAACAATTTTATAAAAAGATAGGTTGAAATATGATTATTTATAATTAAAAAATTAATTTTTTTTATAAAAATAAATAATACATATTCTTATATTTGAGTATAAATTTAATATTAAAGAGTACAAAATAATATTTAATACTAAACATTACATCGCTAAAATTGGAATCACACAAGTTTTAACCTTTGTTAATCTATAATCATAGGGGTGTGAAAGTTTCGTATTTGAATGTCACAATTTTTATTATAAAAAATTATATCTTTAATTTTTTTAATTAATTAATTAATTTTTTCATATTTCATTTTTCAACTAAAAGAATTTTTGGATGAAGAAATAATATCTTATTAATTAAAAGGCTAATTATAGTGTGCACCATAAGATAGAGTGCACTCATATACAAATATAAACATAAACATATACAATTAAGAGCAAAATGTGTCCAATTTAATTGTTAGTTTTTTATGAGTATAAAAAAATATACAATTATTAAAAAATATGTATATATTATTGAATAAAAAGTTATACACATATGATGCTAGTTTTTTTAATGAAAAACTTAGTGTGAAAAAGGTATACAATTATTACGAAAATACAAAATAAAATAAAAAGTTATACACATGTGGGTGCACCCAATATATATTCTAATTAAAATATATACTCTTTAAAACAAAATATTATACTCCTTTAGTATTTTGGATTAGATAAAGTATTATTTTTTATTTATATTAAGATTTATTTATGAAACACATTTTTGTAAATGAATTTTACTTCTATTGAATATATAATTTATATTTCACTTTTTAATGAAATGTTCAATTCTAATTTGTAATAGGAAGATCGCAAGACTATCCCATCCTTTAATTATCCTAGCACAAAGGGTTACATGAGATAATTACCTTTTTTAATTATCATAACACAATAGTTAAACATCTTTATTCAACTTAATTTTTTCCCCCTTTCTTTGATAATTTTTAGGAGATCATTAAACTTTCTCAGTAAAATGGTATACATAAAAGTCTTTTATTCAAACTTAATTAATGATTTTTAAATTATTAAATACGTAGTGATATTTTTTTTCTAAAAGAAAGAAAAGGGAAACGTCATTGAATGGTATTAGTATGAGGTGATTAAGTGATGACTCAGTTAAATAAGGGATCAGCTATTTGCACCCCCAAAATTACTAAATATACCCAAAAATATTTAAATTAACATAATTATTCTTATAAAATTTATATTTGTTCGGTTGCAACAACCGAACAGTTATAAATTTTATATGTTCAGTTGCAGCAATCAAACAAAGTAAAGAATTCATCTATTGTTCGGTTGCAGCAACCGAACATAACAAATAATTCATTTATCTTATCTGTTCGGTTGCAACAATCGAACAAAACAATATTTGGGATTTTTTAAAATTTATATCTACATCATTGCCGAATAGATAAAATAACAAATAAGTTTTATAGATATCATCGATCTTTAAACAAAGATGGTGATTCATCTCCAAGTTAAAGTAAGCAAGTTTCTGTTGATTCTATATTCTATCAGACCACTGGTCCACTGCTATTTCCGTTGATAGAATCAACAGAAACTTGCTTACTTTCATTGAGAGATGAATCACTATCTTTGTTTAAAAATCAATGTACATGAAACTTATCTGTTATCTATCCGGTAATATATAGATTTGAATTTAAAAAATCACAAATCTTTTTTGTTCGGTTGCTGCAACCGAACACATTAAATGGATGAATTATTTGTTCTGTTCGGTTGTTGCAACCAAACAGATATAAATTTTATAAGGATAATTATGTCAATTTAAATATTTTTTGGGTACGTTTAGTAATTATGGGGTGCAAATAGCCGCTCCCATTAAATAAATCTACATGATTAATTATTATACTTTAACACGGAAAATAATTACATCCACACAATAAATCACCTCCCAAAATACGTTAAACGAGCAAAACCTACATTTAACTATTTATTTCGATAAATTAATCATATTTATATAAACATATTTTAAGAAATATATTGATTATTAATTATCTAAAATCACTCAATAAATTTTAAATTGTACTACATAATTGCACGCATTTTTTTATTATTTAAGAAAAAATATTTGTTTTGAATTTTTATTGAGTTTGAAATTTTACATTTATGTGCTATAATTCCCAATGCCGTTATTGCAAATAGGAGCATACTTCAATTCAATAGAGTAATAAACATAATAATAAAAACTCAAAATATTTCTAATCTGATTATAACATTTAAAAAGGAAGTTTAAATTTAAAATAATACCGAAAAAACTAATAAATATCCTGCATTGGAATTTTTATAAGCAAGAGTCTTGATCAATAATATAATTTAAAATGATTATTACTCCCTCCATCTCATTTCAGATGACACACTTTCTATTTTGAGTTGTCCCACAAAAATTTACACATTTTATGCAGGAATTTTTATAAGCAAGAGTCTTGATCAATAATATAATTAAAAATGATTATTACTCCCTCCGTCTCATTTCAGATGACACACTTTTTATTTTGGGTTGTCCCACAAAAATTTGCACATTTTTATAAAAAGCAAAAAGTAAAAAACAATCATCCTTTCCCATACACTTTATTTACAAAAAAAATAATCTCTACCTAACATATTTTATCATTTATTTATTACATAAAAATACCATTATACTCCTAAAAGTTATCATTTCCTTAATTTTCGTGCCGTAATTGAGGATGCAATCTTTTGTGGTACGGATGAAATATTAAATTAATTACGATCTAATATTAATAAAAAGAAAATGAGGATGTAAAGATGGTCAAAGTTATTGGGGAAGGGACCCACCGTACGGCCGCCAATTAAGAAACTAAGGTCGCGACGCCGATTGTGACAGCTGCTCTCACTTCCACTCCTCTACAACTCTTCTATTTTATTTTATTTTATTTTAATATTTTACTTAACACTAATTAATTAATTAATTAAGGGTTAATTACGTCAAAAATCATAATTTTTTCGCGAATTTTAAATTAGTCCAAACTTTTCAATATTTACAAATAAGTTCTCAACTTTTAACCATTTTTTCAAATCAAGCCACCGGGCAGCGGGAGGCCTGTCCGGTGCTGACATGTTCATCTCTCTTCCACGTGTACAAAACGACGTCGTTTCGGTCTTTCACTTGACGAAAAGTTAATTGCATGAAAAGTCTCAACCTTTCCGTCGATTGTGAATTAGTCAAAACTTTTGAAAATTTTGCAAATAAGTACCCAACTTTAGCTCATATTGCAAATCGAACCACCTGACAGCTCGAGGTCTATCCGAATGCTGCCGTGTCATTGTATAAGTCAAGTCACTCTATATTTGTTAACAACAGGGCTTCGTTTTGGTTTTTTAAATTAAAATTTAATGTGTATCCAAAAGAACGTTCTCATATATCACGCATTAACATTATCTATCAAAATCCGTCATGTGTGAGGGGTTATGGAAGACAACTTTTGAATTTTGATTAGATGATCTATACGATAATTGTTGTTGCTATTTAGCAATTAGAGTGTATAAAAAGGTTTTGGGGGCAAGAATAGTGATTAATCGGCTCCTTCAATTATGTGGTTGATTTGTTCTTGGCCTTAACTATGCAGAAGTATATTGTAGGATTTTCTCTCTCTATCTACTGTCGTGATTTATATTTTGATTTGATCAAATAATATTGTGTGTGATATATGAGGGTTTTTTTTGGAAATCTTAATAAATAAAAAAATCAAAACAACGTATTTTTATTAACAAGTGTAAAGTGACGTAGTATATACAGTTACACATCAGCGTCCGGACAGCCCTTCACCCAGTGGTTCGAGTTGCAATACGAGCTTAAAGTCAGGTACTTATTTACAAAATTTTTAAAAGTTTGGACTAATTCGCAATCGGCGAAAATGTTGAGACTTTTCATGCAATTAACTTTTCGACAGGTGGAAGGCTGAAACGACGTCGTTTTGTAGAAGTGGAAGGTGACTTGGAAGAGAGATTGACGCGTAAGCACCGGGCAGGCCTCCAGCTGTCCCGTGACTTAATTTGGAAAAATGGTTAAAGATTGAGAATTTATTTTTAAATATTGAAAAATTTGGACTAATTTAAAATTTGACAAAAGATCAGAATCTTTGACACAATTAATTCATTAATTAATTGTAGATTGAGTCCACTAATGTCGGTTAATTTATAATCTAACCTCCAGATGATAGAGAGTCGGAGATTATAATCAAGTACATTAATGTTTATCAAATAATGATATTAAAAGTAAAAGTAATAACTAAGATAGAGAATTCCTCTCTTTGTACCAAAATAATTGTCAACACTTATTATAAATACTAGGTTTAAAAAAAAATTCTTTTGACTAATTTTATCAATTTTTAGAGGATAGTGTACGGATAAATGTAAAGAGTAATAAAATCATTTATCTAGCATGTTATTCAACTCATCATAATTGTGCTTTTGAACCATTACGTAAAAAATTAATTATCTTAATCACATGCATAACGAGAATTGATAGTGATATAACCCAATTCATTAGTCAAACTAATTTGGCCCACATCATTTAGCCCAACAGGGATCAGTGGCCCATCAAAATAACTCTGAAAAAAGGAATTAAACAGTGTTGTTTAATCGTGATTTGGTGAAAAAAATATGTATCTGTTCTATAAGATTTATTTTTAGGATTTAGTGCAAATTTTAAAATATAATAATTGTATTTTTCTATTGTGGAGTTTTATCAATCAAAGACTAAAAATTTGGTAAACTATTAATTTGGGATCTGAATTATTTTTCTATCAATTTGGAGTCTGAAATATACATAATTATCAGTTTGGGACCTGAACTTAGGCCTTACAATAATAAGATAGGAGATAACATTTAATAAATTCACATTCCGGATTGATAATTTTACATATTTCAGGCTTCGAATTGATAGAAAAAATAATTCAAGCCATGAATTGATAGTTTACCAATTTTCCAGGCGTTGAATTGATAAAACTCCTATTATTAGTTTATGTATTTTTTACAAAATATTAAATCAATCTATATAATTATTATTATTCGAATTACTAATATTATTCAAACTAAAATAATTATTCAAATTCTCGAATTACTAATATTCGAATTCGAATATCGAATTATTTAATTCATTTAGAATCTAAGTACAATTTTTGCACTTAAAGAAGAACACTGAGAAAATATAATTAAGATCGATGTCGCCCATTTATTTACTTTATTTAATAAAGTTAAATGTCCATTAATCTCCACAGTTTCACATAAGACTAAAATTGAGAAATTCTCAACTTGCGAATGTACGATAAACTATTAATGGGCTGGAGTGTAGTCCATTTGTTGAATGGGAAGGTTAGTGTGCTCCATTATATCTGAAGACTATAAATTTTATTGGGCCAAGCCCATAATACTACGAAGACCCCCTATACTAATTTCTGTTTCCTTGCAACTTAATGAGTATGACAAAGGTTGCTTAAAAAACGTGCAACGGTTATATCATTTTGATTTTGGAAATAGCGACTTATGATTGAATTTTGTAATTTAATAAGAAGAAAAAGAAAAAAAAAAACCATCATTCTTCTTCAATGATGTAACATTATTATGCTTCTCTCTTTCGTTTGAAAAATTTTCTTTCCTTGTACTTATATTATATGTCACTTATACACAAAAAAAAATGCATAATTGCTATAAACTACACGACTCAAAACACTATTACTCATAACTACACAATTATGATTATGATACCATAAATACCCCTATGTATTTGCACAATTGTTCTGCGCAATTTGATTCTGCACAATTTGGTTCTGCAAAATTTTGTTTTTGCGCATTTTGCTTACACATTTTAAATTCTACCAGCAGGCGACGGCGGCCAGCGGCGGTCAGCGGCCGATCAACGACGGTCAAAGACGGTGAGGGGTAGGGTTGTTGATTTAAAAATGTATGGAGTATAAAATTATATTTTACTTTAATATTTTGTATGTGAGAGTAATTATTTAAATTCCATGTATATAATAGTAAATATTCTTAAAAGTATGTATATAGAGTAATAAAGCCTATATTATATATAGGCACTCACCATTATTAATAAATATAGAGAAATCTAAAAGAATTATACATATTAAATTAAATGCTGTTTCAATCCACATATATAATATTAACACCTAAAAAAATTAATTAAATATAATCACAATATAGCACTAATGTAACTAACACAAGACCTGCATAGATTAGGTATTTTATTTATGTATTATAAATACTGCACCAAATATACTTTCACATGATAAATATTTTGGCCGGTTATTAAGCTTTTAAAAGGAGTATTAAAATGGAATTAGGTTAATTACAGTGGGTAAATAATAGTATGATGATTGGTGGAAAAAAGTGAAAAAAATAATAAGAAATTATGAGAAATCCCCCAATGTTGATTCCACAATACTTGAATCCCCCAATGTTGATTCCAGTCATCAACACACATTATGAGAACACAAGTCAAGATGCTTTCATCAAAGCAATTTAAGAAAGGAATGTCAGTCATAAATAATAAGATTTGCAGATTTTGTGAATATGTTGATCTTCCTTTATACATATATAGTACTTTTATAAAAGAAATCTATTATGCACTCCGGACTTGGATCCTCTCCTGTAACTGCACTCAATTTCCCCTCACTTTAGCTACAGTGAGGGGAAATTGAGTCCGGTAACTGCAGAGGATCTGCATCCTATGCACTCCTGATACTTGAACAAGAGTTTACCAATTATGCTTAGGGTACAAGATACACTGTTTATGTCGGACACACAAGATCGTGGTGACAGCAGATGACACTCAAGTGCTTGAACATGACATCCCTATATGAAGTTTCCTGGGATACATCAATTCCAAAACATATGGAACAGAATGATTGGGTGTTAAACATGTTTTCTTGCACATGCAGAAGTATCAATGAGTTCAAAGAAGTTCAAATAATATTTATCAAACTGAATCAAACACTACTCATTTTTCAAACAGGATGGCAGACATGATAAGCCAGAACATAATACACAAGGAGAAGAAGTTAAATCATAAATGTACCTCCTTGAGATGAAGATGGAGTTCTTGGTGGACCTGGAGGAGGTGGTGGAGGTTGCTCAAAATTATTACCAGCAAAACTGAAAGACAGAAAATCATTCATCAGCATTAAGCAATAACAGGTGACAGGCCACAGTCACTGGCATTTAGCACACTCACAGTTTACCAACCCAACCGCTCCCCTCCCTCAAAGAAAGGGAAAAAAAAAAGAGAATGAATTTCATTGGACCTGATAGGAGTGAAAAGCTGAAAGGATCCATTAACTGGAATTGTTCCAGTAAGCTCGTTATGTGAGAGATCACTGCATGCATCATATATCAAAATGAATATTGGCAAATCTAAGAAAGAGAAAAGTAAAAGCACCAGAAGAAAGATGATCCATTGGATCCATGCATACAGGACTTGAAGATTATCAATTGTGGTCAGAGACATGGGGATATGTCCAGTCAAAGTGTTATTGTTGAGCCTCCTGCATATTTCAATGAAACAAACACTACTCAGTTTCAAATGAACCGGAAGAACACAATACCAGTCATACTGTTATCACACACAACACAATTATCCACTAAATACAACAGAAAATAGGTATACTTGGGCAACACAGGTTTTGGACTTTGTGAATCCTAGTTTTCCTCAGTGGAGTTATAGGCACATACTACAACCTCAAGTAACAGTCAAACAAGAAGTAGAAAAGCACGCATAGCAGGAAGAGTAAATAGATCCATAGCATTTAAGCATCCCTATTTTCCCCACAATCTGTTCGTCAGATAATGTCAAAGTACATCCTGTTAAAAAAAAAAAAAAAACAAGGCTTTCTTCAAAGTCAATTATAGCCTTTCACTCAATGTTTCATAAAGAAATTAACCTGGATGCTGAAACAAAATCTCTAGCAATATAATGATACAAAACAAGGATTTCTCTTGGATAAGCCATTCATCCGGACAGGTTGAGATTGATAGGCTATATTCTACCATGGATGAGTACAATGACCTACATCTTCCGAACACAAAAGCATCCAATCATTTATTTGTTTATAGCAAGACGAAAAAAGTAACAAGTGCCAAGGAGATTACAAAATCTTTCTTGACTAAGAGTATAAGCCTAATACTTGAATATGAATTTACAGAATTAATGAGTGAGGAAGAGTTCAGTTGTTCACCCTACTAAAATATAAAGCAAAAGAGTATGGCACTTGAATGAGCGTTGAAAAGAAATATGCAGGAAAAAAGGCCTTCAATTGATGTATTACGCATAAAAGAACTCAAATGACATGAGTGAAAAAGAACTTTATCGGATCCGCTATGCATACAAGTAGATAAATAAATTCAAATTTCTGACACCGCCTAACTCAGATGGCAATTGGACTACAACTAAGAGAAAAGACATCAAGCAAAAGAAGCTGAAGTATAAAGTTTAACAAGAAAGTCAACATAGAGAATATCCATACAAAAATCGTAGTCTCTTAAGATTGCCCAATGTGCTGGGGATAGAACCACTTAGTTTGTTCAGGTAAAGATCCAAACTGACCAAGTTGGTCAAATTTCCAAGATCAGCTGGAATTGTTCCACTAATATTATTACTGTAAAGTTCCCTGCAGAGAGAGACAGAAGGAAAGAGTGACTTTAGGCATTTGAAAATGAATTTTTCAGATGATGAATCAGTCATTAGAAATCACTCTGATGACAACATGATTCATATGATATTATGATCCCCAATCAATTTTTGTTTAGGCTTTTATAAGCATATGAATAACGGCATGGATGAACATGATTTCAGATCATTAATAGGATGTACATGAGTCAACATAAACAAAATAATTAAGCAAATTTGGATAAACTAAGACATGGCTTACAAGTACTGTAAAAATTGGAGCTGACCAAGCTGTGAAACCAGCTGACCAGACAAATTTGCATTGCCAAGATCACTGTATAAGAACACAAGAAAATATATCAAATAGTCCAATAGAACTGCAACAGAAGCAGATTCGGCATCTTGATTAAAAAGTGATAAAATCAGGCTTACACTCGTGTAACAAAATTTTTATTATTGCACGTTACATGAAACCAAGTGCAGGGATTGACGAGGGTAGGGTCCCAGCTGTGAAGAACATTGTTAGGATCGGCCAAGTTGTTCCTCAATGCATTCAAAGCATCCCCTGCCACACACATTACACAGTATAATAATCAAGCTGCAGCATTAAAATTTAAAAGCATAAAACCGTTAGTCACCAGGCCAGCGATTTCAAGCGACATTTTTAAGCTGTTAGTGAAACTTAATTAGAATACCAGGAGTTCTTTTCTAACTTCCAGCTAAAAAGGAAAAGTGACCATTCACTATCACCATTTTCCAGTAAGTAAAGGATTGTTCTAAATTTCTTTTGTTTGTAGCTTTGTAGTAATCCACAGCATCATATGTTGTCACCCACTCTAGAGACAATGGAAAAAAACATGCATAGTGGCATCCCATGGACAAGACATTTTCTTTCAGAAGGATTTTCACAAATTGGATGGTTACGTATGTGATAAATCACCAATTAAAACGTAACAAGTTCAAGTCAACGAGCAATCGATTAAAACAAGGCGCTGAAATTAATGGTAAGCAACTAAAAATAGTAAAAAAAAATATTCTGAAAATTATATAGCAGACCTTCAGCATTGGCAGAAACCTGCGAAAATCTTGCGAACACCAGAACTGAGCAGAGAAATTCCCTGAGCCAGATCATGGCCATTGACCGCCGATTCACGATATCTTTTGATCCTAAATTCACGGCTCAAAACCCTAGATTCTTCATCAAAACCAGCACTCAATACCCAGAGTAATTTATCACTTTTATTTAGAATTTTGTATTAAATGGTATACTTTATATTTTTTTTAAAAAAAATAAAAAAAATTAATAAAAAATATATATTCTTTAAAATAAAATAGTATATTCTTGTTAATTAAAATATATATTATTTAAAATAAAATAATATATCTTTATTCATAATACTAAATTCTCTAAATTCTAAAGGCACATGAAGCAACCTTACCCAAAATCAACGTTCACAACTTAATGATTTTTAAATTATTAAATACGTAGTGATATTTTTTTTCTAAAAGAAAGAAAAGGGATACGTCATTGAATAGTATTAGTATGAGGTGATTAAGTGATGACTCAGTTAAATAAATCTACATGATTAATTATTATACTTTAACATGGAAAATAATTACATCCACACAATAAATCACCTCCCAAAATACGTTAAACGAGCAAAACCTACATTTAACTATTTATTCCGATAAATTAATCATATTTATATAAACATATTTTAAGAAATATTGATTATTAATAAATTATATAAAAAGCACTCATTAAATGTTAAATAGTACTCCCTCCGTCCCTGAATAACGTACACGTTTTGTCATTTTCGTCCGTCCCAAAACTAAGTATCAATTTCCTATTTTAGTAAGGGGACCCCGCACACCAAACAATTTACACCCTTAAATGTTGACTAAATTACTACTCATGTCATCACCTAATTTCAATAATTAACCTGTAAACTAGTCAAATTAATTGACCCATACATTGATTTGTATTCATTGAATTGAATAAAACAATGTTATCATCAGTAAACATCACGTGACTCATCCAATCTCTTTTTCTCTCTCATGAACTCTCTGGATCAATCTATCTTCATCTCTCTCAAGAACTCTCTTTCTCTCATGAACCCTAGGTTCTCTCTCTCATGATTTTCTCTCACTTTCAGTTGCCATGAACTCGAAATTTTTACTTCATCTTTCGACGGAAGCCGATTCCGATTTGGAATCCTGTTTCCCCCACCATAAGTTGTCGTCGGATCCTTTTCTTCCATCATTTTTTTCTTCGATGAAATCCACTTTCTCGATGTTAGATCTAGATGGAACTGCAGTTTCGGAGTCCATAGATCCATACGATGGTGTTATGATTCCAGATTCTGATGATGAAATTATTTCGAATTATGCATCTTGTATACGCCCTACTAAATCGAGAAGTCACCATCGGAGCCTAAATCCGACATATATCGGTCAAATTTTGAACATGTGACGATTCGTGAGGCAGATATACATTTTCTCCTACTGTGTTGTCCTGCTCTTTTGGTACTACCCGAATACAGAGAATACAGAGAGGTATAACTCCTTTTTTAATTTTTTGTACATGTACAGTTGGGATTTAGGGCTTTTGATGACTGATATGATGATTTTATTTGGCTTGAAAAGTAAACTTTTTATGTGTGCCATCATTTGATATTGTTTGGTGGCTTATAGAACCTGTAATGTCATCACATCCTCATTTTAGGAGACACACATGCACACACTCTGTGATGAAAATATAATCTGAGAGAAAATGTCTATTTCATAGTTTGTTGACTTGAGAAGTATGCTTGTGATGGATGACCTCTGAAAGCTTATGAATCTAAGTGGTTATGTTTGGCAACTTCTTACATGACATTGTCATCATATGGTCATTTAGATTTCACAAACATTCAGCAAGGATTATGTAATCCAAATATAAATAAAATCACTAAAACTTTAGTAAGCTTATAAATGGTTTACTACTTAAACATACTTTGTAATCAAAGTTGTTTTGTAGCTGTAAACCTACATTGTTCCTTCAAAAAAAGAGTATAAATATCCACAAAAAGCAGTATAAACTACTTCTAAGTTTATATCTCCACAAAAAGGAGTATAATCTCCACAAAAATCCAACCTGAACATACTTACCTGCCCTGTTGCAGCTTCACACCTTTTTCTTGGAATATGTATTATTCCAATCCCTCTACAGCTGTTATGAAATCTTCCAACCCCTCTTCTTCATGTTCTTCAATCAAATATTCAAGAGATGACATGATCAATTCTTTCTCAACTTCTAAGTTTGTAGGAAGTTGTCTCACTCTCATTAATGCATCTTTGCTCATATGAGGGATCTTATAATTGTTGGCACCACGATAAATTATAATTTCTCTGAGGCATGATTGTAGTGTTAGGAACACTGCATTGAGCTTGATATGTATTAGCTCATCAAATGATTTGTTCACTGCCCCAAGCAAATCATCAACTGATGTTGCTGATTTAGTCACTTGCAAAGATTGCAAGGCCCTAAACCATCCCAAATCATTTATATTTATGTCTGCACTATTTGGAGGTTGGTTTACAATATGAATGTTGAAACCATCAGAGCTTGCAACATATCTAAAATCAGGATCATTATCATTTATATGTGGTGGAGCATTGTCTTATTGAATAACAATGTTTCTACTTGCATCACTTGGCCATTTGGACTTTATAGCTGGTATAACCTATTATAATGTCACCAATAAGAATTAATTAATGAATTATTATTTAGGAGACTTATATAGGAAAATAACTCAATGATGAATTTATTTTGAAAGTTATACACAAATATGCATAGTGGTGTCCATATAGAAACACATAAAATACTAACCTGATTGATGAACATGTCCTTTGTGACTTCCTTAGTGACTGAATCTAATGGTTTAGTTACCATTGTGCCTGCTGCTCTATTTTTTGAATTTCTTATTGCTGGTACAACTTCAGTAAATGGGAAAAGTCCTATTTTTCTATCAAATTTGCACTCCCCATTTTTGTCATAAATTGGCCTAGATACTGCACAGAGGAACATGACCTTTGTGATGAATCTTCGACTCTTACATGATCTGTATGGCTCTACCTCATCTTTTGACAAATAATATCTCTCTTTTGTCCTTATAATATTGAACCACTTCTCATCCAAATGTACTATGTGGGACATGCTTTTAAACTTGATCACTTTTTGTACATGATCAACTTCCAATGCTTGTAAACTGAATTTTAATCTGCATAACATATTTTCAGCCGTGACTGTTGGCTTGATTGCATTTGTATGAGGTCTGATCAGCCCTTCCTTTGCCCATCTCCCAACTGTACTTTTACTTGTTTCCATTTGAGTTGCTATATTTCGATAAGTACCTCTGAGTTTAACTGAAATACTTTCAAGTTTTTCCTTATCAAAAACTTGTCTTTTTTTTAAACATCCCTGTTTTTTTGTTGCATAAAGAAATTGGATTGCCTGACAATATTTGTTGTTTTGCTCTTGACCAAATTCTGCTAATAACTTTTATTGTGACACTAAACTTGGTTGCTGCTTCTGCCATTCTACCATGTGTTGGCTTGCCATTAGAAGACATTTCCAACAAAAACTGAGCAATGAGGTTTAGTTCACTTCTTGTTAAGTTTTTCTTAACCATTTTGAGATATGTAGGGCCTTGTTTTTTGGAGATAAAACTGTAATGTGTTATGATGGAGGGTAATGTGAATTATGTAGGCATTTGTGTAATGGTGGAACTTTTTCAATATCAGAGTAGTGTTGTGATTAGAGAAAACATTGTAAATGTATTTATGGTGAAGATTAGGAGGGAAATGTGAATTATGTTTGGAGGGAATTTGTGTAATGGTGAAAATTTTTGAATTTTAGAAACAAGTTGATGTTGTTGTAATAGATCAGTTTATAGGTATGTTTGGAGGGAATTATTTATGCATATACAAGGACTCGGTGATGGAATGATGTGATTGTGTTTGATGGAGCAGATGTCTTGTAATTTTAATTATATAATTTAAAATTTATTTTTTATTATATTAGGTGAATCTTGTTATCTGTTGGACCATGTGTAATTAACTCTAATCATGTTTTAGAGAGGTGTACCTCTTCCAAGGGTAATATAGTAAAAGACCAACTAAAAAGTACACAATACAATTTAAATATTATATTTCTTAATCTACGTGTAAAAAGTAAATGGGTACGTTGTTCCGGGACGGAGGGAGTACTACATATTTGCACGAATTTTTTATTATTTAAGAAAAATATATTTGTTTTGAATTTTTATTGAGTTTGAAATTTTACATTTGTGTGCTATAATTCCAATGCCATTATTGCAAATAGGAGCATACTTCAATTCAATAGAGTAATAAACATAATAATAATATAGTGTGCACCTGGTGCACTCTAAGATAAAATGCACTCATATGCAATATAAACAAAAACATATATAATTATGAGCAAAAATGTATACAATTTAATTATTAGTTTTTTTTAATGAAAATTGAGTATAAAAAATAATATACAATTATTAAAAAACATGTATACACTATTAAATAAAAAGTTATACACGTATGGATATTAGTTTTTTTAATGAAAAACTTAGTGTGAAAAAAGTATACAATTATTACAAAACACATATACAAAATAGAATAATATGTATACAAAATAGAATAAAAAGTTATACACATATGAGTGTATTCTTGCACCTGGGTGCACCCAATATAGACTCTAATAATAATAATAATAATAATAACTCAAAATATTTCTAATCAGGTTATAACTTTTAAAAATGAAGTTTAAAATTAAAATAATACCGAAAAGACTAATAAATATCCTCATTGGATTTTTATAAGCAAGAGTCTTGGTCAATAACACAATAAAAAATTATTATTATTAAATTAATTATGACCTAATATTAATTAAAAGAAAATGAGGACGTAAATATGGTCAAAGTTACTATATTGGGGAGGGGGCCCACCGCACGGCCGCCAATTAAGAAACTAATGTTAGGGATATAAATGGACAGAGTAGAGTAGACAAATTCATACACTACTCGCTATTTCATTTATCCTATCCTTACCCTAAAATTAAACATTGGATAGGATACGGGTATACCCGTTGGATATGCAGATAATCCATGGGTAAATGGGTACCCGCAATTATTATAAAATATTATATGAATATCCGCATTTTCTCAAACTTGATCAATCCTACCCGTATTGAAATTAAAAAGTTTTTTTAAGTATAAATATAAATTTGAAATTAAATAATATACTTAAATATTATTAATTAAAAACTAAATAAATGATGTAAATACCTAATTTAAAAATTAAATAATATAATTATATATAATTTTTGAAAATAGAAATATAAATATATACATACATAATTAGAAATATATAATATTATAATATAAATAAAAACAAATATATTACTTGGACATAATTAATCTTTATCTTTATCTTTATATATATAAAAGCAGAATAAATTCAATCTTGGCCATCCATTTTTAAAAGAAATCTCAGCCACCCATTAAAATAATTAAATAATTATAATTATGACATTTTCAAATTAGGAAATAATTTAGTATTTATATCTATATAAAAGCAGAATAAATCTAATCATCACCATCTATTTCTCAAACAAATCTCAGTCACCCATTAAAATATATTCAAATTAAGAAATAATAAAGTAGAATAAATCCAATTGATAAAAACAGAATAAATCTAATCCTGACTATCTATTTCTCAAACAAATCTCAGTCACCCATTAAAATATATTCAAATTAGGAAATAATAAAGTAGAATAAATCCAATTGATAAAAACAAAATAAATCTAATCCTGACTATCTATTTCTCAAACAAATCTCAGTCACCCATTAAAATATATTTATATCTATATATATCTCTATATAAAAGCAGAATAAATATAATCCTGACCATCTATTTATCAAACAAATCTCAGTCACCCATTAAAATATATTCAAATTAGGAAATAATAAAGTAGAATAAATCCAATTGATAAAAACAGAATAAATCTAATCATGTCCATATATTTCTCAAATAAATCTCAGTCACCCATTAAAATATATTCAAATTAGAAAATAATAAAGTAGAATAAATCCAATTGACTTTATCAAATTAGGAAATAGATATTATTTATAGATATTATTTATTAAAAAATTAATAAAATTATAATAAAGGGTTTAAAGTTTTAGGATTTAGGGGTTTTAGGGTTTAGGGGTTTTGGGGTTTAGGGTTTTAGTGATAAAAGCATAAGAAGAATAAATTCAATCCTGGCCATCTATTTCACAAACAAATCTCAGCCACCCATTAAAATAATTAAATAATTGTAATTATGATTTTTTCAAATTAAGAAATAATTTAGTATCTAAAACAAATCTTAATCACCCATTAATTATGACATTTTCAAACAAGGAAATATGATTTTATTTATTAAAAAATTAATAATATTAAATAAATCAATCAAATTACGAGTTATATATGGGGCTTCCTCACCCTTCACCTATATAGGGAGCCCTCCTCCATTCATTTCAAACACACTGAGAACGATTCTTTAAGAAGATCAAATACTTCAGAATTGTCTGAATAGTTCTATAAATTCTTCAACGAGAATCAACTCAAGAATGAAATACATTTGGGATTCAGGTTTTAAACCGCCCGGATCAAGTGTTCTAAAGTCAAAATTTTGAACGGTCTGGTTCTAAACCGTCCGGATTAAGCGTTCTATAGTAAAAATTATAGTAAAAAATTTAAACGGCCTATAATCTGGGATTCAGGTGCTAAACTGCTCGGATTTAAGCTTTCTGGGATTTAGGTACTAAACCGCCCGAATTTAAGTATTTTTAAGTCGAGCACCCATTAAAATAATTAAATAATTATATTTATGATTTTTTCAAATTAGAAAATAAGATATTATTTATTAAAAAATTAATAATATTAAATATAAATCTAATCCTAGCCATCTATTTTTCAAAACAGATCTCAACGAAAAAAAATAAATCCAATTAAAATAATTAAATAATTATAATTATGACAAAAAATCCAATTCCATTAAAATAATTATAATTATTACTTTTTTAAATTAGGAAATATGATAATAAATTCTGACCTTAAAAAAATTAATAATATTAATCTAATCTTGACCATCTATCAGCCACCCATTAAATAACCCATTAAAATAATTATTTAATTTAATGCTAAAAGAAGAATAATCAAATCCTGACCATCTATTTCTCAAAGAAATCTCAGTCACCTATTAAAATAATTAAACAATTATAATTATAACTTATTCAAATTAGGAAATAAGATATTTAATGTTTCAAAGGAAAATGCAATCGTGACCATCTATTTCTCAAACAAATCTCAGCCATCTATAAAATAATTATAATTATGAATTTTCCAAATTAGGAATTTAGGTATTAAATCTTGATCTTAAAAAAACTAATAATATAAGAGTTGATATTGGGTGCACCCGGGTACAATGTGTATAACTTTTTATTCTATTTTGTATATTGTTTCTTAATAATTGTATACGTTTTTCACACATAATTTTTCTTTAAAAAAACTAACATTTATATGTATATAACTTTTTATTTAATAGTGTATATATATATTTTTTTAAATAGTAAATTTTTTACACTCAATTTTTCATTAAAAAAACTAACAAATAAATTGCATACATTTTTTTAATAATTTTACATATTTTTGTTCATAATTGTATACATTTTTAAAATGGGTGTCGTATCATATGGTGCACCCGGGTGCATAGTATAATTAGTCATAAATCTATCATCCACCTATTAAAATAATTATTTAATTTAATGCTTACAAAAGGTTTAGGGTTTTATGATTTATGGCATTCCAATCCTGACCTAAAAAAATACTCCCTCCATCTCGAAGTTAAGTTCACCAATACTGTAGATACGGAATCTAAAAAAGTTACTTTTTGACCAACTTTATTGATTTTTGAGGGGTATTGTGGTATTTTTAAGTAATAAATATATTATAAAGTATGTTATGTGTATTAGGCGAAAGTGATATTTTTGATATTAAGATAATTTTTGAGGTTGTTAGTTAATGTGAAGTTTCCTTTTTTTGGGTGGTGAACATAAGTGTGGACGGACGAAAACAAAAAGTGTGAACATAAGTATGAGACAGAGGGAATATATATTAGTTCAATCATGACCATTTATTTCTTAAACAAATTTCACTCACCCATTAAAATAATTCAATAATTATAAATATGACTTTTTCAAATTAGGAAATAAAATTGTTAATAATCTCATAAAAATAAAAAAAAATAATTATGTGTAGAATAAATCCAATCTTGGACATTTATTTCTCAAATAAATCTCAGCCACCCATTAAAATAACTAAATAATTATAATTATAACCTTTTCAAAGTAAAAATAATTTAATCAAATCTAGAATAAATCCAATTTTGGTCATTTATTTATTAAACAAATCTCAGCCACTCTCAGCCCCATTAAATAATTATAATAAATTCAATCCTGACCATTTATTTCTCTAACAAATCTCAATCATCCAATAATAATTAAATGATTATAATTATAACTTTTTAAAATTAAAAAATAATAATTATTTATTAAAAAATTAATAATACTCTCTCCACGTATTTTTACTTACTTTCTATTTTGGGATGTCACATGTATTTTTACCAATTTCATTAATGGAAAAAATACATAATATTTTATTAAATGGAGTATTTTTTACAATCTTAACAACTTTAATTACTTTTTTTACACTTTATTCATCATTCCCAACAACTTTATTTACTTTTTCTTTTTAAATCACAAATTTTCTCTACTTTTTCTTATATAATATATTAAAAAAATAACACGTCATAATCTACATGCCCGTACAAATGAGTAAAAATACTCGGGACGAAGGAAGTATTAAATATAAATCCAATCATAACCATCTATTTTTCAAACAAATCTCAACCATCTATTAAAATAATTAAATAATCGTAATTATAACTTTTTCAAATTAGGAAATAATTTATTGTTCTCAAAGGGTTTAGGGTTTTAGGATTTAATATTTGAGGGCCAAAAGTTAACCATCTATTTCTTAAACAAATCTCTGTCACCTATTAATATAATTCAATAATTATAATTATGAATTTTTTAGATTATGAAATAAAATTGTTAATAATGTCATAAAAATAAAAAAAATAAATATATGCAGAATAAATCCAATATTTGCCATTAATTTCTCAAACAAATCTTGGTCACCCAATAAAATAATAAAATAATTATAATTATAACTTTTTCAAATTAAAAAATAATTTAGTCTAATCTAGAATAAATCTAATTTTGGACATTTATTTATTAAATAAATCTAAGCCACCTCTCAGCCCCTATTAACATAATTAAATAATTATAATAAATCAAATCTTTGTCATTTATTTTTCAAACAAATCACAGCCACCAAATAAATAATTAAATATAATAATAATTATGACTTTTTTCAAATTAGAAAATAATATATTATTTATTAAAAAATTAATAATACTCCCTCCGTCCAACGTATTTTTACCGACTTTATATTTTGGGTTGTCCCATGTATTTTTACTCATTCCATTAATGAAAAAAATATATAATATTTTATTACCTACTTTTTACAATCACAACAACTTTAATTACTTTTTTACACTTTATTCATAATTTCCAACAACTTTATTTACTTTTTTCTTTTTAAATCACAAATTTATCCCTACTTTTTCTTACATAATATATTAAATTAATAACACGTCTTAATCTCCATGCCCGTACAAATGAGTAAAAATACTCGGAACGGAGGGAGTATTAAATATAAATTCAATCTTAACCATTTATTTTTCAAACAAATCACAATCATCTATTAAATTAATTAAATAATCGTAATTATAACTTTTTCAAATTAGGAAATAATTTATTGTTTTCAAAGAGTTTAGGATTTTAGGGTTTAGAGTTTTAGGGGTTTAGGATTTTAGGGTTTATCTTAAACAAATCTCAGCCACCAATTAAAATAATTAAATAATTATAATTATGTCTTTTTCAAATTAAGAAATAAGATTCAAATTAGAAAATAATTTATTATTTTCAAAAGGGTTTAGAATTTAGGGTTTAAGGTTTTAGGATTTATTTTAAACATATCTCAGCCACCAATTATATAATTATTATAATTATGACTTTTTCAAATTAAGAAATAAGATTATTTATTAAAAAATTAATAATATTAAGTATAAATTCAATTCTAACAATCTATTTTTCAATCAAATTTCAACTACCCATTAAAATAGTTAAATAATTGTAATTATAATCTTTTCAAATTAGAAAATAACATAATGTTTCCAAAGGATTTACGGTTTTGACTTTTTCAAATCAGGAAATAATTTAATCCAAATCCTAACAATCTATTTCTAAAACAATTCTCAACTACCTATTTAAATAATTAAATAATTATAATTATGGTCTTTTCAAATTAGGAAATATGATATTATTTATTAAAAAAAATTAATAATATTAATCCAATCCAAACATCTATCAGTCACCTATTAAAATAATTATTTAATTGGGAGAACATGTGCTTCAAGCTAAGGTATTAATAAGAGTTAGTGACAATCGTTAGAGAATATTTATTTATTATTGAGAAGGCCCGTTTTTAGTCATGATCAACTTTAAGTGGCAGTGTTGAGATCGACGACCAAAAAAGGTTTGAAAATACTATTAGAAAAGCATGAGGATGGATCGAGCGCAATATGTAAGAATTATGTTTTCAAAGAAGTCTTAAAAAATGTTTAATTTAGTATTTTGCAATTTGGTTATTTTTTTTATGTGAACAAGAATGATATAATTACTCTAAACTCAATACTTGACATTTTCATATGATCTTTGTTGAATTAACCAACCAATCTGTCAAGTCAATACTTTGTGGCAATGTTTGTCCACCTAAAAAAACGGTATGGATTTTTTTTTAGTCGAACTAAATAATATATTAGTTTTTCAAAATAATAAATGTTATCGACTTATTCTACAATAAACATAGAATGTCTAGATGTTTCAGATGAAGCATTCTTTTATTTATATTGAGACCAATGTTACGCTCAAAAGGGTTCGTCAATTCACTGTATGTGTTAATTATAAATGGTTTTCAATTGTGTAAATTAGTATTATAGAATCTGATCCTATAATATAGAAAACGAAAATTTTATTGTTGCCTTTTAATTTGTCATATAACATACTTTAATATTAATATTAAAGCATTAGGTTAGACAACATACAAAGAAATATTATTCGATTTAAATATTATAAAATCAATGAAGTTGTAGCCCCTAAAACTAACACATACCGTGCAACGCACGGGTTAGCTACTAGTTAAATATTAAATAATGTAAATATGAATATATAAATATTTAATGCAATTAAAAATGTATAACATAATAGTATTATATATATATAGTATTATATAAATATAATATGTATAATATATAGTATCAGGTAAATGGACCGGGTATCATGTTGGGTAAACGGGTATAAAAGGAGAACCCGTACCCAACCCGTTACCCGATAAAGCCTACCCTACTCGTATCCACCACCTTGAGTACCCGCGAATAACCCGACCTTGCGAATAAAATTGGCATCCCTAACTAAGGTCACGACGCCGTGAACTCATGTGATGCGACTCCTCTACAACTCTATTTTATTTTATTTTTAATATTTTACGTAACACTAATTAAATAATTAATTGTAGATTGAGTCCACGGTTAACTTATATACAGTAGTATATTATAATGATATTAAAAGTAATAACTAAGATAAAGTAATTCCTCCCTATGTACCAAAATAACTGTCACACTTATTATAAATACTAGGTTTAAAAAAAATTGACTAAATTTATTAATTTTTTAAGGATAGGGTATATGCATAAATGTAAAGAGTAATAAAATCATTTATATGAGCATGTTATTCAACTCATCATAATTGTGCTTTTGAACCATTACGCAAAAAATCACTTATCTTAATCACATGCATAATGAGTATTGAAAGTTATATAACTCAATTCATTAGTCAAACTAGTTTGGCCCACGTCAATTAGCCCAACAGAGATCAGAGGCCCATCAAAATAACACTGAAAAAAAGGAATTAACTCCAAGTTTGTTAGTGAACAGTGTTGTCTCACTAGTTCCACAGTTCCACTAATCAATTAGAACAGTGTTGTTTAATCGTGATTTGGTGAAAAAAAATATGTATCATGTACTATAAGATTTATTTTTAGGATTTAGTGCAAATTTTAAAGTATAATTGTATTTTTATAGTTGATGTAATTTTTACGATAAACTATTAATGGGCTGGAGTGTAGTCCATTTGTTGAATGGGCTGGTTAGTGTGATCCATTATATGTGAAGGCTATATATTTTATTGGGCCAAGCCTATAATACTGCGAAGACCCCCTCCACTTATATCTGTTACCTTGCAACTTTATGACAAATTTTGCTTAAAAAACGTGCAACGATTATATCATTATAGTTTGAAAATAGCGACTTATGATTGAATTTTGTAATTTAATAAGAATTTTTTTTTCCCCAAAACCATGATTCTTCTTCAATGATGTAACATTATTATGCTTCTTTCTTTCGTTTGAAAACTTTTCTTTCCTTGTACTTATATATACGCACTCACTTTCTCGATCCAAACATCACACTGTACATTATTAATAAATATAGAGAAATCTAAAAGAATTATATATATTAAATTAAATGCTGTTTTAATTCACATAAATATAGTATTAACACCTAAAAAAATAAATTCAATATAGTACTAATGTAACACAAGACATGGATAGATTAGGTATTTTAATTATGTATTATAAATACTGCACCAAATATACTTTCACATAATAAATATTTGGATAATTTTGGGATGCAGCCCATATTTTATAGTCTAGTGGGGGGTAATTTTATATTTTTATTTTTTAATTATTTAATTTAATTAATAATATAGATTATATTAAAATTTGATTCATCTGTTGAAGTCGTTAAGGTGCACTGCAGTTATACTCTAAAATATTTTGGCCGGTTATTGAACTTTTAAAAGGAGTACTCCATTAAAAAATGATTAGGTTAATTACAGTGGGTAAATTATGGTGTACCCATCAGTAGGGCCCCACCGCCCCTATCCTGGAATTGGTGGAGGGTAAATCGCAGCTCAAGTGCCTTATAGAGAGGGCTTATATAGTGGGTAAATTATATTTCCTCCGTCCTCTTTTAAGGTATCTATTTTACTATTTTTTGCGTCCGCTTCAAAGATATTCATTTTTCCTATTTAGTAAAAAAATATAAAATATGACACACCACTTTCCTCTAATACAATTATTTACTTTACATATAATAATACTCTTTAATTCACATGAAAAAAAGTAAATGAATACTTTAGAATTAGATGGAATGGATAATACAACGGGGCGTTGGAAAAAAGTGAAAAGAACTGACATGTACAAGCTGCAATTTAGAGAAAGTGGGGGGACCACTTAAGACATAAAATTTCTACATATAATATGTAACAGAGGAATAATATTATGGAGACTCCCTCCGTCCCAAAGATATTGACACACTTTCTTTTTTAGGTTGTCCTATAGAAATTGACATATTTCATTTTTTAGAACATGGGACCCACATAAAAATAATTTATTTATTTACATGGGCCCACACACAAATCATTATCACACTAATACAAGTACCCACTACACATTAAATATTATTTATCTTACTTTATTTTACATTAAATTATTATACTCCTTAATCTCCGTGCCAAAAAAAAATTACTTTACATTAAATTATTATACTCCTTAATCTCTCGTGCCCAAAAAAAATGCGTCAATATCTTCGGGAACGGAGGGAGTATTATATTATTTGATGAATCATAAAGCATGATTTGCAGGTCGACCTCCATACCCTGTTAGTGTCTGCCCCGCCAATATCACTCACCTTTTTACTCTTGAAAACCGCTATTTGCCGCCCTTTAGGGCAACTTTCATTATTTAGGTACTCAATTCATTGCGAATTTATAAATATTTATTTTAAGAAAAATTATTTTTTATATTAATTGTATTAACTTTTAAAAGTTATAATAGTAATTTTAGTTAATAAAGTATAGAGGATATTAAGAGTGAATGATATTTTTGAAATTAAGATGAATTTTGAATTTATTTATTGATGTGATTTTTTTTTGTGGTGAATATAAATATAAATACGTTTGTGTGAAAATAGATTGTATGAACTATGAAGATACATGTGAGATGAAAAAAAATATAAAATGAGCGAGGTGCATTGTATTTTTTTTTTTATGAAATGAAATATTTGAATCATTACTTTTTGATTGGCAAATTCAATGATGATTGTGTAATGTTAGACAAAATCTTGAATTTTTTTAGTAAAAGTCGAATAGAAGTCAATTTCATATGAAGAAAAGAAATGAGCATTTTTGTGGCACGGTGGGCCACGGAGGAACCGTGACGGCGATCCGTGATGGCGAGTGGCCACAGCCGTGATCCTTCCGCCATCAATCAATCATAACTTAACTTAATTAAATTCACCACTCTAAATATATACTCCTATTAACTCCAATTATGTTTAATTAACTTCCTTTAAAAAAAAAATAATAATCAACTAACTATATATATCTATATAAATAAATGCCTGGGAACATGTTATTAATGTGTAACTTTTTTTAAAAATTTCAATTTTAATAATACTACCTTTTTATATTTAAATCGCTGCACCAATTAAATTGTGAGGCTACTCAAAATTAACGTCGTAACGTTGAGTAGATATAAGTTTGTTTTAGATATAATATGGTAGGTAATAGTTAATTTAGTGCACATGTGTCGATGGACAAAAGTAATTTTATTTTGGGCCCAAGGTAAGTTAGCTTTAGGCCATGCAATTGGAATATTTAAATCCAATCAAAACTCTGTCTTTGTCGTAATGAAAATTATATAAATAAATTAAATTATGATATGATTCTAATTTTATAGAACTCGAGCATAAATATATAAATATAACTAAACTATACTTCAAAATAAATTAAAACTAATAAATCGTCATAAGTATTAATAACCGCGCTCAATTCATGATGAATTTGGACGCATTAGATAAAAGACCATTAAACAACCTCACAAATGAGAAGCTATATTTATTTTATCTCTTTTAAATTAAAAAAAAAACATTTTTTTTGTAACATATCCTAAAGGAAGTCTTCTGCTATACATGAAACGTATTTTTGAGATTTATTAATTGTTGAATTGATTAATTGTAAACCGTATTAGTTAGTAAATAATAAGGGGATGAAAAAGAAATGTGTGAGTAATAATTACTCATTTCAAATTTAACAATTGAAGAGTAATAATAGAAAAACGAGAAAATCTAACCAAATGAATAATTAGGGACACATTTTTAATAAAGAAATGACACATGCGGCACTTCAATCGGGACAAACAAGCTGTCCTAAAGAATATTTAGTTGAATTTGGTCTTATTATCATATTAATTAATTAATGTTGGAGTTGATCTCCCTGTTGTATTTAATATATGGTTCAAAAGATTAGACTGAAGATATAATAAATTTCTGAGCCAGGGGAGGATTCAGAAAATCAAAGTGGGGTGGCTAAGTTTATTAAAGAAAATAAATAATAATTAAAAATATATATATACACATACGAATCTCCTTCTCAAAAGTTGACGAAGAATGAGCTAAATTTTAATATTTATGGTAATGGGCTCATAAAATATATATAATTTGAGAATATATATTTATTTTTTGACTTCATTTAGGTGGGCTTAAATTTTTTTAGATTAGATTAAATTTAAAAATACAAATTATTTATATATAATATAATGGGCTTTTGGTGGGCAGCTCTGAGTTTGAGCCAGGGGCTACCCTCAAATCAACAAAGTTATATGCAAGGCGAGCCAATCTCATGGATTTTCGTAAATTATTTTATAAATAATTTATAAGTTAAATAAAAAGTAATAATATTTTTAATTAAAAAATATTAATTCATCCAAGACTGACATTAATTAGACTGGCATTCAGATTAGTTCGTTGAAGAATTCAAAAAGGGTCATTCCATGGGTGTGTGATAGCGATACATCTTCTAAGTATTGATATTATTTAGTTGTTCATAAACCTAGTAAAGAAATTGTGTCGTCCACAAGCTAAGATATTTTTGATGTTAGATTAAATTTGAAATGATTCATATATAAGGTATAGCTGGATTACATGAAATAAATAATAAATAAATAAATAAAATGAAGAAATTAGGAAATGTGGTGAATTGTTAATAGTCCCACATGTACAACTCCAATCCATGCATAAAAGATATAACTCATGCCATTTTCAGTGTTATGAACAACCCGTGATTTTCTCTTATGCAACTTGCACTTCTATTTCATTCTAATTATTATAAATATTAGTATATCTTATCTTATTATCTAAATTATATATAGATACATCCGAGAGAAAATTGTCAGTTTTTAATTATTGAGAAAGCATAATACATAGTAAATTATTATGCGGGATGCTACTATTCATATTAAAGGCTGTAAAAAATTCTAACATATAAAAGATATTTTTGACTCTAACTAAGCATAATTATATTAGTAATTCACTAGGATACTAAAGAAATGTACATTTACTTGTGAATGTGGAAATGAACATTTTAGGACTGACAAAAAATAAAATTCTACACTTGAAATGGAGGATTAATTATGAAGTATTAAATGTTAAGCAAAGAAAATAATGATTGAAAAAGGTTGGGCGAGTATGGTGATTAAAAATTGTTGCAAAGAAAGATTAATCCTAATTACATTAGTGTAATCAAGACTTAAAAAAAATATTACTCCACTACACTAGAAGAGGTCATTGTGTGAAATCGAGTAGAGCAGACTAAACTAATCATTTCCTTTATTCAGCACTCATTTAACTAACTACATCCTTTCTAACCAATTACCACGCTCCACCTCATCTTTTAATCATACAAGATTAACTAACTCAATTTTATTTTCCCTAATTAATGAAATTTAATTTTAGCAATAAGATTCTTGAACCGATTAACAAATAACAGGAAACAAGAAACAAGCTCTTTAGTTATTAGAATTCCCATCAAAATAGAAATATTCTTTATTGTTTTAAATGAGTACTCTAACAGTATTCGATTACAATTATTCCTCAAAATAATAATGATAACCCAATTGTTACATTATTGATTTCCATGACTAGAAAAAGAATATGGACATAAAATAAATCACAAATCACATAGATTACATTATCCACCTTTTCCTTTTCTTTTAATATTATTTTCGCTTTTATAATTAATTATTATTATTTTATTAAAAATATTATTATTTTTATTTACATATTAATTTCATTAAATTGTTCACTGCACCATTAACTATTGAAATATTAATCCGTTTTACAAAAGTCATTCTGTAAAGCATTCTTTAAGTCTTTTGCCCTTCTTTTTTTTTTTTTTTTACAATACTCCTTTCTTTTCTTCTTATCAAACCTTGCTTCTCATTGAAACTCGTAAATAACAACAAAACACTAGTAAAATGATGTATCTTCACGAATACGGATTCACACATTCGTGCTTTTCTTTTCTTTTCAATATCTTGGACTGTTCTTTTTATGAACACAGAGAGAGATTCCATAGAGTGAGATATAAACAAAGTGGCATATTTACAATGGACCCCATCCACCAATTATCCATCACGGGTTCCAATTGCAAACAACAACCACCTATGTTTAACACTCACATAATCCTCTTCCCTTTATCTCTATAAATAAATTTCCACTTCTCAAGGTTGCTACATTCCCCATTTTTATTCATTTTTTTTAGCGGGAGGTCATTCAATAACATGGCCCCTGCAAAACACTCTGTTTTCCCCTGTTTCCTCATCCTCTGCATCTTCATACTCTGTTCGAAGCCCGTTTTGGCCCAGACAAAGCCCGCATTCGCCTGCGACGTTGCCAACAATCCCGGGCTCAAGAACCTCACATTCTGCGACCCGTCATTGGATTTGCAATCCCGGGTGCACGACCTCGTCTCCAGACTGACATTGCAGGAGAAAATCGGGTGGCTTGTCAATGCTGCAACTGGGGTGAATCGGCTTGGGATCCCGAGTTACGAGTGGTGGTCCGAGGCCTTACATGGTGTCTCCTATGTCGGGCCGGGTACCAAGTTTTCCAGCCTGGTTCCGGGGGCCACCAGTTTTCCACAGGTCATTCTTACAGGAGCCACTTTCAATGAATCCCTGTTCGAAACCATTGGAAAGGTAATGTCAAATGTATGTTCCTTTCATTTTTGTCAATGTTGGTTGGATGAAACTTTCCATCAATGCAACAATTTTCCAGCAACCATTCTGTTTGATTTGTTTGTTGAGTTAATGCATCTAAATCTGGTTTCAACAGTGAATATCATGAAGATCCAAAATTGATTTTGATTTTATTTTATTTAATTATTACAAAAGCGCTTTCTTACAAAGCCTTCATGTCGACGTCGCATTATTTGTCTTGAAGCTTATATTAAGAGCATTCGGTCACGCTATATATGGAGACGGCAAGTTTGTATCTACTGCCTGCTGATGCACCATACGGTGTCGTATTGTACACGATATATATATATATGTAGATTTTGTGAATCAGAATAATTAATCTTATCTACGATTTATGATCGCTTTTTCAAAGTAGGTGAGACCCCTCAATTATTAGAGCTTGAATCACATCCCTCATGGCTCTTATGTTTTAGTTTTTTTATTAGATAAAAGGGACGTCTATTGATTAAGACTAGTTAGCTAATCAAGATTAATCAACCGTTGTAGTTAATCTTAGACAGAATTTAATGTGGAAGTAGTCAAAAGTTAACTTAAACAGCACAATTGTATTAGGTAATATGATTTGAAAATCTTGATGCCTTGTGTAGGTGGTCTCCACTGAAGCAAGAGCAATGTACAACGTTGGATTAGCTGGATTGACCTTTTGGTCGCCAAATGTCAACATTTTCCGTGATCCCAGATGGGGGAGAGGCCAAGAGACGCCGGGGGAAGATCCCGTGCTCTCTAGCAAATACGGCGCAGCGTATGTTAGAGGTCTGCAGCAACGAGACGATGGCGATAAGGATAAGCTCAAAGTTGCAGCTTGTTGTAAGCATTACACAGCTTATGATGTGGATAACTGGAAAGGCATACAGAGATACAACTTCAATGCATTGGTAGTTAATTAGTAGTAACACCTTTTATATATACTTATTACTTATCAGCAATAAGTAATTGTTGCTCTTATATATGGTGTAATGTAGGTTACACAGCAAGATATGGATGATACATTTCAGCCACCATTCAAGAGCTGTGTTCTTGATGGGAATGTTGCGAGCGTCATGTGTTCGTATAATCAGGTGAATGGCAAGCCAACTTGTGGTGATCCGGATCTGTTAGCTGGTGTGATTCGAGGCCAGTGGAAATTAAATGGGTGAGTTAATCCTACTGTAGAAGAAAAATTCATGAATGAATGAAACATTGGTTTGTTCAGGTACATTGTCTCGGATTGTGATTCGTTAAACGAGATGTTCAACGCCCAGCATTATACCAAAACACCAGAGGAGACAGCTGCTCTGGCAGTGAACTCAGGTGTGTTTGTATGATATACTTAATAATTAACATGGATATATACGTGGTTAAAACTCATATGGCTGATGATGCAGGTTTGGATCTTAACTGTGGATCTTTCTTGAGCAAATATGGCAAAACAGCAGTAGATCGTGGACTACTAAATGAAACAAGTATTGACAAAGCTGTTTCAAACAACTTTGCAACTATGATGAGATTGGGATTCTTTGATGGCAATCCAAGCAATCAGCTGTATGGAAATCTTGGACCTAAGGATGTGTGCACATCAGTCAATCAGGAACTCGCTCGTGAAGTTGCTCGACAGGGGATCGTTCTGCTCAAGAACACGAAAGGCTCATTGCCTTTATCCGCTGCAGCCATCAAGACCTTAGCTGTCATCGGCCCTAATGCCGATGCAACACACACCATGTTAGGCAACTACGAGGGTACATATCTATCTGCTTCTCATTTGATCCATCAACATTGAATGGAAATTAAGTTTCTTACATTGTGCTACGGTTTTCAGGCACTCCGTGTAAGTACACGAGCCCGTTGCAAGGCCTAAAGGCGTCCGTGACAACCGTGTATCAGCCTGGCTGTGCAGACACTAAGTGTGCCACTGCTCAAATTGCTGATGCCAAGAAAGTAGCTGCCACAGCTGATGCTGTTGTTCTTGTCATGGGATCAGATCAGTCGATCGAGGCGGAGTCCCTCGACAGGGTGAGCATTACTCTTCCGGGACAGCAACAGCTTCTCATCTCTGAGGTTGCAAATGTGTCTCGAGGGCCTGTGATTCTTGTAATAATGTCTGGAGGAGGCATGGATGTTCAGTTTGCAAAAGATGATCCCAAGATTACCAGCATCTTGTGGGTCGGCTTCCCTGGAGAAGCGGGTGGGGCTGCCATTGCGGATGCGATCTTCGGATCATACAATCCTAGTAAGCAGCTTTCTTTAATCATCAACATTGAAGAACTACACTACCATACATGTACTAATTAGTGATGAATAAAACAATGCAGGTGGAAGACTACCTATGACTTGGTATCCTGAATCATATGCAGACAGTGTTAACATGACAGACATGCACATGAGGCCGAATCCAACGACAGGATATCCGGGTCGAACCTACCGGTTCTACAAGGGTCCGACGGTATTTGCATTTGGCGATGGGCTAAGCTACACGGAGTTCATCCACAAGTTAGCTAAGGCTCCAAAGATGATGTCCGTTCCCCTGGAAGAAGGGCACGTGTGTCGAACGTCGTTGTGCGAGTCGATCGATGTGGTGGAGGAGAGGTGCAAGAGTTTAGGATTCAAGATTCATGTGAGGGTGAAAAATGTGGGGAAAATGAGGGGAAGTCAGTCAGTGTTGCTATTTACTAGTCCTCCAAGAGTGCATAATGCACCCCAAAAACAGCTGATTGGATTTCAGAAGTTGCATTTGGAGAGAGGAGGAGAAGGGGTTGCTGGATTTGATGTGGATGTTTGCAAGCATTTGAGTGTGGTGGATGAAAATGGTGGCAAGAAACTTGCATTGGGAGATCATGTTCTTTACGTGGGGAACTTGAAGCATTCTGTCAATGTAAGAATTTGAAAGAAAAGAGAGATTCAACTCTTTTTTTCTTTTTCTTTTTCATAAAATTGGATTGGGGAAGGAATAGTAATTAGATTGCATTGGGGAAGGAATAGTAATGACAATTGTAACAAGTTTCTTTCTCCATTTGATTATTTCAAATGAAATGCTAATTTATACTCCACAGGACCATAAAATATTACTGAATTTTGGTTAGTATCACCCTGATAATAATACTCCATTTAAGTATATAATTCTGTATAATTTATTATTTTAATAATTAAATAAATATATTAATGAAGTGTCTTACTCAGAAAGTATGATTAATAATATTATGAAATAAATATGAATAAACTGAATACATAAATTAGCCAAGAAATTACCAAGTAAATATAAAATTTTAAATTTTAAATGTAATTAGATTGGAAAATAAAAGACGAAAGAAAGAGTGTGATAATAATAAACAAAAATAAAGACTTGGAAACCCTCCAATTTTAAAATAGATTTTTCTCTATGTTCTGTTCAGAAGCGAAACATTTGCAATTGAAAAAGTCCACGGAGCCACAATGTAACCTAATTCTCTAGGCCCATCAATTTAACGCAATTTGGGCCTCATATCTAAGTCTACCACGTTTGTACATCATCCTTGTTTCCGGGTTTTAAACAGAGATTTTAATTTTCAAAACTCACATCTACATTTTAAAAACCACTTATATATACATATTACATTCATTCTATATTTGTCCTTCTCTCGACTAACTTTTTAAATAAATTAATATATTAATTTGACATAAAGTTAAAATATACTTTATCCAAAACAAACATAAAATAACTATTCATGATTTTCAAACTCCACAACCCAAACCAAACATCATCTTAGAGTTTAGATCTATTCAGTTTTTTTTTTCAAACTATCTTGTCTAAAATATTCCCGTCAAGAAAAGTTATGTCATAACTTTTTTAAATAGTGAAAATGCAATTTCTTTTAAAAATATATAATTAATCATTATTTCAAAACTAGCCAATGAAGAAAGTATTGTTTTGAAAAAGATGTAGAGGATTGGAAGAATTCACACCCTTTGGAGATGAGCTCCGGCCTTCTACTATTTAACTTAATTTGATTACGTTACAATGTAGTAATTTATTATTAAAATAAAAGCAATCATATTATGTAAAAGCACTCTATTATAAGATACCTCTGGATAGTCTTATTATTAAAATATGATTAGTAAATTATGTTATTAATAGTTAATATTAAAATATGATTAGTAAATTATGTTATTAATAGTTAAAGTTTGATTGATTTACTATCTGTATTTCGTATGAATTTGTGCAGTAGGATTTACTGAAATATGATTTAAAGTGTTATTATATTTAAATTATAATAATTTTAATGTATCAATCATTAATTTAGTAATGGGTCAATTTGTTTTAAATAAGTATTGTCTTACGACTTTGTCTATTATATAATTTAGAAAATTAATATTTTAAGACCGTGTTAACTATTTTTTAATTTTAATTTTATATTAATATATTAAAATTTGTCTATTATATAATTGAGAAAATTCATATTTTAAGACCGTGTTAACTATTTTTTTATTTTAATTTTATATTAATATATTAAAAGTAGTTTGAGATTGTAAAATATTTTTTAACCGTGATATATAGTATAATTTCTTTAAAGAATTTTCATCCATTCCACAATTGATAATTAGTGTCACCATGTTATAGATTAAAAAAAAAACTAATGAGAAATTATTATCGTTCAAATACTTGGAATTTATAGTAAACTAACCATTCTTTTAATGCGAAATGTAAAATAATTTATTTATATAATTATTTGTGTTGAAAAAAATATCATGTATATTTCAGAAGAATTGCTATGGCAAAACCAAAACCAACTACCAATAATTTCCATAAGAGAAAATCTCTTGTAGAGTGGTGATTATTTGAGATGTGTTAAATTTACAGTCCAATTTGGGTTCACAGGACAATTTTAAATTCTCTTCATCATTAAATAAAATAAAGTAATTAATTTTAAAATTTTTATTTTAACTTATAAATTTGGGGAATCACGAGTACATTTATTGATTGTTAAAATATATTATTCTAAAATACAATGAATAACATATTAAAATATAATTTTAAACGGTTATAATATAATTAATTCAAACATAGTTTAAGCATTAATAAAAATAATTTATCTATATAATAAATATGTTTTAATAATGGGTAAACGACTCTTTCTTTATGTGCTGCAGTGCTATACAGTTACTACAATTTTCGTTGACATAATATTTTATTGAGACCATTTCATTTCCAACCTTAAATGAGGACGAAAATTGACACCGTACACAAAGTCTATTAGCATATGTCATCATAAAAATATAAGATAAAATAAAAAAATAGGAGAATTAACTGCCATTTAGATTCCATCAACTTATAAAACAAAATAATGATTGGAAATACATAATTATATATAAAAATCATAGCCATTCCCACGTACAAGGAGGCACGAAATAGTTTGACTTGAAGATTCATAACCATTGGTATAATCTAAGTGGCACCAATCTCGATTCTTTCAGAATTTCCAATTCCACTTGATTACTATAATGTAATTTAAGAAACACACAATTGTCATAATATCATATTAGGTTGGATATATTTTATGCGGCGAATAAAATGAAAGAAAATATAAATAATCATATTAAGAAATTAGATTTTATATATGACACGACCCACCTTACATAACTTATAATTCAAATACTATTTAACATAAACATCATCATTATGAAAACCTGCATATAAATTTTTTTTTTTTTTTTTTCACATAATATGCTTATAACCAACACCATCACACCAGTTCAACATACATACTGGTTTCTGACACCACTTCAAACCACCCAAACATGTGATAATACTTATTATATTACACCATCAAACATCAGCGGAAACAAAATAAACCCACGGCCTAGCCCAACAGGTCGTCATCTATGTACATCCGCTCAAAACCTTGAAGGAGCTCCACAGCTTGCACAGTCACATCACAAACTCAATCATCAACAGGCTCACCTACAATGCATAAACTAGTGAGATAAAAATCTCAGTAAGTAGAAATCATGCATGTCAGTGCATGATAATGCATTTAGTTCTCTATCGCCTATTTCCTAACTTTTCTAATTGATCTCTTTTATTTTGAAAACTGTTCACGTTGCGGGATCCCCACGACACACTTATGATATGCACCCCAAATGAGCTCAATGGGGACGATTTTTCCGAACCCCGAAAATAGTGCCGAGAACGATTTTTCCGAACTCTGGCAAAGTGGTGGGGACGATTTTTCCGAACCCCTAATAAAAATGTCGGGAACGATTTTTCCGAACCCTGACAGAGATGCATATATAGTGGCCGCACACACCATTAGTATCTTATTAATTTTGAGGAAAAATACTTTTCATGTTTATGCATGGTATGCACCCAAAACAATTAAATGTGCATCATAAACCATTTACAATATCAATATCAACATTTAATCACCATAAAGCAGCAACTTAATTTCAATTCACACAAATCCACTTCTGAAATAACAACTTCACCTCAATCCCATAGATCCATTTATAGAATAATCACTTCACCCTGGGATCACACGGATCTCTTTTTGGAATCAAACTTCATCTTGGATCCCACAGATCCTTATAACCAATATTTTCTCAAACCATATAAATATATTTGCAACAGTTTCCAATCACACAGATCTATATAGGATGATGATATTATTTCAAATCATATGGATCCTCAACTTGTATCACAAAATTATCACAAATAATTTACAAATACTATTGTTAAATATGAACCCTACTTTCTCCAAATCACATAAATCCACAACTTGTATAACAAATTAATCTCAAATAATTCATATCGTAATTAAACTAATTAATAATAATCCATGACATAATTAACACATATTAATTACAAATAATTCACAAACAACATGTTTATGCATTGTAGTTGGACTTCTACTTACCTGGATTCCGACAGTAATATAAACCTCGTAAAGAACTGTAACTAATTCGCTCCGACACGCACTTCCGGCGCGCTCCCTCTTCTCTTTCTCTTCTTCCTCTCTCTCTCCTCTCTCTCCCTTTCTCTCTCTCCCTCTCTCTCCCTTTCTTCTCCCTCTCTCTCTCTTTTTTCCTCTTTTTCTTCTGCTTTTCATTTGCTGTGTTAACATGTATATATATAGGGGTGGGGTGGAAGTCAATTATGACTATCCCACCGCCCCAATTTTTTTTTATTTTTATTTTTTATTTATTTTATTATTATCCATTCTTAATTTACGTGCAATACTTAATAGCTAAGATATAATACATTTACAAATTAATACACATACGTGTATATTTTTCTACCCACTATTATTATTACGAGAACACGTGTGATACTTAATAATTAAGAAAAATGTATTTATACACATAAAATAATTTAATTATATACATATCCAAATTAATGCACGTAAAAATTTATGCACCCATATATTCACACACCGTCCCAATTTTTATCACGAATGTCTAAAATGTAACGATAAATAAAATATAAAAACAATTGTCACATAATTGTCACATTATTATCACATAATTGCCACATAATTATCACGTAATTATAAAATGCATATAACAAAAATTAAATTATATTGACACATGAGTAGTGAGAAGTTCGGGTATCACAATATATATCTAAACCTACTTGTTCTCGATCAACTCCAAAAATAATATTCTTTTTTTTTTTTTAATTTTTTTTGATGATTTGGTTAATTATGGTGAATTAAAAAAAGCCCCACCATGGTTATTTTGTTTTCCTTGATGAAAACGAGAGGATATTAAATTTACGAATCTTATTTTTCATTTTTGTTGAATATATTATTTACGGTGACCTTATTATTAATGTCGTGGTGAATTTTTATTGAATTTTCCGTATTTTCAATAAATATTAAAACAATTTCGTAAAATATAAAAGAAAGATCGACACTTTATCATCCCACATGATAATATCCTTCCAAAGTAATATTCTCTCTCATAATGTATGCCAACGTATATCTCATTAAAAAAGAAAAGAAAAAATTCGATTAAGAGTTTATTCATTGATTATAAAATATAAATACCAATTATTAGATTGATTTTTTAGAGTATACAAATAGAATTAAGTCCTCTTTATTTATGATGTGTAGAAGATATTAATACCTTAGTATTCTAAATCTAATCATAAACCATTAAGTTCATATTGAACATGTTGCAAGAAATACTTCGTCATACATATAGAGCTTAGCAGTAAAATATCATCAATGACTTATTCCTATATAAATAACTTTAAAATTCAAAATCAAATGTAAGTAAGAAATTAGCACAAATAATTTATGTTAGAATTAATATACACTAGTTGCACCACTAATAATTCACGTCAAAAAATAATCACTAGTTGCACGATATGATTTCTTCCGGTGTAATTAAAATAAAATATTATTAATTGTTTGAATAAAAACAAAAACTATATTATATGATTGAGACACTCTCTAGTAAGACGGGTTATTTGTGAGATGGGTGTGAGACGGTTCGACCCATCATTTAAGTATGCTTATTGTATAGATAAAGTATGTCTATTTGCTGTTAAAGTATATCAATAATAAATCAAATTATAATACATTAAAATCATACTTTAATGCATAATCTAGTATATTTTAGAAAACATACTTTAACAACCATTAAACCTACTTTATCTAAATAAGATACATACTTCAACACGTCTCACAAAACGTCTCACATAAGTAGCGTCTCACAAGAGACTTTGTCTACATGATTTTATCAAAAATTATTACTCATATGAAACTTAAGCAAGAACTTGTTGAACCTCTCAAGAACTCACACACTTGACTGTTTGATCACTTACGTTTCACTCACGAATTGATTGATAAATGAAAAATGAACTAAAATAGATTAACACAAAGATGTATAGTGGTTCGGCGTAAGCCTACATCCACTTTCTTAAGGAGAAGATTTCACTATGATGATGATGAAGATCACAAAACTTACAAGCACACTTATCAAACTCTAACTCTTAATGCTTGAAGAACTGATGTGTGAAAAAATGATGTAACTGACTGATCTTCTCACTTCTTATATGAAAGTTTATCCAACGTTTTGATATCCTTCAATCCAATCAAAACCATGCATGCTGAATCAGTTGTAACCAACTGAACTTCCATCCGTTTGATGCTTCCAGCTGCTTCCTTCCAGCTGCCTTCACTGCCATGTCATCAATCTTGATCATCTAGCTTTCAAACAATCCAACAGCTTCAAGTCTACTTCAGCACATGATCTTGTTGCATGCTTAACGACCAATGCATGGTCCCCACGTGTCATGCTGCTAAAAACTCATGCAACACACACATGCAAGTCTACTCCTCACAAATCTCTATCTTAGACCTTGCATCATCATGTTAGCTATTATCTCCTCCCACATTGCTGTTTTCCAGGTAGCAACTACCTTTCCATCTTTCCTTGCTAGTTTAAACTGATCAGGCTTTTACACAGCTCAAATTTCTGAGCTGGTAAAACTTTAGTAAATGCATCAGCTGGATTATCCACTGTACTGATCTTTTTTACAGCAACTACCTCCTTCTCTATCATGTCCCTTATGAAATATAACCTCACATCAATGTGTTTGGTCCTCTCATGATAACCCTGATGTTTGGATAGATGTACTGCACTCTGATTGTCACAATACACCTCAACTATATCTTGCTGAATACCAAACTCATTCAGTATTCCAGTCAGCTAAACTCCCTCTTTGATTGCTTCTGTGAGAGCAACAAACTCTGCTTCTATAGTTGATAGGGCTACTATATGTTGATGTGTTTCTTTCCAACTCACTGCAGTACCAAACAAGTTGAATACATATCCAGTAAGTGACTTTATAGTATCAAGATTTGCTGCATAATCAGCATCAACATATCCAACTACTGTCTTATCCCATGTTGCCATTTTCTGAAATTTTAAGCCTGTTGTGATTGTCCCTTTCACATACCTGAGTGCTCACTTCACTGAATCTCAATGTAGTAGACCTGGATTGCTCATAAACCTACTGATCATGCTCATCACATAAGCTAAGTCTGGCCTTCAACATACCATTGCATACATCAAACTGCCAACATTACTTGCATAAGGTATGTTGCTCATCTGTATCTTCTCTTGATCTGTCTGAGGAGCTTGAAGTTCTTCCCACAGACGACGCCACTTCTTATGAAACTTAAGCAAGAACTTGTTGAACCTCTCAATAACTCACACACTTGACTGTTTAATCACTCACGTTTCACTCACAAATTGATTGATAAACGAAAAATGAACTAAAATAGATCAACACAAAGATGTATAGTGGTTCGCCGTAAGCCTACATCCACTTTCTTAAGGAGAAGATTTCACTATGATGATGATGAAGATCACAAAACTTACAAGCACACTTATCAAACCCTAACTCTTAATGCTTGAAGAACTGATGTGTGAAGAAGATGATGTAACTGACTGATCTTCTCACTTCTTATATGAAAGTGTATCCAACGTTTTGATACCCTTCCATCCAATCAAAACCATGCATGCTGAATCAGTTGTAACCAACTGAACTTCCACCCGTTTGATGCCTCCAGCTGCTTCCTTCCCGCTGCCTTCATTGCCATGTCATCAATCTTGATCATCTAGCTTTCAAACAATCCAACGGCTTCAAGTCTGCTTCAGCACATGATCTTGTTGCATGCTTAACGGCAATGCATGGTCCCCGCGTCATGCTGCTAAAAACTCATGCAACACACACATGCAAGTCTACTCCTCACAATTACTAATTAACAATTCACTAAAAATATTAATTACATCAACTTATCCAACAAAACATAGAAGCTGACTTGCTTGATAACATGCACTATACTTAATTAATCCATATATAATGTCCACTCCTTATCATAATTGAGTTAATAAAAATAGGATAAGATTGAATGTCATAAGTATTATTAAGGGGTATTTGAAAGTTGAAGTCATTGAATGGGAAAAAGCAAAAAGAAAATGTGGTGATTAATTAATTAATCAAATAATTAGGAGAACGACGACATGCCACACTCCACCTAGGTTAATTAATTAACAATTAATTATTATGATGGGATTTTGTCTGTATAACATGCATCTTCCTTGAATATTCCGCAACTTGGTATCTTCAAACATTATAATATTAATTATACTTTATATTTTAAATATTGCACCACGTCGATATGTGCTGTTCAATATTCATCTTTTTTTTATTATTACTATTTCTCCACTTAATTAAATAATCATAATGTTTAATTGTAGTGAAAGGTCGTAGACTTTGTTTTCATTTAAATATTTTAACAATAGATAATAAATTACGTATGTGTCAATCTACAGATGCATTTTGAAAATCCTCATCTAAAATATTTTAAAGCGTTTTTTTTTTCTTTTTTCTAATATAATAATTTTTCTTTAAACTTGTTATCAAATATTCATTTCGTAAAAATGAGATTTGGACTTAGATTTGAAATTGAAATATATTTGATCATTTGTTAACTAATGAGTTGACAAATATATTTATATTTAGAGGAGTAATACTTTCGAAGACGTGTAATAGCATCCATTCATGTAAGTCATTATGTGAGACGAATAATTTATATGTATTTTTTGATTAAAAATAAATAGAATTTTTGTGTTTTCATAAATTTAGGTGTCAAATAAATTGTGGCTCGTTCTAGGAATAGCTTTAAATCACTTAAGTTTCTTCATAATATTTTCAATATTTTATATTTTTCTTATTTTACAAAATTGGATCATTTGTAAATTACTTTTCTTAATTATAATTAATGGCGTATTTTATATTTATATTCTATACTTCCAATAGATTCAACCCAAAGATAAAATGATTTTTATGGATTAGTACTCAGGGCTGCTCGGTGCTAATTCTAGCATCAAAATGATAATGGATTATTGAGGGATTCAATACAATGAGATTCCACACCAAAGAAACATCAATAGGATATTTCTATTCCTATCCCTCCAATACACCATCCAAACAACTCCTTAGTACACCAAAGAACTTGGGGGTGGGCAGGAAAAATGAAGTGTGGAGATTCCAAAGGATGGCCCACGTGGGTGTGGATTGACCAATTAGATATGGACACGTTGTGCAAGGTTGATTCCAAGGTATAAAAAGGGAGATGCAGTAAATTGGACAATCACAACAAATAACTTATGATTCTCATCTCGACTGCCTCCACTAACTTTGTTTCTCACTGCTTTTATCCTTTTTCGTTAAAACACGTCCATATTGGAATTAATGAGTTTCCACATCACCATTTATTAGTACTATGTTATACTCCTTAGTTCACAAAACTACACTGCTCCTAGATCGGTCAAAATAAACTAGAAATTCGAGAGCTTGACTCAATCAGCTCGATGTGTGAATACTTAAGTTCGAGCTCGTCTTTTGCTCGTTTTATTAATGAGTCAAGACGAGCTCAACTCGATAAACTTAACTTGATTTATTTAACGAATCAAATCAAGCTTGATTCGATTTGAAAATTGTTTGAGCGAGCTCAAACTTGTTCTTAGGCTCATTTCATTATCGAGTCGAGCTCTAGTAGAGTATTCAATACTCGAACTCGCTCGACTCAAATAACAATTGTACACCCCCCGTAATAGGTTTCTTGTACCCAAACTGCCCTCAGAAACCAAGTTGTAATACTCCCTCGGTCCGGGAAAACTTTTCATCTTTATTGTACTACGTTGTTTAAGAAAATTTGCACTTTTTGACCAACTTTATTGACTTTGGAGGGTATTGTAGTATTTTTAGGTAATAAAAAGTATATAGTAATTATATGTTTGTGAAAAATGAGTGGCAAATTTGAAATTAAAGTAACTTTTGAGGTTGTTGGATAAAGTAGTGTTTCCTTTTTTTGGGGTGAAAGGTTTTATGAGACAAACAAATGAGGAAAGTGAGAAAAGTATTATGGGACGGGAGTACTAATATTGTTGGGGGTGGTGTAGGGCAAAAGCGGTATAAAGGATGCCAATCCTTTTCAAGAAAAAGTATGCATTGTACAAATCAGTGGTCTGTAGCAAAACCACCATAAGCAGTTGGTTTCGACATCAGGGGCATTTTCGTCATTCGAGCACAAATTTGTATTTAGCAGTATAAATTCCGGATTTGGCTTGAGTGTAAAGCTCCCCTTTTGTTCACTTTGCAGGATTATTCAACTTGTTGCTGTCACTTCCTTTCTCTCACTCCCTCCATGTTTCTCGCACAATTTCTCTCTCTTCATTGGATTCGTGTGCTCTGGAATGGGGAACTTCATCTCATTGTAGAAACTCTGCTTTAAAGGTACTTAATTAATTCTCTTTTCTTCTATCCGTTGGGATTTTGATGTCTTTCAGCGAAGTTGTTGTATGGATTCTGTTCGTCGTTATGCATGTGTTTCTGAAACTTCTCTTATTTGTTCGACCATTTTTTGGGGCTACTACTTGAAATGTTGTTGTGTAGTTTCCATCATTTCATTACTGAATTTTGTTCGTGGGATGCTATTTGTTTGTTTATTTACTTCATGAATCTAAATGCGCTTCTCCGGGAGTCATGACTTTGTTTAATTTTCTAATTGAGTACCCTCCTTTTGTTTAGTTCTCCCCTTTTCCCCCAAAAATACTGAAGTGAATTTTTGCTTCTTTAAATTATTCATATTAATTCCAGGGATGGGATAATTTTGGGTTCTTTATTCATCTAGTATTATCTTTCATCTCTAGATCTCATACTCTGTGAATTTCTTGTAGAATTTGGAGTGGAATACAAACGTATTGTTGAACTGAACCTTGGAGCTATAAAGAGTTCTTTTTTCATATAAATAACTTAATGATTATTACTATTAATTTCTTCATATCTTATTCTCAATGAAGATGTGCATGAGATATTGCTAACCAAGTGTGTTTCAGTGGCTTAAAGATTGCTTGGATGAATTCAATGAAAACATGGTGCAATGTTGAGGGAGTAGTTGCTTTGCTATTCTTAATTGCAATATTTGTTTCGTTTATCCCTCATGAGTTTGGTAGTATCTCTATTGTTTCTCTCAGGTCAATAAGAAAATGTTAAGTCGTAGATTCAACTACTTGTTTATTATCTAGCTCCGAATACTAATGTAATTTCAGTCGAGGATATTTCGCTAAAGCTTTTAGATCCATACAAATACATTCTTGAATACTATATTGGTTCAATTGCATTACGTATCTCTATGGATCTAGTTCTGCAGAAGACGATGTATAATATAGAGTTTGCCTACTGATAAAATTGGTTATATTTTCTGCCAGGTGTCTGCCTCCCATGGTAATGATACTCGGGCTGGAAGTCCATGTCAAAATTGAATCATACAATTTAATATCCACCATCAGGTTCTCTTCATAAACAGTGATTCGAGGGTAGTTTACGTATGGATAGATCGGATACATCAGGCTTTGTAAGTGGCGGAGGTAGTTGGGTTGGATTCATATGCCTTGTTTTCTTCATCTTGGTTTATGGATGTTCATATTAAATCCGGAAGCATTCTTTTCCCCGCCATTCCTTCATTTCTTAAAACACTAGTTATATATTTGATTCAGTTACCACCAGCATGAAAAGATGTATTCCCCTTTCTATAGCAACTTCACTAAGAATGGTAATGTTGGAGATACTACTCTGCGGTTAGATGGCTTTGGATATGGGATGAACAGTGAGACTTATAGTGGTGGCCAGGGTACTTTAATGAATCCTCTTGATGATGGGTGTAGGTTGGTGTTGGGGTTAGGTCCAACACCAAGTGCATATTCTGATGAGTATTCTCCTGTGGGTAACAAAGCCAAAGGAATGACGACTGTACTTAATCATGTGTTACCATCTCAACGCGATTCGCTTTTGAAACTCGGCCTCTCTGGTGTTGCTGATGCAGTTTCAAATGCACATGACTTTTCATCCTCAAACCTAAGTGTTTCTAATGTGACTCATCAAGTGCTTTCAGATGGTAATAGAATTGCAATCCCTGTTGTTGATGAGGGTTCTACATCAGCCAAGAAATCGGGTGGCTACATGACACAACTTATTCTGGCGCCAAGAATGGAAACTCCCGAGATGCGGACAAGTGATAAATCTCATGGAGCACTAACTTCTCAGTTGAGCTCTGAACCTTACCCCCTGTCTAATTATTCCGTGAGCGCCGTATCTGAGCCTGGAAGTGCTGCAGTTTCATCGTGCCATAAAGGCAGTAGTGTAAGAAAATGCAAGTTTGAAGGATGTACAAAAGGCGCGCGGGGGGCGACTGGTCTGTGCATTGGGCATGGGGGTGGACAGAGATGCCACAAGCCCGGATGCAATAAAGGAGCAGAGAGCCGAACAGCTTACTGCAAAGCTCATGGGGGAGGGCGGAGGTGTCAGCATCTGGGATGCACTAAAAGCGCAGAGAGCAGCACTGACCACTGCATAGCCCACGGTGGAGGAAGACGATGTGGGCATCCGGGAGGGTGCATGAAAGCAGCGCGTGGGAAGTCAGGTCTGTGCATCAAGCACGGTGGGGGAAAGAGGTGCACGGTGGAAGGCTGCACCCGCAGTGCAGAGGGAAAGGTGAGTCTCTGCATCTCTCATGGAGGGGGACGACGGTGCCAATGGCTGGGCTGCGCAAAGGGTGCCCAAGGGAGCACCGTCTTCTGCAAAGCGCATGGAGGAGGAAAACGATGCATATTTGCGAGCTGTACGAAAGGTGCGGAAGGAAGCACACCCCTGTGCAAGGGGCATGGTGGTGGAAAGCGTTGCCTTTTCGACGGTGGCGGAATATGCCCCAAAAGCGTGCATGGAGGTACGAATTTCTGCGTAGCCCACGGTGGGGGGAAAAGGTGTGCGGTGGCGGGGTGCATGAAGAGTGCGCGTGGCAGGACTGATTGCTGCGTGAAACACGGCGGCGGGAAGCGGTGCAAGTTTGAGGAGTGTGGGAAGAGTGCTCAGGGGAGCACGAATTTCTGCAAGGCTCACGGTGGGGGGAAGCGGTGCAGCTGGGGTGGGGGGAAGTGCGAGAAATTTGCAAGGGGTAAGAGCGGGCTGTGTGCGGGTCACAGTAGCTTGGTGTCCGGGTCGGGGCTTTTCAAGGGATTAGTTCCGGCGACGGCGAAACGGCAGCAGCTGATCCCTCCACAGGTGTTGGTTCCGCTGTCGATGAAAGGTGATATGGAGGGGAGGGTGCATGGTGGTGGACTCCTCTCTTTGCTCAATAATACAATCTGAATACTAATGTTTGGATGGGCAGCTATATTTGCATCAACCCTACTGGTAAAAGCTTTGATTTTTAATGTTTTATTAATGTCCAAACCGGTATAAAATCTTCTTTTCATGTAATGTTTAATCCTTTTTTAAATAATCTTGTAATTATCCACACTCCACAGGTCTTTCAATCTACGCCTTTATGCCAATTTTTGTTCTCAACTTATTTTGAATAAAAGGATTCAATTTCCGATAAAGTTTCCTATGGAATGGTTTTCATATTTGATGATCACTATGAACCAAATAGAATTATATAGCTAATATATATATATATATATATGTTTATTGTTTATTAAAATATTTTTTTTAAAAAAATTTAATGAATAATAAATTAGAATATAATTTTAGGGTGTTCTAAAATAATTTACTATTCCCTCCGTCCCATAGATATTGACACACTTTTCTTTTTGGGTTGTCCCACAACAATTGACATATTTCCTTTTTAATGATATGGACTCACACAAAAACAATTTATTTACTTACATGGACCTACACACACATCACACTCACCACTAATACAACTACCCACCACACATTAAATATTATTTCTCTCACTTCACTTTACATTAAATTATTATACTCCTTAATCTCCGTCCCCAAAAAAAATGTGTCAATTGTTTTGGGACGGGGGAGTATTAGTATACTTTAATAATAATAAATCAACCATTCTTATAATTTTTTTTTATTTTAACTTTTAAGTTTGAATTTCAATATTCAATCATTTAAAAAGAAAAAGGTTTATTATATGAAGCTATTACTATTTAAAAAGTTTTAAAGTATACAATCATTTAAAAAAAAAAAGGAATAATAAGATAAATTCGTTTGATTTTTATTGTTTCTAAAATTTGATTTTGTTCTTGATTATTCTTTTAGAAGACAACAAAAATATTAATATTAGAATTACTATTTGCTTCCAATTACAGAAACAAATAAATAAATAAAATAAATAATAAATCTGTTTTTATCGTGATTATACCAAAAGCTTATGAGGCTCGATTTAACCTTGGCCCAAATTTTGAGAGAAACAATTTTTTGTAAGCCCAATAGCTAAGCCTCCTACAAACCCATATTGATTTTTGTGATTTGCTCAAATTCGAAAATTACTAAAAACCTCAAGTCTTTATTTAATGTCACTTTGAAAGGATGTTTCAATTTTTAAATTCATTTAATATTTTTCATGTATTAGAATTGCATCAAATATCTGTTAAAAAAAAAGAAAATATATCTAGCTTGTACTCAGAGAAAAAATTAATTTTAAAGTAAGATTTTACAATAGAATGAATTTATTTATAATTAAAAGAACAAGATACTGAAAGTATGTATATATGTTGTAATATATTATTTAACACTCTCCCAAATTAATATTTAAATATTAAATTATAAAATTCTTTATATTTTAATTTGATAGAATTCTTTGTTTTTTAATTTGATAGAAGTTAAAAATATTTAGAAATTAAATAATTTAACAAAAAATAAATACTTTATAAAGAATGACAAAAATCAAATATATATTAACCCCATGAATTGTGCTATCATATTTATATTTATTGCGTACATTAATTGATGTGAATTTTGTAATCGACTTTTTTATTATTTTGTAAAATAAACATTAGGATTTAAATCACAATTGAATTACAATTGATTTGCTAGCAGATGTAAGAATATCTCTTGGGAGATGGCTCCATCCGTCCCAATTCTTAGATATGGATTGAAGCGGAGACCAATTACCAGGACAAACTCTTTGAATTCAAATTCGAAGTTAATCCAAGTTGAATTAACTTTGTCACCATTTATTATGGCAAACTCTCTGAATTCAACCTCGAACCCTGAATTCAAATTGAAGTTAGAGTTGACATTGAGCTGCATATTCCAATAATCAATCCACGAATCGCCCCTCTTCATTTTTTTTAAACAAAATATTTAGAAAAATTTTTTTAAACAAAATATTTAGAAAAAAGATTTGAACTATAAAAGGATAAACTAATTCATTATATTTTATTTTCTTTAAAATTTATTGAAAAATTTACAAACAATTAATTAATTAAGTGAGTATATGAACTAGTATGAGAGGCGAGGTGGATCTTGAAGAAGTTGTAGCGTTAGGAGAAAAAAAATTTGATGAAATATATTATTTAGAAATTTTTATTTATTCTTCCAAATTAATATTTAAATATTAAATTATAATAAAAATTGAAGAAATTATAAAGTTTTTTATATTTTAAATTGATAGAAGTTAAAAATAGTTAGAAATTAAATAATTTGACAGAAATTAAATATATATTTGATAAAGAATACAAAAATTAAATATCATATAAATTAATATTCAAATATCCAAATAAAAATTAATATTTAAAGATGGATAGAAATAAAATTATCAAATTAACTTTTTAAATATTATAATAAAGATTCGCAAAATATTAATTAGTCCTTTCAATAAATAAAATAAAATAAAATAAAAAGATATTATGTTAATTAATTTTTGAAGAAATATATTATGTTAATTAATTTTTGAAGTATTCTCTCAATTAATTTAAATTAGATGTAATAGTTATGAATTATTCGGTTAATTTAAATAAAGCTGACGTCATATTTGGTGATTGCAAATAAAAAATGAACGTAATAACTCGAATATTTATTTCAGGTGAATGGAGTGTTGTCTCATGCAAGATAAATGTAAGCGGTGGGAATCGGGTTATGAAGTAGCAAAAATATTAAATCTTTGGAATTAGTGTTTGTCGTTTGTTGGAATCGAACCAGGTTATTCTCGGCCGGCACAATTTGAGTTAATAAAGAATAGTCAAGTCAACCCTGAAATGGCAAACCCTTCCCTTCCCATTCCCCATTTTTTGCTCAATTACTCTCCACGCGCTTCTTGCCGCAGGTTGGACTTCTCATATGCATATGTTTAACGTTCATAATATTTATTTTTTCTCTTTGGAAGCATCCGTGATAGTTAAGTGAGATATAAAAAAATAACATTCACCCGTTAGTATTTTAAAGTATAGTATGCAATAGTTATATTAATATCGTGTTTGGATATTTTTATACTCTCTTCATTTCATATTACATTTTTTTATTTTAATTTATCACAAATTAAAATTTACATTTCCTTTTTTATAAATGACGCATACATAAAATAATTATTTATTCCACATAGGGTCAACGTACTACTAATTACACATTAAATATTATATTTCTCAACCCACTATTTATTAAAATATTATACTCTCTCCGTCTCATTTCAATCTTTACATATTTCTAATTTGGGCGTCTCATTTCAATCTTTACATTTCCCTTTTTCATAGATGGAACCACATAAATTAATTTTTTCTCTCTCCATAACCTCACACTTCACACTAATATATCTACCCACTTTACATTAAAATATTATTTCTCTCACCTCACTACACATTAAAATATTAAATTTCTTAATTTACGTGCAAAAAGCAAATGTAAAGTTTGAAACGGGATGGAGGGAGTATATCTTAATTTCCTGTTGATTGTTGCTATTTTCAACTAGATTTTAATGTCTTTTTATGTGTATTTTCATATTATTTTATCTGTATTTGTGTATATTTTGGTGGTGTTTTGTATTTTTATGGAAATGTGTGAGAATGAGCTTAAATGTATAAAAAATTGGTGAAAATAGAGTCGAGAGCTGGCGACGGAGAAAACAGACAGAACTCAACCACACACGAGTCTAGCCCTCAGCTTGACTCGATCTTGGTCCAGACTCGAGCCGTGTGTCAGACTCGGGCCTATAAGAAACGTCCGTGCGCCAATACCTGAAACGGGTACTCGACCGGGTGCTCGAATGTAAAACAAGAGGCGAGCTCGTCCAGAAGACACGAGTCGAGTTCAACACTCGACTCGAGCTCAGACTGCACGCAAAACACGCCAGTAATACATTTCGAGTCGAGTTCGTGCAAAAGTCATAAATTAAACCAACGAGCTTCTAGAAGGTTCAAGGGGGTATATATACCCCAGTTTCAACATTTGAGAGAGATTTCGAAGGACAATACCTGTACACACATCACACATCAATTCCTTCATTTTATATCATCATTCTCGTCCATTCTTCATCTATATCATTTATCATCATCCTTCCATCAAAATCACCATCCAAGTGAGGAAAATAAGCAAGGGAGAGAGGAGATTTGCAAGAAAAGGAATGAGATCACCATTGGAGCAATTCAATGGAGTTTTCATTCAATTCTTGTATTGAACCTTGTAGTTTAATCATGGTTTGTGAAGATTCAATAGTCCCTGTTGATTTCTTTATGATTATGGTAGACTAATCTCCTTTGTGAGATTAACAACATGAAAGTTGTTTGATAATTTTGGGATTTATGCATTTAAATTTATGTGTTTATTGGGTTTATTGATTTTCTATCATTGATGTTTTAGATCTTGATATTTATGATGATTTGTGTAATTTGTTATTTTAAACATATGTAAATGTTAATACGGAACGGAGTAATTTTGTAGTCTCGCTACAATAGTCATACTTTACTAATTAAAACATTCCATAAAAAAAAGTTTCATTCATCTTTTTTAGATGAAAACTCACATTAGTTAATTAATGTATCTTTATAGTAATACATAACACTAATATAACTATCTACCATATATTAAATATTTTATCTATCAATTACTCTAGCAATCCATTATATGAGGAGAGTATTTTGTGTGGGTCTCATTTTTTTTTTTAAAAAAAAGAGAAATATAACTATTATTATAGATATTTAAATTGAAAATATGTAATTATTATTTTAGAATGGAGAGTGTACTTCGTAACTGAAATTGTTTGAATGAACTAATCTATTAACAAATTTTAATTTAAATAAAAAATATAACATTTTTTAATAAAAAATAATTAATTATGAAAAAAATAAAATGCTCTTATTTAGAAACTTTTGGAATTATTACTGTCCAATACAAATTATACATGAATATTACTCTTAGATATAAAAAATATATTTTATTATTATCCACTACAAAATAATATAATTAAAAGTCACACTTGCCCCTACATGTATTTAAGATAAATGAGTCAATTTTAAGTTATAAAATTGAGAAATATCCACGTTTCAATTTTCAATCATTACTCCAATTCTCTCTAAAAAAACAATGTAACTTGAAAGAAGATTTTAGGTATATGATTGGGAATACAAATATATTATATATAAATATTTTAAATATTGAACATAAATATTTTTACAAATACATCGATCATAAATCTTTTGAATACATAAATTTTGAACAACAAATTTCTGAATATATAAATTTCTGATCATAAATGATACCCCTTATGCGCGCACCAATTGGAAAATGGGTATGCATAATATGTATTCAGATGAGGTATAAAAATTGATTAAAAGGTATGCGAAGTGTACATTTATTTATTTATCTTTAACCGATTTTTAAAAAAATTAATTATCTTCACCTATTTTTGTGTTTTTGCGGAGAAATTAATGGGATATATTTATCTTTTTATTATTATTATTATAAATAATTCTTTTAGATTAATTTCTGAATATAATTAAAATAAGGATAAAAGTAGTATTTACTCATATATAATTTATCTTATATCTAGTAATACTATAGGCACATAAATTGTACGTATAAATAATGAACCCGAAACTTTTAACGCACATTTGTTGCTCTTTCTATTTTAAGATATGAGGAAAAGTATTTATAACGAATTTTAACAAATTCTACAAGTGTTTAGTGGTGTTTTAATTGGTTGGGATTATATATTTATTTGGAAATTTTGGGGTGAGTTAATGTGAGAATATTATGGTAAAGTAGAAATTTGCCAAATATTGGATGTAATCTGATTGTAATGAATGCGTTAGCATACAAGATTTACAATTCTTGTTACATTAATTTTGTTACATTTTAATTATTGTTACATTTGACCTGTTTTACAATTCTTATTACATTAAATGTTATTATAAAATTCACACAAAATAATTAATTTATATTTACGAGCCCATATACAATAACTCATTTAAAATAATATTATATTTTACCATACATTAAAATATTATATATTTTTTTTATTTTCATTCAAACAATAAATATAAACATTTTTTATTTTAGCTTATCACATAATAAACACTTTTTCATTTTAATTCAAGTGACCATTAATTATTTCACAGCTCCCCCACAAAATTAATGCTCCCTTGTCCCAGGTTAAGGTTAAGGATCATTTTTTTATTTTGGTTGTTCCACCCAAAGGGTCCCCTTTCTTTTTTAAACATATAGGACCCACATATTTCCTCTAGTACAATTAAAATATGGATTCATCCTTCTACTAATACAACTACCCATTACACAATTTACATGCAAAAAAATAAATGACTCTCTTACTTCGGCACGGAGGGAGTATATAACTATTCAATACACATTAAAATTTATTTAAGTAAATGTTTTCGGAATATTTATGAGTGTTATGACAAATACAAATAAATGAGACAAAGTTTATCCTAAAACAAGTAAAAGTGAAAAGCAACAAAAATGATACATACGTAAGCAGAAAGAGCGAGTATGGGCGACTCTTCTTACCTCGCAAATTGGGGTTTCTCACTTCCGTCTTCTCTCATCTCTCTCTCTCTCTACACTTTTTGTTTGTAGTAAAACTCCATTAATCTACCATCACGGATATCTCTCTCTCTCTTTATATATATTCAGCTGCCTCACGCCATTCCTGTTTGAATTATCTTTAAAATTACGGTTCGATTTTCAGTCGGACGTTCAATTCCGATTAATCGTGGGACAGTTAATTCATGGCGTCGTCGAATGTGATCGCGTCCAGGTCACCGGCCAATTCGGATCTGCCACGTCAGTCCCCAACTTCCCCCTTAAATCTCCATTCCGATCAACCTCGGGGTTTCTCCATGAACATGGATGAATTGCTCCGGAATATTTACTCCGATCCCACCAGCTTCCCCCTCGACAACAACGGCGCCGGATTGCCCGCTATCGATGACCATGCCAACGGGGATAAGTCGGTCGATGGGGTGTGGGCTGCCGGGGACACGCCCATGACTCTCGAGGATTTCTTGGCCAAGGCGGGGGCCGTCAGCCAGGAGGATGTTAGGGTTCCGCCCCCTCCGCCGCCGCCCCCTACTGTGGGCGCTTTTGGAATTGAAACCGTCATGATGCATCCTGTGCCTGGGATTCCGGCGGCTCAATTTACGCCTCTTGCCGTGGATTTTGGGAGCGGAATGCCGGCGGTGGGTGGGAGAGGGAAGAGGAGGGTGGCTGTGGAGGAAGCGCCGCTCGACAAGGCTACCCAACAAAAGCAGAGGCGCATGATTAAGAACAGGGAGTCTGCTGCTAGGTCCAGGGAGCGCAAGCAGGTTTCCTTTAATTCTCTCTATTGTATTTTGTGGTTCCCCAATTTAGGCCCGGCCCGGAAATTACTTGTATGTTATGTAGTAATTTTGTTTGCATGTTATCATACAGTACAGCTTAATTAATGCTTCTTTCCGTTTTCGTTTCCCTTTCACTTCTACTAGGCTTATACCGTAGAGTTGGAGTCAATGGTATCGAGGCTGGAGGTGGAAAACGCCAGGCTTTTGAAAGAAGAGGTATGGCTTTCTGTATCTGTTTTCACCTAATTTGTTGAATTGCCGCCATCAGCTCTTTAGCTGACCCTCAACTGCAACTCCATTAACTGCTATGCAAAGCACTGTTATGGAGTATTTAATTAGATAAATTTAATATTTCAAGGTAATTTCGTTAGTTGATAGTATTATAATTAATGTTAAAAAACAGTGTTCTAAAATGTCTTTCCAAGCAGCCGCCGCGTGTCCCTGGATAGCCCATGGTTTTCCAAATAGCGCTAGCCCTGCCCTGGTGCCTTTTTCATCATTGACAAAAAGTAAAAAGTTGGTCATTTTTAAATGGCTCTGATATCAATTCTTAAAATTCAATTCCTGTTATAATCATGGCAGAAGGGTGCTAGTAGTTTTTATTATGTGCACTTATGCTCACATTGATTCGATGTTCTGTATCTGTATCTGTGCTTTTATGATTATATTTCTTCTTCTATTGTTTATGAGGCCAATGAAGGTTCACACATAACTTTTATGTGCAGGTTGAATTGAATAAAGAGAGATATAAACAGGTATGGATTGCTAATTTTACTGTTGTGTTCATGACACCTTCATATAAGGTTGTACTCCTCGAACTTTACTTTTTTAATTAGGATACATGATTGCATGTCTTATTGAAGATTGTCTGCGATCATCTTCTGATATCAGCTCCCTGTTTTGGCAATTAAAAGCACTTGCTTCTTGTGTTGCCATCAATTGAGCTGAACTTGAATCATGTAACTGTTGCCATTTCTCCTTTATGAGTCTGGTCTACATTTTGAACTAGATTGTGGTGGTTCAACTCGTACTATGAATTTGGCACTCTCAATCATGAGAATATGATACATCCTTATTAGAGAACTTCAATTTTGGGGATAGCAATGGCTATTTTGCTGCTATTGTAATATTTTATCTTTTTGGACATGTTCTCAACTCTAATGATACTTTGATGGTAGAAATGATTTTTTTTTTTGGGGGTGGGGGGGGGGGGGGGGGGTGTGTGCTGACATAATTTAATCTATCTGTTAGATTGAATGTTTGCATGAGGAAATATGAAACTTGTACGCAATTTTTGTTTGTATAAAAGACTCAATTTTTGTTATAGTAGAAAAGGGAGTTGTGTGGGTATTTGCTGACATATTTGAATCTGCCCGTTACCTGTTGGATTGAAAGCAAAATGCTATGAACAATTTCAAAACATCTAAAAATTTAGGTCATTCAGTTTTTGTTATGAGAATTTATAGATTGATAGTTTGATCTTGCTTCTAACTTTTATGTTGAAGGAATTGGTGAATCAATGATTTATGTAGAGCAGTTTTCCATTGTGCAAAATGAGGAGAATTATGTGTGTAACTATTCTAAAAGAGGAGGTGCGTGTGTATTTCGATAATTAGAGCACCAAATGATTATAATTTTTTTTTTAAGTTCATAAATAATCATTTGAGCACTTCCTTTTTTCCTCGAATAATCTGTCTTCTCCTAAATTACCCAGCCCAAAGATTATTAAAACTGATCATTCTTGATTTTGGTGGAAACTTATTATAACCTTTTGTCATCTATACACTATGTAGACCATCTCTCAATTTTACAGTAATGTTCTTGTTCTAGTTAATGGAGGGAAGTTAGTTTGTGTTTGGACATTAGTTTCTTGAGGAGAATTATACATGGAAGTGTTGCAAGTTTGGTTTCGGATAAATTTCCTAGCCATAAAAGAAACTGCCAAGCTTTAACTGAATGATGCTTAACTGAGCTAGATTGGTTGGTTATACTCAGTTACATTTACATGAAATATAGATGAGAAAAGGTAGGTTCCCATCAGTGTTACACTGTGGACATCATTTTGTAGAGGGTTAAGATTAGATGTTTTCATAAGAACATGACAAATGGTCTAAATTGATTGGTTACTTGTTTCCAATATAATTGCTACAGCACACTCGACTTAATTCCGCTTCCAAAGAAATGTGCTCAAGTAACATTTTTTTCTGCACGTGTTTAGAAAGAAGTTCCTTTCTTAATTTATCTTTTTAATTGGGTTGATTATGAATGCTCTTTTCTTAGTCCATATAATTGAATTCTGGTAAAAGATTTCCTATGGAAGTAAGTTCTTCTATATTGTAGCAATTCCTAGGTAAAAGCTCCAGTTCTGATTTATAACTGTAATTGAAGCATGGTGGGTGGTTAAGCATTTACATGGTTTTTTGGCTTGCAGCTCATGGAGAACTTAATTCCAGTCGAGGAGGTACAAAGACATCCAAGACTTTTACGGAGAGTGCGTTCAGCGGAATGGTAGGTGTGCCATGACTGATGAAGAAAGTGTTATAGAATTGAGGAATGGTAGGTGTGCCATGACTGATGAAGAAAGTTATAGAAATGAGTTCTTGGTCGGCTGTGGTGCTTTAGTAATGTCGCGACAGGACATTCTAGCTCGGGCTTTGTGACTAATGATCTGATAGTTAACTGCAAACGGTAGTAGTGACTAGTTCTGTAAAGGGAAAATGCTGAGTGACGAAGCAGTTGAGACATATGTTTACTCGTATGCTTCTCTTGATCAGTGTGGTTTGTGTGCAGTGGGCAAATATGTAGTTAAAAATTATTCAATCTAGGAGTAGTTTTTAAACTGTATGCTTCTAAAGTCAGTCAAAACTTATCAGTGCTATTGGTGAGATTGACATCTGAATAGAGCTAATACACCTTAGGATCATACCTTGATGTTAGATAACTTCATATGTAGTCCTGAACTAATCACTTCATTTCATTTTATTCTTATAGCAAAGAATAATCATATGAAGTTGTAACAAATTATGGTATCAATAAAATTTGTTGCAAATTATCTATTTTGGGGGTATCCATCACAACCTTAAAACCCCACTTCAAGAGTGGGTTATTGTTGGTTCAAATGAATCTGCCCTGTTTCTGTAAGATGGGATTTGCAACACATGAGGTGTGGGGTGGGGGTGGGGATGGTGGGTGGGCAATAATAGCCCCACATTTGGGTCCTTACAATTGCAACCAGAAAAAAAAAATGAAAGTATAAATGCTTTACAATAATTGAGAGAGTATGATACAGCAAGCAAACAGTTTCTTGATAATGGTGCATCCTATTTCTTCTCCCACACATGAATGGCTAACTTAAAAAACACAGCAAATCCAAGTTGCAAGGTATTTTGCTTTGGCACTGTATGTATCTATCTGTAGCTAGAATGCTTCATATTCAATACCCCTTGAAATAAACCTGCCCTGCAAAAAACCATCCAGGGATCAAAATTGGTGAATAAAACCTCATGATGGAATGGCCAACCCTTTTATTCATGACATGGTCTATGGCAATTCACAACAATCCCAAAATGGATCAGATCAAATAAGTTATAAAAACTTAAGTCTTGAATTCAAGCTGATAACAAAATGATACTGCAAAGTGCAAAAAATACCTGATAAAATTATTACTGTGGGCGGTATCTGAGTCCTCAGATTAAGCTGCTAATATAGAATACTTGCAAATTTTTCCTTCCAAACCACACTGCTTCATTACAGGCCGGTAGCCTTGCCTAAGAACTCAAGACCCTCCGACCGACAATTCATAGTTTTCCTGAATGTCTCCCGTAACTTGCGTTCTAGAGGATCAATTCCATTTTTACAAACTTCACACACTAAAGACAACTGCTGCACATTCTCTTTCACCTCTCTTCTCAATTTCTCAGACAGTAGGAATTGAGCTGCATCTACCAAATCTGTCAAATGATGCACACATTTTTCTATCTGATATATTTCTTTTAATAATCCACAGGAGTTGCGCCTATCCCTCTTCTTGGATTCTTCCACTACCCGACTCTGAAGCAAAAACAGCGGCGTGCTCCATGAGAATTGACGAGGAATTGAAAAATGAATTTGCACACCCCTGTCCTGACAAGGGATAGCAGCAACAAGAATCCATAAAACAAACATGAGAATAAAGCTCATTGAGAAGATAACAACAGCTAAACCACTAGTGGCTGCAATTTCGTTAGCTCTGGGAGGAACCAAATTGTTGGCAATGTGTTGAAGCTGCTTAGATGCTGACCAAGAATGAGATACACTCCAAGACAACGATCGCGAGTGCCCTGATGGACCACGATGGTGATCCTTGCCCTTACGTCCAAAAGACCTGTTCCTTTGTGAAAACATAGAACCAGCTTCTTTGTCATCTAACATTAGAAGAGCCAAATCCATCAGGGCTTTTCTTGCTCTACGAAACTGACCTTCACCAACCAATCTCTGTTGACCATCAAGAGCACATAGCAAGATCTCTAAATGTTTCTGCCACACACGGATTGTCTCAACACCATCGCGGGTTGCATTTAAAATATCCATTGCCTTAATGTTTCGGTCATAGTACTCGGTAGCAAGCTTGTCTGCTGGTGGTTTTGAGAGCAGAGCTTTATTATCAGAGAGTAAGACTCTAAAGTCCTCCTGACAATTGGTGAATGCATCCAGCAGCTTTTGTATCCAAGAAACGGAGAGGAACTCGTCCGAGTTAACCACAGAGAGGTCATGAAACCGGCGAAACACTTGCCTTTGAAATGATTCCAGGTTCTGAGAATTTGGATCATGGTTTGTGTCTGAAAAAATCTGATCGTTTCTTATGGTAAATACAGAGCGGCGAAAAGATGCAAAAGGGAAATTAGAACCATGATTTTCTGAAGTAGGCATCCTCTAAACTGTAATAGATCTCCTCAAAATCCTAAAAAGAAACTTGAATTAAAGAATGAATGAATTGGGGTAAAACCTGAATCAGCTCCTACATAGGAAAGCAATGACTAGAAAAAAAAAAGATGTACAAGAAAATCCCACTGCATCGTAATACAATAATTTCACAAAAATTTAAGTACTCTAATTGCACCCCTTCAGATTTCACATATACACATTTCAAGTAAAAATAAACAACTACGAACAATGAACACGTCAAGAACAACTAATGAACAACAGACAGAGCCCATAAACAATCAAACCAACCAAGTTAAGTAGCTGTAATCATCAAATCCTATTAGTATCAAGAAGTAAAACCCAGATCAAGAATTAGGTCCAAAACAGATCTTCAGCAAAAACCCAGGTGGAAAAATGCAAAAAATTGAAATGAGATTGCAAAGGAAATGAAGCATAAAGATGGTACCTTGATGCGTTGCGAGAAAACCTAGGAGGTGAAGGAAACGGGAATTGCAACCCTGGAGAGGGAGAGGGACATTATGCCTACTGTTCAGTGGAAGCTAAAATAAATACATTGAAAATTTTTGACGCAAAGAAAAGAAAAGTGAGAGAGGGAAACTGAAGAAAGAAAAATATGTACAGCTTTGGTAAGGCTGTCAGCCTCCTCTTAGTTTAATATAAAAGGAATACAGACACTTCCAATTATCTAATCTACTTCTTTTCTTTATTTTTCATAAAGTTTTCAACTCACGTAATCATCTGAATCAACACAAATATGAAACATGGACTATATGTACACGTTTCCTAAACAAAATAAAATAAATTGTATACTCCCTACATCCCAAAATTGATTGTACATTTTTCACATTTATCCGTCCTAAAATAGATTGCACCTTCCAAAAAATGAAATATCACATCAATCTCCACCCCTAAAAATTCATCTTAATTACAACTTTATCACTCTCACCTAACACACATAACATACTTTATAATTTATTTATTACCTAAAAATACCACAATACCCCTAAAAAGTCAATATTTCTTAAACTCCGTATCTACGGTAACAGTGCAATTAATTTTGGGACGGAAGGAGTATATAGTATGTACACTGGTTTTTTTGATAAACTTTCACGATAAAATAGACAAAATTTTAATAAATTGTATGTTGATGGCTGTTTTTGACCCGTTAATTAAAGCTTATGAGGTAAAGGTATTTAATAACAGGATCAAGAACGAACACAATCAAACATAATAAAACTACAAATAGCGGGATCAAACAAATAGAAAACTCAATTCCCACCAAAGAACTCAATCGATTTTTATTACTTTCCTCTTGAACAACACTCATAAAATCTTCCCTTTACAAGTGCAATGTTTAGAGCCAAGTAGTAGTTACCTGTCTCTCTCCTGTGAGAGAGGCTATTTATGTTGTCTCCTAACCCTCAACCAGAGCCAATCGCCTTGCTTTATTTGGATGGAGACAAGTCGCCTTTAATGAAGCCGTCTGGTACGCCGACCAGCTGTAGGAGAAGTCTGGGTGCCGTTTGTTGCTTTTGTAGGGTTTCGCAGAGTGTCTCCGTCCTTTGCCGGCCTCCCATTGGTTGTTAGAATAGCATGTGTCAGTCAATCGTTGTCTTCTAGTTAGGATTGCTGCCCAAGACACCTCTTCTTCCTGTTAGTGTTGTTCTCTAGCCTGCGGTACTTATCAGCTTTCATGATGGTGTCTGTTCTTCACTGTCCCGCTTTCGCTGTCCCCCTTTGGTCTTTGGACAGGACGGCTTTCGGTGCTGTGGTGTTCATCCGAGCTCTCGGACAGGGAAGGACGTCGCCGAGGTTTCCTGCCGATTGTGCTTCCTGGCTTCGGCCTTGTTTAGCGGGTTCTTCTTTGTTCTTTCCTCAATTGGGCCTTCGGGTTGTCGCGACCTCCTTGGGCTGCCTCAATTCCCTTTTCATGTCTACCGTTTGGGCCGCCTAGGGGTTGGGTCTTTCTCTTAAGTATAATAAAGGTTATTGGACTTTTGGACCTAACAAGCATGTGGATATAATACCCATAACATTGTATTTATGGAAAAGGAGTATTATTTCATACAAGGATTAATACATACAAGGATTAATACATACTTCTTCTCTTCACATCATACCGTGCTTACTTTATTTATGAAAATTTTAAGAATTTATTTTTTAAAAATAAACTGAATTTTGCAGAATTTTACATAAAGTGGAGTATTATAGAATAAAATGGAGTACTTAAAATCAAGTGAATGAAGACATAGTAGGTCACCAGTACAAACAAGTGATTGAGCTGAAAAGAAAAGAATTGGTCAAAATTAGAGGAAATGAAATGAAATGTGTAGTCTCCCCAATTATTGGTTTCGGACCGGACTTATGACTGTCAGATCCATCCCATCACAAATGTTTTATTTGGATTTTTCCACTTTTCAACTTTTCTAAGATTTTTCTCTTACTATTAAATATAGTATTCACTCATCCCATAAAACAGATATTTGCTTTAAGATTATTCCAGAAACAGGAAATACTTTATTTATTAACTAATTCAATAAAATGAGTTTAAAAAGAAAAAAAAAATAGGACGAATGAGATACTATAAAATTATCTTATATATACTATATTAGAAACTTTTTTGTCAGATCGCTCCGTTATGATGTGTAATTTTCTCATTTTTTTAATTTTTAAATAATATTTTTATATTTTTCTTATTTACTTATAATTAATTTTCTTATTTAATATTTTCTTTTTTAAATAATGTGTTTTTTATTTTTAATAATGATTAAATTTTCAATATTTTATTTATTTATTTGGATATCATTAATTAATTACTAAATTTTTTAATATAATAAATTAATTAATATAAAACTAAATCATATATATAAATGAAGAAAAAATATTTCATATAATATTCTCTCTCATCCCACATATAAATAAGATTTTTTTATTATTCATTCTAAAAACACACATTCGATTCTACAAGAGGAATATGAGTTTTCTTTCAAGTTCCTTTAGATAATTGATTTATAAAAGTATAAAAATTTATTTCGGCGAATTAGTAGAGATTCGATTTACCTCTAAAATTTTGATTCAAGTATTCTTGAATCGATTCTTCAAAAGAAAAAGAATCCATTTAAATATTCTTGAATAGATTTACATCTTGAAAAATTAAATTTTCAAGAATAAGAGGATAATATTTGAATCGATTTACATCTTAAAAATTTATTTTTCAAGAGGAAAAAATCGATTCAAGTATTCTGTAAGATCTACCTCTAAAGTATTGATTCAAGTATTTTATAAGTGAAAGAGGATCTACGATTCAAGCACTCTTGAATCGATTTACATTTAGAGAATAAGAGATTGAAAAATTAATTTATGTATAGAATCGAAAACTTAAGTTCTTAAGTTAAATCATCATTTCATATCAAATAACATTAAAATTGAGTTTGTAAATATTTTTAATTTTTTAAATTTAGTATATTAATATTTAATATTTACATACATCTTAATTATTCAATTATGAAATATGAATTATAAAATTTGTTTTCTTTAGTTTTTTATATAATTTGAAACTAATAAAATTAAATAAAAATTTAATAAATTCATTACAAATTTATGAACATTTAAAAGAATATTATATAACTTAATTTTATTTATATATTTTACATTAGTTTCTTAAAAATAAAAATTAATGAAAATAAATTACTATTATATAGTTAATTAAGAAATACTAAATCATAATCATAAGTAAAAGGTAATACTCGATTTAAATATTATTTATAATATTACGTATATTTAAAAAATCATATATAGCAACTATTTAAAATATTTGAATAAATTGATTTTAATTAATTATAAAATATTTCCCCTAATTTTCCATAATATATATATATAAATATATATAATATAATATAACAAAGTTCTTTTTTGGTGTTGTTCAAGTATAGTCTTACTACTCTTTAGTATCATTAATTACAATTAATGAATAAATCATTCGATATAAATAAATTAATTAGTATTACATATTTATATTAATTAGTATCAAATCAAATATGTATATAAAAAAAGGAACAAATTGAGATTTTTTATATATAATTAATTGATATTTATTTTAGACAAATAGTAAAATTAAGAATTTATTACTAAGAGTTGCATACTTTAATTATTATTGCACTTAAATATAATTGAAAAAAATAAAATACTAACAACTACATAAATACTCTAAACAAAGAGACAAAATACATAAATATACAACAAAGAGATAAAATTGCTCCTATATGGTTGCACGTTTTTCTAGGAAGATAAGAGAGTAATAAATAATTTTCAATTGTATTATTATGTTATAAAGTAGTAACATTAAAAAAAAAATCAAGATTCTTTCAAATAATTAATTTTATGTACATGTATATTAACTTTTTATATGATTTAATTATACATTACATCATCAAAAATTAAATATTATAATTTATTACAATATAACACTGATTATTTAATTATAAAAATAAGAATAATAATTAAATGATCCCGCGTTGTAGGCGGATTTCATACTAATTTATTTATATTTAACAATAAATCAAATAAAATTGAGAGCATATATCGATAGTATCATTTATTTCAACAGAAATATCAGTCTTGGATGCCAACGCATCTAGAGAAAACAGAAATAAAACTAATTAAAAATTGTCAAATTGTAAATCAATTAATTAAATAATAATTATGTCTGTTACTTGTCATTGAATCAGGTTATGAAAGATTATGTGAGCAGATATTATCTGTGTCATTTAATTAATTGTCAGCCCATTAGAAACGACCAACCAACATCTCAATAATATTTTATAATCCTAACCCATCTTATAGGACACGGACATATTCACAAATATATTTTATAATTAATATCTTTTGATATTTGAAATAATTATGTAATGCCTTGTAATAATGCATTCTATAATTTAATGACATGGACAAAGACGTCAATCGCCCTTGGTATGGCCGACAAATGTTGAGGTCGAACATTAATTAATTATAACTAAAAATTATAAAAATTTCTTGTAAATTAGAATTGGTCGAAAATTGTTCAAACCCCTAATCTCATTTAAGATTGGGGTTGGGGATTGAGAATTAGTGGCTCACAAATCACACAAATATATAATTACAATATAATTATGAAAATAAGAATATTTTGTTATATACTAATTTCTTGGTAAAATATGTGGCGCTTGTCACAAATAGGTGGGCTGGCCATCATAAATATTGATGGGCCTTCACACTAGCAACCCACATTGTTGAATGTTCTACTTCTTTCAATTATTAATAGGGTATCTCTCTACCCACCCCATAATTTCTTGGACAAAGTTACCCTATTATTAAAAGACAATAATGCCCCCCTTTATATACTAGTACCCTAAAACACAACGGCTGGGAATTTTGTGTCTCCACACCACAACCTTTCTCCTCAAACTCTGTGTCATCCATGGCAATTTCGAGGATTAATAGAACCATTTAACATTATCTGCCCAGATGTGCAATTGAATCCACAATTGTTGCCCAACTTCCACAATGATAGCATAAATTGACTTAAAAAGATTTTATGTTGAGAGCCCATTATACTAACAGTAATCCCATCTTCTTCCCAATATTTATGTAACAAGCAGTGTCGAAGGTTCTTGCCACTTCTAATTAATCAGATCAGTATATTTCTTCTACCAATTCATGTGGTCAACGTTGATGGTGGGATTCGGCATTTGTATTTAATTAAAGTAATACAATCTATGTTTTTATCTAGCCATAAATTCTATGAAGAAATTCCATACAATTTCTTAGTTAATGTATATAAGAGAAGATCTCATTAACGTCTTCACTTCTTTCTCATTCCAATGAAAATTTAGATAAATAATGAAATTAGGAAAGATTTTCATCATTAGAGAGAAATATTGATAATAGAAATGTCTAAATATTGGGGTGTATTTAGACAATTGTAATAATGCTTGATTAAATTGGGGTGTAAAAAGTGTTTGGGGGTATATATAGTGTTTTCGAGGGTTTGAATAGTCGCCCCCTTATTAATACCATCCCACAATTCTTTAACCTAAAATTCTACAAAATTATTAGGTAGGTTAATAAGACTTTAAAATGTAAACATGAAAATTGTCTTAATTCTTTATTAGTTTTTACGAGATATTATACTTATCTCCCCTTAAGTTGTACTCCAACAAGCCCCTTATTTTTAACTAATAGACTTAAAAGAAAATCAACCCAATGGAGTGCAATTAATATGTAAACTCTCTTACAAAATATATTTAAAAAATCATATGTAGATATATATAACTTTCTCATTGGTAGAACAATAATAGAACCTGATACAGAGGATCTTTAGGGCATGAAGAACACAATGTTATTTCTGCATGGTTGTAGATAGAAATACGATGGATGAGAAAGAAAAGAAAAGAAAGGCAACATAATCATCCTTTCCAAAGAAGAATATGAGGATAGATATTCAGTTACAACACTAAAAACCTGAAAATTACAGTTTTTTTTTTTTTGTTGGGAGTCAAGTTAAGAGCAATACAATGTTGAATCTTGTCACTATTCACAAGCCAATTTGGTGTCGAAGCTGCTCAAGCAGATGGCAAACGCTTGAAAAGCAGACAACGGGTAACGATAATCCATCGTGAACATGTCCTTTCCAACCTTACCGAATTGGAGAATGATTTTATCATGGTCTGATGATGGACCCGGCTGAGATGTCGCGGGAGCCGGTTGTGTGGCCGCAATCAGCTGAAAATTCTTAACCGATGCAACAGTAACTCGCCCTCGGAAGTTGAGGCACCAGCACTGTAACTGTTCATGCCACCGCGGGGACTTGTTCTTCAGAACCAATGGCCTTGTTTTGCTATCACTGTGCTCGTTTGACAGTCTAGCCATTTCAGAGAATCTTGAGCTGCTGAATTCAGTGGAGTGATCCAGGGATTTGGAGAACGAAATGCTCCTGAATGAATCTTCTAGGGGTCTTGGAAGAAGCTCTGGTTGTCCGGGGACAGCTCCACCGGGTTCAACAGATGAGGCAGGTATTGAGTGCATAATGCAATTCATTCTTCGTGGGCCACGTGTCCCGAGTACATTTAGCTCGTATGAAATCTGGGCTATGTTGTAACTCCCAGATGGTACTTTTGGCGATACTTTCTTGGAATAGAACCTACGGCTTGTTCTCCCGGGTGGTGCCACGTGAGAACATGCATGTGGTGGCTGTGTGTCGTAGATTAGAAATTTCGTACCAAGAAAATTTGACCTTCAGAAAGCAGTAAGCTTTTGTCATCAGTAGTTCAAAAAATATAGTACATACAAACTTAATTGTAAAGTACAGAATCAAGAATCAGGGCATGTTGTGATTTCACAGTTTAGTGAGCATATTTTGTGCAAGATTAACATTGTTGTTACACATTAACAGAGGACATATCATACTACAATTAATAACATTTTACCTAATAAACCACCAATCTGAGTAATTTATCTTTAGTTGCATCATGAAAACACATGCATAACACTCAAAAAGGTAAAACGCACAACAGGACTAAGTAGTTTGCAGTGAAGGCTACCTCAATTTTCCAATATATGTGCTACTTGATCTGGATATATTATCTGCATCCATGGAGATAACATACTCCGTACAAGTGGTTCTCCTAGTTCTTTTTGCAGACAGAAGAAACTTCCCATTTTCAACTAGCAAAGCTGAAAAACGAAACATCGTTTAACCCATCACATTCAAACAGAGAAATACAGGTGGCAAGTAGAACAGAGCAGAACAGATTCATTTACGGCTCAATTGCTGTTCTTGATTCATAGTCCCCACAATACAACAATGTATGCGTCATTTTTTCAGAGTATTTTTCTCCAAAGACCAAGCATATATTCTATAATAATAATAGACCATGATGCACCACCTATTATTCTAAAATAGACAATGCATCATCTTTATGTACATTCTCACAGGATATAACCAAGCATATTCTACTATAAAAAAAACCTCACGATGGTCCACGAAGTCAGGATCTATTTATACTTCAAAAAAAAAAAAGTTACGGAAAAAGCCACTTGTAACTCGGCAAGTCTAAAGCACTGAAAATCACCCAAATGTTCGGTCAATAATACTCCAAGTAAACACAAAAAAAAAATGCAACAGAATTCCTAAAATAATAAAAAGATTAAGGAAAGACCTTTCAGCCATTAGTGAAAAAGAAAATCAGCAAGCTTTTGTGAATAATTAATCCAAAAATAAAATAAAATTGTGCATCATCCCAGACAATGAAACAATTGGATATAATTGTTACGTGTTAAAACTAAACCACAGAACCTAGTTAAATCCACTCCACTCCACTGCACCCAGTCCAACAAGGAAGACATGAAAAGTAGAAGAATGCAAGAACATGCAATAGCACATTGGATAGGTTAAGATGACACTCACCAGGACTAAGACACAGAAACAGATGGTAAGTTAAGTTAGATTTATCTCTCTTTATGAAGCATTGGATAGTTCCATCACGAGGTCCTGGCTGTAAAGGGGAAAAGGTAGAATCCATATTATTTTCAAATAAAATAACTCAAAAACCTATACTCCTATATAAGATTAGTGCCACACAATGCGAGTGGAAAATTAAGTGACAGATAAGTGCTTGAAGAAGAATCAATGATATGTTAATACAACCTTGCATGAAAAAGATTGTAATAGGTAAGAAGATACCTGCTTCAATGAAACAGGAAACGTGAGTTTTCCACATAATTCCGGATTTTTAACAATTTCCTTGCACATGCTCCTCCAAGAACGGCAAACAGCGGCACAGGCAACTACATGCTTCCGAGTAGGCCATGTACTTTCACTCTCCTCCAACCTTGTAATTACATCAAAAAGTAGCTCAGGAGGAAGATTAGCCCATCGACTATTCTGGATTGCCAACGGCTGTTCATTCAAGTCTTGAAACGAGCCATGTGATTCCCCCCGATAGTGGCCAGGCAACCTCACATCAAAACTCCGCCGAGATAAGCTACCAAAACTCTCTCTAAAATCCCGAGCTATACTTCGGAATGACATTGATTCTCTGAGTGGTAGCTAGGAAGGAAGCAGTGGGAGAATGATGTACTTGATTCCTTGATCCTTTATGACTAGACTTTTCTGATAATATATAGACCACTTGGAATGTGAATTCTGCTATCAAATGAATAAGATTTTAAGAAACAAAATAAATTCAATAGAACAAAAGGTTAAAGGAAAAGGGAGAAAAGTATTCCTAGAAAGAAGCAAATGAATTAAAACTAATATAAGAAGAAAAGAGGATTACAAAGTAAAGAGAAGAAGAGTAGAAAAGGAGCAGTTTCACATGGACCTCAAAGTAGAGAGCATCAATGTCCTTTAAACACAACTTTAAGCTTTTCATATTTCCACTTTCAGAGTTAAAATTATGAATAAAACAGCCAAATGAGATCTGCTTTAAGTAAATAAACCTAAAATACCAGGTTATGAGAAAATTATAATCACACACAAAAGCCAAAGATATTCCAACTAAACATAAAAGTATGCAAGATTTATCTATTACATAATCAGCCCATTAAAAGAATTTGATCGTGTACTTGCCCACCAAAGAACGCCCATTTAATAGTGGCGATCCCAAAAGGCCAACTACAACTACTGTTACTGTGTAAATGTAAGCATCTCCTAGAAACCTGAATACCGAATGACCTTAAACAAGCATAAACACACATTTTGAACTCGATTGACGCCATGATCTAAAGTTTCAAACAATAAAAATACAAAGTGCAGTATGATAGAAACAAACTCAGCAGTAATCAGCATCCCACACCAATACACACACTCACATACCTGATTATTGATAAAAGGTCGTACGACCGAATACTACCAATTCAAAATTTCCACTGAGATCTGCAAGAAACCACAAAATTTAATCAATGAGCTTGGATACCTGAAAACACGACCCTTTAGCTCAAATCTTTCTAAAACATTACCTCGAAAACACCAACCCCTTTTCCTCAAACGAATAAATTATAACGAGAAAATAGACAAAAGATGAAAAACGAAAAAGTCCCAAAAGATTAACCCACTAAGCAACTTTTAAAACAGAGTCCACGAGGTCTTTTTGAACTTCTCGTAACCCAATACAGAAACAAAGCAAAAAGTTCCCAGGAAAAGACCGGTATTCAATGTAAACGAAGCATTGACTTTCAAGAAAACAAAATCTGAAGCATCCTAAACCAAGAATTGAGATCAGAGATCTATTACCGTAGGAGTAAACACAAAATCTTGAAAACCAACCCCAGTTCAACTCGAATACTATTCAACCATTCGGACCCAGAAAAATCGGTCAACTATTGAAGCGAAGAAGATCAAGAAAAGAGATGAAGGTGGGTCACGCTTTAAAACAAACATGTGATGTGCATATTTATCATCGGACCCAAAAATTGGCTTAAATCTAAAAAATGGTTTACCCCACGTTAGGCCCATCGCTCCTGCCCTTGAGGATTGGTGAAGGAGGTAAATCGCAGGATGTGGCTCAAGTAGTTTATAGAGAGAGTTCACTGTTAAACTTGTGCTTGCATCCATGCCAAAGGCAGAATTCGAACCCCCACCCTTCAGCAACCAAGCTCAATTGGAAGGCATTTCCACTCTCTCCTCTACTACTTGAGCTATGCCATGTGGGCAAATCAAATTCAACGAGACAGACAGTGGAGAGGATGGAACAAGAATGGTATGACCAAAACATAAATTAATAATTACGACAATTTATTGATGAATAAATTTAGAATGAAAGACTGGATTTTTATACTAGTTTATATTATAGTTATGCTGGTTAGGTTACCGGGTGGAAAGAATTATGAGGGGTTTTTTTATTCGATCATCTACCAAGAAACGCCACATATGGGATTTCATTACCTTTTTTATTTTATTTTATTATTTGTTTTCTATTTTTCCACCTAATACAAGCTATACGTCAAATTAGATTAAATCATTTATAAGTATTTAATCGTAAAGGCCGATGGTAAAATTGATGACAATGTGATAAATGAAAAAATTGCTATATAAATAAACCTCTTGATTATTATTATATATGCTCCCTCCACTGTCTTGTACTTAGCTGCACTCATATTATAAATACGTGGTTAAGAAAAATTATTTTTTAATTAATTTTATTTTTGACTTTTTAGGTGTTTTGTGATATTTTTATGTAATAAATAAAATATAAAATATGTTATGTGTATTAAATTTAAGTGGTATTTTTTAAATTAAAATGACTTTTGAAGGTTATGAACTAATATGAATTTTTTTTAGATGATGAAAGTAAACGTAAAATATACGAAAATTATAAATATGAACATAAATATGGGAGAGTGGGGATATTAAAAATGCAATAACATCACACGAATTAATATTTTAAATTTCCTTCATAACTTAATTTACAAAAATGACAAGATTTTTTTCATAACATTTCTTTTTGTGAATTATATAGATAATTGAGGATCTCCATCATACATAATTGATCACTTTGTTTGAAATGTCATTTTTTTCATAACTGTAATGGTTAATTGAGCATATTCTAATGCCATCTAAGCGGTTTGATGCATGACAGGGTAGAAAATATGTATCTCTTGTCCTAAAGTTTTGACTTAAAATATAATTTCTATATATTTATCCAATAAAATAAAAAAAATATATATCACTTCAAAAATATACGGAATCATTTAGTGTAGGTAAGTCTTGCATTATTGCATAGAGGAGACCCTTAAATTAATTTAGGGGGCTTTCTTTTTCTCCAATGGATCCAATAAAGTGTAGTGTAGCTTCCTCATTAATATGCTTTACACAAAATAAATAAAGTCTAAGAAGGAATATCCATTTTTTTATAACTTGCTCCAACCCCCTCCTACCTAGAACGTTTTCTTGACTTTGACATCAATTATTGTGAGTGGTTAATTACTTCGATGCTAATAGTCTATACACCCCAATGAAAAAGAAAGTGTTAATTAGTCTCCACAAACAACATTAAAAAAAATACATGTTGTTGGTATTTATTTTAATTAATATAAACATGAAAATATACACGACAAAATACTTTGAAAATGTACACTATTCACTCAATAATCCAACCAATTTATGGATATATGGCTTAAAAAGGGGGAAAACATATATATATTTTTACAAATGCTAAATAAATAGTTGATTCCTATGGAATGTTTAAAAAAGAACCTCCATTCTTGACGAAATTTACAGATGATTTATCATTTTATTGTAATTCTAAATTTTTCCGAACCCTAAAAAATTTAAGAAATTGCACAATAATATTCTTGTTTCCCCCTTATATTCATAATAATGAAAATAAAAGTGCATTAAAATTAAATTAAATCAAATTAAATGAAATGCATGTGGTTGAACTGAGTGGGCCGTTTGGGAAAAGAATTAGCGGTTGTGATTAATTTGAGTTAAAATCATTTTTGGTCCCGTAACTATATTAAAATTTTGATTCTGTCCAAAAAAAGATAAGATTTCAAATTTTGTCTCATAATTCTTGACATTGGCCACTTTTAGTCCCAAAATTACCGGAAGCCCATTTTCAGGCCCGGAATTCACACGTGCACCGACAGCTGAGTCCTATGTGGCAATTCATATTAACAATGGCCAATCAAAAATACACATCACCTTCTAACAAAAAAAATTAATTATATTCTCCATTTCCACATCATATATCAAATTTAAATTTAATAGATAATTAATAAAACAAATAAATACTAATAATGAAACATCTAATAATATTGAACGCAAAATACAAATTAAAATTAAAATAAGAAAAAGAAACAGATGTGCTAAACCTCAAAATTGCGATCCCAAATTCCCCCATTGAAGAACCCTAGTTCTTATTCCCGACCACAGTCAATCGACGACGATAGAAAACGGGCGTGAATAAGAAAGACCATAATCATCAACAACGTAAAGCTATTCTTACTCTCACCCCATTTTCTTGGACGGGAATCGCATTTTGATTCTTGAACAGGGGCCGATGGTTTATTCCAGGAAAAAAGGGGCTATTAATTGGTCCAATCCAAACTATGGTATATACTCCTAATCGTTTGTCCTTTTCTAATGTCTATAGTTTTTGTTGTTGTCGGTTGGTGAGCAATGAATGTTTTTTTAGTCAAGTAGGTTATACATTATATGCATAATGGTTGTGGTCCCAAAAAGTTTAGGCCATATTTGTTTTTTGTGCTGGATTTTTTTTAAGTGAGTGGGATTCCTTTTGCTTTTTATTGTAGTAAAATATGTTTATTAATTCTTTTTTTCAAAAAATTTATCCAGGTGATGAAACTAATTACATTAGCGTAGTGCTACATTTTGGGGGAAAATTCATTACTTCTCCTAGTATAGACTATGTAGGTAATGAAAGGATAGTTTTTGACTGGGTTAAGTCTAATTCTGTAAAATTTTCTGACTTGGATGAGTGGAGCAAGGAAGCTGGTGTCACTGATGAGAGAAAATACTATGTGAAGTTGGGCGAAGGAAATTTTTTTGTGGTTGATGTGGGTGATGACGCTGACATAAGAGCCTGGTGTAAGACATATATGATTAGGGGTAGGGAGATGCATGTTTGTGTTGAACTAGTGGCTGTGAGCAATGATGACAGTTCTTATTCATCATTTAAGGATGAAGACTTTACAATATGAAATGAGATGACTGATGATAGTGAGGAAAATGATGATCTAATGTGGGAGGATAATGTAGAAGATGGTGTAGATGACTTACAAGAAACCGAACCTAGTAACATGGTTCAGAGTTTTCATTATGAATCTACTTCTTCTTTTTGAAATCTTGAAAAAACAGTGGAGAAGCCTTGTTCAACCAAGAGGGGGAGAAAGAAAAAGAAAAAATCTGAAATTTGTAGGAAGAGAGGGGTTGGTGGTCGTAAATTGATTTGTTATCAAGATGTGGAAGCTAATGTTGCTGATAGTGGGGATAGCGATAGTGATACTGAGGAGACAAGCGAAGATGATATTGATGTAGTTGAATGTGAGGATGACTTTGATGAAAATAGGGTGTCTGATGATGACAATGCAGAGCCTAATTGTCCTGCATTTAATCCACATACCACTTTCAACCCAGAGTTTCAATTGGGGCAGGTATTTTCTAGTTAGAAGGAGTTTAAAAAGGCAGCCCAATCACATGTGGTCAAATTGAATAAGTAATTTCTTACATTACACATGTATGAATGACATCTATTTCATAGGTTGCTCCACCAAACTTTGTACGAGAGAGTTTTGAAGTGGAAGATTCAATTGCTATGATAGCCACACAACAATCTCAACAAGCAAGTTCCCAATGCTTCTTAAAAAAGAATACACCAAACACTCCAGGGCCTTCAATGTATGACCAACTCCAGGCTTGTAAAAATCCACTCTCTCAAGCTCCATGTGCAAGAACATACATTGTGCAATGGTTCAAACAAATCCAAATACCAACTGTTCGAGCTCCTCTTCAAGGTGGTGTTCAAATCAGAGCTCCTCCACCTTTCATATGTGGCCAATTGAGTCAGCAGAGCAGTAATGTGGTGATGGATGAGCCAAGCACGAGGAATATGTTTGTTGAAGACGGTCAGAAGTATTTGGACTTATCAAAGAATGGACAACAAGCTGCTAGTTGCAAGGGGAAACAGAAAGTTTAAATTGTGTGGTCCTATGTTTTGGAATTTGATAATTCCAGAGTGGTCTTATGTTTTGGAACAAGTATTATCTTGTCTGAATATTATTTACTTTGTTAGGTTAATGAAGTGATCAACTCTGATTATCCTTTTGCTATTTGATCAACTCTGAATAAGTATTATCGTTTTGCTTTGGAAAATTTGTGTTTTGCTTATTATGCTTCCGGGAATCTTTTTTTTTTTTAGCTTTATGCATGATGTATTTTTACCTATTGCTGCTACTGGTACAGAAATATTGAATGTGCATATGAAGAGCATATGAAGAGCCATGAAACCACTATGATACAATTAAGATTTTATATCCAAATATATCAATGCATTGAGCAACTAATGTCTCCACATTAAGCAACCATATCATGGGTATTAACTCATGTTATGTTAATCCTAAATTACAAAATATATCTAGATAACTTGCTGCTAGAAAGATGGGAGAGACTTCAATGTGGATTTGTTGACATGAGCTTGAAACAACAATAAAATCACCACCCAAGTGACCAACACTGCAGCTGCCATCTTTAATAAAGAAACAAACTTGCAATTTTCAACCTTCTTCTTTGCTTCAATCTTCTTTAACTTTATCTTTAATTCTTTGTTCTCACCCTCTAGCTTTGTAATCATGCGCTGCGACAAATTCACCATATCTTCTAACTTCTCATTCACAATCTTAACATTTTCATTCTCAATCTTCAACAAATTCACCATATTATCTAACTTCTCATTCACAAGCTTAACATTTTCATTCTCACTCGTCAACGTATTCAATCTTTTTATCAATCCTGGAATAATCTGCTTAGCTCTTTCACATAGCGGGGGATTGATCCATTTGAAAAATTTGCAATAACCATTGTCCTTTTAAATTGAGAAGTCATAAAATCCACCAAACATTGCTCAATTACAAAAATAAAATAAAAAAATAAACAGATTGAAAATGGTTAAATGAGAATGAGGAAGAGAAATTTACTGGATATCTTTCGCAACCAAGGAACCTCCTTCCTGCATTCTCTTCCTTCCATGACGTCACTGTCACTGCCAACCGATTACAATAGCATTTTACATTTTCAGAATTTTCACTCCATTGTGACATCTTCGACTGTTAGAAGAGGAGAAATTATTCGTGCCCGTTTTCTATCGTCGTCAATTGATTGTGGTCGGGAATAAGAACTAGGGTTCTTCAATGGGGGAAATTTGGGATCGCAATTTTGAGGTTTAGCACATCTGTTTTTTTTCTTATTTTAATTTTAATTTGTATTTTGCGTTCAGTATTATTAGATGTTTCATTATTAGTATTTATTTGTTTTATTAATTATCTATTAAATTTAAATTTGATATATGATGTGGAAATGAAGAATATAATTAATTTTTTTGTTAGAAGGTGATGTGTATTTTTGATTGGCCATTGTTAATATGAATTGCCACATAGGACTCAGCTGCGGTGCACGTGTGAATTCCGGGCCTGAAAATGGGCTTCCGGCAATTTTGGGACCAAAAGTGGCCAATGTCAAGAGTTATGGGACAAAATTTAAAATCTTATCTTTTTTGGGACAGAATCAAAAATTTAATATAGTTACGGGACCAAAAATGATTTTAACTCGAATAATTTTGTGTTTGTTGAGTTTTCTATAAAGAAACAACGGAAAGATGAGCGCGCGTGGGAATGTGCAGGTGACTAAATTTTGCTTTTTCTCCCTTCTCCAACCAGGCCATGTCTTCGGAATCATCAAGGACCAAGTTTCACAATCATGACTTAACAATTTTGATACCACTGGATGCATTTCCATTTTCCCATATATTTTCATGTAATTAAACTTTATTCCTAACTTTCTTGTTAAAGAACTGAAAAAGGATATGTTAAAACTCTATGAAATATTACCCCTTCCATCTTGGGAATAAAAGCACAAATTTGGGGGTGATTAAAAAACAATTTTTTAGTATGAAAATGTAAGTGTGAGGATTGGAGTGTAATCTCATAAATGGGTGAAGTGTGACGTGAACAATTTAACCGAGTTTGTGAGGAACAGTTTATACATTAAGCATGACTTAAAAAGATGAAGGAACGATCAGATACTCAAAACGATTGAAAAACAGTTATTGTGATTTTCTGAAGAACAAGTCAGGTAGTCCTATTGCGGGTGGTTTTTTGCGGTTGAAACGAGTTAGTTTCACACAGTTATCAGCTGAAGACTGTAGCTAGGATTCTAGGCTTTTCATTGATGTGTGAAACGTTTATTTGGGATATCATTTAAAGGGCCAAAACCAACTTGTATCTGAGCAATTCGATCATAATTTCTCAAATTCACAGCATTCACTCTTTGTTGTATTTTCTTCGTTTTTGAATGGTTCATTCTCTTGTAAATTTATTTATCAATAAAATAATTTCCCATTCACAAATGGGTGTAGGTTTTCATGATCAAATCATTATAAATATTTATATTTGTTCATTCTTGTTGTCAAACTAAGTATTATACGAAGTGTTACAGAATCCAGGACAATATCTCAACTATAAGAATTTTTTTAAACAGTCTTAATTAAATAAAGTGTAATATATAACAATTTGATATCCACCTTTAACGATAGAAAATTTTGAAGTGAAACCCAAAAAGTAATTTAAAAAATATTAATATAGTAATTTTCCATCTTGTACGTTATGTGACTATTAATGATGTTTGTAAAAAAATTTACATACTGATTACTTATAGCATGTGATTTTGATATAAGACAAAATGTCTTGGTCAAGTAAGCAAATCCTTGTTTCCTCTTTTAACGGGAGGATTTCACGAGGAGATATAATTAGAGAGTGACAACATTTTAATGGAAGAGTGATATTTAAATGATTTTTATGAATAATTTATAGTAAAAATGAAAATATTCTAAAAGAAAATTGCTATTAATATTTTTAGTCCAAACAAATATTTCATACCACCTTTGTAAATCAATGACTAAAGCGTAAAATAGGGTGTAATGATTAATTACTTTTTAAAAGTTATAATTATTTAATTTAATTTGAACTAAAAATTAATGCAACTATTAAAATCATCCAAATACACATTAGTATTAATTAATTGTGGTTGCATTTCTTTTTACCCCTCTCATTAACAAGTTTATACCTACTATATTTTTTTTGTTTTTTTGTTTTAAGGAACAGCTAGATCTTATTACAAGAAAAAAAAAACTTACAATTAAAATCAATGAGGTTTAAGAATTATTTTTGTATACTAGGAAGTAGTAGCAAATATATATGTCCGTGGGAGGATGTGGGCCTAGTGTGTTAGGCATACTTTTGGATGCCACTTAAAGGCCCAAATGACATCTAAATAAGCCCATAACTTTGGGATCCAATAGTTCCATTTATCAATCCATACATAATTCATATGGAGATGTCAATTATGTTTATATTAATTAATCGTAATAAAACATAAATTATTGCCGCCATAACTATGCTTACATAGCATGTGATATTTATTTGGCGGAAAAAAAATTAAAAAAATAATAAATAATAATAATTTGAGTTGAATCTTATAGAATTCACTTGCGTCTGTCTATTTCAGTCCGAAATTTTCAAGCAATGAAAATATCACACATATATAATTAGTTGGATAGGTGATGAAGAAGATAATTGTTGAATGATAATATAACACTACTAATTAACATTACACATGTTTTGAAGTTGACAACATACATCATGTCTGAATTAACATATCTCTAGCTAGCTATATTAGGACGTGAAGCTTTAGCCAAAAGTAGACGACTACATTGAATCTCTAGCTATATTAATTAAACATCCTAAATCAGACATTAACTAATTTCTTCTAATTCAAGATTTAATTCCTTACTACATAATTATGTTCAAAAGAGCTAGCTAGGTTAATAGTAATACACCATATATTTATATATACTAGACAAAATTTATAAGGATTAATTTAATGCTGGTTGGTAACATTACTAGCCTTCTCCACATCCCCCTCCTCTTCTTCCCCAAAATCCATCAAATTCTCTGCAGGTTCAGAAATAAAATTTGGAACGACGGCCATAACGTTGATATTAGGTTGATTAAAATTTCCTTTGTCGTCGCTCTCTCTTCTATTTTCTTCGACTTGGATTACATTCGTAAAGCTTTGTGATGGGACGAGACGAGTGATTTTCTTCATCTCTTTGCTCTTACCCCATAAAACCGAGTACAATCCACATACTATTACCACGGCTCCTAATACACTGTAATAACATACAATTATATATGATATGAGTGTAAATTAATTCACATGCATATATATGTTACGTACCTTCCTAAGTGCAATTGCTCGTTGAGCAAAAGGGATCCGGAGAGGGCGACGAGCACAAGTAGCATGGGATTGAAAACGGAGACGAACAAGGGTCCTCTCATTCTCACACACGACATGATGAACGCCCACATTAAGCCTGAACCCATGATTCCCTTCAATAATTCGAATGAACTAATCAATAATTAATTAATATTAATGGTGATGATGAAATGAATTAGTACCATATAAGCAGCACAAAGAAGTCTGAGATTCCATCCAAGTCTCCATTGTGTCCAATCCCTTTCCGTACAAAGAGCAAACACAAGTGCTTGGATTGCTCCCATAATTGAGATTAGGGCCGTGCTTGAATAGTGGCATGGAAATGTCTGACTCATCTTTGACTGTCGTTACATAAATAAAATTAAATAAAAATATTTCCGCTAAACTCTTAGCTCTTCCTTTGTAAATTACCTGAATAATCAATGAGAAAGACGAAGATAAACAAACAGCAAGCGCGAGGAAAAGACCGAGGATGTTATTATGGTGGGGTGGTGCCACGTGTTGGTGTTGACTCTTGTGAAGGAGGTCAAAATGTGTTGGCCAGATATTGATGTCAAATCCTTTGTAAAAAGTCAAAAGCATCGCCCCTCCTATGCACAATAATGTACCCATCACTTTTGCCTTGCCTGCCATCGTATTTAACCCCAACCCTTCTATCCTAGAATTTTTTTCAAAATTAAATTAATTGGAAAATGTTCAAAAACAAATTTAAATAATTATTATACATATAAAATTACCGAAAAATTATGGCTAGGACGAAGGTGAAGGCGGGAATGAGATTGGTCATTGCTGCAGCAAATGTAGCAGAAGTAAAACTCAAGCTCTGTGCAAATAAGTTTTGAGCTAACGATCCTCTGCATGCAATAATCAATCAATCTTTTATTACTTTAAACGTATAATTTTCATTTATTATTTTATTACATCAAATTTACTCCACCGGTAATCAAATTTACTGAATACATCAAATAAATATATCTTCTACACTACTCAACATAGACTTGTTTTTTTCCTAATAAAGCTACTCAGATTGAGTAAATCATATTTAACTTTTCAAAACTTGTAAGTAAAATTTTATTATCTAGCACATGACACCATATCTATATAAACTAGGTTAATATTTGTACTGTTCGTTTAGGGTTTAGCATATTCTTCTATTCGCATCACTAATCTATCGGCAAGACAAGGAGACGATACACCAAATGATATAGGAATATATATATATATATAAATCCTGACCATTACATTATATTGATACAAAAGAATATATACAACATTTAAAATCAATTAATGTGTTAATATATTTTATGAGTATATATTATTAGTGGAGTGTAGTTAACTGCTTATTTAAGGCAGATTTTGTCAGAGTGAAAATTAAGGAGTATATATACATGTAATTATGAAGTCACAATTAGCTGTCCAATATGAAAGTTGATATGGAGTACATTGTATGCATATAAAGATGAATCCAGAATATGGATTTGTGTTAACACACCATAAGATTAATGAAGATAATCTGTAAATCTGAAAAGGAAAACATTAAGGTTGATGTTATTTGCAAAAAATGCATATATAATTAAAGATGGAAACATACCCAAAAAATCCAGTAACAAAAGCTTGGAAGAGCGTCTTCCATGTCATTTTCGGCCTCTTTTTCCTGCATATATAATTTTGTTTTTCGAATTTTCAGATCATAAGCCATATATTATATAGTGATGATAAATTGGAGGAAAGAAAATAATTAAAGACGTTGTAAATGCTTGGATTAATGCAGAATCAAGATCATTAAGCCACTCATTTTTTTTAATTAAATTCATGGTATTGGAAAGCCACACACATGATATCTCTACATCCATCTAAGTTTAAAAAAACTATACATATACATGTAAATGGTAAAAAAAAAAAAAAAAGATGGATGCATGGGAGTATTATATTGTACCTGTCGATGATGAGGGCAAGGGGGATGACGGTAGCAGCAGCGAAGATGAAACGATAGGCGATCAAAACACGGAGACTCATGCCGTCGTTTGCAGCCAATTTGTAAAGGAGAGTGACTCCAGCCTGGGCCACCTGTACCATCACCATCATCAACGTCGGTTTCAATCCATGTAGCATGTCACACCATTTTCCCATACTTATATATCTCAACACTACTCAAAAGCAACAAGCTATTAATATTAATCTAGGAGAGAGGAAGAAAGAAAATTCTTCAAAGTTTAGACAAGTTTGATAATGGCAATATGATTCATATATATAGAGGTTTTCACAGTTTGTGGCCAACTCTTTATTACTCTCCTTCCAACCTCTTTTTTACACTTTTTTTTTTACTGTTCAAATATCCTATACTACACTTTATATGTTTATCTAAATGTTTATGTATACTTTTTTATTATACTACCAATTTATAAATATACATATAATTAAAGTTCAGCAGTATATATCTTAAAATTATATATATATATAATAACACAAACACTTGCATAAATCGGATTCACAGTATAAATTCTATGATCTCCATTTCAATCCTATATACTCTATGCATTAATAAAGTGTTTTAAAATTAAAGGACCACATGATTTAAACTCGGTTTACAAGAAATTAACTCGTAAAATAATTCTAATATGCTTATACGAATGGGACGTGGGAGTAGTATTTAGTGGAAAGAATTGTAGAAGAATTTTTGAACGTAAAAAATAAGAGTACAACATCACACACACATATATATATATATATATTTGAATTTAATTGTGTAATAATTCGTATTCTACACTATGATGCACCATTCTCCATTCTAATTTACTCTCTCTTTATATATTTATTTATAATAATCATGCCCGATTTTGCTTTAATGGAATCAACAATCATTAATATTACTTCTTTTAACTCATCAAATACACAAGTTTAAACATATTATACCATATATTTTTTATTTTTTCATTATAAAATTGTTATAACATTTATTTTCATTTCAAATGTTTCAGTTTTACTTTAATTTCATCTCAAAACAATTTTTTACTAAGTTCGTATGTAAAAATATCGATTAAGTCTCATCCCATGAAATTAAAAAAAATCGAACATTTTAAAATAAAAATAATCATTTTCGTTATGATAATTAAAATTTATGGAACTATTTTGAATTCTCCATAAAATTAAATTCCTTTTATTTGTTATTTTGCAATTATTCCAAAACTAAACTATGAATATATATGGGATCATCTCATCACTATTCAGACGTTTTTCTTATTCGATATTTGCAAAATACTACACTGCTTAATTATTTTTAAAATATTAATAATGTAAATAGCACTAACATTTATGAGAGGATCTTGTAAAGGAATTGCCTTTAATTATTTTATTTATTCGCATATTTATTTACTCTTTATTGTAGAATAATTGATAGTCAGAAATAGTTTTCAATATTATTCTAGGTAACATAAATAAGATTGATAGTATTATATCACGTGAATTATATTAAATAAAATAAAATATAAGATTAACTCTAGGTTGACATATACTCCATTAAAAAAAAAAAAGTGGCGGTTTAAAAGAAGTGAGTTGGGGAGTGGGATTAATAAATGGAATCAAGAAATCGAGGAACATTGCTAGTTTCCGACATTAACATAAAGTAGAACTTTATTGAATTGAATTGAAAAGCAAATACTTGTTGGAATTTGTTTGTTTGTGTGGCAAATGCCAGTAGCGTCTGCTCTGCTTTGCCTACACGTGCCTCCATTTCTTCTAAATTACACACAAATACATGTAATTCAATTTGAATTTTGATTTCATTTATTTTATTTTATTACATGTAATTCTCAGCATTTTGACAATTAATATATATTTGTGACAAAATCATACATGTAAATCTCAGCATTTTGACAATCAATATATATTTGTGACAAAATCCTTGAAGGACCGTGTCGGTGTGAGATGAGATTTATGATTATTATATAAATAAAATATAAATTGCATATTTATTATTATATAGTAATAAATTTTTTTAAAATATTATAATATAATTTAATATCATAAATCGAATCGTCTCACAATTCATCTCATACATAGTATTCCTCTAATAACAAAGTAGTACTTTAATATATTTGTATCTTCAATATTTTGTAATAGTAAGGCAGGATATTCATTGTTGAACACGAAATCAACGTTGTTGTGAACGTGTCCAAAACCTTAATTAATAGAGTGCTATTTATGTTAATTAAGAGGTAATAAGGAATTAGCATAGCAAATTAGGAAAAAGGGTAGAAGTTGACGTCATGGCGTGCGTAGGGGTTAAGTCCACTAAGGACATAGTATATGTTGGTAATGTGAATAAGTAATTAAGTGACGGTAATTAATGCACAAGCTGGTATATTAATACAGTGGAGAAATATTTGGAGTTATTTATTTACATCCCTGATTTGGAGGAATTATTCCAAAGACTTTTCCACTTGTAACGCTTCCCTAAACCCTGCTTTTAATGGAATATTTTCTTCATCCCATTTAATTACTCTACTTCTTCATTATTTTTATTTTTATTTTTATTTTTTTAAAGACCTAAATATATATGAACTGATGTAGATCTCTTGGATGATTGATAATTTATAGGGAATAAAATTTTTAGTATGCGTTTTTAAGGTTTAGGGACGGACTAGATTATCTTCATTTTCAAGTCCAATGAAATAATAAAAAAAAATATCAAAGTAATCACAGAACAAACCAAACCAAATATCAAGAATTTATTAATTTACTTGTACTAAATACTTAGTATATTATTATAACTTTTCATTAAAAATAAATAAATAAATAAATATATTTATTTATTTGGCTAAGAAAAATGAAAATGGAAGATTACGTGAACAGAAGAATTAGATGAGGGTCCATAAATTCAAAGGCATACATAATGATGTGGAGGCAGCCCTACAAAGTCAATCTAACCCCATAATTGTCAAATAAACTTATTAATGGGCCAAGCATCAACACACGAGCATCTTTAATAGATAAATAAATTAATGTATTATTAAATACTTTTTCATTCAAATAACATAATTATATAAAAAAAAAAGCTATCCATTACATGTTAATTATAAGATCTACTTTTTCTCCAACATACAAATTTGGCATAATGCTCAATCAACATCATGTGGACTAAAAATAAATTTTTATATAGAGTTTTCCTCTTCTTTTTTTTTTATTTTTTTTTCTCTCCTCATCATTGTTTATATGAAATTAATAATTCCAAATAATATAATTTGAATGTTTTGCTATAAAAGGATGTTAATCATGTGTTTACTAGTGAAGCGTTTCTACATATAACTAATTCAAAAAAATTGTAAGATATATTAGCAGAAACATTAGCCATGGTAATCTGCAATAAGATTAGTAATTAGAGTATTAGAGACGTGCAAATATCATATGTTGACTGGAATTAGCAGACAAATGAGCTATTAAATCAAGAAATTTTCCATAATACCCTCATATCACAAAATCTTTAATATAATGTTGTGTTGGGTCTAATTTGGCATAATACAATTGTACAAGTTTGCTTTTATAGTGTTTAATTGGTTTATGAGTCATAACACATTAATAATTGTTTATATTTTAAATGTGAAAATTAAAGAAAGAAAGAAAGAAAAAAACCCTCCCAATTTCAATTGCCTGATTTGTTAAGATTAAATACTTGCACCCAGCATGTCAATATTCATGTACTTTATGCGTGGTTTGATTAATTATTTATTAATACATCTTATATTACATTTGAAAGCATGCATATTTATAATCTAGACATCGTTTTATTATTAAGAATTAATTTGACTCGTTGACCAATTGTCTCATTGATTTCACTTTTTCCTAATATGCATTGACACCACTGTCAAAGAATCACATATCTCACTATCACTATTACTCCATTTTATTTATTATACTATTTATATGGAGTATTATTTTCATTCTTAGGCATTTTATTTTTACAAGTTACAGCCTAGCTGTCTTCCATGTAGACGAAATTAGATTTTCTTTTTCCTCTTTTTTGGGGGTAAGGCTAGGCATTAGGCACAATTATGAGACGACATTTGAATTTTTGTAATATTAGACATATTTTGAAGATTATGAATACTTTTCTTTTGAATTCCTAAATCATCAAGTAATTGAGACAATCTTTAATTCTCTTTTGATGGGGTTACTTGGGAAGTAAAACAAAAGCAATGTTATAAAAATATACTTTAACCAAGCTTGACGCGAAGAAGTAGAAGCTCAGACATTTATTTAGTTAGTTTATATTTTATTTATATTGATTTCATGCTTTTAGCTTTTATCTTGTTTTTCTATAAGTGTCAAATCGTATTATTTAATTTTATAAGAGGTTTTTTTTTTTTTTTTGGCGGGGGGGTTGGGGGGTGGGGTGGTGTTAGTTTGATTTTTGCTTTTTCAAAATGTGAATAGATGTATCAAAATGGAAAGGGTGATTGAAGAGAATTGGAGATAACATATTTCATGAATCCGTCCCTATGTAATTTCATCATTTGATCAATTAGCATCAAACTAATATCTGGACAACTTTGAGATGGTAATATCATGACAACATCAAAGCCCCCAAAAAGCTAATGGTAGAACACCAGTTCAGATAATTAAACACATACAAGAGGAAATTGTAAAGCTAACAATGTCGAAAGGGGTTTAAGTTTAACAACCATACACTGCATAACCAGAGTTGGTCATAGAACAAATTTGTAATTAACTACTAGGACAATGGTTCATTTCATTGTTTTTATTGATATGATGATGATAGGAGATCTCGTCCTCTTCCCACATTCTGTTTGCGACCCATAACCTTCACTTAAAGTGATCACTTACTTCGCGTGCTGCTGCTGCTGAAAAATATTAATTTTGCACAAGCAATGAGAATGGAGTATAGCACAATCCAGTTATCATCAGTCAGTGCTTTCTGTTGAATCATAAATAACTACAAATTTTCGACGAGTGAGACAGGAAATTCACATAGGCAAATCAAGATGAGGCTAGAATCAAAAGACAGATCCATGCTGTTCAACTGCACCAGCATTGAGAAGAATGTTATTCAAAGGCAGCGGCAAAGGTTAATCCTTGCATTCAATGATAAGGTAATAATGCTAATGGCCAATGGTTATGCAGGGGAATAACTCAAGAAGAAGGGAATTGTATCCCCTCAACTGGATCAGTATGCATGAATTCTCATAGTTTGTATAAAGAGGATTAGTTGCTTTGTGGAGATTTTTTGAGAACAAATCTTTAAGGCATTAACAAACAAGTCTTGATCTTATCTGTCATAATTAAAATATATGCACTGAGATATGATTAATTTTGAAAGAAATGGTTTTTCACTCTTATGTACTAATTACTGAGGAGGTCATTGTTAACCATTTCCCAACTCAAAAACTTCATCTCTTGCACCTAACGAAAGCAAAAACCAGGGAAGAACCAAATTAAATAAAACCAGGGAAAGAGGACAACTGTCATGCTGTGTTCTGCTAAGCCATTTATTTCAATTTTCTCTTTTCAATCTCTAATTGTGATGACTTCGTTTAACTTCACATACACCCAACTCTCATTGTTCAATAAGCTGAGAGAAATATAAATATTGTAAATTTTTACTATTAAATGTTCTACCATATATTCCACAACGTAACAAGCAAAAGAACTCCCAGTCTCCAGTAATATCCTTAAATCCCCCACCCCTTCCCCAAACACAAGACACACAACAAGAATCAATATCTCTATCTACTTTACTTTCTGTCCACTACATCAGTATTGTTTTAGCATAGTAGTTTCCCATCATATTGAGGTGGATAGTGATTAGGTATGAAGCATAATGGAGAGAAAGCTCTCTATCATTGATGTAAACAGAGTTAAAGCATCACAGGTAAAGTAAAATTTTTTATCTTCTCAAGTCACAGAGCCTACATTAAAAGTAAATTTCCATTTTCCTTCTTACCCTGGCCTCCTCTTATTTCCCTACACCAAAATAGGCATACCCAATACTTTTACTGGAGGTTGTTTGGAGGAACAGAGGAGAAATTAGTCTTGAAACTTATTTTGCATGAACTTGAATCTTAGGGTAAAATCAACACATAAAACAATTGAAACCGGACTAAAATGATTAAATAAAAATTTGATATGACCCGCCAACGTATCCACTTCATTTTCAAGCCAACCAATAAATAACAGCTTCAAATGAAATTGAAACAAGATCTAGGCGCACAGATAATCATAGCCCAATTAACACTTATCGTTGATAGTTAAACTGCAAGCTAAATCAGATTAATCTCGAAGGACGAAACACAGAAAAATTCTGGAAATTGCTTCAAAGGTGAGCCAGTGTGTGATTAAAGAGTAGTAACACACATAAAACGGCAACAATACCTGGACTGCACCTTATCTGGCACTTCCGATCGCATCGAGCATAAAGTCTAGCTAAAAAATAGGGAAAAAAAAATGAAATTAGAAGAAGATAGACTAAAACAGAAAAGAAGAAGGATGTGGAGCTACAGAATTCTTACGGTTGGAAACAAGACTAACGCAGCCTGTATTACACGCATCGTAACAGTCGACGCCTACGGAGTTAACGGTCTCCATATTTAGTGAAATTATGAGCAAAATCATGGTCATCAGTAGCACAATTTTCTTCTCCATTGTTCCTCTTGATCAGATCTAAACTAGGTGCATGTTTCTGTTGCAGATAGAAAGGGCATTTAATGCACACGACTTCAGTGGAAACGCGGCAAATCCACCGCCGCAAGCTCACCAATTCTGAAAATGGTGGCCCACCTGAATAATAATGGACTCCTAGTAAATATTTTAGATAAGATAGACATAGTATATTATTATTAATTCTTTAGTATGAGAATTTTGTAATATCCTGTTTAATGTGCTTTTTTATTAAAATCTTATGAAAATAATTATATTCATGAATTTATGTAATCATTATTCAAATGTTTGCTATTTACTTTTAATATTTTATTTTGATTTGGACTTTTAGTAAGCACATTAATTCAAGGTCAAAACATTGAAAATCTAGAGGCCAGTATTAATCTGCTGAATACCCTAGTTTAGGAATTAGTTCTTCTAATGATTAATTCGTTTTCTCATCTTCAATAAATTCAGAGGAGTATTACATCTACGACATATTATAATTACTTATTAGTATAATTAGATCTCTCTCAAATTTTCATTTGATTATTATTTTTAAATAAGATTTAAAAACATACAAACAAAATGAACACACATTTGGAATAGGCAATCCCTTTCCAAACAAGCATGTATTAGATGAGATGTTCTTGGTGTCGAGAGTCATCCGGAGACTCAATCCAACAAATAAGAGCTAGAGAAAGATCGTATTAACATGCAAACATGGCTCTTTATTTATTTAGTTTAGGTAATAGATCACTTAAACCATTAGGTTGTAAAGGAATTGTTATTGATTAGAAAAGAAAAGAGAAGAGAATTGAATGGAATAAAAAAGTAATATTGATTCCAATATAATAAATGATATTGAATTATAATTGAGGAATAAACCCAACATCACTCAAGTCAAGGGTACATGTAAAGACCACCAAGAACCTCGCTTGTCTGAGAATCTCTCCTATCTTCCTCTCTGTTCTCCTCCACCACCACTTCCTTCACGCTGCTGCTGCCGCGGTTCTGCTGAGTCAGAATCGGAATCGGAGACGGAGACGGAGACTGTCCCGGCATGTCAATTATCTGCACACGATCACCACCTTCAGGCATCAACTGCGACATTTTCTTCAATTCTTTGCCCTTCCCCCACAACACAATGTATAGGGCCAACACAATTATACTGCCCCCTATCACCCTGCAGCCAAAGCCAACAACATATATAATATAATCCAACATTCATTCAAAGGAATTAAAATTAAGCATGCATATGCATACATTCCGAGGTGCAGAGTTTCATCAAGAAACAAAGATCCGGCAACAGCCACCATCACAAGCAAGAGGGGGTTAAATACGGAGACGAAGAGCGGGCCTCGCATACGTACGCACCACGCGATGAGTGTAAACATCACCCCTGATCCCAACACCCCCTGTTCATCACAACCATTAGTACTAACATAATTGATGCATGACAAAGATTGACTACTTAACTGCAACAAAAACAGTGAGGAGTCTGATGTCCCAACCAAGTCTCCAATTGGGCCAATCATGCTCAACACAAAGAGCATAAGCAAGTGCTAGTGTGGATGCCCACATTGTCATCATTGCAGTGATGGAGTAAGGGCATGGATATTTCTCTGCAGCTTTAGCCTGTCTAATCCAAAACACACAAATCAAATCAATTACTTAATTCACAGCTTGTTGCATTAACAAATGCACTATGTAACTAATTACCTGAATAATCAACCACAAGGAGTAACAAGCACAACTAGCAAGGGCTAAGAGTGCACCCAAAACAAGATCACCGGTGCTCTGACCGTGATCAGCCGGTGGTGTGTGATGATGACCACGACTCATCGTGGTTTCTAGAAGGTTTATGTTGGTGTTCCAGAGATGCAACTCGGGTCCTTTATAGAATGTGATGAGCATTGCTCCACTTATGCCCAATAGTGTACCAAAAACCTTTGCTATACCAGATGAGGACTTCCACTCCAACCTCTCTAACCTTCACAATCATTACTTAATCAATGAAATGCTACTACTTCTTGCAATTGTGTGTGTGTGTGAATGGATCATAGAGCTACCTCAAGCAAACGGCGATGATGAATGTCATCGCTGGAATAAGATTTGTCATTGCAGAGATGAAAGTTGCAGAGGTCAGAGAAAGGCTTTTCAAGTATAGATTCTGCCCCAGTGCTCCCCTGGAAATGAATGAAACAAGATTAATTAATCCATTAATTGTGAATAATCTTGATGATTTGATGAAAACTTGTTGGATTAAAACTCAATAGCTTCAACTTCTAACTACATCCACGCTTTTTTGAGAAAATTTTCTTCTAGTTGTAATAAATACAAGGCAAAGATGTGAATTAATGGTAGAAAAGTAGATGGATTGCTACAGCTACCAAGAATTGCTGGCACATATCACATGAAACACTTGCAAAGGAAGAATCTTACACGTCAAAAAACTTGTAATTAGCAATTTTTACTCACTGTCTCAAAAGGCTTGTTTGATTAATATATACATAAATTGTAATTACCAAGTAGCTAACAGAGATTAAACATCTTCGATGAAAGAAAAGGTGCACATGGGACTGCAAAAAAAAGTGGAAAATTTACCCGAATAAACCACAAAGAAATCCATAAAAGATCGTCTTTCTTGTTAACTTTGGCCTCTTCTTCCTGTAAATAATCAATGAACATGTAAAAAAATCCAAGAAACCAATATAATTAATAAGGGTTTTGATTTCCAGCATGATTTAATGTTCAGAATCAAGAAAATCAAGATTCCATGCAATACATGAGAAATCCATAATAAAAACGAAATCTTGAAAGCAGAGTGTAAGAGATATAGTAAGAAATAATGAGTAAAAAAGGATGACCTTTCGACAAAAAATGCAAGAGGAACAATAAAAGCGGCACCAAACATAAATCGGTAGGCTACCAAAACCGAGAGAGGCATTCCATCATTGGCTGCCAATTTGTATCCAATATTGACGATGGCCAACACAATTTGAACCAGAATCATCATGAAAGTGGGCTTCGACCCATGAAGGATGTTGCTTATGCTTTCGCTCAAACCCATTCTCAAATTTCTCTTCTTCTCAACAAAATAAACCCTACCTCTACCTCTGCCTCTACCTCTACCTCTACCTCTACCTCAACCGCAGAAAAGAAAAGGGTTTTTATATAGGAAAGAAGAAGAATGTTATGTATGCATGTGTATATATATTTGGCATAGGGTGGTTGGTGGTGATTTCAGGGTGAATCTTGGAATTAAACATTGGAGAGAGAAATAAAGGGTGGGCCGTTCTAAATTATAATTACCCAGAGACTTATTCGTCACAGATTCAGCTGATATTCTGCTAACCTCCTCTCTAAATTATTAATTTTAAATTAATTTTTAGTGATAGTACAGAGTAATTAAGTGTTATATTAAAATTTTAAATAATTTCTTAAATAAAATAAAATGTAATATTAATTTAAAATTAATAAAATGCTGTTTTAGTAAAAATAAATATGTAAAGTATCTAAGGTTTTATTGTTCATGATGTAGTAATGTACATTGAACTACATTTATTTATTTTTTTTAATTATATGTTTTTTATAAACTTCTTCGGTGAAATAATCTCGCTCATTTGTTTGGTTTGACAATATACTGAATCCAAACGTAAAAAACATAAGAGTTCACATCCTACATGCTATAATTTAGTAAGTAACATGCTATCATGTAAATTTTTTTAAAAAGTGATCAAAAATTTTTAATTTTGTATGTATGAAATAAATAAATTAAATTTTAAGAATACATTAAAAGTGAGTAAATTGAAAATGAGTAAATATTAGAGAGATCTTATGTAACAAAGTGTATAGTGTCTATTTTTATGATTTACTACTTTTTAAAAGTTATCCTACTTAAGAGTTCATACACAATATTAGCAATCTTTTCTTTATATAAAAGATAGTATCCTCCACTATGCTAAAAATTTTTCATCTACTAGTATTCAAAAATAACCCTACGTATTATATTTTTTACGCTTTATTTAATTTTTTTATACTTTATTCAGCATTTCCAATAATTTTATTTACTTTTTCTTTTAAAATTATCAATTTATTTTTATTTTTTCTTACATTATACTCCGTCCATTCCATAATACTTTTCACGTTTACTGTTCCACGTTGTTTAAGAAAATGTGCACTTTTTGTCCAACTTTTTTGACTTTGGAGGGTATTGTGGTATTTTTTGATAATAAATAAGTATAAAGTAATGATATGTGTTTGAAAAAAAAGTGATAAATTTGAAATTAAAGGAACTTTTGAGGTTGTTAGATAAAGATATTTTTTTGGATTGTGAAAGATTTTGTAGGACAAACAAATAAGGAAAATATGAAAGGTTTTATAGGACGGAGGGAGTATATATTAATAAAAATAATAAACTTTCTTAATTTTCGTGCCTGTTTGTATGGGTAAAAATACCAAAACGAACGAAAATATATCCCCTGTCATCTCATTTTCCACATCAATTAATATACTTTTTGGTGTATCACTATACCCCTCTTTCAAATTAATTTGGTTAAAATAAAATGATTTTCAAATAGAGTAAACCCAAAACGAAAATGGCTTAAGGTTTATTAAACCACAGGGGTTCGAAGGAAAGTGATCCCATGATATTCTACTCGAGAAGAAATTATAATAAGGATTAGACGAAATGCACACCCTTTTTTATTAAATACACATCCCATTAGTATATAATTAAAATATATATTTTTGAAAAGTCTAAATTAACCTAATTCATTAAATACACACCCAATAGCGTACGTAATTATTCTTGAGGGGTTGGATCCTTCAACCATTAACACCAATCCATTAACTGAAGAAAAACATGGCCGCGGCGCGGGATGTGAAAGGTGAGAATTAAGTGGATTGCAGTGAAGTTAATTTCTTCTTCAAACTCCATGATTTTGTACACGAGTGGCTCTACCTCTTCTTTCATCATGATTCATGCATAGGGTAGCGTGGGATTCCGACATTGAGCCTTGAAAGAATGTCGACGATGGTTTCTGGTCCATGGAAAAGATGCAAACACAAATTAGTAAGCGACGTACATAGATCGACAGCAAATAATTAAATGAGTAGCAAATTAATGGATAAGATGTAATAGTGATCTAACTTTGTCCTTCAGAATCATGGCGTTGAAAAGCAAAGCTTAGGTTGTTTAAATGGGTGGAGGAATTATAAAGGGCGACAAAGGAGCAATATGTTATTATCGCCGGCACTAATGAATTACAACACTTAATCCTCGGATTAATTTAATCTCTTTTAAAAACTACATTCGAGTATCATATTGTTCTAATGTTTGAAATATTAAAAGGGACTTTTAAATACACATGTAAATGGTGAAGAAAGTGTTGGAATAGTGAAAGAAGAAGGCGTAGCATAAATTTACAATGTAAATGAGGTTTCTTATAATTTTAAAATATATTATTGAGAGTGTGTATTATTTGAAAATTATAAAGGATCAATTTGAGATTTTAGAGATGTGTATATAATAAAATTAAGATTTAAAAACTTTAAAAGGAGTGTACATTTATACTTAATAAAGTAGGGTGTATATTTAATAGCACTAAATAATAATTATGTGGTTTAATAAAATGTTCTTCAATCCCTCCTAGGGATTCAAATTATATTCACCATAATTCCATAAATATATATTGTGTCATTACTCATTATAATGGATGATATCAAAAATTAAATTTTAAAATCGATTTTTAGAACCCTGATGAATAGTTTTATGATCCCTCTCAAGCAACGTCCAGTGATACTACAGTTTGTAAATGCGTGCAATTTTTCTACCCACGATTGGTTTTCGATATTGATTTCACAGTAATGGCGCCTTCCTCCTCTTATCGCTACCCTTCCAGGAAGCTTCTAATCACCGTCCCCTTGCCCAAATCCATCCGGACTCCCGAATCCTCTTCCTCCGCCACAAGTCCGCCGCCACCGGAGAAGAGGACGCGGGTCCTTCCCAATTTATCCGATTGCCATTGCTGTGGTGGCCGAATTAACTACACAAACCCTAAGGACCGCCTCCAGCCCTTGCGCAGCCTTTGGCGCATAGTCCTCCTCTGCAGAAAATGCCGCGCCAGTCTCAGTTCGGGGCAAAAGTGCACTTATTGCTTCCAAGAAACTGGAAATTCAGGTGATCTTTTTACATGCTCAGTTTGTCTGCGCAAAATACATAAAAATTGTGTTCGGGATTATCGGAATTGCACCCCGTGGCGTTATATTGGTGTGGGGTTGGATGGGTTTAGGGTTTGTGTGGATTGCTGGGTTCCGGAATCGCTCAAGAATTCAGTTAGCGGCTATGGGAGGAGTAGAAATAAGGGTGGGTCAACAGATAAGGGTGAGACTGAAGATTTGTCAGAAAATGGGTTTCTTGATGCAAGATGTGGACTGGGGAAGAAGATTAAGAGGGTGGTGATGTCAAAGGAGAATGTGTTGGGGGTTAATGGGAACATGAATGCGGTGGATTTTAGGGGTAAGTCTGTGGTGAATACTAGTACAAGTAGATGGAAAGGTTTATCTTACAATAGATCTCGGTTGAGAAAAACATTCTGTGAAGATCAGGAGCTTGAAACTGGGGCCAATGCTGTGAAGAGTGAAAGAATGAATCGGTATGTGGAGAATGATCCCACTAGTTCTTGTGGAGGATTAAGCTTAGGTATAATACCTTATAAGCGGGATAAAAAGCGGAAGATTTGGCTACTAAATGATGAGAATGAAGAGCCAGAAAACTTGCTTTCAGATGATCCTAGGTCTAGGTGTTTGATGAAGAGTGGTACTGAAATATCTGAAGATTCAATTTGTGTTAATACAGATCGACGGAATGGCGAGAGATTTGGGCCACAACTTTTAACTTACAGGCGCACTAGGTTCAAGAAGAAGTTGAGTGGCATGCTTGGTGTTTCTAGAGATAGCAGCTCTTGTGATAGCCATATAGTAGCTTTCAGATCTGACTATTCTCCACCAGATGACACAAACCTCAGAACAGGTAGTCCAGACAAGAGCTACATCAAGGTGATTTTGCCAAGTGAGAGTCCCTGTACAGAGCGGGATCGTTATCAGCGGAAGTATTTTAAAAGAATCAAAGGTACCAAACCATACTCAACTTTCCTGCATTACAGTACTTTTCTGTGTGTAAATGAGAATGCTGCAACTAATGTAACTTTGTAGCTCGTTGTTCTGTGGATAATGAAGGGACAATTTTACCAAAACCAAATGGGACATGTATTCAAGAAACTAATCTCTATTCTTTGAAGTACACTAAGAGGGTGAAGAGCTGCAAATCTGACTCAAACTCTGAGGGCAAACCGCATTCTGATGCCTTCCTCAATAATTTGAGATCCCCCCTACTGGATTGATTATAAATTACTCTGCTGAATCTAGGACTGTGTCTGATGCTTCGTTTAACTGCCTAAATGAACAGGTAAAAGAATAAATTTACATCTACTGATCAGGATACAAGTGAATGTGTTTTTTTCTCTAGAATAAATTTATATCTACTGATCAGGATACAAGGATGTAATGAAACCAAGCACATAGTGCTGTGGTCTTTTCACTTACTGGTACTGAATGGATAGAAACATGAATGATGTCTAACATCTGTATGATAAAACGCCTCCATCATCGCTTCAAAACAGTTACTCGTGGTTTGGAGGTCTGATTTAGAGTTCTGAGTAATGTATATAGTCAGACAGTTTTCCATCATATTGTCATATTGAGCACAATTTGTCCCAGAAGTTGTCATGTCTATAGAAAATGTATCCTGATCAGTGGCATGTAGTTTTCTCATTCTATCTTTTCAGTGAGATGGTCATTCAATACGATGTTAGTGCATTGTTGAAGTAAAGGCCATTGTTCGAATATCACCGCCGCCCATTAATCAAAAGAAGTTTAACATGCATGGCTTTTATAAAGTAGTAATTCACTATTTGGGGTTCTGTTGGAGTTATAAAATATCGAACTATTATTTAATATTTACCCCGTAAGGGTGGCTATTCTAAAACATGGTCTATTTTCAGTGTTATCTCTCTTGACTTCTGAAGATATGGAAAAAATAATTTAAACTAACTTTTCTATTGAAGAAATTTGCATTTGTTAAAGTACTAGACACTTAGGCCTCTGTATATTGGGTGATTCTGAAAACCATGCCTCTGTATAGCATTTAGAAGTTCATTTAAACATTTTGTACAAAGAGAAAAGCATTATTCACGATTGTACTGAGGAATTTAGTTCAAAAGTTCTTTATAGATAATTTGCTGCATTGTCTTCTCAAATTCTGGACTTATTGTGTCATTGATAACCTTGGTCATATAATGCAATTAAGTACATGATTGTCCAGATCTTGATGACCAACATATGAGCAGATCAAGGTGATGGCTCTGCTTGCTAGATTGGTTGGCTGGGGTGAGCTCATGTGGAAAAAATTACCCGTTTTTAATTGATGAATAAAATTTATACCCTGAGCTTCTTACCTTCATTTATATCCATTGCTTTACTCTTTAGGGATCCAGAATTTTTTTCTGTGTATTCTTAACAGTGACACCATCCGTGATAGATAACATAGTGTGTAGATTGTTTCTATCGCTATAGAATTCAAAGATGGAGGCTAACATGGAGTTAGATAACCTTAGTACTCTAGTGACTTCTGTTACTTATCTATTCTGAATATGATTAGACATAATCAACATGACATACTTTTTGGTACATCATGTTTTTTCAATCTCTATGAATTTTCTGAACATTTTCACCCTGAACTTCTGGAGAACAGTATGGTCACTGAGTTTTGGTTTCCTGTTCTTGCAGAATGATGTAAAGACGGCTGCGAAATGTTTCTTTTGGTGTAGACGGAAACTGTAAAAACAGTGAGAGCTAGAAAATTGGGTACTCTTCCTTGTTCTATTTTCTCTGACTTCTCAGTGTAGTTGTAACACACTTCATCTTGTAGTCTTATGTAGTTCAAATAGTAAATTGTTAAATGCATTTTTTCCAAGAAAATGTAATTTGGTGAATGTAAATATGTGCAGTTGTATTCTGGGAGGAGAAAATAATTCTTCTACAATTAAACATAGATTTTCATGTTAATACTAATACTATACATGAATATAGTTTATGAAAGCTTGTGGTTTCTTGTGGGAAGCACTCTTCATTGAATGATGTAATGGCAGATTTTTGGACACCCACTATTCTTGCAACTGCTTTTCTGCTTATGAGTTGATTGGATCCTATGAAATTGAGCTTGAGTTATTGGGCCTGTGTTCAAGAATAATTGGACTTATGCATGATACTGGGCTGGTGGATTACCGGCCTGTTTATTTTTTGGACAAGTCCAAATTAAAAAATACGCTCTATTTCTATGTACAATCAATGAGTTGCGACTATTTAACGGCCTATATGACATTAATAGATATAGCTATTGATTTTTTATTTTTTATTTAATTAAATTATTTACGTGCCGTCCTAGGTAAAATTTAAAAGAAAAAAAGATAATTCAATAATTATAGAATTAATTAATCTATCCAATCTTCTCAGATAAAACGGAAAAGAATTGGATTGTAACATAACTATATACAAACAAACTAGCTTTAGCCATTTAATATATTTAGAAAATAAATTTAACAATTTTAATTTGCTAGCTCTTCCTCTGCTTTCAATATTATTTTTAATTTTGTATTTGGTACATCTCTAGGTATGTATAATAATACTATATATATATATATATATATATATATATATATATATATATATATATATATATATATATATATATATAAATATAAAGATTAAATAAAAAATCTGGACATCTTTCATGACCATTTCGATTCGGTGCTTAAAAAAAAAAAAAAAAAAAAGGAAAACTGATTTCTTCGGCGAATAATTATATATACTCTTTATATAGCTGTGGCCTGTGGACATTATTTTTCTCCTCACACACAATATTCAATAAGAATATTGAACACCCCCACGCAATATTACACAATCCATACCATACCGTAATCACTTGGTCCAGCTTATAAAAGATAGATAGTACGTAACAAAATACAATCATTTGCAGTTGATTTAAAAAGAAATGATTGTTACTTTGTTATTAGTTGTGATTATAAGCAGTTGTTTAGTTTTGAGTTTACAAGGCCAACTTCAAGCTGGGTTCTACGCCAATACCTTCCCAGACGTGGAGGCCATAGTCGGCGGCGTTGTCCGCCGCCTCCGACGACACCGTCGCCCCCGCCTTGCTCAGGCTCCACTTCCATGACTGCATAGTAGAGGTACTAACCAACTACATATATAATTCTTGCATGAGCCCACATGTACATATATAATGGTATTGATGATGATTGATTAGAGGTGTGATGGGTCGATTCTGATTGATAATGGGGTGGAAACAGATGAGAAGCATGCTTTTGGACATCAAGGTGTTAGAGGATTTGATGTCATAAAGAGAGCTCCCAGGTGGAAGCTGTCTGCCCTGGCATTGTTTCTTGTGCAGATATACTGGCTATGACTGCAAGAGATGCTGTTTCCATGGTTCTACTACTAAATTCTTTTCATTATTGGTAATTGTTTGAATGAATGAATTAATTTCATGTGTGTTATTGTTATTAGGCAAAAGGGCCATTGTATGAAGTGGAATTGGGAAGGAGAGATGGTATGGTTTCTGATGTCAAGTTTGCTGCCAACATGCCTGATGTTACTGATTCTATTCTCAATCTCAAAGCAAAGTTTTTGCAGAAGGGCCTCTCTGATAAGGATCTTGTGCTTCTTACTGGTCTCTCTCTCTCCTTCTCTCTCTCTCTCTACACCATGCAACAATTGTGGGCTGTTTAGTAGGTAGACAGTCTTGGATAAATGATCAATTTTCACTATGTTTTAATCCACTGTTTCATTGTGTCTCCATTATTATCTCCTTAAAATAACATCACCCTTTTCATTGAAATTACACACTAAAAAGTATTTGTTGTGAATTGTGTTTCTGGGGATAATATCTAGTTTCATGTATACTAATTCACAATTAAGAATGATGTGTATATTATTATTAAAAAATTGTTGATGATGATAAGGCATTGCATGTGATCATCATTATATTGATGGGCCATAACTGATAAACAGGGGAACTTTGGATGTGTAGAGAAAGAGAGTTGGCTAATTAAAGTTGCAACTTGTTCTACTTAATCTTAAACTACTAATAATTATGAAAAGAAAATTAGACTTTGGAGACTTTAAGAAGGGTTTAATGTCTACGGGATATGTTGAGATATCTACATAATTAGTGAGCTGTCAAGAATTAAGTAACATCAGTTTCCTGTAATTAATGAGAAAGGTGTTTTTGAAGTTTGAACTGTCACAAAATTTAGAACACTCATAAATTAATTTATAACGTCAGCATCATTTTCATAGATATTTAAGTCATTAATTAATACATATTAATATAGCTTTGTTTTGCTAAAGTTATATATAATTATGGAGTAACAAATATCAGCAGCACTCTGATTAATTTTACTAATATACCCCTAATCTTATTTTATTTTTCTTTGATACATACATATAGCTGCTCATACTATTGGCACAACAGCATGCTTCTTCATGAACAAACGGCTATACACTTTTCCGGCCAACGGTGGGACCGATCCATCGATAAACCCCGCTCTTCTGCCGGAACTAAGATCCACGTGCCCGAAAGGCTCCCGATAACGCCCAAATCCTGCAGAACATCAGGACTGGATTTAGTGTGTTACAATCTGATGCAGCTCTGTATCAGGATGGGGCAACGAGGAGCATTGTCGACTCGTATTTCGAGGCATATTTTGTGAATTCAATGTGGAGGATGGGCCGTATTGGTGTGCTCACAGGATCAGAGGGCACCATTAGGAGAACTTGTGCAGCTTTTAATTGATTGTCATTGTGCAGTGTGATATGTGTGTATATTTATCTGATAAATATTTAAAGAAAAGAAAACAAAATAAAATCAAATCAGTCTTATTCATTAATCATGTGTTCCATCTTTCAAGTTCTAGCACTTCACTTATTTCTCAAAAAGAAAACACCCCTTTACAGAAATTCAATTCAAGATTCATAACATAATTCTTGAATAATAGTTCAATCTAGAAAAGGAGTAGGATTCAAATTTCAATTGAATGAGATGATGGCATTCAAAGAAGCTAGGCACTCAGTAGGAAGGCCAAGAAATTTATCCAAGAATAGATCATCAACAGGCTCAACTAGTGCCACCCCAACAAGCCTACACTTCCCATCTTTATCCAATCTCTCCCCCTTTCCTCCTCTCATCTTCCCCTTCGACTCCTCAGACGTCAAAACCGTCTCGACTACCAAGGCCGGAGCTTTATACACACTCCCTACAGAAAACCAGAACTTTGCCCTCAACTTCAGACCAACCTATACATGTCCATATCCCACAAAATCACAACATATCTATGTGTATGTATATAGTGCAGTCTCTAGTTATAATCTACACGTACCTCGCCAGACTGTTGGTTGACATTTCCAGATAGGGATTCAGGGACTATGTCGATTTTGAGGAAAGGTGGCAAGGGCAATCCCAGCAACTTGGTTGTAAGAAAGGACAATGGTGGGATATACACTTGTTTCACATCAAAATCAGCATGAACTAGCCGGACATCGTCTTCCAGATATCCGGTGGCTGTGCCGGAACCAGCACCACCATCAGCATTATACTCGAAATCAGGATATATGGATACACCGAGTTTGCAACCTCCTAGTGTCTTCAACTTAACATTCATGCACGCATCATCAGTTTTTGTGATTCCTACTGCTGTTTGCTGACTGGCTGAGGCTACTTGCTTCTTTTGATGATTTAGGGAAGAGGAGGATAGAGAGAGTAGTTTTGATCTACTACTGTGAATTCTTTGGTACACAAGATGAGGGGTGGTGTTCAGATTCAGACCATGGTTGTGGCAGTGGCAACCCATTGGTGTTGCCTTGTTTGGTCTTAAGAGTGGGAGAATTTAATTGTGGCTTCTATCTATTCAAATTATGAGCCTTATATGATGAGGCCAGTATCTGTCCATCAGTAGAGCTCATCTTAAAACTCCTACATCCACGTAATATATTATATAACTATTTATTTTAGTGCTCGAAGGTGTTTAAAGTGCAACTAGATATGATGGGTTTATTTTTTTCTTTTCAGAGTATCAAAATTTTCATTTTTAAAAACTTAAAGAGATATTTGTGCGTGTTTTAATATTATTCCTACATGAATCTAATGTTTTACTCTTAACAATATATTTATTTTAGTGTTAATTTAGGTAAAATAATTCTCCGAAAAAAATAGTTTGTACCCCTAAAGCTTAATATTTATTTTTGGAACTTAGTGTTAATTTTAAAAATATAATTATAATTTCACATCCCATGATCTATTTTGTCTTTAGATTTAATAATTATAATTTCACGCCTATTTATGACCTACTTTATCTTTAATATTTAGGAGAAATATTTATCCAAAGAATTTAATATTAAGTACAATTATAATTAGTTGTAATAAATTAATAAAATCATTAAAAAAAATCACAAAATTGCAGTTTCTTTTGAACTAATAATTGCATTGATTTGTTAATGTAAGATTTGAGCCCTAAAAATGGGGTTGAAAATTTAGGGTGAATAAGTCATGTTTGAAAATGTTAGTATATGTATTTCCCAAATTGCCTCCAGAGCATATTCTGTTCAATAATTATTTACATGGCAAGACCTGGTTGGCCTCCAATGAAGTAACCGCGTTTCCCGCACTACTTGAGGTCAATCATCCAACTCATGAATTCTTCCATGAGAGAGAAAAACTTAACGAGAGAGAGAGAGAGAGAGTAACAGCACCTGAACCTGGTTTGTCAAGCAGATTGATTAGAATCATTATTTTCCATCCACTTCATCTTCCATTTTCTTCATCTTCATCTTCATCTCCATCCCTCTGTCCCTCATCCTGCATTGCGAGACCAAAGATTCTTCTTCCAATCCTGCATCCTCGTATAATCGAAAGATAAAAAGAAATCAGACATAATTGATCTTGGCATAATGTGGTCGGGCTGATCCCATCCATCAAGATTAACACACTATGGCCCCAAGCAAATTGAGAAAAGTTATTGGGGCAATCAAGGATCGCACCAGCATTGGCCTCGCCAGGTTTGGTGGCAGCCACTCCAAATCCAACCTCGAAGTAGCCATCCTCAAAGCCACCCGCCCAACCAACCCTATGTCACCGAGATCATAAGCCTCGCCAGCTACTCCCGACTCTTGGTCAATGGCTGCGTCGTCATCATCGCGAGATGCCTCAACAGGACCAAGAATTGGGTGGTGGCGTTGAAGACGCTTCTGCTCATCCAACGCCTCCTCTCTCAGGGCAGCTAGGCCTTGGAGAAGGAGATCTTCTTTGCTACGAGGAAAGGGACAAAGTTCCTCAACATGTGCGATTTCCGAGACTCTACCACCAAGCTCAATGCATGGGATTACTCTGCATTTGTTCGGACGTACGCTCTGTACTTGGATGAGCAGCTCGAGTTCAGGGTGCAGGGGAATAGAGGGAGAACCGGAGGTTTTACGTACCGTGTGGAAGAGGAAAAAGAGGGAAATGGAGGTGCTGCTCAATTGTCTGAAATGAAGAATGAGGTGGTTTTCTCCAGGATTAATCAGCTGATGCAGATTCTGGATAGGTTTTTAGCATGCAGACCAACAGGTACGTCATTCTTCATATCATGCTTACTTGGATTAGGATAGTTGGAAGTGAAGGAAACACTAAGGCCAGTATCTATGTAGGTTTGTCATCGTGGCTCTCTTTCCCATTGTGAAAGAAAGTTTTCAGCTGTTCCATAACATAACAGAAGTTCTGGGGATATTGATTGATCGTTTTATGATGCTCGACATACCTGATATGGTGACAGTCCACGAGATCTTCCACCGCATATCAAAGCAATTTGATGAGCTTGATTCGTTCTACGACTGGAGCAAAACTGTGGGAATCTTGCGTTTCTCCGAGTATCCTGATGTTAAGAAAATCCCACAGTCTAAACTTGAAATGATGGACGAATTTATCCGCCAAAAATCCACCATGTTGCAGAACAGGGGAAGGGCCACACCTTCTGAACAAGCGAAAAAGGCAGAAGCAGCACGTGAAGCACTGCCACAACCAGAAGGATTAATACTAGTAACAACGAACATAGAAGGAAAGAATGATGAAGAAAAGGAAACAAAAGACGAGGACATGAAAACTCAAGAAGTCGGTGATTTGCTGAACTTATGTGAAGATGCACCTTGCACAGAAGAACAAACAGATAATTTCGCTTTAGCTTTATTTGATAGTTATCTTACCACAACTGCTCCTTCAAGCACAACCACACCGTGTGAAGCCTCAGGAATTCAACAGAAGATTGGAAAATGGCATTAGTTAAGTCAGCTAGCCATTTCTCAAACCAAAAGCCATCACTTCCCAAAGGCTTTGACATATCTACTCTGGATGATATGTACCAACAGGGTGGCGTGCACCAAGTGATGGCTACCTCGGGTCTTGTAGGCACTGGAAGTGCTAGTAGTGTTGCGGTTGGGTTAGGCGGGAGACCACACATGCTGGCCTTGCCTGCTCCACCAACGACTAATGGTGGACACAACAATTTCTCATCGAATCCTGACCCTTTTGCCGCTTCTTATGCCATAGCACCGCCACCGTACGTTCAAATGTCTGAGATTGAGAGGAAGCACCAATTATTAGTAGAAGAGCAGTTAATGTGGCAGCAATATGCAAGAGATGGGATGCAGGGACTAGGGTTAGCAAAGGTACAACAACAAAATTCTTATCAGTACTTCACAGGAGGCTATGCACAAACATGGTAAAGCTTTCCCAAAGTTTGTTCTGTTTGGAGTACATTGCAAAATCATTCAAATTGGTGATATTGTTATGTGAAGATAAAGTCATAAGAAATGAAGACAATTGTGCAAATAGTGATTTTTAAGAGTGTGTGTATATATGCAGATAAAAATCACTGCTTATGATACTCCTGACACAAAAGTGTGCTTTCCTCCAGAAGTAAATGAGATCTTCAATCTGATGTTTCTACTTTAGTTATAGCTGGTGTTTTCCGTTAGGTTTTAGGGACTGAAGATGGAGAAAAAGAAGTTTAATTTTCGCCCGTAAAACACACAAAACAAATAAAAGATTATCAGACTAAAACTTTCTTCAGATCAGTTTGAATCTTCTATATCCAAGCAAGCCACAATTATAAATACCAATAAGACAGTAACACATTTGGTTTGCATCAAGTATATGGTCAAACAGAGAAAACATTGAAAACCATATTGTTCTTAAATTTGATTGCCACTTTTATCAAACAGGTGGAGTGCATGATCTGACTGTAAACTGAACAGACCAAAAATTCCCTCACAAACTCCAAACTGACAATTATCAGCCGCAGCATGAAGAGAATATGCTTTCATCAATCGAAAAACCACAATCTTTTATGTTTCTTCTTTCGTCAAATAGGAACCTACCATGACGAACATTACAACAAACATGCTTTTCTATTTTATGCATTAGGGTTTTAGTTTTTGTTGTCAGCAAACTGTAAAGGCAGATCTCATCTGATCGGGCAATAATTTCCCAAGTATAAGACTTGATGGGATTTTGGATTGATAAACAGTGAATATGAGGGAAGAAAACACAATTCATAGTATAATTTTTCTTCAATAATTTTGTAATTAATTAATAAACACTTGTCCAATGTATCAATTTTGACACTGCATCCACCCTAATACAATTACTCACGTAATCAATGGATGGAAGGAGTATTATATAACTAGCTTATAGGCATTTTTACTTGCTCATTTTGGACAAGTGTTGGCAGGGTGTATGAAAATAACATCAAGTATTAATAGTTAATAGTTGAGTATATCAGTATCATATAGTATGCACTTACAAACCAATAAAATTACTAACAAAAATATACTATGTACAAATACGAGCTCGGACAAATATGCATATATTACAAGCATAAGATGAATCTTATCATACAGATTCACATCGCTGCATTACATATAGTTGTATACAAAAAGAGGCTATCCAAAGCCCTGTGATCTGATTAGTCAAAATACATAGCCTAAAAGTAGTTTAGTTAACGGTGTGTCGTATCGCACACAACCCATGTACAAGGCTACAAGCTAAGTTATATACAGCATAGCACAAAAGATTTCTACATTCCATGTTGTCCGATCACATCAGTCAAGAACATGCGTGTCAAAGATTCTATAATTCCTGCTACCCCATTGGTCAGCTGAGTCCACATAATATGATTTAATGCAACACTGAATCCATGGTGGATATCTGGGAATGTTATCCACTGCCTCCTCGTAAATTCCAAGCAATGCATTCCGCTTCTCCATTCGCACATCCAGCGAAAAAATATCCCCAAAAAATTTAACCTGCGTATGTGAGGAATAACATTAAAAGGCACCATTGAACTTTTCATGGAGTTAACAAGTATGTTCATTCATATCCACAACGAATTTGCCTCTTAAAGATAAGTACTGAAAAATAAGTGTTCAAATAAGTAAAAGTCTAACCCCATCTTCAGCATATACAAAAGCATGGATTCTTGCAGTAGGATCCTCCAGTGTCAACCTCACTCTGAATATACCGGAACGAGAGGTAAAATCTTCTGGCCTCCATGGTAATATTGCAACTATGCGAACAATTGTCTTGAATTTATATGTCACCTGCAATGCAGATGCACATAAGTTGAAAGTGGTTTCGTGTTACCAACATCTTATCAATCTAAATAATTAGTGATGCATGTGACTCAAAAAGATTGTCAGAATTCTTATGAAACATATATATTGTACAAGTGAAAATTACTAGGGGACTGTGACATGTCACAATTCTTATTCTTCTCCCTCAGAATGAGTCGGTCTTGAATGTTTCATATACAATCGAGCAAAACTTTAGTAAACCCTGACTCTCCAAGTATAAAATAAGTAAAATCCACTTAAATGTTAAAATTAATGAAAGACAAGAGTCAACATTCTATCAGGAAGGGAGACGAAAGTCATGGGATGCACATAAATCAGTAGGTAATACTCAAACATGTAGTTCAAGAAAGAGAGAGTAAATACTCGTAAGAGAAGTGCAGGAAACTATTTGTAATGACTGAAGCAACTTGATTAAAAATTCCAAAGAATAAATATTGTCTTAAATTTGCTGATAACAGCAACATATCTTTAGAAAGATCTGCTTCTTGCACAAGAAGAACAAGATACCTCTGGATGAGTGAGAATATCCATCAGAGTCTTAGGGGCAGCATCAGGGTAGTCGGTCTCTAATATTCAGAAATTGCAAACGTAAATATAAGCAAAGTTCATCACCTTAAGAAAACAAATATATGTCACCATATCACAATGTAGAAAAAACCTGTCATGCGTGTAGGCCAAGGAAAACAGGAATACGGCATCTTTCCCCAGTGAGATTGAATACGCTCATCAAAAGACCTGAATCACATATATATCATTAATAAAAAAATTGTAAACAAACACATACATTCACTATTTCTGCTTTACATACAACCCACAGCCAATAATTATTCGTAAATCATCAAATAAATGTTGCTTGCTCCAAAATCAAATTACAATATCAAACAAATACGAATATCACATCACATCTATATATGACAGAAAGGAATCAACATTAATACCTCATTCGATCAGTCACAAGTTTGTTGTCGTCAGGTAGATAGCAAAACATAGAATGCCCCGTGATTTTGGCACGCCATAATGCACAGCCAACTTCAATGTCTACTTCAATAAACTTTACCCATCTGTTTTCTTTCAGGTACTGAGTGCCAAGCTTAGGAGCGAAAGGATCAATGGAAATTCTCAACACAGATCCCACGGTAGGAAAAGTACATAAAATGTCCCTAGATAAAGGAGAGGACTCATACTGCAAAGGAAGTTGATTTTCCTTCTCATCCTCTAGTCTGAAATAGTGGATTACAAGGAGAATACATATAATTAAAATGCAGATATCAGTTGGCAAGGTTCTAAGATGAGAGAGCAAAATAAGTAAGAATGTCAGATAAGTGTGTGTGTGTGTGTTGGGGGGGCTACTGACTTGGCTACAACAGGAGCTGGTGGCGTGTCCGTCCCATCCCAAACAAAAAGCACCCAATCCTTGTCCTTGACTTCAGAAATATGCAAAACCTACCGATGGACATAAGAAAACAACAAATAGATTTTGTTGGTACAGCCAAAATTAAGATTGATCCCCAACTTATCAAATATAATACACATGAAATCTACCTTGCCAAGCAGATTAATTCTTTCTTCAACCTTGATCTGTCTCAATAACAGTGACTCGTCGAACTCTGTCAAGAAAATTGAAGACACACACAAAAAACAAGCAGTAGTTAAATGCCAATGTTAAAGTCCAGTGTTCGCAATGTTTTCTCGCCAGAAAACAATACTTAAATAATCGCACAAAAATGTCAAAATTGAAGATATATAGCTGAGGATGAATTCCGACTTCAAGAACATGCATCATTCACCAGAAAACCAATTAAACTAGTCCCAAAGGGAAACAGGGACCTAAAACCTTAAAAATATAAACGGAATAATATGAAAGCAAGAAGACTACCTTCCATGTTAGTTCCCATGACCCATTCCCTTAACTTATTGACGAACCTCCTGTCCTCGCGTGCAGGTCTATATCTTATCGAACTTTGATAGGGTATATAAGAAGAGCCTTTCCCTCTAAATAAAGCGAAAGATGATAGTTTCTTGCTGAACTCAGCCATAGGCGCATCGTCATGAATTTTTATCTGAACAAGCAATGAGTAAACAGGGACTGAACCAAATGCCCCCCAAGAGAAAAATAAAAGGATAAAACAAAGAAAGATATTAATTTACCTTAACCTGAGTAACCAGAACAATATCTCCAATACTCTCGGGATGAGGAAGGAGATTCATACGTTCACCAAAAAAGTTAATGCAGATCCCTTCCGGCAGAGATCCATCAACAACCTTTAATGAGCAAAAGTAATCTTGACAAAAAAAAAAAAAAAACCCAACTTCAGCGGGATAATTTCTGGAGAAACACACTACATCATTTTCTTCCAGAGAAAAGAAAAGAATGGAAATTACCAGTTCCTTTAGTGCTTTTGCAAATACTAGTTCCCAGAAAAACGCCGACAAGATTTACTTGCTGATTAATACAAGTCCATGCGTCCACGACTTGCATAAACCTGTAATCATCATCCGCCATATCTTAAAATCGAAACCCTAAATTTAAGGGGCAATACGCGTGGGCAAAAGCTCTACTACATTGGACAGTGGCGGAAGGAGAGAGAGGTCGAAGGAAGTGGACGAGGCAGAGTTGCAGAACCCTCCGTTTCGAACTTCGAAGTCGCCGTACAAATTTCAACTTGGATAGCTGTTAATAATATATACTCTACTCCATACCGCCATTAATTGAATTGGGCTTGGGCTAACTTTTGTGTTAAATAATAAAATGAGCGACACAATTGACACCCGAAATATTACTTAAGGCACCCATATTGAAGACGAAAGACTTGTGAAATATCATTTATAGCCCTACACTATTTTAAAAACCCCAACCCATTTATTAAATAAAAATAAAATAAAATTTTTTGCTTTGCACACCCAACACCCAAAACACAAACTAAAAATACACACTCACACACAATACACCAAAAACACACACTGATCACACACACATCACACGCTAATGAACGAAGATGAAGAATAGAGAAGAATGAGAAAAGGTTTTGAAGGAACTAACACTAAATTCCATTCATTCCAACTTTACAAACTTATTGAGTTAATCTAAGTATACAAAATTTTAGCTTATTCTCAAAAGATTTGTTTTCATCCAATCAAGGATAATGTGATTCATGATTTATATTTTGAAAGCCCTAATTTTTGGTTTAGGGCTTGAAAGATAGCAATATGGAGCATGAAGATGAATCACCCACTAAAAATGGTAAGTTTTAGACTATTTCATACTAAACAAATTGTGTATTGTGCAATTTTTCCTTTTTTCTTCCCAGTTCATTTTTTCTGAAAATCGCAAAGAAAATTCATCTCTGGTTGGCTGAAAAAGTTTATAAATTTCGGTAAGTGGTGACCGAAATTTTTGCTAATAAATTCAGCTAGTTCTATATGAAATATATCGTAAAATTTCGGCAACTGGTGATCGAATTTTGTGTAAAATTTCGGTCACTGTTGATTGAAATTTTTTACACCTGCAATCAAATTTTCATTTTTACTAGTTTTGGTGTTTGTTCATCCCCTTATACATTAAATTATTCTTTTCAGGAAGATAATATGGAAATAAAACAATCTGCTAATGGTGCATCTCCTTTGAATGAGATGGTGATGGATTTTACGTATCACTTCACCAATCAGACTTTATCTGGAACTAGAGATGATCTTCTAAATTGGGTTAGAAAAGTTGGAAACGAAAATGGGATGCTTATTATCGTTAATAGATCTGATGTAGGGAATAATAAATACAAGGGTCGTTTATGCCTTAGTTATGAAAGAGGAGAGAAATATCTTGATAGAATGCATAAAACGACCATCGTTTTAGCAAATGATTAAGTGGATGAATTTGATACCAATTTAAAAAAAGATAAAGATTGAAGGAAGAGGGATACTGGAACAAAGAAATGTGGATGTCCTTTTCTATTGAAAGCTAGACAGTTAGAGATTATGAGAGAGTGGGTTTTGGAAGTTGTTTGTGCAATACACAACCACCCTACTGCTACTTACCTAGAGGGTCACGCATTCACCGGTCGTCTAACTACTCCAGAGGAGGATTACGTAGTAGAGCTATCGTTGAGTAATGTGAAACCCAAGACAATTATACGAAAGTTGAAGAAAAAGTTCAAGGGTAATGTATCTAAACTGAATACTATCTACAATGCTCGTACAAAACATAAGATCAATGAGCGTGGTGGTTAGTCTCAGATGCAATTTTGAAGGGTAAGCTACGTGAGTACGATTATTACTTTCTCGATCGGCGATGTGGTGAAGTTGTGACAGACCTTTTCTTTGCTTACCATAAGAGTATAGACTTACTTCGTATCTTTCTATTTGTGGTGCTAATGGATTGTACCTACAAGATATATGGGTTCAGATTTTCCTTGTTGGAGATAGTTGGAGTTACTAGCACAGACATGACGTTTTGCATAACATGTGCATTCATAAAATCTGAAAAAGAAGACAACTATATATGAGCATTAAGCACTTTGAAATTATTGCTTGATAACTTATGTTATCCATCGGTGATCATCACAGACAGAGAGTTTGCTTTGATAAAAACAGTGCAATGTGTCTTTCCTGGTATAACTCACTTTATTTGTCGGTGGCATATAAGCAATAATATACTTGCAAATTGCAAGAAATATTTCAAGAATAAGCATTGGAAATCATTCCAAGCATCATGGAATGTGTTGGTTGCATCCAATGATGTTCAAACTTTTGAGGATTCTCTCATAAATTTTCGTGATAGCTTTTCTGAATGGCCAATAGCTGTGACATATGTCATTCAGAGTTGGATCGAACTATACAAAGAGAAGTTTGTAAGTTGTTGGTCAAATAACATAATGCATTGCGAGAATGTCACCAAAAGCAGGTTTGGATTTGATTGTGAGATATGTTTACTTTGTTTAAATTTTGTAAACACATATTTTACTTGGCATAAATATTTTTATGGGTTTTTATATGGCTGAGGGACATCATGCAGCACTAAAGAGACAACTCAGAACTAGTATGGGTACGTTCAAGGATTGTTGGAATGAAATACATACGCTATTGGAGTCATCTCATACAGAGATCAAGAATTCGTTCGAGAGAGTTTAAATGTTGTGCAACACAAGTATAGTTCAATTCACTTTAAAATTTTTCGCGGTGTTGTGTCGGAAACCACTTTAAATCGAATTTTGGAAGAGTTTAAAATTGTTAGTGCTAAAATACCCGCGGATCCTGCTTATTGTGGTTGTATATTATGAAAAACGTGCGGCCTAACATGTGCACATGAGCTCTCGACGTTTGTCTCATCCCGCAAGCCAATTCCACTTAAGTGTGTTGATAAATTTGGCAAAAACTTGACATTGAGGTGACACCAATAGAGAAATATAGTGTTGATGAAGATGATGCTATACTAGCTCAGTGGAGGGAGTGCATGGATGGGTTGAAGAAAATGTTTGTGTCAGCGTCTATGTCTAAAAAATTTGATGCTTAGGCGGATAATGGAGGTAAAGAACCCAATCACCACACCATTGCTTGAGCCCTAACCTATTACATCCACTCGTGGCCGTCCTAAGGCGGATTTGTCGAAGAGCTTAAAAAGTACAAAATGAGATCCAAGTGCATTCGAGTATGAAGAGAATATGTGTATTGGTACATGTTCGCCTATGCCGAGCCAGAAAAATATTTATGAGACGGGTTCAACAACTTGCAAACCCATATTTTCTAAAAATAAAAGGCAAAAGATCCCAATACGTACCTGTTATATTCGTGTATCATATCATTGATCAGTTTTTATCTATTTAATATTGTCTATTTATTTTGCAGAAGCAGACTAGGTTCAAGAAACCTCGTTTACAGTCAGAGACACTCGAGTTTCGTGACTTTGTGGCTTCGTTACCCCTGGAATGGGCACCGTGGGTATCTAGCATGATAAACGTCGTTGGAGATGGTCATTGTGGATTTCGTGCAATTGCAGATATGATGGATTTCGATGAGAGCTCTTGGGTTAGAGTTCGTAGGGATCTACATAGAGAGTTGACATCAAATATTGAGATGTACACTGGGGTGTTTCTCATGGATGGACGAGTTGACATGGTCATAGAAAAATTGGAATGTTTTGATTTTGTTGCACCTAAGGACAAGTGGTTTATTCTACTAGACGTGGGTTACTTGGTTGCAAGTGCATACAATGTGGTTTTATTGGCATTGACTCCTAAACAGAGCCTAACATTCTTACCACTGAAGACGAGCCCACCCGAGCAGACGAAGAAGATGTGCATGGCTCTTGTGAACGACAACCACTTCATCGTAGTTAATCTTCAGAATGGACACCCACACCCACCAGTGGTAGTGCAATGGTATAAGTTTCGTCATCCAACAGCAGATCCATGGATAAGATTCTTGCAAGAGTACATGTCTTCCACCAAGCATATAGCCGAAACTATAATACTATAAACAGCTCTGCTCAACATTTCAAGCATATTAGAATTTTGGCAAAATATTGTTGAAATCTTACAAATATTTTGGAATTATATTTTTTACATCATACAGCCATACCCAACTTAGAAGATCATCTCTAGTTCTAAATAAAGTATGATTGGTGAAGAGATTAGTAAAATCCGTCACCATCTCATTCAAAGGAGATGCACAATTAACAAATTGTTTTATTTTCATCTTATATTTATGAAAAGAATAATTTAATGTATAAGGGGATGAATAAACACCAAAACTAGTAAAAATGAAAATTTGATTGCAGGTATAAAAATTTCAATCAACAGTGATCGAAAGTTTATACAAAATTCGATCACCAGTTGCCGAAATTTTACGATATATTTCATATAGTACCAGCCGAATTTATTAGCAAGAATTTCGGTCACCACTTGCTGAAATTTATAAACTTTTTCAGCCAACCAGAGATGAAGTTTCTTTGCGATTTTCAGAAAAAATGAACTGGGAAGAAAACGAAAAAATTGCATAATACACAATTTGTTTAGTATAAAATAGTCTAAAACTTACCATTTCACCATTCATCTTCATGCTTCATATTGCTAAGAAATAATCTCTTTCAAGCCTAAACCAAAAATTAGGGCTTTCAAGATATAAATCATGAATCACATTATCCTTGATTGGATGAAAACAAAACTTTTGAGAATAAGTTCAAATTTTGTATACTTAGACTAACTAAATAAGTTTTTAAAGATTACGAGAATGAATGGAATTTAGTGTTAGTTCCTTCAAAACCTTTTCTCTTCATTATTCTCTATTCTTCATCTTCGTTCATCAGCATGTGATGTGTGTGTTTTTGGTGTATTGTGTGTGAGTGTGTATTTTAGTTTGTGTTTTGGGTGTGCAAAGCAAAGAAATTTATTTTATTTTTTTATTCAATAAATGGGTTGGGATTTTTAAAATAGTGTAGGGTTATAAATGATATTTCACAAGTCTTTCGTATTCAATACGAGTGTCTTAAATAATATTTCGGGTGACAATAGTGTCGCTCAAATAAAATCGGCCCAAAAAGATATAATGGGCCAGGTAATATTTGATTAGTGGGTAACTGCCTACTGGCGTCATTAATAATACTAACAGAGCAAATTAAAGTAAATCTTGAAAATATAAAAATTTATAAAGACTGGTTTCAACAACGTGGTAAAATTACGCGCTGAATTTTTTGCCGCAGCTTTCTATTAGGGTTTATTCACAGAAGAAGAAAGAAACCGATTAGGGTTTACGGATTAGTGCCAAAGATGGTACAATTCCCTTTTACGCGGTCATCTCAAATTGTCCATGTGGAATTATAGAGTTTATCCAAGTGTCTAATTTTTGGAGAAGTGAATCATTTCCATTTGTTGAGAATGGAGGCATTGATGGATAATAAGATATTCGCCGTCCACGCTGCCGCCGCCGCGGCGTCGGTGGCGGTGGGCACTGCTGCGACATACCCGCTTGATACCCTCAAAGCATTGATACAGGTTTGATATCCGACGACGGACTATTACTTTCTGGCTAGACTTTTGTTTATTCATCACTGATTTTTTTCAGCGTCCTTAATTTAGCTTCATATTATGCGGAGTTTGAAATCAGGTTGGCTCTACTGCTAACAAGTCATTGACGGCAGCTGATACTCTCTATAGAGTTCACGTATTATCAGGATATTCAGGTATACTTCTTTTTAAAACTCCGAATGGGTTTTTTTTTTTTTTTTTTTTTTTTAAAAATGAAGTATCCTCTTCATTTTAGCACTTACTCTAGTCGAGTAAGACCTTGTTTGTGGTTGAGAAACTGAGATTCAGTACATCTTGTGGCATACACAGAGGGAAAATTCTAGGGTCTGCTCATTTCTTAAGATTTTATTTATTTATAAAAGAACGCTAATGACAACGACAACTATAAATCATTGAGATATGCCCTGAATTTTAGCATTACAAGAACCATGACCCATCAACTATAACCAAAGAATTTTAAGTTTGGGCCATCCTAAATATGTTAAATAAATAGCACTTTTATGTTTTTGTTTTAGCTGGATTTAGCGAATCTCCTAGCATTTAGAACTCAATCAATTAATGTTGTATTTGGTTCTTTACTTGGCTGGATCCTATAAAATGGGATTGATTTTTTCTTAAATAATTATTTTTAGTTTAAATCCTTGGTTGTACATGTTACTGTTATTACTTTGGCATTCCTGGACTACGGGGATTTACAATCAGAAATCCAAGTATTCAACTGTTTAAGATCTTTGACATTCATACTTTTAATCTTCCATGATCAGATCAACAGATGTGCTAAATTATTATAGGTTTGTATAATGGCATTGGATGGTTGATTGTGGGAAGAACATTAGGCCTGGGTGTTCGCTTTGGTGTTTATGAGGTTTTGACAGCATTCTATAAAGGTAATTTACCTTTGTGCATTTGTTTTATCACCTTTTGGCTTTTTGAGTTAAACATGTTAGGTGACCAAATATGATGGTTAAATCTACATTCTCATATAGATAAACTGGTCCAGCCCTTCAGGAGCTGATGTTTCACGAAAAGATTGAAACTTTTAAAAATAACTCATAGATTGAGACATTTGGAATCAACAAACAGATACACTTGTTTATGCATCTGCCAAAAGCACAAGGTCTGAAAGGAAGATTAATGCAGCATTACCATTTTTATAAGGATAATTAATGTGGAAGAATTCTGCTTCATGTCATTGGCTAATTATATCTGGTTAAGTCATGTTCATATGATTGTTGTACACGTTTGCTATAGCCTATGTTTTATGTTTCCTGGAACAGTTAAAATTATGTAAAAGCAGTTTAAGTGGCTTGCATCATTTTTAGGCTTCCAATGATACAATTTCTGGTTCATTATTCTAATTTGTGGCAAGTTGAAAGATAAGTAAAATATTCTAACAAAGAAAAAAGAAAAAAAAAAACTTGAACGAGAATCGAAGTTGAGTCCAGCATTTTTTATATTGATTCTGTTATTTACCTCTCACCATTATTAGAGGTAATATTATACTCACATTCATGGTTCTTCATCAGATGGTCGTGAGGATGGTTATTTGAGTGCCTCGGAGGCTATGATTGCAGGATTTGCTTCTGGCACGGTGGAGTGTCTTGTAAGCTCACCATTTGAAATTATCAAAATTCGAGCTCAAGTGTCTTCTGCTTCTCACGTGAAGGTCTCTCCATCCTTGGCTGAAAAGAGTGTTTCTCGTCCTTTAGTTTCGAGATTACTGCCTAGATATTCCCTGGATGGGATGGCAATGAACAACTCTGTTGGTCTTCTGTCTACCTTGAACCCTAGAAGTGCAAATATATCTGATGCTTTGAAAGAATATCCATGGTTGATGACTGGATCTGGGAGGCCACCTTCTGTCAGTAATGTTATAACGCCATCAGACATCATTTCATTGGAAGGATGGACAGCTCTATGGAGAGGTTATAGATCGGGTTTGATCCGAGATTCAATTTTTAGTGGCATATTTTTCTCCAGCTGGCAATTCTTACACCAAATAATGCTAGACTGGAAAGCTGTTGGGATGTACCCTATACCCAGGTATCTGATTGCCCCTTTTTTGTTTTCATGACCAATTTATTTCAGACCTAGGAACACATGCTCTATAGTTGCTACTTACTGGAATTCCAGAACTTCCTGCTAAAAATTTTACTCGAATGACTTACACTAATGTGTAATTTATACATTACTGCACAAATGTCTCGTTTAGATAGCTTATAAAACATATTATATTGGTTTGCTTATGTATATTTTGCATTCATTCTTAATTTAATTTTAAAATGCCGTGGTAAAATAAGATTTTTTCTATGGTGAAAGAAAATTAAGAAGTCACTCTGGAATCTTTAATTAATCTTTCCTGCCACTTTCTGAGGTGACAAGTATCAGTAATTTACTGCACCACATGTGATATTTGCCTGATGGCATTGCTCTTAAATCTTAATCTGACATTCTGCCTTTTGTACTAATTAAAATTTTGTCATATACTCTGTTTATAAATTGGTTTTGTATGGAAAGTATCACAAGATAATTCTCAGTTTCAAGGATTTCATCATTACACTTGCAAAATTCTCTGTGTGCAAATAACAACATAGGAATCAGTCACACTATTTCAAACTGCTTCACCAGAGTGATCTTTCTCATTTTATTATCTAACTTCCTTTTGACTTTTCTCCTCTATTGTTGCAGTCGAACTGTTTGATGTATTTGCTAGGATTATTCTATTTGAGATGTTAAAAAATTTTACAGAACAATATGGGATAGCATTTCTTCAGAATATCATGATATGGTCATATGGTGAAATAATTTCTTTTCTTTTTTTAATTAAAAATTAGTACAATGTACTTTTCTGGAGAGATTTACTTGAATTTCTAGGATATAATTTATCGTTTCTGAATGGTCAGCTTTGTTTTCCTGGCTTTCTAATCTTAAAAGATGTTTCTCAGACATGATAATGAAGTTGGTCCATTGTCTCCAATAGCTGTTAGCCTTGCAGCTGGAGTTTCTGGTGCATTTGCTGCTGCTGCTTCCCATACTTTTGACACTACCAGAAGCCGATCGCAATGTACTGTTTTGCCCAAGGTATGGCTTGATCAGAAAAAGTTCTGGTCTAATGTTAGTTCCTGAACAAATTCAATTTTTGTAGTTTGAAATGCTTTTGCCTTTTCTTATTGCTTTTCTCTTTCATATTGCCATTATGTTACTATTTGCTTTCCCTGAATGTTAAACATGTAGAAATATGGGCAATGAGATAGTAGATTGTGTTAACTGAGACTTTGAAACCATGATCACTAAGCTCATTGGTTTAGAATTATCTATGGAGGAATTGTCGTTAATATGCAGTGTTGCCTTTGAAATTGAATTGTTGATTCCATAATAAATGTGCTTTGTCACTTTAAAAGCATTATAGATCTGGTGGATGATTCATTGAAATGCCAATTCAACATGTATTTGGTTCATGACCTCTTGCATCTTGATTCCTTGTGTAGTTCTAATTTATTACATTTTCTACATGAAAATGTGATGGATATAGCCATAGCCATCTCTAGCAACTTGCATAACCTTGATAAGTGATGAAAATGAATTTAGTTGAGAACTTATTAGTTACTACAGCACTGCTTATTTATTTCTTTAAAATAACAAATAAGATTGGTAAACTTGATATGATTTAGTTAAATTCTTGTTTATTCCTTCCCCAATTTTATCTGCAGTATGTGTCCATGGAGAGGAAATTCCTCAAGTGGAGCAGACCAGGGAAGAGATTTGAGAGGCTATTGGGGATCAACCCAGCTGACAGGAATTTACTTTTAAATGGCATCTGGTTGCGGATGGCTCGTTGTGGACTTGCATCATCAATCATTGTTGGGAGTTACTATTTTGCTCTAGATCACCTTGTATCTAGTTAACACTTGCATTTACAGGATTTCAATTAGCACAGAGTGGTCATGTATGAGAATTTGGTCCATCGGTCCTTGGCTTCAATAGATGAAATCTTTGAAATACTTTTCTTGCAACCTGATTATGATTACCTTTTCTTGATTAGATCTGATTATTTGGTAGAATGTATGCACTATGCAAGATGCACACTTCAGAATAACATGGCTTCTACAGAATCAGTTCCTCTTCAAAACCCTAATTTCAGGTTCCTTTCTCTCTTGATTTATCTTACATCTTTGTTGCCTTTATCCTACTATGCAAGTTACCAGTTTAAACTCCAGATTTTAGAGTCTTTTTTTATGGTAATGAAAATGCATAGAGGTTGTGAAACTCTATTCCAACTTTCAAGAATGCATGTTTTACTTTGCTTTTCATATCCGTAATTTTGTCACCTTATAGATCAGAAAAGATTACCTACTGCACAAGTTTATAGTAGATTGCAAAAGCGTTCGTGATTATGCATATTCATTGCTACTGTAAAGCGATGGATAGGTTTTAAGGGTTGTGGTGTGGAGGGCATGTTTTCACTCATGTTTTAGATAAGTACCTGGATAGACCAATTACTCTCAAAGTTAGAAAAAATGGACCCAATATTCCACTTGAGGTTCAAGTTTGTGCTACATCCCTAGAAGTGGTACCTCCACTCAGCACAAGTTTCTATCTCATGAATACCATCCCCTCTATAACACTCAATTCTCCTGTACTTTTAATCCATTTTGTTGTTTTGACTTTGTTTGAACTTTAGTTTTGACCTTGTGCCGATAGTCTTGGATGAGGATAATTATCTTTACTCAACATCTGTGGCCCGATAATGATTTAGTACCATTTTGTTCTTTCAGTATACTCGTTCTCTGAATCATCATACCTATAGAGGTAAATGAAAAGGTTGGCTTGTGTTCTTGTCAAAACTTCCCCTCATTCCCCCTTTTGGTGTCTCTATCAATGGAACTGAAAAACTTTATGAACAAGTTGAGATTTGGCCATGAGAGGCATGTCTTGTGCAATCATAATGACTTTCATTTTGATTTGGTCTATTCCAAGCAAAGTTCAAAATATCAAACTTATACATGGGGCTTGCCTTTACTCACAATTAATTTCACTTACACATTCTCTCTCCCCTGCATGTGCCTTGTTTCTACTATAACTACTCTGTACGGGTGGGATGATTACTATGCTCAGTGCTTACTAGCTAATTAAGCAATCATATTATTTTATTTGTACCCACACATGCTTCATGTTTTGTTTTTGCCACTTCTTGTTTTCATTCGTTATAAGTTGAATATGTAAGCATGACATCATGTTCTTCCAAGATTTTGATTTCATTAACTAGTTGAATTTTGTTTTACCCCATCAATTTGATCAATTTCTGTAGCTCCTTTACTCTAGGGATATGATCAAGGTAAAATGAGATTATTTTTTCCCCCTTTTTTTGGGGAATAATTATTTCATCGTATAATATTTTCTTGACTTTGATATGTTCAGCATAAAAGAGAGGAATATATGGTGGTATTGAATATAGATTTGGATATTCATTTTAATATTTATTTGGTTGTGGATTAAAGAAAGATGGAGTATGAATAAGTTCAACCTGGGAACCTCAGAGAGCACATCTGTCGTTTCCATAGTTTATATGAATGGTAGAAAATATCTATTAGCATACTTAGCCTCAAAGTTTTGGCAAACTGGATCTAATTTCTGCAATTTTATTTTATTATATTTGGTTGTTGGAGTATTAGTATAAATAATTAGGTACATGATAATACTTGTGTGCTATTCATGATGAACTCAAGTTACATCATTTCATTATTCCTAGTTTTGTTTTGTACTCATTTTAAACATTCGATTGAATTTTAATACTCTTCATTCCAAATCTTAAATTTCAGACTTATGCTGGACGTATTATATTGTTTCTCAACATATTTGTTTTTTTGCAGGAATATGAAAATCAATTGAGAGAAAAATGGTTGCATTAGATTATGATGAAAGCAAGGTGTTATATATGGAAAATGGCGTTTAATTGAGTGTGGCCCTCAAAAACATGGCATGTGCTTAATGGATTCTTCGGCTTATCCACATGATTTTGCTTCAACTATTATTTACTATATTCTTTACTCAACTTACTCTACTCGATCTTTTAATTTTTCTTTTAAAAAAAAAATTAAATTAAATTAAATTAGAGAGAAAATTTAGAGAGATTTTCTTGCAACTAGGTGTCCGGTGCCTTTTTTTTTTTCTAGAAAGTACTATTTTAGAACGTTAAGTGTGACTTTTTAAATATGTTTGAAAATCTAAATTCTGAAAATTTATTATATGTTTATTTTTTGTTTTTAATTACCTAAAATTAATGTGTACGGTTTATCAAAACTCAAATAAAAACAAAATAATTAAAATTTAGATTTGAAAACAAACATAGGGTTAAGTATTATTTTTTCTCAAAAGAGTTACTCCATAATTTATGAGTAATATAAAGGAGTAATATTATTCTTCTTATATTAAAACAAGTACTTGCATTAAATTTAATTTCTTAAATGATTATAAATTTCACTATCAGTATGCACTTATAAGCTAGCGAGTAAAATAATGCTATAAAATATGGAGGAGTTAAGTTGCGCACGGTTCTATCAATAGAATATTGTAATAATTTTAAAACTTGTGTGTCTACATTCTACAACATGCACCAAATATGAACGGTTTCAAAAAGTTGCACATTTCAATACTTTTTAATATAAGATTTATAGCTTTTAATTTTTCAAACAAAAAAAAAATCATCTTAAATATTAATACTACTTATATTTTATCGTACTCTTTTATTAAAATATAATACATTTATAAATTAAAATTTTACATTCCTTAAAACAAAATATTATACTCTCAAACGTATTGTGTTTTGAACGAACAAGAGGGCAACTCTTATACTAATTTTATTTCATCGATTTATCATAATTTTATTAGTTCTCTCTTGTTAGAAAGTGGGGTGTGGTTGCATCACATATGACATAATGATTGTGTAAGCAGTCACCAATGAAAAGAAAATGTATTAATGTATTTCTTACAAACTTTGTGATAAAAAGACAACTAACATATACCAATCATCATACCACAAAAGGGGATTTTTAAAGGTAATCACCCTACAGGAAGATGAACACACTACTCAACAATACTTTCAAATGTCCCTCCAACCCAACAAAAATCTCACATTCCTAAAGTGGGCCCATTAAAAACCTCCTCCCCCACACCAAAAAAAAAAAAAAAAAACTTGAAGAGAGAGAACCAGATAAATTTAAATTATAATATGCATTTTATTATAGTGTATATGAATCTATGATCACATCCAAGCCAGTATAAATGATGAATATAGAAGCAACACATATAGGGCCACAAGGCCATCACTTTTTCTCCATTTCTAATCCATCTTATCTTTCCAGGCAATGCTTGAGGTTACTCTTGCATGATCAATAATTCTTTTTATCCACGTGTCATCCTCTCAGATTTCCATACAAACACTTGATGTCACCTCCCTCAATTTATCCACACATGAAAAATACCATTTTCCATTAATCAAAGGTCACATTGAAAATACAAGTCTTCCTAGTAACCATAATGCTAATTAAGCTGGCTACTCTTTTCTTTTCCTTGACCTAATGATCAACTTTCATGCTTTCTATTTCACTGGTCTATAGGTATGCATTAATACAAGTAACATATACATTAATAAAAATAAAGTAAAAAAATGAAAATGGACACCATTAATTAATTGGGCAAGCTAATTTCATCATAATCATCGAGCGAGAGGAAAACTTCATCCAAGCACGAGAGCTCTATCCCATCAATGTCATCGTCATCGTCGCGCTCGTAGACTCGACAAAGAACCCATTTGCTATAATCCTACAAGAAATAGAAAATAAGCAATTGAATTAATTACATGATCATATTAAGAGCATGCATTAATAAGGAGTAATAATACTTACAATATTCTTGGAATTCTTTCTCCTGATAGAATTAGAAGTGGAGATGTTGTATTCATGCATTATCCAATTGGTTTTGACACCTTGAGAAGGGTGACCAACATAAAAAGCAGAATATTTCTTGATGCCAAGTTTAAGACCAGTGGTGTCTGAAAAAATAGGTTCTTCAACACCTATAGTTTGCCAATATCCACTCCCTGTGATCCTCTTCTTTGCCCTTCTGCTATAAAAGTACCACTTTCTCCCTTCACCCATTGCTTTTCCTGCATCATCATCATATATTACTCATATATATCATGATGAAGAAGAATGAAATAAGAAATAAATACCATCCAAGTCCCAAGGATCATAAGGGTAGAGATCAAGATCCGGGATGACATCCGGGTGGCAAGGTAAGAGCGCCGCCTTGCGGTGGAGGAAATGGACGACGAGTTCTTCGTCCGTAGGGTAAAACCGAAAACCAGGTGGCAAATTCAAACTGTTTTCACCCATGGATCACCTCAAAGATTGATTAAGAATTCTTAAAACATGCAAGTGTTTGTTGATGAAGCAATTGGTGGCTATTTATAGTGAGGAAGAGAGAGAGAGAGATTGACGTGAAACGGAAGGCGGTACTGCCATTTAAATAACTCCTATATACTCCATCAAAGATTGAATATTATTGGCTTTTTTTTTTTTCTCAAATAAATAAATATATATATAGAAGAAATTATGAAAAAGAAAAGAAATATTTTTAGTAGAGTATTGTTCTGTTCCATTGGCGGCGGATGCTTTTCAAGTAACGGGATCTGTTGGCTTCCCAGGGAACTCAATTTCTTTTCCACCTCCATCCCCCCTTTTATTTAATACTATTACACTATTACCTCAACCCAACTATGCTCGTTTTTTAATAGAGTTTAGTTTGCGTATGTACTACCCTGACTTGCTCATCTCAAATAAATGCTTTAAATAATATGACAATGTCAATTTTAAAATCAAAGTGTAATTTAGAATTATTAAATTGAGATAATATTTTTATTTATGAGTTATATACGCAATTTTCTTTATTTTTAAGATTAAAAGTAAATTTCCGTACATGTACGTTCTAAATTCTTAACGGTAAATTTCTTTATAAAATAAAAATCAATGTTTGGTTAATATAATGTTGATATTTTCACTTATTATAATTTTTTTTCAATTAATAATTCATGCTTCAGGATGCCTAACAAGTGGCAGAGTTAAAATGAAATGGGTCCATAAGTGAAAGGACTACCTAGCTAATTAAGTAGTGTCCATTAACCCAATTATTACATATTTTATGATTTCCAAATTCGTAATTATTCATCTTCTTATCTTAATTGATTTGATTTAACAATTTACTATTTATTGTTTGTTTTTTATCCACTTACTGTGATGCATTATTTTTTGGGACACTGGTGCTTTGATGGTAATGGAATGTTAATCTCTTTGCAATCAAGAACTTATTACTTATGAGGATTTAATTAATAGTTACATATGGATAATGATGATGGTTTTTCCACTTTACATTATATCTTTTTACATTTTTAAAAAATTAAAAGTAATCGAAATTTATTGGAGCAGAAGCTTAATATTGGCAGTAATATATAAGTTCATATTTAATTAATTTGGGTACATAATTGATGGGTCCTCTAGAATAATCACAAATCTCATCACTTTGAATCACTCTCACCGTTTAACAAATGATTTCTTTTAATACTATTTTTTTAACACATTATATCATTAACGGGGAACATGACTATGTTAACAACTAATATAAAATATATATTCGACTGTACTAATCAGAATGTAATTGAAATATATATATATATATATATATATATATATATATATATATATATATATATATATATATATATATATGCTTTTATTTAAGAATTCAATAATTAGTTACATACTTGATTCCATCCCAAAATAATTAAGCTATAGTGTGAACGTGGATGGCGTTTTAGAGTGAAACTCTCAAAAGTTTAATTATAAGGTTCGAAAATGGGTAAGATTAAAATAAATAAATAAATTGGGGCTGTTTTTGGGAGAACCATTTCACTATGAGATTATTTTAGGTTTTTTTAATTAATTATTAATTTTTTTATTAAAAATATTCAATTCTCTTTTAAATGTTAATATAAATTGTTAATGAAATAGTTTAGTATATTATTATCATTTTTTATTAATTAATTATTATAATATTTAATTTGAAAAATATGTATCACTTTTTATTAATAGAATATTATAATATTTAATAAAAAATATTATCAATTTTTAATAATTACTGTTAAATCAGTTCTTATATATATATATAGAGCACAAATCATTTTTTTGATTTGATGTTATTGAGGACTTTAGTGAATGGCCAATTATGTGATCTCTATGATATATTAGTTTTTTTATTTCTAGTATTTTAAAAGAAATTAAGAGTATGTTGATGAAGTCTGTTGGGATAAACACACGAATAATCAAATAATAAACTATTCGTCTACGCAGCGGAATGATCAATTATCCCTCTCTTGTGTGAATCTAGCAGGAAACAATCCTAATAATAATATGCACGATAAAGCAAGCAATCAACAATGCACGACACAAGCAATTTAACGTGGAAAACCTCCTCAATGTGAGAAGGTAAAAAACCACGGGACCGAAGCCCACCAAAAACTTCACTATGAGATAAAATTCAAGAGTTACAATCTGCCACCACAGACGTACTACCACAAATGTATCAAGACACTCAATACTTGATAACAAACAACGAGATTAGAAAGACCTCACCAAACTACGCAAACTGACGTTCTGAGTTCGCAACTGTAGAACCCTCAGAATCCGATCTCCACCGTCCAGAATCAACCTCTATGAGTCCTAAACGTGCTGTCCAAGTTACAGCTCGATCCAACGGTTAGTTTGTGAGAAACGGCTCTTTCCCCTCGACTGCACAGAACATAATCGCCCAAAAGACCTGCTTCTGTTTTCGGCTGATTTCCGTCAACACAAAGCTCAAACCACGATCTCCACCGTTCAGAATCAACCCCTATGAGTTCTGAACGTGCTGTTCAAATTACAGCTTGATCCAACGGTTAGTTTGTGAGAAACGTCTCTTTCCTCTCAACCGCGCAGAACTGAATCGCCCAAAACCTGCTTCTGTTTTTGGCTGATTTCCGTCAACACAAAGCTCCAAACACGATCTCCACCGTTCAGAATATACCTCCACAAGTTCCGAACGTGCTGACCAAGATTCAGCTCGATCCGATGGTTGAAACTGTTGATATTGCTTCTGCAATATTATCTTACAATGATGAAGATGAAGAGAGAAAGGTGGGAGTAGGTGGCAGCTCTTCTTTTTCTTTTTCTCAATTGTGGTGGAGCTGATCTATCACATTCCTACTTATTCCCATCAATGACTTATGTGACAATATAACCTAAGTATTGGGCCTACTTGGGCTTTTCCACCTTGTTGGATATTGGGCTCTTCACATATTTGGAAACCCAACCCAACAAATCTCCCCCTTTCTGATTATGTGGAGAGACTAGCCATTCCGGCTATCACACGACATACCTCGAGCTTCTCTCTAGGCAATGCCTTCGTCATCATGTCAGCACCATTATCATCTGTATGAATCTTTTCAAGCTCAAGCAACTTATCATTGATGACATCCCTCATCCAATGATATCTCACATGAATATGCTTCGATCTTGAATGAAATGCAGCATTTTTGCTGAGATGGATAGCACTCTGACTATCACAAAATACTACATACCTCTGTTGCTTCAATCCAATCTCCTCCATAAACCTTTTGAACCATAACACCTCTTTGCATGCTTCCGTTGCAGCAATGTACTCTGATTCTGTTGTGGAGAGTGCAACACACTTTTGCAATCTTGATTGCCATGACACAGCGCCACCTGCGAATGTCACTAGGTAAGCAGAAATCGACTTTCTGGTGTCCACATCAGATCCCATATCTGAATCGGTATAGCCAACTAACTCGGGCTTCCCACCTCCAAAGGTGAGTCTCAAACTAGACGTACCTCGTAGATACCTCATTATCCACTTCACAGCATTCCAATGCTCCTTTCCCGGATTAGATAAATAACGGCTAACAACACCAACTGCATGAGCTATGTCAGGCCTCGTACACACCATTGCATACATCAAGCTTCCCACAGCTGAAGCATATGGGACTCTTCTCATTGCTTCCTTCTCTTCATCGGTTGAAGGACTATGATGAGCACCAAGCTTAAAATGAGTGGCAGCAGGAGAACTAACCACTTTAGCTTTGCTCATATTGAATTTCTCAAGCACTTTCTCAATATACTTCTCCTGTGACAAGTGCAGCTTCTTGTTTGCTCTATCTCGGGTGATGTTGATACCAAGGATTTTCTTTATTGGCCCCAAATCCTTCATGGCAAAGGATCTGCTCAACTGTTTCTTTAACCTGTCAATTCTTGAAACATTCCTGCCAACAATCAATATATCATCAACATATAGCAATAATATAATAAAATCATCATCCGAGAACTTCTGAACAAACACACAATGATCAGAAATAGTCTTCTGGTAGCCTTGCTCCCCCATAACTGACTCAAATTTCTGATACCACAATCTAGGTGCTTGTTTCAAACCGTAGAGACTTTTCTTCAGTTTGCATACATGGTCTTCTTTTCCCTTCACCTTGAAACCTTCAGGTTGCACCATGTAAATCTCTTTATCTAGCTCACCATGAAGAAAAGCAGTTTTGACATCCATCTGCTCAATCTCCAAGTCAAGACTAGCAGCCAAACCAAGCACAAAACGGATAGAAGACATTTTGACAACCGGAGAGAAAATTTCTTCAAAATCAACTCCCTCTTTCTGACTGAAACCTTTAACAACCAATCTAGCTTTGAATCGAGGCTTTGAGGTGTGTTCATCTTGTTTTAGCCTGTACACCCACTTGTTCTTCAAAGCATGCTTCCCCTTTGGTAGTTTCACCAGATCAAATGTGTCATTTTCATGCAAGGATTTCATCTCATCTTGCATTCCTTCCAACCATTCATTCCTGTGTTCTCCATGAACTGCTTCTCCATAGCATTCAGGCTCTCCCCCATCGGTCAAGAGCACATACTGATCAGGAGGATACATCCTAGAAGGTACACGAGCTCTACTACTTCTTCTAGGTGGTTCTTGAACCTCCTGTTCTGGAACATCAGGTGGTTGTGGCTGATCGATATCCTCTTCATCATGCAAAGGATGATCGACATGCTCATCATTACCGAAATCAGGCTGATCCTGATTCTCCTCTTCAGCTTCTACTTGACCTTGACTATGAGGAACAATTTCCAAGTCAATCAAGTCATCACCAGGTGTAGAAACTGAGCTATCCGTCTTCTCAATGTCTCTTATGGTTTGATCCTCAACAAACACAACATCCCGACTTCTGACAAGCTTCTTCTCCACGGGATCATAAAGTCTGTAACCAAAATCATCTTGGCCATAACCAAGAAACACACACTGTCGAGTCTTCATATCCAACTTAGACCTCTCATCTTTGGGAATATGCACAAATGCCTTACATCCAAAGACCCGCAAATGATTATAGGAAACATCTTTTCCTGACCAGACTCTATCTGGAAGATCAAAGTCTAAAGGAACACACGGAGTAAGATTTAAAACATGTACAACAGTACTCAGAGCCTCACCCCAAAATGATGAAGACAATCCTGCTTCTGATAGCAGACACCTTACTCTCTCGACCAATGTTCTGTTCATCCTTTCTGCAAGACCATTCAACTGAGGAGTCTTTGGAGGAGTCTTTTGATGTCGGATACCTTGCTCTCTGCAATACTCATCAAAAGGACCAATATATTCCCCTCCATTATCCGATCTGATGCATTTCAACTTCTTCCCAGTCTGTCTCTCAACTAAGGCATGAAACTGCTTGAATGCATCGAGCACCTGATCTTTCGTCTTCAACGTGTAGATCCAGGTCTTTCTTGAGTGATCATCTATAAAAGTAACAAAATATAAAGCACCACCAAGAGTTCTTGTTTTCATAGGACCACAAACATCAGAATAAATTAAATCGAGTATACCTGATGCTCTGGTAGGAGTTGAGGTCTTGAAAGCAACTCGAGTTTGCTTTCCCGCCAAACAGTGAGAGCACTTCCTTAAAGATGCATTCTTCAAGTCTGGAATGAGATTTCTCTTCTCTAAAATCTTCAATCCCTTTTCACTGATATGACTGAGTCTGCTGTGCCACAACTCAACTATCCCCTCATTCTTAACTGCATTAATAGAGCCATCAAGTAACTTTGCTTGCATCAAGTACAATGAGGAGTGTTTTTGACCTCTAGCAACAACTAAAGAACCTCTTGTAAGCTTCCACTGACCATCGAAGAACACACTGCAGAAACCTTCATCATCAAGTCTCCCAACAGATATCAAGTTCAATCGAAGATCAGGCACGTGCTTCACATTTCTCAAAACTAGCGTAGCACCATTACTAGTCCGCAAACATACATCTCCAACGCCAATGGCTTTAGCTAAGCCATCATCACCCATCCTAACATTACCATAGTCACCTGACATGTAGGATGTGAACATATCTCTACGAGATGTGGCATGTATGGATGCCCCACTATCAATCACCCAACTGCTTTCACCATATGCAAGATTGACCACTTCATAATCACGAAAGATAAGAAAATCACCTGTTGCAGCAGACACTCGATCATTATCTTTCGTTTCTTCATTCTTCCTTTCTTTCCCATTTTCTTTCTTGTCATCTTGCTTGGGTTTTCTGCAATACCTTGCTATGTGTCCTGGAGTTTTACAATTCCAACACTCAACCTTGCTGTATCTATTGGATTTACTCCTCCTGCCTTTTTGCTTGCCTGTTGGACCTCTACTATTACTTCTCCCCCTCTTCTCTGTAACCAAAACCTCTGATTGCTGTAAAGGACCCTGCGATTTTCTCCTCATTTCCTCATTCAAAACGCTGCCCTTAACCAAATCCATTGTAATGGTACCATTGGGGGCTGAATTAGACAAAGATGTCCTGAATGTCTCCCATGAATTCGGCAATGTACCAAGAAGCCATAAGCCCTGTACTTCATCCTCAAACTTGATATTCATTTCCGACAATTGATTAATAATGCCCTGAAATGAATTCAAGTGATCTGTCATAGGAGTGCTATCCTTGAATTTCAAATTCATCAACTGCTTGATTAGAAATAACTTGTTGTTCCCAGTTTTTCTAGCATACAGTTCCTCCAACTTTTTCCACAATGATCGTGCATGTGTTTCTCCACTCACATGGTTCAATACATTATCATCCACCCACTGCCTAATGTAACCACATACTTGACGATGCAATATTGCCCATTGCTCATCCGTTTTATCATTAGGCTTTTCAGTTTCAAATACAGGCAAATAATAATCTTTCACATAAAGAAGATCCTCCATCTTGCCTTTCCACACATGATAATTAGAACCATTGAGATTCACCATTCTATTAGTATTGGTTTCCATATTCACCACAAGGCACAGAGCAGCAACCCGCTCTGATACCACTTTGTTGGGATAAACACACGAATAATCAAATAATAAACTATTCGTCTACGCAGCGGAATGATCAATTATCCCTCTCTTGTGTGAATCTAGCAGGAAACAATCCTAATAATAATATGCACGATAAAGCAAGCAATCAACAATGCACGACACAAGCAATTTAACGTGGAAAACCTCCTCAATGTGAGAAGGTAAAAAACCACGGGACCGAAGCCCACCAAAAACTTCACTATGAGATAAAATTCAAGAGTTACAATCTGCCACCACAGACGTACTACCACAAATGTATCAAGACACTCAATACTTGATAACAAACAACGAGATTAGAAAGACCTCACCAAACTACGCAAACTGACGTTCTGAGTTCGCAACTGTAGAACCCTCAGAATCCGATCTCCACCGTCCAGAATCAACCTCTATGAGTCCTAAACGTGCTGTCCAAGTTACAGCTCGATCCAACGGTTAGTTTGTGAGAAACGGCTCTTTCCCCTCGACTGCACAGAACATAATCGCCCAAAAGACCTGCTTCTGTTTTCGGCTGATTTCCGTCAACACAAAGCTCAAACCACGATCTCCACCGTTCAGAATATACCTCCACAAGTTCCGAACGTGCTGACCAAGATTCAGCTCGATCCGATGGTTGAAACTGTTGATATTGCTTCTGCAATATTATCTTACAATGATGAAGATGAAGAGAGAAAGGTGGGAGTAGGTGGCAGCTCTTCTTTTTCTTTTTCTCAATTGTGGTGGAGCTGATCTATCACATTCCTACTTATTCCCATCAATGACTTATGTGACAATATAACCTAAGTATTGGGCCTACTTGGGCTTTTCCACCTTGTTGGATATTGGGCTCTTCACATATTTGGAAACCCAACCCAACAAAGTCATGTTTGAATGGTGGGAAGAAGGTATGGAGATTAAGATTCCCCGTTAAATCACACTTAATTAATAGTTGAACGTCATAGAATTTTATGTTAATTCTTTAATTAATTTATCCATCTATTCTCATTCACATATATATATATATATATATATATATATATATATATATATATAGTAATAATAAACGAATACGGTATATTATATTTGGATTCATCTAACAATCAATCCTAGTCTTACCTAAGTTTTTGTGGGATATCACTTGTGAAATAGTAGTATAGATTATTTAAGAAGTAACATTAACGAATTAGAAATGCAATTAAAGAGGGGGTTGTTCAGATATTGCTCAATTAGTATTGATGTAAAATGTCTGATTTTCAAATAGTACCCTTATACATATGATAACGATTATTTCATATATAATTTTTTTAAAAAAAATTACTATAATATAATAGAAGAATTGAAAAGTAACAAATAATTAAAATAAACCATGGTTCCACAAATTTTTTTTTTTTTCAAGGTGAAATTATCATTTTGGATGAAAAAATAAAGTAGTGTCACTTCTGATTTATACAACACTACTTTAAATTATATAATTAGTGCTAAAATATGTCATCATTATTCCTTTTTGCCTAACCACTCTTCTAATTAATGGGTTTTCATCAATCTTAGCAAAACAACCCTTTGATATTATCTCCCCAAGAAATTCCAATAATGGAAAACTACATGCTTACTTCAATTATTAATTATTAATATTAATTATTAATCTAAGGATCGCCATTGATTTTTTTCTCCCTAATGTTAAATAAATTAACGTAGTTAGGATTGAAAATCTAGTTTTCTAAAAGGAAAAGGGAAAGGGATTTTTTTTTTTGAAAATAATATAGTGTATATAACTATAGACGTTGATATTGATTAATTATACGTGGATTGAATATGATTAAACTATCCTAAATGTAAATATAATTTTTATTGGATAAGATTTAAAGGTGAACTAAAATCTAAAATTAATAAGTAAAATATTGAAATTAAAAAGGAAAGGTGAGAGTTGAATAGAATTACAATTTCCAAGCTGCTTAGTTATATGTAATTGTATCAAATCATGATATTGTTTACTTGATACAAATAAATTTCTATATTTTTGCATCTCTTATTTTTCTATATTAAAATGTGACGGAAACATTAAAATGGAAATATACTCCATGGAAGGAAAATGGTGAAAATGGCAGTCTCCAACAGCAACACTACAACTCAGACCACAAAATATATAACAAGACCCATTCTATGGAAGCCCAAGCCCAAGCCCAGTATAAAAGCCAGGTCCATTAATCACTATCATTTTTTATTTGTTTATAATTCCTAATATAGTTTATTTTTAATTTATTTACACTTATAATTGCACTGGTAATATGAAGAGAAAAAAAATTAAAAATTATAATAACTCTGGATGCGGTTGAGAAGTTGCTACTGCCAAGAAGATTCTTGAAATGGGGGTTGCGGGGAAGCGTGATTGAACTTCAAACAAGGGGGTAATATTGACAAATAACGCAGGCTTCGTTTGGCATTAGAAATGCTGCTCTGGTATTAAAATTACACGGAAAACCCTTTTGAGCATTCTCAGTTCGCCACTACCGTTTCCCCACCTCGCGTACGCCGCCGTCATCTCTGTTTTCTTCAACATTTTCGAGCCCAACGAATTTACACACAGTACTCACACACTTGAATCTAATCTGTGCTCATCGTTGAATCTCTTTCAATTTTTAAACCCTAATCCGATTCCGATGACGAAGAAAATGAATCGAATGAACGCGTCGCAGCATTCATTGCTTTGACGAACTATCCATGAGTTGATCGTTGAAAATGGAATTTTGGTTGCAGAGAGCGTCAGTTTCCAAGATTTTATCCGCGGCTTTATTTCATAGTCAAGCGCGCTCTGAATCATCCAACACTGCTCCGTCGTCTACTCTTTGGTTCATTAAAGTGGTATCCACTCTCTGCATTCGCCATTCTCAGTCCCTTTCTTATTTTAATTCCGATTATTTCCGGTCGAATTTGGATCCATTTGTAGCTTTTGGTGTAGTATATCATATAAACAATAGATTGGATAATCCGAGTCTAGCATTTAGTTTCTTTTGCTACTCAAGGCTCAACTTGAATATTAATCACTCGGAATCCACATTTGATTTGCTCCTGAGGTCACTTTGTTGGGTGAATCTTTACGAATCTGCTAAACGAGTGTTCGATTACATGAAAGCTGATCGAATGCTTCCGAACAACTCGCTGTTAGATTTTCTAATTTCTTCCTTTGCAAATGCTGGGAAGTTTAAGGTTGCTGAAGGGATTTTGATTGCTCAAGCTGAACAGTGTAATCTGAGAGAAGAGATAGTTAGCCCCTTTGTATGTAATAAATTCTTGAGCTTGTTAATCAGTAGACAACGGATTGATGATGCAGTTGACTTTTTTAGAAGCCACATACTAAGGTCAAGAAGCTTTCGCCCTGATAATTATACTTTTAACATAGTTATGCGAGGTTTGTGCCTGTCAGGTAAAATCAAGAAGGCTTTTGAGCTTTTTGAGATAATGAGGAGTTTTGGCTGTCGTCCAGATCTTTTTACATATAATACTTTTATTAACGGGCTGTGTAGGGTTGGCAATGTGGATAGAGCAAGGGATATACTGAGGGAGATTCAATGCCAATGTGAGTATTCTCCAGATGCTGTGACTTACTCCTCGATCATTTCTGGATACTGTAAATCAGGTAATTTGGAGGATGCTGCAGCTCTATTTGATGAGATGTGTAGTTGTGGGATTAGACCAAACATATTTAGTTTCAATGCTATTATTGATGGATTTGGGAAGCAGGGTCAACTGGCCTCAGCAGTAAAGATGTATGAGAGGATGGTCAACAGTGGTTATCATCCTGATGTTGTGACATTCACCTCTCTCATTGATGGTCATTCTCGGGTTGGAGATATGGAACAATCCCTGAAGTTTTGGGATGAGATGAGTAGGAGGAAATTGCCTCCCAATGCATTTACTTTTTCTGTTCTTATTAATGGTCTGTGCAAGGAGAATAGGTTAAACGAGGCTCGTGATTTGTTAAGGCAGTTGAATGGGAGAGCAGATATAGTTCCCCAACCTTTTATTTACAATCCCGTGATTGATGTGTTTTGTAAAGCTGGGAACATAGACAAGGCAAATAAAATTGTTGCTGAAATGGAGGCAAAGGGGTGTATCCATGATAAGTTGACTTTCACCATTTTGATTCTGGGGCACTGTATGAAAGGGAGAATGTCAGAAGCTATAGGAATTTATAACAAGATGTTGTCAATGGGCTGTGCACCAGATAGCATCACAGTTAATTCTTTGGTGTCCCGCCTTAGAAAGTCAGGGATGGCACATGAAGCCGATGAGATTGAGCGAAATGCATATAACATTGGGCACTCGTGTGCATCATCAACTAAGAGGCCCACCGAGCTCAGGACTAACATGAATATTCCTGTGGCTGTTTAATTGAAGGATCCTTTTTGTTACTTGCTTTTGGCAGAACTGTAACTTAAGGCCTCCTTCAGTCAATGCTTCAAATCAAGAAGATTCCTTCTGTGTTCCCAATTAAGAAAAGAAAAAGGGAAGGTAATTGCAAATATTACTCATTTCTTTCGAGTTAAAATCACCTTTGTATTGTAATTCTGCATATTTTCATAATTGGATTTTGTCTGGAAAATTCAATGTTGTGGCGAACTATCCAAGAGTATCTAAGCTGTTAGAGTGTAGAAACTGGGAAAACCTAGTATTGTAGAAATGGTGTCAAGAGACTGGCATTGTCTAATATCTATTATAATTTTAGTGATGGTCTTCCTGGAAAGCATATGTAGTAATGTGCTCAGCTGTATTGGTTCTCATAAGCTTCTAATGTATCATGAGCCCGTGGCTTGACACATAGAATAAGTCAAGTGGTAGTGCTAAAAGAATGATTCTATCTATGAAATACGAAGTCCAATATCATGCTTATTTCCATTTATACAAGCTATGTCCTAAGGATTGTAGTTACTTATAGCCCTTGAAGCATGACATTAACAGCTAACCATTACAACGAATGAATTATTCTAAAATTTTTTAGTGCACTTTTGGGAATTTGGGATTGCTTTTTTACATTGGGAGGCGGGAGAATACATTCTTGTAGAAAAGGTACTGTTAACATGTAATGAAAATGCTGTTTCTGCTTCGAGATAGCAAAAGTGATTTCTTCTCACAGAGGCATCTTGTTGGCCTGAGGCTTGTAAGGTATTAGATTTTTGCTATCTCGAGGCCAATTTTCTTCATATGTTCCATACATAATTAGTTGTCTTTCCTTGCTTTATTTTGCTAGGGTTCTTCCACCCCTCTGTCTGTCTTAGTACTACAAAATCATAAGACGAAGTGTTTTCATTTTCTCGTTCTTGAATAACAGAGTGTATGACAGGATCAGAGAGGCCATTTTACCTTTTGGGTTTCCATAACCTTAAATTATTGACAATTGTGAATCCTGATATCATCAGAACTCTGAAGAAACAAAATGCCACCCTTTAAGCGAAACACACCTAAAGAAGTGGCTTGCATCCATGTGAAATTTTATCCTGTTCTATAATTTAATTTTGTCCTTTTTCCTTCATTCACTTGTCTGGTATTCTTACATTTATGAATTTTCTATTTTCATGACTAATTGTTTCTACTGTTATTTATTTAATTTGATAATTTGTTTGAAATATATTGGTATAAGGTTATTGCATACAATAGAATACTAAATCAGTGTTGTACGGATGAAGATGTGAATACAAGTTTGAAGATTGTTCATAGGGTAAAGAAATACTGAGCAATAACTAACTTGTACTCTGCTGGTTAAATGACTTATAGGGTGTATGCTATTCTGGACATAACTTGTTGATTTTCTACAGCATTTCAAACTTCAATTACTTATAAGCACCGAAGCTAAGTGGCCACGATCACACAGCTATGAGACCCAAACTCTTTACTTTTACTTTTGGACCCCAACTTCTGCGTACAACCTTTGTTGCATCTGAACTATCTCCCTGTGGTTGTTGATTGGTTGCATATATTCCTAGGAGATTATAGTTGAGTTGAACTCTGATTCTCGTATATTGATTATAATTGTTATTACCATTGTCACCAAGGTTTCTACTTTCTTGTCAGGTACTGGATTGAGTGCTTCATCCATGAACCGTTTGTTGAGGCGAGGTTAAGAAAAGAACACTCATTTCTCACATATTTGACGGGCTAGGATGATAGTGATCCTCCTCGCGACCAAACAAAAGAACACACGTCGAATCGACCCGCATGAAGCTCTGAGGGAGCTATGTACTGAAGAGAGATGTAGTGTGGGTTCACACTATCAGACCACTGAATCACGTTTCTTCACTCCATCAATTCATAGATTGACAATCAGGCCCCTGAATCAGGATTCCCATCTTAAGAGGGATAAGATTTCCAACCAATTTAACACCACAATTTTGAAGTTCTTGGATTTTTTACGTGTATCATGTAACATTGTATTTTTATTTTATTTTTATTATTACTATTATTTTTTTAATTTTAGGAAGACCCTAGTTTTTATTTGGAGCTAGGGAGTGTTAGGTAGGTCAAGGTTGTTTAGAAATTAGAAGAGATCTCATTAGTTTTTTTGTATCTCACAAGTTCGTAAGCATCGATCTTATTCTTTTTTAGGATCATGGAAGATTGTGGATGTTTTTAGATGGTATAATACCAACAGCAATTGTATATTGATTAATTATGAAGGAATTTATGAATAAGATCAATTTCAAATATAAGCTGGAAGTAATTACTTTTCTACAGGACTATGTAAAAGGACTACTTAGTCATTTTATTGACATAAACAAAATTCTAAGGAGGTGGCTCGTAGTTAGTTCACAAGCCCTCATACTCCCTTTTTATTATTTAAATTTCAAGAAATAATTCAATTTACAACTATTAATTCGAAGATCACCTTCCAATAAAATGTTAGCAATTTTTATCATTTTAGCTTAATGTTTATGGAAATATAATTCTATTTCATGAAATTTTGACTTATTATAGCTGCCTGAATTACAACTATTTTTGTATTTGAATTTCAGGAAATAAAGGATATGTATGTTTGTTTGTGTCCTTTTTTCCTAGACTGCCTGCATTACAACTATTTTTGTATTTGAATTTCTTGAAATAAAGGATAGATATGGGTATATGTATTTTTTTTTATTTTTCTTATATGTTGTTTGTTACTTTATGAAAATTCTTTCGGCTTATTGATTTAAGTTGTATTTGGAATAAAAGACATAAATAAATAGTTACTAAATTATTGAGAAATGAGTATGAATTTGGAAACATTACAGTGTACATATTCGTGTGGACATATGATGCATGTGTCCATCAAACCATTAAACATCATGTGCATTAATATATGCTATGTTGATGTGTGGGGAAAGAGTAAAGTATTTTATTTCATCACGTGTAAAATATTATTTATGTATTAGAAAAGATCAACGTGATTCACATATAAAAATGACTACACACATGTCATGTCATGTCATGTCGTCAAGCTTTCTTATAATTTCATAATTTATCGCTTTTTAATTAATTTTTTTTCTTTTTTTTTTTATCTCTTTTTAATCATCATTAATACTCCTTATAATTTCATCTTGTTATTTATTTATTTCTCCCCTTTCATTTCTTCTCACATTATATTAGTTACTTATTCTTTCATATCAATTACTCCATCCGTCTCACGTATTTTTACTCAATTTTCATTTTGGGTTATTCCACTATTTTTATCTATTTTATTAATAATAAGAATACATAATATTTTATTACCTGCTTATTACAATTCCAACAACTTTAATTATTTTTTACACTTTATTCATCATTCCGAACAACTTTATTTACTTTTTCTTTTTAATTTACTAATTTATTCATACTTTTTTCTAATATTATATATTAAAAAAATAACACGTCTTAATCTCTGTGCCAGTATAAATGGGTGAAAATACCCGGAACGAGGAAGTAATATTATTCTATTATTATTATTATTATTCACATAAAATTAAAGTATATTTTAAAAAAATTAAAAAATATATAAATTCTCTATTCAATTAATTTTTCAAACTCATAAATCTAAACGTTATGTTTTCAAAATTCATATAAAGCAAACATATCCAAAATGTTAAATACATGTAAAATAGAATTTACTTTTAAAATGTACATAAATCTTTAGAGTTTTACCGTAGTTGGAATATTGGTGCTTTTATAAAATCTGAACGGTTAGATTTCAAATCAATTATTACCCATACAAAGATTATATTTTAAAATTGGGGTTAACTGAAAGAAAAAAAATTGGTCTCTTATGTTCCGGGAACACAAGAATTTAATAATATTTTTCATGAGGACACACAAGTTTTTACAAAAAAAAATTATGAATTTTACTCCTATTATAAATTAATTTTCACTTTTAAGAAATTAAAAAAAAATATTTAAATATTATTGCAAAATACACTCCATTTGCAATTAAAAATAGAGTTTTTTTAAGGTGGTGTTTTTTTTAATTTCTCGATTGTTTGCCATTGGAGTAAATTTTTTTTTCCAATAAACCATAAAAATTGTAACTTGTGTTGTAAACTAAACCTATAAATTAGTGTGCATTCAAAACTACCCTAATTTTGAATTCCCAACGATATTCTCATTGGAGGCTATTTGCACCTCCGTAATTGTTATTTGAACCTCAATTACTATATGTACCCACTTAAATTAAAAATACATATTACTTAAGTTACTAAATGCACCACATGCAAGGACAATCTTACCCTTTTAAAAAACGGAAAAACAGTGTTCGGTAAGTACAACCGAACGCACTTAAATCTGTTCGGTTATAGGAATCGAACAGATTACAACCGTGACAACTGTTCGATCAAAGCAGTCGAACAGAATAAAATGTTTGAGTTCTGTAGTCGAACAACATATTGGCATTTGATCTTTCTTTCAAATATGAAGTTCATGTGTTCTCTCCTCTGTGCTCGTGCGAGTCTCCTTGCTGCAGCTGGTAACAATCTAAGCTAACAAACAACATGTATTTTTTTATTTTTTTTGTTTCAGTCTCTTGTTACAAATCTATTATTAATAAAAATTATATCATATTAATCACTTTTTCATAATCTTTAATTTGATATCCACATCAATTATATAATAATAAATATGTGAAATATAATAAATAATTTATTATTGTAAATTTAAGTATTTTATTTTAAATCTTATTAATATATTCAAAAATTAAATTATTCGAAAATATGAAAGAATCTTAATGAAACACAATACATTCGATTTGGGGATTACACACGAATTTATTCTACATAAGTGTTCGGTAAGTACAACCGAACACACTTAATTCTGTTCGATTATAGGAACAGAACAGATTACAACTGTGACCCAACTGTTCGATTAAAGCAGTCGAACAGAATAAATTGTTCAAGTTCTGTAGTCGAACAACATGTTGACATTTGATCCGTCGAACAGAATATACTATTCGAGTTCTGTATTCGAACGACATGTTGGCATTAGTCGACTTGAATCTATTCAAACCTAAACTCTCGTAATCCATATTTATTTGTAGCAGTGGTATATGATAATTTGATTCAACACATCACGATAAAATCTACTGTTCTATAAACTAAAATTAAAAATTGTATATTCTCATCATGATTATTCTCCTTCTTTACTATTATTGCTTGAATGATCATCATTTTCAGTTTTTTGTTTGTTCCATGATACTACTCTGATACAGAAGGGTTTAGGGTTGATCGTGTTTTAGTGATTATAACTTTGTGGTGCATTTAAAAATCTTATTGAGATGCATTTAGAAATTTAATTATAATTAATCTTAGTTTATTATTTATAAAAGGGTATTTATGTCTTCTTACATTATCATATTTTAATTTTATAAATAATTGAGGTTCAAATAACAATTCCGTATGTGCAAATAGCCGCCCCTTTTCTCATTCGTAAATGAGGATCACACATATCACAACGTTTTAAATCTTATACATACATCAATTAATAGATTTATCTCCTCATAATCTCTTATATTAATTTTTTATTTATGCAATTTAACGTCCTATATGGGTTATCTTAATGGTCCATGATTTTAATTTGCAAGAAGAGCAAGTTAAAAGTTGGCAGTGATAGAGTTTTAGGCATATCAGGATAAGCATGTAATTACCTTAATTAATCCGACATTCGCCAAACAAACCACAACATTATTCAATTGATTTGATTACTACTGCCATTCTTGTCATGTTAGGCCGAAGGGTCCCACTAGGTTTTCTTTAATTTAATCTCTTTAATTCATTAACCTGTGAAATTAAAACATGCATATTCAATATTTCAATTATACATTCCTATATACGCTCTCTCAAACTACCCTTTAATTAATATACTCCATATAATTATAATAATAAAAAGAAAATCCTTATTTGATTCTTTTCAGCAGAACCTCTTCACATACGAGTATAAATTATGAGACATCGAAGTTTTGTACGAATTAAACGTTGTTCTTTAAGTTTTCCTTGAAGAATGTTGTTAAATTTGAAAGAGTTTAGTCAACTTCGCGAAAAAATGCTGAATGAATTTGATTTGAAGAAATGTCGAATTTGAAGAGTTTAGTACCTTGAACTCAAATTGAACTTTTTTTTTAGTCGTGAAAAAAAGTGTCAAATTTAAAATTAAGTAAATTTTGAAATTATTAGATAAAATAAAAAAATTGAAGTATTTTGTAGAACAAATAAATGAGAATAATTTTGTAATACAGAGAATACATAATTTCCACGTATTTTTATTTAGTAAGTATAAGCCATATACTAGAGGATGGGTTTAAAATGAAAACCAACATACCCGCAAATTAAAATTCCGTCTCTGATTCTCTCTCTTTCTCTCTCTCTCGGGTATATGTAAAAAATGTACGTAATGTGTATCCCAACAGCAACATAATACTAAAAAAATCTGGTAGCAGAAAAAGGAGGAAGAAAGGGCGGATGGAATCGAGGTTGTCAAAGTTAGAAATGGAAGCAGTTTTGCAGCTAATTCAACTCAGCGGCAAATCCCCCCACGATTTCCGCCTACTGTGGCTCAATTTTCCGGCGAATAACCAATCGGAAGAAACCATATCATCGTCGGTGGGGGGAAAAGTCGACGATTTACCCAGACCTAGAAAGAAATTTCTGCCAATTTCTGATATCTACAGAAAATCTCAGCCTTCCATCAACAAAAAGAGGCACCACCAAGGATTTCGCAGATTTTGATTTTCAATTTGGGGATTAGCTTAATTCTAATCACTCTTCTTGCCAAATTGTATATATCAGGTACTATTATGCTTTATTTTCCTTATGCACTGCTCTCGCTCTTCCTCTTATATCTAATCAAACTTATATATAATTACATAATATTAAGTTGGAAAATTATAATATTGAGAGATCATGTTTCACTTGTGTTAATTATATAAATCGTGCCTGTATTTTGTGGTTCTAAATTTGACTAAGTTCACAGTTTTTGAGGTAGATTATTTCATTTAGTTGATTTTATTTTATTTTATTTTATGAGTTAATTTCAATCTTTATAAATAGATAAAGTAAAATCTAAATCATTGGTCCTCATAATTAAATTTAATTTATTCAATACCCTAGAAATTGAAAGTTGGCGACAATTTAAAATGATATGAATGCTTTTATCAAGATATTTCAATATACATGGATTAATATTTATTATTTATTAATATAATATGATCGATTCATTCAATAGTTGCTAATTACTATTTACTACAGCTTCTTAAGTCTTAGCCTTATTTAAATTAGAGCATGATGAAATATAGGTTTAACAAAGTGATTAACCGAGCTCAAGTCCAAGAAACAATATTAAGCCTTGCTGAGAAAATTAAGAAGTGGTGACTTGCGAGGGAGAGATGGAGAATGAGATGTGATTTTCGGTGTTATTTTGTGTATCATTTTAAGTGCCACTTGCTATAAGAATCACAATTAAGAGAAAAATATATATATAACTTACAAATTACACTTAAATTTGTGGTTTTTTTTTGTTTAACGTCATTCTTTCTCCTAGGTGTAGCTCATCTTAAGTTGCGACACAAAACATTATTCTCTCTAACATGTGTTTCTTCTCTGACGGTATGAAAAATGAAAATTGATATGTTGAATGAAGTGGTCTCACTTTCACGAATCGAATAAACACAAAATTGAGCTGTCAAAAGTCCTCTAATTTTGTAACTTCTACATATCTCCAATTGACCAAGGAATACTTCATGCTTTTCTTTCTTTCGTATCTTATTTGGGTGTGTAAATGTAATAATATTAGAACCGAATTTAATTCAAACGTCTTTCATTCACTTATCAATTTATATTTATTTTTATATATTAATGTAGGTTGTGTTTCTAATTTTAGCTAATTACTCCCTCCATCCCAAACTCGATATTTGAGTTACTTTAGACACGAAGTTTAAGAAAATTTACTTTTTGACTAAATTTATTGACTTTTTAGGGGTATTGTGTTATTTTTAGGTAATAAATAAATTATAAAGTATGTTATGTGTGTTAAATGTGAGTAGTATTTTTGAAATTAAGATAAACTTTTGGGATTGTTGGTTGATGTGAAGTTTCTTTTTTTGGAATAAGACAATTAGTTTGGGACAGATAAAAATGGAAAGTAAGACAATGAGTTTGGGACGAAGGAAGTATTAGACTCTGACAGTCACAAAGTAATGTTTCTATAACTAGTCAAATAGAACAATAATCTGCCCCCAGGGCATAGCTCAAGTGGTAGAGGGGATGATGGAAAGACCTTTCAACTAAGCTTGGTTGCTGCAGGGTGGGGGTTCGAATCCTGCCTTTGGCATGAATTTCGCAAGCACAAGTTAAACAGTGATGGGGTTCGAATCCTGCCTAACCCGGTTGGTTGGGTACACCATTCAAATAGAACAATAATCTCTATTAGACTATTAGTTAATGGATTACATTGAGATTGGACAAGCCATAAGAGTGGAATGAAATGGAGTTTGTACTGTTGTACACATACATGAACGTACATACTGGGATATTTTGGAAAAAAAATATTATATCCATAACTCCACGGTCGCTACCTGAATTACGTTTTTTTTTAACAAATTTTCTCAAAATTTTCTAAGAAGTGCATTCCTAATACAAATATGAATAAAAATAAATAACGAGTTACAATTTGATAAAAATTGGTTGAGATTCCAAAAAGTACATAATTAAAACTTCAAGTATATTGTAGGCCGTGGAGTGTGACGTCCTGCCCAAGCCCATATACTGTAGGCCTTGGTATGTGGACCTCCAGCGGCCCAAAAGTGAAACCCAAGCCCATTCGCTTAATCCTATCATAATCATATATAATGAATCCTTTGTAATTTCCCACGAAAAAAAGAATAAGTCCAAACAGGCTGGGGTCCATAAATGAAACCATATCCTACTTGAACAGTGGGTTCATTATAGATGTAAATATCGACCTAGAATAGCGTTTATCTAATCAGCAATTCGTCAACAATTAATTTCCAGAAACAAGAGATTAACACGTCCATAATAAAGAAGCATCTACAATATATTCTCTAATAGAAACTTAGAAACTAAAAAATTTCGACCACACACTCAATAACAAAACACGCCATCCACATTTCAGATTTCAAACCACCCACACAAGTCTACTCTCGAATCGGTCATGAATATCCCAGGTTAGGCAAGACACATGGACAGCTCCGACTATGCAACGAACAGGGATCAGTGCTCAAGGTGAAAAACATATTCAGTCAGCCGCTGTAGTTTACTAGGATCCAGTTTCTGCTCAGACGCAACCACTTGCTTCTTCACAGTTAGCATTTGTGATGTAGGATCCAAGGTCCAACCTTGCTGCAGAACATCTGTAGAAGAGCATGACTATCCTACGTTAAACTCCGACAATCCCAGACCCATAGAATAATGAACTCAGAGAAAAAAACATGACGTTCTGGAAAGCTATATGCCAAGTTACTTATCTTGATGTTACCACTTAAGTTCATTTTTAGTAAAGTTCAATCTGACACAATTTATTAACCTCAAGAGTTTTAAAGATCAGAAAACTATGTGAATACCCTGTCCCATTAGTGCTGACATTTTAACAAGCTATACTAACAAGGATGGGGGCTTACAGTTCGTAGCCTCATCTTCTTTCATTCCAAGGAAAAGAGCTGAATCTTGAATGCTTATAGTTGAGTAAGCAGAGAGAAGCAATTCAAACATCCTTTTTGTGTAAAGCTCTGCAACAAAATCAAACAATCGACACTAAATTAAAACTTATACACCACAGTTCAGCAGCAAACCAAAGAGAATGGGTTAGATGTCTGTACAATTTTACCTGAGACTAAAATAGACTATGAAAATCAACAATGAAATAGTATAAAAGAAGTTATTCTATATGCTCATGCCACATATACATATAGCACCACCAATGATTCTGAAATTATATTTACTAATTAATACTATTCTATTCAATACGCTTTGGATGATTCGATAATTGAAAAATATTTCAAGTCATTCCACTTTCTGTATCTACGCTATTACATAAAGAAACATCAAGAAAATTAGAATTGACCTTTAATCCAAAAATAATTCAAATACGTTTTTTCAATCTTTTATCTGCATAAGTATCTATGTCAGATTGGTCCACATGTTGGCGTTTGCATCATGAATGGAGGAACTAAAATCTCCCAAAGAAACCAGTAAACGACTATATCTTATTAGAATAAGAAAGCAAGACAAACATATGCATACATGGAGAAGAAAGAAAAAGCAACAACAATTATGTAGAACATACATGACAATAAGAAAAAGAAATCTTAAACAGAAAATCTAAATCCATCCATACAATTTCCTGGATCTGAAGCAATAGTTAAGGTACACAAGCAACACAGAAGCATAAATTGTATCAGCACCAAGGCAAAATCATTTTAATCACACTGGATAGCAAGATTAATCCAATAGATTCCAACAGCAATAAACACCAAGTTTAGTACAAAACAATAACAATAATCAAACTTGTAAACTCACCGGAGAAAGCTGCGACAAAACCCTGGGTCTGTACGCTCCAATTAAACTCACGAATGGCCTCATGAACACCACCGTAATCCTTCACCCACAGCCTTTGCCCAATTTTCCATACGGCGGACACTTCTGGTTGGCTCTCTTTTACTACCAATGGTATTTTCTTCCACAAAAACCTGGCACTATTACTGTGACAAACCACCAACACAATCAACGCCATCACCAGCGCACCAAGTCGTTACAGCACCAAAACGAATCATAAAAGAATAAAATGCAACGCATGAACCACATTTAATTGCCACATAGAGGATGAGAATTACGTGTCATTGATGTAGATGTGACCGAGGAGATGGACCGCGTAGGGCCACTCTGAATCTATAGCAAAACCCTCAGATGCAGCCTGGAATAAAAGGAGAAGAAAGATAAAGTTAGGGTTTGTAAATTGGGTAATAGGATGAGTAATAGAGTGGGAAATAGGTAAATTACCTGGAGCATGAGGGTGTCGCATATGTCGGCGATCTTATCGTATGATTTGAATGCCAGTGCTTCATTCAGAGTCGAGAAATCCATCGACGGCGGCGCCGCTGCAGCTGGTGGTGTTTTTGTCTTTTTATTCCGAGTTGTTGGGCTAATTTTCACTTTGACACGGTGGAGTGGTGCGACGATGAAGTGCAGCGTCGTATGGGCTAATGGGCCGGAGTTGGATATATAAATGGGCTATTTTTACAGATTCTTATTCTAAAGTATTTTTTAGTGGATTTTTTTTTTAAAGCAATAACATTGCTAATTATGTATGTGCAAGTTTTACATTCACGTGAGAGAATCTTTAGTTATTTATATTTAATTAGCTATCATCACTTCTCATAAAAAATTGTTATCACTACTCATTATAGATATTATCACTTTTTTTATAGTGAGGCTTGCGTGCGCCGGGCGCACGGGAACACATTCCGTGACCTTTAAAAATTTAATATTATGAGCAAGGGTACATTACTTTGCTCTAAAGGGTATACACTTTAATTAATAAAAGTTATACCATTTTGTTCAAAAGGGCATACACTTTTCATTAATATTTTTTTTCTTTAGAAAATAAAGGGTACATATTTTTATACTAAAGGGTATATAATTTAACACAAAATTCTAAGTGCGCACGGAGTGTTGTCCATGCTCCCAGATACACACAATAATTTTCTTTTAAAAATAAAGGGTACACATCTGTATACTAAAAGATATACAATTTAACACAAAATTCTAAAGATGCACGAAATGTGTTCCGTGCGCTCGGATGCACAAGAGTTTTTGCCTTTAATTAATCATTCATTATCATTTATAAAAACTTATATAAAAAAAAAAAAAAACAAACTTTACTTTAATAATATTTCGATTTATCTTACCATCCGGCTACATAAATAAATCTAACAAAACTCTTGTCTAATGTATAAATTTAGAATGTAATTTGAGTATTTAATTATATAGTTGAATAACACATAAATAGTATTAAATTAATAGGAGAAGCGAAGTGGGGGCAATTAGCTTCGGCGACACTTGCTCTTTCCACGAGTCCACCGTTTACCCATCTAAAGTCAATTCTTGGATCCACCCAATTCAACTCCTTTTGTTTTGTTTTATTTTATTTTATTTTATTTTATTGTTATCTAAAATAAATTGATCGGAAAACGAAATTTTTATTAAAAGCAGTACTCGAAAAATGAAATTTCTTACAAATAAAAAATTATAAAATAAATAATAATCTCCCAAGCATTATCAATACCGCCCCTTTAACATATAGTTTAGGATTAATTAAAGTATCAATCTTAAAAAGAGATATGAAAATCATGTTTCTAGTTCTAAAATAATAAAGGCACCATGCTTTTATTACTTTTCGGATTAATGAACAATTACGTACTTTTCTAAATAAAAAATAATTAGTTCTAGTCAAATTTTATTATATTATAATTTTTTACATTTCTATTAAAATGAAAATTGTATTTTATTAATTTTTTTAAACTTATTTTACTGTTATATTTATAGGGGTAATTTTAATCAAACATGATTTCTCATAATACAAATATTTCTCCTGCAAGCAGCCCGTTAATCACGTGTGGGACGTGGAGTATAATTATTGGTTTATAATTTTTTTGAGAAGGCAATTAATAATTCTTCTCATAGCGTAATAATTGACTACATACTTAATTTAATTGGAAGGAAGATATTAGATCTAATTTTCTTATAATATTAAGAAAATCGTAAACGTTATTTGAGAATTTATGTGCAGAAATGTATTAGGTAAATTATTAAACATCATGACCGGCGCATTATAGTTTCTCGATCAATTTATATAAGTTATTTTAAATATAAAGTCCGATTTTATTTAAATCATCCTAGCTAGAATAAGTTAGTTATAAGAAAAATTATTGAAATGCAAAAAATAATAAAAATCTGTAACTTAATTTCATGCATCAGAAACACTCCAACGTTTAGCTAGTGATACCTTTGAATATATATATAATTATTATAATTATTCCCTCACGAAAAAGGAATGACACGTATGAAGTAAAGTAGTAAACATATACCAGAATCATTAATCAGCACTACCAAACAAATTAAACAAAATGCCCAAGAATTAATTCTGGCTAATGTGAACTATGACTACTGACCATTGACCATTTCTATATATATATATATATATTTATATATTTTTATTTATTTATTCATAAGTAACATTTGTAAAATATTATATACTGAAATATAGCATAAAATTATTGAATTTATAACATAATTATGGGTTATTATGTTGCGCGGCATTTAATTAGGGTTTTTTAGGTCATTTATATGGTGGAGTTTTTTTATTATTATTATTTTAATTTGATCCAAGATTTTATTTTATAAGTTTAGACGCGTTTCAAGTATTAAAAAAAAAAACTCCTAATATATTTATGAGCAACTTAACTTTTTTAGAGCTATATATATACATGATATAAACAATGTGAAGTTGGATATTTTAACAAGTTAATATTATTTTCCATGCATCTCATTGGTGGTTGATGAGAGACGTTGGTATTTCAGGGATTTTAATTAATAGAGTACGTAATAGCTAGCTAGTGTGAAGTAATGAAACATGTTATATAACTAATGAATCTTTAGAATTAAAAATATTGGAAGCTATATATAATACTAGAAATTAATTTAGTTGAAGTGATGAGTAAGAGAGGAGGTGGTGGAAGAGAAGTTGATAATTTAAAATGAAAAAAATTCAGGACATTGAGAATTTCAATCTGCAAGAAGAGTGGAAAGTGGAAAGAGGTTGGAGGGTCTTCCAGTTGACTATTTCTAGATCTGATCTCTATTACTTACTTTCCTTTATTTTTATTTACTTAACAAATTTCATGCATCAAACACCCCCACCAAGAATTTTTAAAAAAATGATAATCAATATGGATATAAAAATGAGAAAGGTAGTTCCCACCCGCAACAACTGTGTTGTCAATCCATACAGAATGCAAAATTCTGATCTGAAATGGGGTCTTTATTAGTGGACAACGGATTCTAATCTCTCTCAAACTAGTCGGTCTACGGATCGAATAACGTGCATAAGAAAAAGAGAAAGGTGGTATTAATTAGTGTGGAGGGTAGCACCATATATATTTAGCTCATGGATATATAATGGTAATTAAGAAAGTGTACATGTAGTGTATAATGAGCTATTAAACAGTTTGATAAGTTAGATTTAGCATAGGGATAGGGATAGAGGGATGCAGCAGAAAGATAGATAGGTCATAGGTTTGGATTTCGTGTTAACTACTTATAGGTTTGACAGAATTTGAGGACTTAAAATGGGGTAGATTTGGATTTTTGGTTTAACAAGTTGACTAGATTTGGAAATTCACAAAATTAGTGGGGGAGATATTTTTAGCTAGGTTTTGTACCTTTCACTCTAATTAATTTCAGAATTATTTTCTTTGAAAAATAACTACACTACTCATGTCTAATTAAACATTAGTCTTATTGGAGAAAAGATAATAACATAGTATTTTTAAGACCAAAGTTGCTAAGTACATTTATTAATTATCTAATTACCCTTTTATTAATATATTGTGGTTATTTAAAACCACATGTTAATTTGCATTTGTATACATATCATATACTACATGGTTATTTTTATTTTATATAAAAAAAAAGGGTTTCATGTGGATGTTAATTAGTCATTTGAGTGTGTAAAAGAAGTGGTTAAAGTCAACACTTATTGTTTCTCTCCTATTATTAACTGTTTTAATTTGGGAGGAGGGGATTGTGCTTCCAAGTAACTGTACTTATAATATCTTCCATCTAGAGAGAGAGAGAGAGAAAGAAGAAAGGAGAGAGAAAGAGTTGGTATATTGTTGATATCTATCTATCTATGTCCATGGGATCAAAAGCTGCAGGTGAAGAAGAAGAAGAAAGAGAAGCAATGGACATTGATCTATCTCTAAAGCTGGACAGTGAAGATCCAAACAAACTAAAAGAGGCAGCATGTGATGAATCAAATAATGATGAGGGATTCAAGACTACTACACAAAAGGTACTCTTTTAATTATAATTATAACTTATATATATGCATGTGTATATATGTACACATGAGTGTGAGAATTAATGATGGAATTGAATTCAATATAGGTATGTGTTCTGCAGATGCAGATGAATCGCGTAAAGGAGGAGAACAAAATGCTAAGGAACGCAGTCGAGCAGACCATTAAAGACTACACCGATTTGCAGACTAAATTTGCTTCCATTCAACAAACCTGTATCATGACCAACAATAAGGAAGAGGTCAATTTCCATTTATTTATTTTTAATTAGTTAAAAGAGAGAGCTAGAAGAAGTAAAATCTCATGATCATGGTTGGAAATTTTATTTATAGATCGAGTATATATATGGTTTAGGATGTTGGTAATAGCAGTAGGAGTTTGATGATGGAAGGAATATTGGAGAAGAATGAGAATGGGAAGAGATGGGATGATGAGAGAGAAAATGAAGAACTAGGGTTATCTCTAAGGGTGGCTTCCAGCAGTACTAATGAAGTGGATGAGATGTTGAAATCAAGATTAAGTCATCACAACATTATCAACTCTCCTCCCAACAAAAGAGCTAGGGTTTCTGTCAGGGCAAGATGTGAAGCTGCCACTGTAACTAACTCTACCTTAATTCTTGCTTGTCTGAATGAAAATTTTAATCTGAATCAATATTGGTTTTGTGATAATAGATGAATGATGGATGCCAATGGAGAAAATATGGGCAAAAGATAGCTAAAGGTAATCCATGCCCTCGAGCATACTATCGTTGCACAGTAGCCCCTGGATGCCCCGTAAGAAAACAGGTAATTTCCTATAACAATTACCCTATTGGGATTTCCTGTGTTATTTTGTTGCATCATCTTTTGTGCTATACTGTTGGATGGATGAAACGTAAAAGAGAAAGTGAAACTATACCCTAAAAAGAAAACTCTAGGGGGCAATGGTTGGATTTCTTTCACCTCTTATGTATTAATCATACAACATGTGGCACGATACATAAGAGAGAAAGTGAAACTATATTCTAAAGAGAAAACTCTAGGGGGGCAATGATTGAATTTCTTTCCCCTCTTACGTGTCAATCATATAACATGTGCCATCTGGTTTGCCAATTACCTAACCCTATTTCTGTTTATACATAATGCTGCCAAAATATATAACTAAAAATTTGTTAATTGTTATGTTGATATACATCTCATGTTGCGAGCAGGTTCAGAGATGTTTAGAGGATACATCGATCCTGATCACGACATACGAAGGAACACACAACCATCCGCTCCCGGTTGGTGCAACTGCAATGGCTTCAACAACATCGACCGCAGCCTCATACACATTGTTGGATTCGAGCAACCCTCTTTCCAACAAGGAAATATCCACTCAACCACATTTCCCATTATATCATAACAACAACAGCAACAACAATAACAATAACCCCCTTTTCACAAACCCCCCCTCTTCTTACATGCCAAACCTAAGAGCCCTAAACCCTAATTATTACAATGACCCCACAAAAGGCATTGTTCTTGACCTCACAACCAATGCCAGCTCATCAAATTCCATGCCCCACTTAGGGTATTCTTGGATCCCTAAACAAGGAAACTCACTCATAAGCCAACTCTTCCCTAACCCTAATAGATTAGTACAAGAGAATATGGGAGGACTCATGGATCAAGGGAATTTCATGACTAAGACTTTGTTGTCTGAAAACGTGACTGCAATTACTTCTGATCCTAAGTTTGGGGTTGCTGTTGCAGCAGCCATTTCATCACTGATTAATAAAGAAGGCCAAACAGTCCCTAAGGATGCATGAGAGAGCAGTAGCAGTACAATTAATAGGGATAATAAGACTTGGATTCTTGAATCCAGTAACCCTATCCATCATTCACCCACCCAATAATTTACTTATATACACATACACAATACATACATATACCAAATTCAAGCTTTTTTTAGCCTGTAGTTTGAAGATCAGTGATCACTTGTAGATTACATATATAATAATATTTTTAATTATTTTGTAGTAATTGATTTATGATCATAAGCCAATTGAGACAGTCAGTCAGATTTTTATATTAATTTTAGCTAGCTATGCTGTAATTTTTACTGTATAATATGTATTGTTGTCTGTTCCATGTGAAGCCTTCACTTTTGTAAAGCTCAAGATACTTGAATATTAAAAGGAAGAGATTAATTTGTTTATTTATTTTATTTTAGTAATTATTTTTCCTGAAAATTTGGATCTGATCCCATTAATTACTTCTCTGATGAATTATATGTTAAGTTTATTTTAGAATATAAGGATTAGTATGCATGAACAAATTAAAGGTTGCAGTTTTGGTAATATAAACATATTATATAATTATTATATCTATATCTATATCTATATATTTAAACTAGTAATTAATCAAAAGCTGGCCTTCAATTTTCTAGGGGTAGTAAGGCAACTAATTAGTGGGTGGCTTTGATAATTAAAACAAAGGACCAACGTCCATTAATTAGCATTAATCCAATGTAATTAGCTCCGGGTAATGGTCCAAACTCCCATTCAACTAGCTGTCGAGTGCACTGCATTTTGATTAATTGGATGGAATTAATGACTAATTTAATTTATGTCGTACGTACAAGCAAACTAGAAATAAAAAAAAATAATTTGATTTAAAAGAATAATATTTTCGAAATACTATATGGAGTAGTATTTAGATATGTTTCACTTGGGTCACTTCATCCTTAAATACATAATTGGGCTTTAGAAGCCCAATAAAGAATTAATAAGAACTTTTAATGTGTGTTTCAGCCCAATAATATTTTCACAAAGGATCACTGTCACACTGGGTATATGTACAACAATAAACAACTTTTTTTTTTAAATGATAAATTATGAGTTAAGTACTCTAATAACTTCAACTTCAAGAAGGTACAACGGCATAACAAAAGTAGGATGACGTCATCTCCAAATGTAATTGAGGAATAGTAGTTCATACTCGTTTCCTATTTTTGTGTTGTGAGGAGTATTCATTTTTGTAATGAATCTTTAACCTTTCTTACCGTCTGATCTTCAAGAATTATACCCCGTTATGCATCGTTTAATTACAGCTTTGAACTATAAATTTAAAATAAATTAAATGTCCAAAATATTTATATGCATAATTCCGTTCCTGTGAAGCAAAGAACAAAGGATTGATTAAACTTGTGGTCTCGCCAGACATGCTATTCTAGAACCCGAAAACGAGGGTGAACTGGAACAACGTTGTCTGCAGTTTGGTGGGAGCCACAGCATCATTGTTATTGGTGCTACCAGAAATCAAGAAAATGATTAGCAGGAAAATGAAGATGGATGAATTGAAGATGATAAGTGGGGCGTTGCAAGAAGCAGAAGGAATTTTGAGAAGATACCAAGAAAGACATGAAGTTTTAGGACAGGTGCAGTTATTACTTGATAAATGGCAACATGGAGGAAGCTTTGGCAGGTGCAAGGGACGCCATGAATGAAGCTTTGGAGCTTGTTGTGGCCCTCAGGAAATTGCAACTGCAGACCATTGCTTCATTCACCCCCTGAGTCCCTGACACTATCTTGCCACACCTTGTCTGATGATTAGCTGTAATAAACTGAATTTATCTGATCAAGTCCTTTATATAATGAGTAAGTTGTATTATTTAATCCAGAAAATATTGTGCCTGACCTTTAAAATATGCTTTTCTTTTAAAACAATTGTATAGCATATAATATCAAATAAAAGATTTAAAACATAATAAAACTAAGCGCAAGGTATAATGACAAGTAAATAAGCTGTAATAAATTTCACATGCTCTGAAAAACTAAAAATAAGTTGGGGGAGTTTAAAACATTAGAATATATGGCTCTCTTGTCTTGTGCAAAACTGATACAGAAAATATAAAACCAAGAGAATGTTTTAAGCCTTGAGCCGACCATAGTACTTCTGCTTCTCCTGGGTGGTCTGGAAACGCCCATGTCCAAACTTGGATGAAGTATCAACAAATTTAAGCTTAATCTCTTCAAGAGCAACACGAGAAGTCTGGTTCAGAAGAGTCTGACGAAGAGTAACCACTCTTTTCTTAGGTCCAACACAGCAACCCTTGATCATTAGGAAATCATCCTTTACCACACCATAGTGGGGGAATCCACCCATGGGAGTGATTTCTTTTTCAGTCCTGCATAATTTTATTATCATAATATATTAGCCAACCTTAACCATGAATTTGAAAAAGAAAGACAAATATGGTTGTGGACAACATTACCTATCAAACTCAGTGCTGGCTGTGTGGTCTTCAGTACCTGCCTTCCCCAGCCTGTAGATCTTCTTGTTCATTTCAGTGCGGTGATGGTATCCATTCTGACCTGCCCTAGCAACAGTGAAGGAAACTCTAGCAGGGTGCCAAGCTCCAATACAAGCCACCTTACGAAGACCCCTGTGGGTCTTACGGGGTAGACGTGTCACACCCCAACGAGTAACAACACCTTCATAACCTTTACCCTTTGTGACACCAATAATGTCGATCATCTCATCTTTCTGGAATACGGCATCTATTGGGACCTGCTTCTCAAAGAAACCATATGCAAAGTCAACCTTCTGGGCAATTGTCCCACCATTCACTTGAATCTCCATCAAGTGTGCCTTCTTTTGTTTGAGCCCCTTCATCTTCCTTATCTGAACAAACAAAAAGTTCCCAATTTTATTTATCTTCAACTAGATAATGCGATGAGATTTTGTTTCCGGCGAACATGAAGTGGAATGGTCTCTTACCTGGGTATGAGCCAATACGCGAACAACAGATGAATATTTCTTCAATTTCTCCAATTGAGACTGGATATCCTTCTTCCCTTCATCAGTCTCGATCTTCTTCGAGTACTTGGTAAAGGCCTTCTTCTTGGACTTACACCAGTTCTTGTAAAACCTCCTCCTCACCTCCTCACTGAGATGCTGAGCCCAAACAGTGTTCAGGCAGCGAAGACCACGAGGAGTCTTCACATACCCAACAACTCCAACAATTACCATGGGTGGTGTCTCAATGATAGTAACAGCCTCGCATGTCTCCTTTTTGTGAAGCTCTGTATTCATCAATCAAAATAGGCTAATTTCAACAAAAAAGTAAACATTTTTACACTAATATAAGAAAACAATAAATGAAAATTGTCTAAGAGATGTGCGTTTCAGACAACAAAAATAGAGGGGCAGCATATAAAACAATGAATTGAGTTTTGTAAACTTCATCAAGTATAAAGATACAAGGGAAATAAATCCAATTGACTAGTGTGCAAATGGGCCTGCTATGCACAGTATGGATATTAAGTAAAACCAAAGCAGAAAGCAGGCTACTTTAAATCAATTTACAGAGAAACGTGAAACTATTTACGAAAGTAGTAAACATGAAAATGCAACTAAAATCTACATATCCAGATAATTTACTTGATCCAGGTTTCTCCACTTCTCTGACAATGTGGGTCATTCCAGCCTTGTAACCCAAGAAGGCTGTGAGCTTGCATGGCTTGGTTGGGTCATCCTTTGGAAATGCCTTCACTGCAATATTTTACGGTTAATAAGTAACCACCAGGAAAGCTAGTTGAAGAGAAAATAGATGATGAACACAAATCATATAACTGTGGGAAGCAGGGGGTGGGGGGATTGGAAAACTTTTATCCAAGAAAATCAAAATGACAAGATAGTAAGTACCCTTTCCCCTCTGACGACTAGCCCGCTTCCTCGGGAGGAAACCAAGGGAACCGTGCCTTGGGTGCTCAAACTTCCTGTGAGACATTTTACACCTCCTTCACCCAGATTAATTTATCAGTGTTTGGAAAGAGAAAAGGTAACCGCAAGGAAAAATCAAAGAACTGCCTTCATATACGTTTTATTTTACCAAGTTCCGTTCATCACAGAACTCCAGAGAATACAATAGCATATTTCTTTTGGAAATGAGATGAATAATTGAAATCAAATCTCCTAAAAAAAAATCCAAAACATAAACGGAACCTTAAACTAAATGAACGGTATGCTAGGATATAACTTTTGAATCATAATCACAAGAATTCCCATTAAAGCAACATAAAAAAACACCAAGCAGAAGATCGAATAACTAAATGCGTATATGTTAGAGAAACTAGAGAAGAAATGACGAGCACCTGATTGCCGCTGCTGTGGGAGGACCACGCTTACCAGCGACTGAAAAACCCTAATTTATGGGCTCACTTCATTTATAGATTTCTAAAATAAAATGACTGCGACATACAAAAAGGGCTGGGTTCATACCACAAGCCCATTATTCAAAGCCCAATTGAACTTTTTCTATTTAAACTAAATGGTCTTTTTTTCTCTTGGTTATTACATATTTTACCCCTCTTTTATTTTACTTCTTTTACCGTCTTCACATTATTTTAAAAAATTTATCACCCTCCCAAAAATTACGGGGATTACTTGGGTGACCTGGATCATCTATTACCCAAAATTTTACCGGTTATTTCATGTAATCTTATAAATATATATTATTTATTAAATAAATATTTTAATTGCCACATTTATCTCATCCAATCATCCATTTCTTTTCGTTGATATCTAACGGTTGTCATGATATGTGGTCATATATGACCAAGGTCACGTAAGAATCTGCCAAAAATTACAATTACAATTACACTTTGCAATTGAGGCATTATTTTGGCAAAAATAAATAAATTCATTAGCAAATTGTTTTTAAAAGTTACCTAATTATGTGATTTACATATTATTGAATTGAATGAATCTATCTATACAGAATAAAAAATATCCAATTATAAAATTCCCATTCCACTATTGGAGATGAATTAAAAGAAATCATATCATATCCAAAACATATTATGAATAGTGATAATGATTTGTACTCTAAAAAAAAAAAAAGCAAAAATTCCTGTGCACCCGGGGCGCATGGACAACATTTCGTGCATCTTTAGAATTTTGTGTTAAATTGTATACTCTTTAATATACAGATGTGTACCCTTTATTTTCTAAAGAAAATTATTATGTGTACCTGGGCGCATAAACAACACTCCGTGCGCTTTTAAAATTTTGTGTTAAATTATATACCCTTTAGTATAAAAATGTGTACCCTTTATTTACTAAAGAAAAAAATATTAATGAAAAGTGTATACCCTTTAGAACAAAATGTTATACATTTTATTAATTAAAGTGTATACTCTTTAAACCAAAGCAATGTATCCACACTCATAATACTAAATTTCTAAAGGCGCACGGAATGTGTTCCCGTGCGCCCGGGCGCACACAAGTCTCACTCTTAATTAAAATATGATGTTAATTAAGGCATTATAAAATTATTTATTATAAATATATTTTAACTACAAATAAATATATTTAATTACCTATATAACAATTCTATTCTAATAATGGCTCGACTCATCCCGCAGTTTGTTTCACTAAGTTTTTAAAACGTAGAAATTAAGGTAAGATCTATAATACACTGTTGAACTTGAATATAGGCTGTAATAAGTGAATAATCATCTTACTCTCTCAAATGCTTACTAAATATATTCGAACTCAACGTGAACATATATTAAAAACTGGCTTTAGTTATCCTAAAATAATAAACTAATCGACCCAATTAACCTACCTCTAACAAATTCTTTTTCTTAAAGAAATATAACAATGAATAGAGTAGTTAGAGTAAACCCCCACACTAGACAATATATATACTTGCAACTATATATAACAGTGCTCGAGGTTTCCTTGCCTCACCCGCCCTACCCTACGTTCCTTCAATCCTATTGCACGTATATCTATTTCTGTGTAAATCAGGTTCACAGTATAAAGATATCTTATATCTATTGTACGTATGGTCTTTTGCTTTTTGCGAGTATATTAAGAAATATTATTATTTAATATGTAGTGAGTAGTTGTATTAGTGGGAGTATGTGACCCATATTCTAAGAGCTCGTTTGGTAGGGTATATTAACGCATGATAGATGTCTTATCTCTTATAATACGTTATTTGGGAGATGAAATCTACCATACGTCTGGCCTGTGAAAAATCATCGGCCCGATATCTGCTAACCCACGTATATGGGTTTACACATCTCACCAACTTCATAGGATGTGTAATATCGATGTTAATCCCTACTAGTGAAATGGTAATTTTACCCTTGTATCTAAAAAACCAACAAGCTCACGACAGAACAATTTAACGTAACTTTCGAAAATTTAAAAAACCATATCAGTATCATAAATTAGAATAAATATAAAAATCTTCATCCACAAATACAACAAAGTCAAGAATTAAAAAAAACGAAGTATCACAAATTCAGAAAAATACGACATTGAATTCTTGGAGGGCTTTTTCACGGATTTAAAGAAGCAGTAATCATTTTACTCCCTCTTCCACTGAACAATATATCTATTTGTATCTATTTCTTTGCAATCTATTTCTTTGCAACCAAAATAGAAAAAGTTGGGTGTATATATAATGTAAAATACTTTTAGTAATTCAAATAATAAAATTCATTGTCATAGTAATTTACTCCAATCCGATAGAGTATATAGCAGGTTTTCATTCCAAAAAATTTCTCCCCTCTCTAAAGTATTGATGGTGAGTTGAAATCCTATTTTAAAAAATATTTTAGATTATATTTTTATCTCAAATTCATCATATTTTGATATGCTGATCTTTATTTTTTCATGCAGTGAATATGTGGATTTAATGGATTTTTTTTATAATTAGAGTGTTGTTAAATACACACCCATTTTATTAAATACACACCCTTTATTAAATACACACCCCTTTTAATTTTTTAAAACTTAATTTTATTATATACACAACCTTAACGATCCAAATTTACCCATTCAATTTTAGAATTATACACACCTTATCGTAATATTTTCCCTACCTCTACTCTGCAATAAATCCATTTCATTTCCACTCCTACCTTCTCTGGATCGACTCCGTCCATCTTCCGCCGACTTCCGGCACATATACATATATATTTGAATGGTGCAGATATAGAGACAAATGGCGCAGAACAAGGAGAGAAGGAATGGGCATCAGAGTATCAAAAGCAAGTATCGCCGCCGCCAGTGACTGAGCCAAGATGTCAACATCCGCAAGATTTCGAAGAAGAAGATACAGATCGTGCATACGGTGTTGTTTTATTGGTGCGTTGTTAGGAACAAGCTCTGATTGGGCTGTTTTTGGAGTGTTGATGGGAAAAAACTGCACCACCAATCCCACATTATTCTTTGAAGATGTTGGGAACACCATTTTAGAGAGAGAAAGAGGGGCCAAGAGTGATCGTACTCAAGAACTCTAAAATGAAACCTAGACATCAATTGAGATTTCTTATTAAGATTTCGTATATACTTGGGTTTGAATTTCAGTCATTCTGTTCTTCCCTTTAAAGCTCAGATTCTGCAACGTTAAATTGATTTGAAGATTACGGTGGGTTGTAATTACTGGAAATAATCGTTGTTATTTGGATAAATTTGAATCAGTAATCAATTGGGGAGAATATAAGAACTGGTTTGAGCACGATTCAATTGACCCTAACGCTGAAGACGATGAGTGTTTTGAACCACTCCATGACAGAGGCTAGTCGACGGAACCACGGTCAGATGACGCCGCTGCACATAGCGGCGATGCTTCTCGCTTCGTCGTCGGATCCTTACGGCAAGCATGCATTGGCTCCCTTACTTTTAAAAATGGTGTTTAACGCATATGATATGTATGGCTCTGGATGTTGATGTATTGTTCTGTTACTTTTGTACATCTGCTTGGGTTTTGCTTTAATTAATTATCTGTGCATATGAATTATAATGAGTTGAAATACTTTTTTTTCTTACAATTTGCAAGAAAAGTCGTTTGCTAATTAGTTTGTGGTCATTAAATTAAATTAAATAGTTATAAAATAGGTAAAGATGTGTGAATTTAATGAATTAAGGTTAATTTAGACTTTTTAAATATAATTTTTTGTTTAAATAATATTGGGGTGTATATTTAATAAAGAGGGTGTGTATTTAGAGAGACCCTTATAATTATTATGGATTTTGCAGTGTTGATTTTAGTGAAAAATAATTGAAGTAAAAAGATGCGGAAAAATTACATGCCGTGAATATGTGGATTTTTTATTTATTTTTTAATAATTATTATGGATTTTGCAGTGTTGATTTTAGTGAAAAACAATTGAAGTAAAAAGATTAGCGAAAAAACAGGCTATGATCTGGTGAGGTGGTTAACTTTTACACAATGGCATAATTGTAATGGGAACATTTTATTATGTCTTATTTAGATTTTATGCTCATATTTTATGTCTTATTTAGATTTTATGCTCATATTTTATAGTGTTTAATTAAAGTAAAAATTAATTAAAACTGCTCCTTAACCCTTTTTTTCAAGTTTATAGTTACAAACCAAACACTAGATTGATGTACAATTTGGTATATGTCATCCTCCATCTTCTACAATTTGGTATATGTCATCCTTTCTTCATCCATCATGCGTAATCCCATACCTTATACCAAACAAGCCGTAATCGTATTAGTGAATGTGTGTGGATTCCAACTTCTATATATATAGAAAAGGAAATTGAACTCTTTATGTGGGACGTCCAAAATGAAAAATAAAAAATGGACTATTTGAATGAGATGAAGGAGTATATTTTATAACCTTATCATTTATGACGTGAAAAAGTATAATTTTCTTCTCAATCCATAAATTAAAAGGGTATATTAAATAACGTAAACTCCATAATTCACTTGAAGCCAAACTCATAAATAAATTATAATAAAATAATAAATTAGAACAACAATTCAAGGTCATCATTTTCGGCATTTTAGTCATCACTATGAGTATTATGGACTTTTCATTATTTCAAACGATTCTTTTCTTATTCTCAATATTCTACATCGAATATTTATTTAATTTATGTTACGGCGATTAGTTTCCAGAAGAGATCAAGTATTTTTATATATTTGATTAATTAAATACTGGAATTGTTTAAATTTTTTTTGCAATTGATTAGGACCACACGCTTTACGTATAATAGCTGTGTGCATCAATTATAATTGATAATAGAAATTCTAAAGTGATGACATAAATCTAAAAGCAAATGATAAAGTTATGAATTGAGAGGATAAAATAATGATATCATATTTTCATATCTTCGAAGTTAATAATTTAATTTTATTTAAATTAACTATATAATTTCTTTAAAAAAATGGATTGGACGGTGAAATCGTGGTTTCTAATTTAGGAATATAAATTAATATTTTGTAATTTGTAATTTAAAATGTAGTAAATGCATCAGCGATTAATTAATACTTTTTTGGAATTATTTTGGTTTAGGGTTAGAAAAACATCTAGGGCCTGATATAGAGTAAATATATATAGGCAAATTCTCTTGTGAGACATTATTTTTGTAAGACGGTTTGTGAGACGTGTTAAAGTATGTCTATTATTTAGATAAAGTATGTTTAATGATTGTTAAAGTATTTTTTCTAAAGTATACTTGATTATGCATTAAAGTATGATATTATCGCGTTATAATACAATTTATTATTGACATATTTTAACTACAAATAAGTATAGTTTATCTATACAATAAGCATACTTTAGTGATAGATCGACTCGTCTCACACCCGTTTCACAAATAATCCGTCTCACAAGAGAGTATCTCATATATATAAGTGCACGTGTGAAAAAATATTAGAATCCCACAATTTTTTTTATTTGGATCCACATATGAAAATAATTAGAAAATACTTATTTAATTTTTAAAACAACTCATATCAGAATAGTTTAAAATAAGTTACAAAATGACAAAGTCTCTTGTGAGACGGTTTGTGAGATGTGTTAAAGTATGTCTATTATATAAATAAAATATGTTTAATGTATTTTAAAGTATATTTTCTAAATTATAATGGATGATGAATTAAAGTATAATTTTAAGGGTCTTATAATATGATTCATTATTGATATACTTTAACTACAAATAAGCATACTTTAACTATATAATAAACATACTTTAGTAATGGATAGACCCGTCTCACATCCGTCTCACAAGATAATGTCTCTTAGAAAATAAGGTAGGAAATTTATAGTTACACGTCAGAATCCGCCAGAAACTAAAATAAATTAATGGAATAATTTCGAGTCAAAAAATAATAGTTTTAAATTAATTAATAAAAATTTTATTTTAAAATTAAAATGGATAATTAACCTATTTTTTAGAAAACCTTTTTTTTAATACAACTCGAGGATTGACTTTATAATTTGATTTCCTGTGCTAAGATAGGAATTTTTTGCATTTCATTAAACCGATAAGAAAATGTAATTAGGGTGATTAGATATTAAGTAATTATAATGGTGGAGGTTTTTAGTAATTTTACCATGATATGGATCGGATACTGCATACGACTTCATTTAGGGGAAAAATGCTGCATTAGTCGTTGATTAAATAGTGTGATTAAATGCATAGTAATTTAAACCTTGGAATCCCTATCCTACTATAGTATTTCATTCATTCCGTGTTTCTGAAACTTATTTTTATTTAGGGGAAAAATGCTGCATTAGTCGTTGATTAAATAGTGTGATTAAATGCATAGTAATTTAAACCTTGGAATCCCTATCCTACTATAGTATTTCATTCCGTGTTTCTGAAACTTCTAAAAGACTCTTTTATTCCGTATTTCATAACTTATTTTCTATTTAAATAGTATTATATCTTAATGAATGACTATACACGTGGCAGTAACTTAGACATTAATTTTAATTATAAAATAAGACAGAAATAGAATAGATTATCCCATTTAGACATTAATTAATTAATTAATTATATAACATGATAAATATCTAACAAGACGGAAATAGATGATCCCCTTTAAAAATATTTGCCATTTGAAATAATAGTCCTAGTGAGAGGTCCTTAATGCTACGTTGAAAAGGTGTTAAAACTTTTGGCTTGGATGAAATTAGCTTTCGCTAAAGTAGATGTTTGAGTTTTTGGTTTGTAATAAAATTTTCAGAGAAATATTATTAGTATTTCATAGAGCGAGTAATAAAATTGATATTTCTGGTGTGAAAAGCAGAAAATCAAATTTGAGTTGATGTGAATTGAAATATTAGCATCATGTGCCATGTGATGAAAACTGTAAAATCTTGTTTCTGCTGATCATATTAAATGGGTACAAAACAGGTCACCTATTCACCTTAATATTCTACACAAAGCAAATGCTTGAATAAATTTTTTTCTTTTTTCTTTTTTCTTTTTTTTTCCAAACAAAAGAAATAATATACTTATAAAATATTGATAATATTCCCTAGTCTAAAAAGTCACCCACTGTCAAGAAAGACAAGCAATGACTTGGAGCAATAGCTTCATAAGAACCTATTTCTATTCTCTTTACTAAATTTTTTGGCCTTATGAAAAGAAGAAAATAACTCTAAAAGCCCACAAAGGGCAACGCTCATCACAAGTCGTCATAACTATCTTATTGCTATTCTCATTCCATCAAACGCCAAAACTATCCTATCACCTTCTCACCTCTTTTCTGATCCCAACAAACAAAACGGGAAAGAAAGGCACCTCTACACCTTCGGAAAATCACGATTCCAGCTTTGCGTTGGGCGAACTCAATCCAGTAGAAATGCCCCGGATACGGGAGTTGAACGGGGACATGAAGTTGGGCTCTTCTCCTTGCAAGATTTTAAGGGACGGCTTTAAACTGATGTACTGCTTGACATATAAATTAAAATTATTTAAACCATGCACACACAGTCACACTCTACTGTAAAATAAAGGGATTCAAGTTCAGATTTTCAAGTACCTTAGTAACATCCTTGAAGAAAGCACTGATTTCTTCTTCGGTGAGACCACCTTCATCAGCATTTTCCTCCCACCCCAGTGAACGTAGGAATGCAGCCTCTTCCTCCTCTGAAAATATCGGATCAGAGCTAGAATGCTTCTTTCCATTGCTAACATGATTCTGCCTATCACATGTCACGTCACCTCTGACCTCAGATGAATCCTCTAAACCAAGGTTAGCACCGGATGAGGAATCACCAGTCTGAGAAGTATTGGCATCATACACATCGTCCACATCAGAGAGCTTATCTGAAAACGATGGAGACATTGCAGTCCCAGAATCCAGTACAGATGAGGAGTTTGATGAGGGAGAATCAACAATAGAAGTGTTCTCCTTAGATTTCTTCCGGACAGAGTTGAAAAATTCATTCCGGCTTTGAGCTTGGTTGGTTGGTCTCCTCTCAAGCACAACCAATGCAGGCTTGCGTTCAGCAACTCCATTGTTGAGCTGGCCCCTAGATGCTGTAGATCCAGAAACAGATGGAGAAGCAAGTGTAGAACTGACTGATGTGTTACCACCTGTTGGACTAGAGCTGTCCTTCATTATAGGAGAAGTACCATTTTTTTCTCGCACTGGCTTGAGAACATGGAGTTTCCCCACATTGGATGCCTTTGCAACATCACCCTTCACAGGCCCACTCACTTTATTTTTCGGTTTATCTGGTGAATTCAAAACCTGAACCGAATATCAGAAAAAATAAATGATTTATTTCATTAAAAATCTTAAATTATAATGTGCTCCTGCAAAAAGGATGAAGTAATCAAGTAACCAAAAAACTAAAAATTGTACTAATTATAACTTACGGGCCATAAAGTGCATCGTGTTCATATTCATCAGACATAAAGCCCATTTTAAGCACCCTTTAGTAATCCAGCTCATTTCATAGAACATACCCCCAAAAGAGATCGAGCAAAAGAATCGTGATGGTTGGCCAGCATGTTTGATCTAACCAGAAAAATATTGCTCTTTTAATGCAAAAAGGCATTTATCAGGGACTTTTTAGTTTATAGCATACTGTTGAATCATTGCTAGGATCAATTTGCAAATAGATAAGTAGAACAACAAAATCAGATTTTTGCTTGTTTTTGTAACGAAGGCAATTTCTACCTTTCACAACATGATGATCAGGAATTCTGTTAGTCTCCTACAATGCTTAAAACTACAGCGAAAGCTAATCCAAATCTAAACCAAACGAGACCGATCATAACCTATCGTACACATTTCAAACCATCAACCATTTCATTAAAAAAGGTCTTGCCTGCTTCCTGCAACAATTATGGGCTAACTAAACAATGAAATACAGGACATTTTAACATACAGTGATCTCTCCAACTAAATTACAGTGTCAAAAAGATAAAATTGAACCTATCCAGATAATAGGCGACCATCCGTAGTAGATAGATTTATCACTTAGCATGCTAAAATTTGCATTCAATTTAATTTAGACCAATAAACATTTTTCTGCAAGCTTTTTAGAACTAGAGATAACCCTAAAAGCGAGATAAAAATAATAAATATATTCATTTGACAACAAATTCAGAGAGTTTCTCCCTAAAGTCCAGCGGGCAGACGCATTGACAAGAACAGGTAAGTAGCATGATTGAAGAGCACTAAAAAGAAATTTTGATGAAGAGCGGGATAGATATTACATTAACCAAGTATTCATAAGAAAGCAATGAGCTCAAAACAAATACTAATAGAATATAGAAGGATTCCCCTGAAAATCAAGATAGATAGAACTGTTGTCAAAATCATACTCATGATACAATCTCACCGGTCTAATTTCATTTTAAAAAATTTCAACTATTAACCCTTCCACAGTCAGCAGTTGCCCGTAACTACACACAAATTTTGCACTAATCTTCCTTAATCTGATTCAACTAAATATCAATCTGGATCACTGGATAACAGAACGAGATAGAGATACAAGAGTCATACAAAATAACATTTAAGAGATGTTTAAACTTTCAGAATACTTTTAATAAACATGTTACTGCAACATAATTAACTACTCCAAGGTAATCACAAGGGGTGGACTACACAAAGCTGAAGAATACACACAAATTAAAACTCTTGGGGATCATATACATGAATTTCCCCTCACATTTGTCATTGATTCATGCAAGACTTCCAAAAAAAACCCAATTTAAATTACAATTATCTATTTTCGTAATTATTCATTAACCGAATTATAGGTTGAGTTTTCTTCAAACTACCACAAAACTAAAAATAAGTCACAGATGAGAATAGTGAGGATAATTTATCTCTTACCAAAGCTTTAGGCGTTGTCGGAGTCACAGGAATTAATTGCCTAGACTTTTTGATAGCTAGTTCATCAAGTCTCTGAGTTCCCACAGATAACTACAATAAACAACATTAAGTATCATGCTATTATCAGACTTATAGTTAGATGACATAAAAGACAGCGAAACCCACCATAGGAATAATATGACCACGATTAGGAGACTGGGCGACGGCTTCTGCCATATTTAGACAGCAGGTTGTGCCCAAAGCCACAGCTGTAGAACTAGATGGAGCTGCTTGCTGCACAGACGAGAAGCTAGTCACGTTGCTTCCAACTAAAACTGGAACCTCAGCCAAAGCTGATGTCCACTTTTCACCACTGACAATAGATGAGGAGCCAACAGGTAGGCTCTGAATGGCAGAACTCAAGCCAGGAGATGGGACTCTTCCAACCTCAGGAACAGATGCTCTTTCTTCTGCACCCAACAACGGAAAATCTCTCTGGAAAAATGTTTTTTTCACCCCACCTATGGGACTAACCTTGGCAGCTAAAACATTAGCATCAGTTCCACTATTAGAGCTTGAATTAGTAACAACTTTCTTATGCCATGTATCTGCATGTTTACCAGAAACCATCGAATGAGAACGCCTAAATCCATCCCTCTCAAATTTACTTAATGTGCTACCTGATGCATCTGCAAAACCCATGCGTCGATTATCACTGACACAGGCATCAAATGCATCCTTCTCCCAGTCCCTATCATGTTGCCTACCAAAACTACTGTGAGACCTCAGACGGGTAGAACCTTTACTACTAGAACTTCGGCGGAAATATGAAGAGGTAGTTCTGTCAGGGCTAAATGATCGTCCAAAATCGTGACTATTACTATTCACAAATGATTTATTTCTTGCAAGCTTCGATGAGGTTTGATCATCTAAACAATAAAAAAACTATTCAATACATGACCAAGTCAAAAAGCTATAACTGCTTGTAAAAGTGACTTTTTATCATAGTAAAATAAAATTACCTGGATGTTGTGATGTAGAGCCAACACCATTCAAACTTCCGCCATTTTTCAACCATTCCGGTACTAAAGTGGGCTCACTTCTCTCCATAACTAGCACTAAACATGTTCACTATGAAACATAAATGAGAAGGGACAAACGATGCTTATAGTTAATGACTGCACATCAGTGCACCAATGCCCACTTATCGCCACGTCTACGCTTCCGACATAATCAAGAATCCATAGCACCAGAGCTAGACTAATCCGTATCCCTGTATGCTAAATTTTCATTACAGTAATCCCGTTTGGCTTCACCAAAGTACCCCAATCACCAGCTCCAAAACTCATCAGCAAGGACCTTGACAATCAAGGATCAAAAGAACATGTCTAGCCCTCCAATAAACTCACATTCAAATCAATAAATCTAAATTTCGATAAGCAGGGAAACTAGGGTTCTATTAACCCTAATGTATAATATATACACGCTCTATGAATCCATAAGTACAAAGTAAGACAATTCACTGCCCAGGAAAAGATTCAATAAGAAATTCTAAAGGACTCCGTGCTCAAGTAGAGCAACCCAAGAAGACCCTAATATCTCAACCACAAATTAATAAAGCCCGCAATAAATTTATCCCCGCTCCACGCATAAACAACCCAAGAACAGAGCAATCCTTCAAAAAGAAACGAGACCTATGTGAACAGAAGTAGAGATAATCAAACCCTATACCCTGGAAAAATTCATTAAAAATAAATAAACACAAAAAATTCCTAGGGTTTAAAATGTTAGGTAACATGGAAATTTCCTAAAAATGAAAAATATAAATCAAACACAGCCCTTATATATATATATATATATATATATATAACTAAAATATATTCACCGAACCCGATTTTTCTGGATTAAAATAGAAAACTAAAATCTATACCCTCAATAGTCGTCTGTGTGAAGAAAATAACCCGAGTCCTTCGTATACGCCGCCTCAGAGTCCTTTAATGTCGTTTCAGAGTCTGAAAACAGATATGTTTCGACATTTTTTTTTCTATAGAGAGAAGAACTACCACTAGATTTTCTAGGCCTCTATGCAAGCTTCGTAGCAACTGTTATGGAAGAGACGAAATCAAATATGTGTATATCAGAGACGAGAGAATAGAGATAGAGATTTTGTATGTATATGCGTTTGTATTTTGAGGAAGTTGTGCTTCCTGTCTCAGTTTTTATATGTTATGAAAGTCTTTTTTTTTTTTTTTTTCTTATTTAAGCCCTAATTTATTATTCTCTCTTTCGCTGGCTATTACCCTAGGATTCAGTTATTTGAAAATTATTTAAATTAGTGGTTTTCATAGAATTTTTTACTATGTTAATATCATAATGTTAATCATTAGAGTGTCATTATATGTATTTGCGTACGAACTGCGATCGAATAAATAAAATTCTCAAGGACAACATTATTTAGTTGAGAATTAAATTAAGATTGTTTAATTATTTAATTAAAATTCAATTCACATGTAATTAAATTTAAATTTTTTAATTAAAGTAACCATTCACACACACGTATTTGATGAGTATTACATTTACTAAAAAATATGAATGAAGAAAAAAAAACGTCCAAGTTAGAATATTATTACTAATTAAAAGCTGATGATATAAGAAAAAAATGAAGTGTATTTAGGGTGCTTTGATTAAATTAAGTGTTTGACATTATAAACTTTTATCTAAAAATAATGTAAAGAAATAAGATTTTTATTTTGTATTTTTTTTAAGATAAATTAGAAAGGCAATTGTTTCCGTAGATAAAATAGGTTATGATAAATATATAATTATTATATTTAAAAATTAACACTAAATCTTAAATAAAAATTTAGAATTATGGAAATGTTATATGTATGTTTTCTTGCTAATGTATGATGATGGAAATATCTTAAAAATTAGAAGATGATGTTTGGTTGATTCCAGATACAACTATATTGGTACTAACTTGTATCTAAAGACAACCTGTATTTTCGCACATTTATATAACTTGCTGTCATATTTTAATTTTATTCCCTTTGAAATTTCCAAAACTACTCCAACCATGACTTTTGATTTATTTTTTATTTTTAATGACTTTGAAAACAAGAGAGAGTTTTGGAACATATATTTTAGTCTAATTGATTTTTTTTTTTTTTGAAAAAAAGATTAATGGAAGTATATAAATCAAGGTTTGAGGTTTTATTTTCCCCTAGTTTATTTGACTCTATTGTGAAAGTATTATTTTTTTTAACAAGAGTTTACCTTTGCACTATGATATATTGTTACTCCATCGGTAAATTCTATATTCTTACTTTGTTACTTTAATCTGCAGCATTTGTTTTATTCATTATGTCTCTCTTTGTCGTATGGAGAAATTTTCTTTCAGTATATATATCAATTACAATCCATATGCTATATTGAAAAATATATTCTAATCCTAATACATTAAAAGTGCCTAAGCATTGTAAAACATTTTTGAACACATATATTGTCACGCCTCGACCGCAGACGAAACACGACAATCGCCACGTTAACCATAAATTTCAAGGAATGGGTGCACTCCACTCCAAGAAAATTTATAGAAAACATAAGGCTTGCTATCAAGTACCTATAGGACTGAACAACTGATAACAACGGGTACCACCCGAGGACATCACTTTCATAACGTATCAACGAGGATTTACAAATGTACAAAATACAACGTTGTAACTCAGTCTGAAGAAAATATACACAAGCGATATAACATCATGAAAGCCAAAAAAGATACATCAACAATCTCGCCAATAGATCCGCCAAATTTTACACAAAAAGAAAAGTACCAAAGCACTGATCAGATGACGAGCAACGATAGGCAACCTCCAACCAAAAAGATATCAACAGCCTGAAAAGGAAGGGAATGATGGGGGTGAGCAAAACCACTAGCTCAGTGAGGTGATAAGTCGGTCACCCCAACCCTTATACAAAGCATGTACTCACACTCGCGGCTCATAACAGAAAATCCAACATTTCGTCCCACATCAATTATTTCTTACTCAATATACAAATTAAAGAAAATAAAACATATGTACGCATTTACGAATAACACAATTTGTTCAAACAACATGTTATCACATAAAAGACGCGTGGCCAATATCTTTTTCGAACTGAGCTCTAATTCGAGAGTCAGTCCGAGCCCGTCACCATTACTCTAGCTAAAATGCATGTTAATATTATTTCTCAATGCACACCAAGTACTAAAGTTCACAATTCAATATCGATGTGATCCCTGAAATGATCAAGCATATACACATATATGACATGCATGTCCCACGCCAGTGACGTTGACTGAATTTATAATAGACTGATCTATCTAACGATCACCTTCCAGAGTATCAGTATTTGGAAAATGGACAGGTGCCCCGTTAGATCTAACTCACCCGGGTTTGCCAAGCCACAGGCGACTTGTTTGTCACTCTAACTCACCCGAACCGCGACAATTCGGACTACTTAATCAATGTCGCTCCAACTCACCCGAACCGTGACCAGTTCGGGCTACTTAACCTCAGTATCAGGTATGCATATGTATCATCAAAGGCATAACAACTCAAGTCATAGTGTTAATCAACACACAAGTCACAAGAATAACAAGAGATCAGTCCTCAAATAATTCACAATAGATGGTATCAGAATCGAGCCGGCAAGGCTCCACAACATAAGTTAAAATCATTAATACTCATAACATATGGCTGACAAGACTCTGTATGAAAATACTACAAGATAATCAATGAATCAAATTAGGCCAATCAGATCAAACCAGAACAATCGAGTCAATCAGGCTCTTTACCACTTAACACATTACCAATTAATTTTCTTATCAATTAACAAAAAAAAAACGAATGCAAACTTGTCGAGGGTCTACACTTCCCACAAGAGAAGGCGTTCCCGAATTATCAACTCACCAGAAAATGACTATCTCTCACCTGAATCTGAAGTCAGTCCCTTACCCATTCGTCGATGGTTCTTTACCTAAAAAGGAGATAAGCAAATAAATACAAATCAACATGCATAACTATTAGGCGATAACATCGTCTTTCATTGTTGTCGATATTAAACAAAAACAGCCCGTATCTCCTCAACATCATCTCCTAATCTCACATAACCCGTTTCAGATAATTTATTAAACGAAACGATAGGAAATAAATTTGAATTCGACATAAAAGTTCTGAAATTTTCCAGTCAGCGGAAGTTTACGAGAAAAATCACAACTAATTGTAGAAAAATCGGATTGAGGCATTTCAAGTGGATACGGAAAGCTAACGATTTCAGCTATGTACAGAAATTGAGTTTGCAAATTTTTGAGAGCAATAGCTACATCAAAAGCAGTTCGAACAGTAGCTGCGAATTTGCCCAATACCAGAAAAAAATACCCAACAAAATTACAAAATCATGGAAAAGGAAGTTTGATTTACACATTACTTACCTCAATACAACTTAGACACCACCTAAAATGAGAGTTATAAGAGATAATTTGATCCGCAAGGGTTTCTCCTCTCAATTCTCTATTTCCCCTCTTTCTCCTCACGTTTTTTTTCTTTTTATTGTTATTATGAAATAATGTAGCCTTAATAATAATATTTATATTATTTAAGTGGACTGGCTTTGGGCCACAAACAAATAAATTTTGAGCTAAAAAAAAATTATAGTTGGCTAAGACATTATATATATGTTTTATTATTGTAATTTTATACTGCCCATTGAATTTACCTGCAAATGGCCACAGAGTTCACCTTCGCAATTATAGGAAATTAATTAGTAATCATCTCTTCACCCTCACATCGAGCTCTTCAACTTCTGCTCTTTACCATTTGTCTGTAATTACTTCATTATCTTTTCACCTTCCCTTCCTAAATCTCTTGACCTCCTATCCATTAGTACATCTGCTGTATAAATCGTTTTCATTCAAAGGTCCACGGCGCTTCTCTGCCCTCCCACCACCATTGTTACAATTTCAATTTCAATCCTACAAAAATGATTTTCTTTGCACGCGGTGACGTCGAACTCCGCCTCTCTATGGTACGTTATTTCTCTTTTATGCGGTTGAGCCCCTAAATGCGTTGTTTTCTCTTATGTAACTTTGTTTGAAGAAATTGATGCTTTTATTATTGGAAGAATTAAATGGATTCTTCCAAATACTGGATCTATTTACATGTGTTTTTCCCTATTTCAATTTTATTATCTCATATGCTTGCTTTGAGCTATTTAACACAAATCGTAGAGTGCTCTATTTGGATGTTTTCGCATCTCTGAAAAATACAGAAATACTGTTCTCGATCGGGTCCCAAATCACTGATTTAGTATTTCTTATTAGACTGGATTACCCTTTTTGGTTTATCTTTAATGCTGCTTATGGTGTTGCTTTCTATGCTTCTTGATTTATCATCATCCTTACGAGGGTAATGTTTATCTGGTATTTCTATAGTTTGTTGTGAACATGATATTTCTTCATTTGACTTCTGTATTAAAGAACTCGAAGGTCCATCAAAATGCAGTATCACACTTTATTCTGCAGTGCTTATATTCTTCAAGAATGTAGTATTTTCTTTATATAATTCCTTCGTGCATTATACGGGGAAGAAAATTTATTGGCTTCTTTGCTGGGGAACTAGAGAGCTGCTACCAAAGTGTTGCACGTGGAAGGACCCTACAAATAATATTTCATTAAACAAAAGAAGACCTGCATTATTGCTTTATGTTCTTATTACAAAGGTAGAGGATTTCTATTATGTGTTGCTTCGAAGGTTTTTCTCTCTTTGAAAGCTCATGGTATATATTTACCTTTTAGTACCAAGAGCCATTTAGTTCTATGACTCATATGGAATCTGCAAGAAGAACTTGTGATTATTGTATTTCTCATTTGTACGTAATGGTAAGCTTAACTTTACATCAATTATTGGCTGATGGGCTCTCTGGTTGCTCCTATTGTGAGATTGACTATGTATTTAATTATTTTTAACTTTTCTTTCACATCACAGAAAAGTGAGTGCATCAGGGTAGATATACGGCAAATATTGGAATCAGAATCAGTGGTGTTGAATGAATGCAGATGCATAAGGTGTAATCCAAGGTCTTCACAACAATAGTTGGGGATGGAAGAACCCAGAAAGCTATAACTAAACGTGTAGCACAAAGTACAAATCTTATTGAGGTGTGTATTTTTTTGCCTTATGCTTACATTGGTTTTGAGATTCTGTAAAAAATTCAGAGTTCTAAAGCTCTAAAGTGATGCATCACTTTTGAGCAGGCAGCTGAACAAGATTATGAAATGGAAAAACTAAAGTAAAGAATTGCAAAGTTATATGGAGGTGTTGCTGTAATTCAGTATTTCTTCAGTTTTTTCAAGTTGTATTTAGTGTGCATATAACAGCAAAAACATTGACTCTTTGAAAATTGAAACCTGAAGGTTGGTGCACAAACTGAAACAGAGCCGAAGGAAAGAAATTTAGAGTAGAAGATGCTCTCAATGCAACTAAGGTATGCTATGAGTTCAAGCTCTTAAACAATTATCTTCTTATAGTTGCTGTTGAAGGGACATGGTTTTAGTAATGAAATTCTTACTGTTTTCAGACAACTGTTGAGGAAGGAATTGTTGTTGGAGGTGGATGTACATTATTGAGGCTTGCGTCCAAAGTTGATGCTATCAAGAAAAATCTGGAAAATGGGGAAGAGAAGGTAAGAAGTTTGTCTAAATTTTTATTCTTAAAGTTAAAATTTGATGGTAAAACATTTTAATTTGATTATTGAATTTTGTGTAAGGCGTAAACATCTTTTAGTTATTCCAAACTTTATCTTAGCAGTTCTAATCATCGGGATGGCATCTTTCAGGTTGGAGCAGACATAGTGAAAAGAGCTTTGAGTTATCCAACCCGTAGTTCCACTGCCTCATCGTCTTCCTTTATTCAAGTCATCATGTTGTTAGCATAAAATTTGGTTTACCAGACTTTACCAATTGATCTCATGGCCAAAAATAATGCATTTCGTCTATGTTCTATTCATGAAATTACGAATAACTAATTCTTCACCTGTATATGCATTTAATTGCACATTTAAACAAATTTGCAGCCATTTACATTCGAACCTAATTTTGAATGGATGAAGAAATTCCTTAGTTTTCCATCTGAAAAATCTGGACTCATTGAAATAATTTTCATTAATTGCTCCACGTAGAGATGGCTATATGATGCCATGATGTACCTACAATTTGCATGGGTGTTGCTGCATCCATGGGCTTTCCTTCTAGCCTCTGGGACTAAAGGGGAAAGGTTCTGCTTGCCAAATGCAATGCATCACCCGCTTACAACACCTAATGGTAAAGTATATAATCATCCCTTTTTGTTTTATAGTTTTGGATTCTGTTACTCATTCCGATAGTTATTTATGATACATTTGCCAATGACTTTTGACATTCATTACCTATAGTCCTATTTCTTTGTACAATTTCTTTATCATCTTTCTGTGTAGGATACACAACCATACTAATATTTCTAAAACTTCTTTGTGTTGCTGAGGCATTCTTCTATGTAAAACTCTTATCTGATATGTAATGAAGCATTGATTGATAAGACACATGTCCGCTTTTTCCTTTAAATTTTATTGCGCAAATTTCTTTAAAAATAACTCAAATTCAATATTATACAATATTAACATTATCACAATCCTACATAAACAAAATATATATGTAAATTTAAACACTAACTATTAATTATCTTTATTTGAATTATCAAAACACTCCTCCATTGTCTTACATATTTTTTATCCAAAAAGTTTACTATGCAATCAAATGAGTGAAGAGATACTAAGTATATATCATGCTTTTAATTTAAATCAATTTTAAAAATATAACTCAAATTAAGATATACGACAATTTTGGAAAACTAGTCACACTAAAGTGTTAGCTGTGTTTGATAGACAGTGTCATCCAAGGTGGCATCAAAATTGTTTTCCAAACAACATAAATTAAAAGAAGTTGGACCTTTCAATTCTTATAAAAGTTGTAGAATTTTTTTATACTAATTTTATAATTTGTTTTTAATATAGTCTTTTTAAGTAATAAATATTTAAGAGCATTTTATGTGTGGTATGTTAAGCAAATGTATTAATTTTGAAATTAAGATGTTTTTCATTATTATAAAATTATATATATATATATATATATATATATATATATATATATATATAATTTTATTTCTGTTGATAAAGTTTATTGTTAAATTAATGCAAAACATAAAATGCGAAGCTAGGTATAAGATGTGAGTCTTATTCTTTTTATTTGTTAAAATATATATTCCCTCCGTCCCACCCAAATTAAGGGTAGTTTTTGCTTTTTGCACTTGAATTAAAGAATATTATTATTTAATGTATAATGAATAATTGTATTAGTGGGAGTGTTGATCCTATATTTTAATTGTATTAGTGATTGTATTAGTGGGTGCGTAAGTCTCATGTGTGTAAAAAAAAATTATTTATGACTATCTAGTTCGATTGACAATGAACTACTTCCTTTCGCTCTCTGTATCATCAATCTTCCTTTATTAAGTCTAGAATGCAGTAGGGGCAGATCCAGAAAATATTTTTGAGGGCATAGTCGACATGTAATTATAAAATATTATTTATTTAAATTTTAAATTTATATATAAATAAATTAAAATGCATAAATTATTGTTGACACCATTTAATTTTCTTTTATAAAAAGAAATTTAACGTATTATTATCATGCATTTATAGTATATATTTTTAAAAAAGTAATGAATTGAATGTATATATTTATGTTGCAATTAATAATTTAAGTAATAAGTGAATAATGAAAATATGAATGCTTTTATAAAACATGAATATTAATATATTGTGTGTATATATGAGTAAAGTAAGAAAAAAATACCAAGGTTTAAAAATAAAATAAAAAGAAAAGGTGTATGATAGCATTAGAGAATCAAGCATATGATGTATAAAAAAAATAGAGAATACAAAGAAATTATATAAATATAAATAAAGAAATGAATAAATTATAAACTAAAGTTGTGGGAATAATGTAAATTTAAAAAGGAATAAATAAAGAAAATAGTAAATAATAGATAAAGTTGTAGAAATAATAATAATATAAATAAAATAAATGTTTTGAACTCTCAACCCCAGCTAGTGCACTGCAGGTGAGCTACTATATATATTAGTTATTATATCCAATATATATAAGCATTATTTTCCATTTTGGGGGTACAACTGTATCCTATACTGGATCCGCCTCAATGCAGTAAGGACGGTGCCTTTCATGTTGTTATTCCTACTGTTGATGTTGTTAAGCTTTTTAAGCTGTAGTTATTTTCTTAATGGAAGGAGTTACACTGAGAACAACAGGATTGGTACAGTGCATTATTATCTTATGATGAAAAGATGGGGAGTAGCTATTGGATTGGTGCTCCTTACTCCATTACATCCTTAAGTCTGGAATAATAGGAGCTATAGCTCACTTGAAAGAGATAATAAGGTACATCCTCAATTATTCTTTGGGTGTGACGCTCAAAATAAAAAAAATTGACTATCTTGATGGAATGAAGGGAGTATATAGTAAATTAATAAATAGTTGTAAAAATGTATCAAATTTGTATGAAATTGTTTTACACTACTCCCTCATTCCCTTTCAAATATGAGCATATTTTTTCTATTTTTAGCGTCTCACTCAAATAAATTTATTTTTGTTTTTACATACACTCACTAATACAATTAATATATGGGGTACACACTCTCACTAATACAACTACTCATTATACATTAAATAATAGTAATACTTTTAATCCACGTGCAAAAAGCAAAAGATCTTATATGGATAGAATGGAGGGAGTATTTTTTTTATTAAATATTACTCCATTAGTCTCTCAATAATTTGTAACATTTCATTTTGGGTATAAAAAATTTGCACATTTCTAGACAAATAAAAAGTCAAAATAATCATTTATTTTTATATATTTTATAAAAAAATGCGACCACCTAATATACGTAATATACTTTATTATTTATTTATCATTATAAACTATAATAATATTTCTAAAAATTATCATATTTCTTAATCTGCTTGATGGGAGAGAGTTCAAATTACTGTAGACAAAATGAGTTATATTATTTGTTAGTAGGGTGAGCGGTATGGTGTACCAAATTTTTTGAGCTATACCCCATACTATACCAAAAATATTAGTATTAGAAAAGTCATACCTTACCATATCGAAAATTTTGGTATATCATAATTCGGTATACCGAAACTTCGATATAAGAAAATGGCAAACCTTTTGCTTATCGATATTTAAGTATACCTTACCATATTGATTATTTCGGTAAATACCGTCAATACAGAATGATCGATACATCGTTTTAGATGTACTAATCTATTATATCGTTAAAATTACATTATAAATTTATAGAAAACAATGATAAAATCCAAATAATCAATCATAAACTACAATGAAATTGATAAAAATAAATGTATGTACATAATCCACAAATTACAAACAATATGGAAAACAAACAATTCAAAATTAAAAATATTTAAAACATAATAAAGGTAAGAGTTTCATATTAATGAGTGATTGATGTACCTGAGAACGAATAAGTTCTAAGTTAATCTAATACACTCCTAGATTGAAATTAAAATAAAAATAAAAATAATTACAATTATATCTAAATTTAAAATAATAAATCCTATAATAGTTACGTGCAAGGAATGTTCTCCAAAATTACACTAAATTTAGTGAATAATTTTAATATATTAGAATTTCTTTTAAGTATATATACCTTATTAAAATAATTTATAGTATTTCGATATATATCAAAATATCGCGGTTTTAAAATTTTGCATACTTTTACTGTACCAAAAAAAAAATTAATACGGTATCATACCTTAACAAAAATTTCGGTATACATAAAAATTCGATAAATTTGATATTTTTCGATATGGTAAGTGCGGTATATCAAAATTTTCGGTATTTTTTCCAGCCCGTATCATTTTTATTTATTTAGAGTAGCTCTATTTGTTACACTCAAACTATCTATTTTTTATCTGTTTTACAAGTAATTCTACAATCTTTAATTTAATATCACAAACATAATTTCCAAAGTGAAAGTGTTTAAACTTTTTAACTAATAAATAAATGAACATTATCCAAAACGTATTTACTCATTTTGGCGGGAGGCATTTTGGAAGTCATGAATGGTTATATTCAGGCCGACGAGCCACGTGGCACCGCGTTGATGTATTTCCAATTTCGGCTACCATTTTACAAACTGGTCAAAACATTAGACTCCTCTCCCAATTGCCTCTTCAACCCCCGTTCACACGAATCACCCCTCACAACTCTCCTCTTTTTCACGCACAACATCTGCTCTCTCTCTCTACATTCACCCACCTATACCTCTTCTCTCATGTTATAGTTATACCCATCGAGGGTTTGACTGAAACTATGATGAACTCCAAGCTCAGAAGGGACAGCCACAACCACCACCGCCTCGTTCGCCGGAACGCTATAAAGAACATCGACTACGATGCCGGTGACTCTGGCTTTGCTCCGTCTTCTTCGTCTTCGGTTTCTTCCCCCGAGGATCGACCCGTGTACAAAACGCGCTCGCTCGACCTGATGCCCCTGACCGGTCGCACTAGCTTTCAAATTAAAGGGATTAAAGGGGAGGACGATGAGGTTTTTCGGTTTCTTGGACTCAGACCCGATGATCTATCGATTCCTGTCGAAGCTTGGGAGGCGAGAAAGAGTTTTTCCCCTTCGAGTAAAGTTAACGCAGCTGGAGATTGGGGTTTGACCAAGTCGCCGAACGGTGTTGAGGATAGAATTTGGGTCAGCGATGATCAATTGGAAGATGTATTGGACGATATTCAACATACCATTGGTAAAGTTAATGTAAATGGAGGGAATAGCAAGTTGACTGTTCTCGGTGAAAGTGAAACTGTGAGCATTAGGTCGTCAAAATCAGCGCCTCTTCCTGTGATCACAGGATATGCCTTGGATAGTATTCTCAATTCAGGTGATAAGGATAATTTTGGAACAAGAACGAAAATCGGTGATGCTGAAGCGAAGGATGGAAATGAAGCTGTAACCGATGATACGAGTGAAAACCTAGTGAAAAGTCCCTTAGCAAGCAACGGAGGTGCGGGTATTAGAGGCTTCAGGCCGCCACAGTTGGCCCCTCCTCCGGCATTGATGCGGTCGGCTGTGGACCATACGACCTCCACCTGGGATATACTGATAGGATTTGGCCCTCAAGATGACCAGGATTTGAAGTCCCCACTGAATGTCATTCGAAGTTTGAATGTTGAAGTAGATGAGGAACTTGATCGGAGATATATTTCTGGAGTTCAAGGGCAAAGTGATGATTCCGTGTTCAATGATGGGGGTGCTGGCTCGGAGTCATGTTCAAATTCTTCAGATGATGAAAATGTTGGTAATTCTGCTACCTTGATCGTTGAGAATACTTACACTATCTCGCCCAGCGCTTCGTTCAGGTTTAATATCACGTCTTGGCAAAAAGGTGATTTCCTTGGAAGTGGATCTTTTGGAACTGTGTACGAGGGATTCACGGAGTAAGTCATTTATTTGTTAACCATTTCAAGATTTAATGGAAGATTGACATCTTATTATTGACAGAAAGAGAAAAAATATATACTTTGGCAATATATTTGTTTGATTGAGTTTTTTCTTTCTTTGTTAATTCTTAGAGTAGTTTTGAGTTTAATTTGTGTTTTGGTTTCTTCATCTTGCTACACTTGCTGATTGCCTAGACTACTGTCGGAGCAATTTACCCTCTCAGATAGTTTTAAGCACATCTATGAAGTTTAATTACTCATGGCAGCAGTAACTGAGGCACTTTATGAGAGATTAAGAAAACATGCAAATTCATGGATAGGGTTTGGTTTGCTTAGATCCTTGGTCCTTTTCTTCCGAAAGTTCTATTGGTTCTGTGCTGAATTTGGTGTATCATAGTTATATCATTGTAGTCACTGCCAAAGACACATACAGCTTCATGTTTCAATTTGGAGTTGCATCATACTTTTTGGTTCTCACAATCTCTTCCCCACCATTGCTGCAGTGATGGGGACTTTTTTGCTGTAAAGGAGGTATCTTTACTCGATCAAGGCAGTCAAGGCCAGCAAAGCATTTTTCAGCTTGAGCAGGTAGAGTAATTTATAACTTTTTGTTGTTCAATGAACTCAAAGATATTTTGTAGATGCAATGATAAGCAATCATATTGATATATTCTCGCTTATATGGCATGTTTTGTATTGTTCAGGAGATATCTCTGCTAAAACAGTTTGAACACGAGAACATTGTTCGCTACTTGGGCACTGACAGAGTATGTTATTAGCTTCTTTAATAATAAGTCATTCAGCGCTTTTGTGATCTTATTATAAGATGGCAATGTCCTATGAAATTTCATGTTTCTTTTAATTCCTAGCATAAACAATTTTTGTAGGACGAGGCAAAACTCTATATCTTCCTTGAGCTTGTAACAAAAGGTTCCCTTGCAAAACTGTACGATAAATATCAGCTTCGGGATTCCCAAGTTTCTGCTTACACAAGGCAGATTTTAAGTGGGTTGAACTATCTTCATAGTCGAAATGTGGTCCACAGGTGCTTTTACTCATCTTAGTTTTTGTGGTCATTATTAATGTTTTTTTTTTTTTTAAGGCCTCATATATCTTCCCTCGAATTATTATTATTATTAATTTTATTTTTTAGTTTACTTTAAGATGATCTTATTTATCCCTTATTAGCGTCTAGCCAATATATGTTAACTGGATATTATTTATTGTTTGAAATAATTGCTGTTTTCTTTTAATCATTACTATCCCTCTAAGTATTGAATGTGATTGTCGTGGTATTTATACCCACAAGTCAAGGAGTTCTGCCAGTTCAGTTATGTTACTCAAGCATTGTATGGATAGTAGACATTTTACTACAATAAATTAGCGTCTTACTAACTCTGTGTTTCTGTTCTCTTCAAGGGATATCAAATGTGCCAATATATTAGTGGATGTTAGTGGCTCTGTGAAACTGACAGATTTTGGATTGGCAAAGGTGGGTTTCTGGTCATATCATATTATATTATATTTTGGTGTGCTTGATGTATTTTGGATATTTAAGAAAGGTTCTTTTATGTGTTTTCTCAGGCTACTAAACTCAATGACATCAAATCTTGCAAGGGGACACCATATTGGATGGCCCCAGAGGTGACTTCCCTGGCTGTATCTTGATAACTCAAATGTTAAAGTCAAATTTTTAGCAAGCAAAGTATTTTCCATTGAGACAAGCTGCAATATTTCAACCATTTGATAACTCGCGCATTTTCTATTGAAAAGTATGAATAAGCAGGACTAGTTTAAAAGAATGTTTTAGCATCTTTTATCACAACGTGTAACAAATATATTTTGAAGTTTATCATATTTAATTTCTGAGTGGTGTCATGTTCATAAACATTATGGCTTATGATCCACAAAAATGGCTTGATTTAAACTTAATGCTTAATTACGTTAGGTTGTGAATCGAAGGAACCGCGGATATGGTCGTGCTGCTGATATATGGAGCCTTGGGTGCACTGTGTTGGAAATGTTAACTGGTCAAATCCCTTACTCTCACTTGGAAGGGGTATGCTATTTACCCAACAAATTATGCTATATTTCATGCTGACTATTTTCCAATTTGAAAATTTTAGATTTCAGTAATGTTACCTTAATAATGATTAATTTGCAACTTACAGGAAGATTTTATTTTTTTTCATTCCTTTTCTTTTCTGGACTAAGTGTATACTGGTCACCTCTGCCATTTGAATTGGGTGGTTCATTCAAATTTATAGTTGTAGGCATATTCTTACTTCTCTGTTACTCAAGATTTTCATCAACAAGCCTAAAGTTGCACAGAATATCGGTTATTATTTCTGCAATCAAGGTTAAATATTTGCTTAGTCCCAACTATTCCATCTTTTCCAAAATGGTGTAATATCTTACAGCTGTTGCACAGTAAAGGTCTGTTTTAAAAATTCTTTATTTTTTACACGTTTTTTTTTTTTTGTACCAGATGCAAGCGTTGTTTAGAATAGGTAGAGGGGAACTTCCACGTATTCCTAATACCTTGTCAAAGGATGCTCAGGATTTCATCCTCAAATGCTTGCAAGTGAACCCTGATCATCGTGCCACGGCTGCTGAACTGTTAGAGCATTCATTTGTAAAGAAGCTACCTCCATCTCTTCCAAGTCCTGCATCTCCACATTATGCCATTCAATAGCAAGAGAGCCCATTAAGATTCAATGGTTGAAGATGGTAAGATAGATAGACATCTGATTGAATTATTTATTACTCTTGCAATTATATTGATGCTTCTTTATACGCTAGTTATTGCTGGAGAGGTTCCCCGTGCGATTGGGACAAATATCAGTGCTTGATGTGGATGCAATAATCTTATTTTGATCTTGCATCTCCAAAAAATGTTTTGACCTATGTAGATTCACATGCTGTATAGCTTCATTCACTTGATTCTAGTGTTTTTTGCCTTTTGACATCTGACTTTCCTTTGTATTTGACAGGGAAACTTCCTTGGACCCAACCAAAAGGTGTCTATGGAGAGTCATGTTGCCCTTAAAGATCATGATAACCCAGTAAGCGAGTCAACGAGGGCAGGGCAGCAAGACGGTTGTCCCGGGTACATATTCTGAATTATGCTGGTAATACTTGTGTTGAGATGTGGCGAGGTGATCTCCGATTTGGTATTTGAGTGTTTCAGAAAAAGAACCTTGGAATAAATCACATAGAAGAAACTCATGTGATTTACCTTGGTTTCTAATAGCAGAACAGAACAAAGCAAGCATTGTTTATTCCTTCATTTATCTTGATTATTTAAACCTTGGTTTGTTTTACTCCAGTAGTGGCTCAATTAGAATGTTTGATGTATAGTATGGGGGATAACTTTCAAAAATATGAGTGGTTTTAATTTATGTAAATAGCACATCTATGAATTTTGAAGATTGTACAACTGTCTGGAAAAAACAATACATCCACCTGTTCTATTGGATGCCCTCAATTTCTTAACCTAATTCACGCTAAGGTCTTAAGTGCCAGTTAGTTGTATTATTGGCGGTTGCCAAATGATTCAAGTATAAGTTGATTTAAAAGCTGTTAGATTATTTACATTAAATTAAAAAAAAATTTAATATAATGAATCTTGCTAGGATATATATGTAGAATCTAAATCATTAGATTTTATGATAATCAATCTCCAGATTCTACTCCAACTACCTTTTTAAATTAAGTAACTACTATTATACTCTACATTAAACCTCTAGACCCTACGTGCAAAAATTGGCCTAAACTCATAACACATTCTAAAGTATAAATAATAAAGAAAGAGGTATACCTTGAACTGATATTCAATTACAAAGGTTTGCTCTTCTGCTGTTTTATGTTTTCCTAAAAATATGATTTGAGACTTTCTAACCCAACCAGTTTAAATTATAACTGTTTAACCTTGGGCCGTTTCACAAAATTTTTAATGTTTTAAATTTGATGGCTGGCCCCAAGAAAGTAAAGTCGGCCCAAATAGCTGACTCCGGCCCAAATTAAGAATTTTATAGAGCCAGACTGCCTCAAACCAAATTCGAAATACGGCGCCGCATTGGTGGCGTAATTAGGGTTTTAACATAAACCACGCTCACCCAAAATTTGTTCCTCTTGTGTCTGCTCACTGAATCTCAATCTCCGAGATGCCCAAATCAAAGCGCAATCGCCCAGGTCTACCTTCTTCAACCTTTTCTCTGTTCATTCCATGGCAGTGATAAATCGATTGAAGACTTTTCAGTGACTATTATATCTTTGTTTTTTTGGTTCAGTGAAAATTTGATTTTGAACTTTTGGTTTTATTGATTGATATGCAGTGACTCTATCAAAGACTAAAAGAAGGGAAGAGAGCACAAGGAAAACCTGTTGAATTCGATACGCGATGCTGTTGAGAAGTATGAGTCTGCTTACGTTTTCGCTTTCGAAAACATGAGAAATCTCAAGTTTAAGGAATTCAGAGATAAGCTTAAGTCTTCAAGCAGGTTTGAAAAGTTGTTTATATGTGTATTTTTAGTTAAGTGTGCTTGTATATGCTCGTGAGCTAGCATGAGTGATTTCACTTAAGTTGAGTTATGTGTCCATGTGAAATTCCTTGGTGTTCTATCTATTGTAGTAAACACACAATAGCCCTGCGTCTATTTATGTAGATAGATGATGCCACCCATCTTTGTTTCAAAGAATGTAGCATCTACAGTAACGCGAAGCAGTAGTGGCGCCTCACTTTCATGGTTCTACTGGTGGGGGTTTAAGCCTTGGCCCAGTGTTTTAGCAATTTTTGCTTATCTGTTACTCTTTACATTAATCATAATGTATATTGAATGTTTTTGCGATCGATTTTATGATCTCTCTTTTTTTTTTCTTTTTTTTGGTATGTATGTATTAGTATATACGATAACATAAAATTTGATAAGTGCCTGATTATCTCAACCGTTTTTTAAAAATTATCTCGATTTGTGGTGTCTCAGATTTTTTCTTGGATCAAACAAGGTTATGCAAATTGCATTAGGTAGGTCTGTTGCTGATGAGATTAAACCAGGCCTTTCACAAGATTTCAAAGGTATGTTAATAGGTCTGCATGACACTTTCCTCCTTTCCCTTTTTCTTCTTTAATTTGTTTCGGTGGGTTGGGATGGAGGTTGCAATTTTCTTTCTATTCAACTAAATGGCATATCCTCTATGCAGCTTCTACGTGGAGATTCTGGACTTCTTTTTACTAATTTGCCAAAAGATGATGTGAAGAGGTATGTCATCGGAACAACCTCTTTTGTCTGAATAAAGTTTGAACTTGGAGCAACTTGAAATCAATTGAAATCTTAAACTATCATATCCACAATCAATTTAAGTATACTCTTAAGCTTCTATTCAATTTTGTGCTGGAAAATATTTAGAGGGGGCATATAATCAACAGATCATTATTCACTAATGTAAACTTAATATACAGAGAATTCTAAATCTACAGTCATTATCTGAATTCTTATGTTTTTTATTAGGAAAAATTGCAGATAACTAAATGCTTTTCTTTCACGCTACTGGGTTCGTGTTTTGTCTGTGATTTTTTCTTTGACTGAGAAATGTTCTCAAGTTATATTTTCTAGTGTCTTAATTGTTTTAACTATTCAGAGCTAATTATATACTTGAGACAGAATATTGTTTCTGTTGTTTTGTAGTACTAGTTAAGATTTCCTGTGTAACTATTAAGTCCTCTTATTAATACTGTTGCTATCCTCCAAATTTTTTCAGATTATTCGAAGAATATGAAGAATATGATTTTGCTAGAACTGGGAGTCTTGCGACAGAAAAGGTATGAATCTACTCACTTCCAAAAATATGTTAATTAGATGGAATTGTTCAATGATGTAAATTTTTCAAAATGTGCAACTGGAAACCCCTATTTTCAAAACAAAAGTGATTTATTAAGTTGAAATTTTTAGATTTTTTTGGGGTAAAATCTGACGTGAGGTTAGAAGGAAATGGTACATCATTTATTGTGCTCTGTTGTTGTTACCACAAATTTACAGTGGGGCTTCTATGTTTGGTGCTGGCCTGCCTTTGCTGGCAAGACTTTTTTTGGGAAATAGTGAAATAAAATCTTTTTGGTTAATCTTGCACATAATACATAAATCAAGAATAAAGAAGGAAATGGTTGTTGTCATTTATCTCTTGATATTTCAGTAAGTTAAATTACTGAAATATAAGTTTTGCATGCAGCATAGCCATAACTCTTATTTTCTTATATACGGTTCACTTCTTTAGGTGGAGCTTAATGAAGGTCCTCTTGATCAGTTTACACATGAGATGGAGCCCTTCTTGCGCAAGCAGGGGATGCCTGTTCGATTAAATAAAGGTTTGCCTTAATTCTGTTTTCTTATAGTTAGAAATGCTGTATACACAACTACCCATATAATCTCTATGTATTGCAGCTGTTGTGGAGCTTGTAGCTGACTATGTTGTGTGTGAAGAAGGAAAACCATTATCTCCTGAGTCAGCGAGAATACTGGTAGTATAAAATTCATGATCGCCACTTCGAGTATGAGTTTGTGAGAAAATGCCATTTACCCAAAGAAACAAGTATTTTACTTATCTTTTTGCAGTCATGCTTTATGCGGTAGCACCATTTATTTTGTTGTCATAATATCCTTGCTTAGAGTAGTGATGTGCTAACCTGATGTCCATTGCTCTCTGCAGCGTTTCTTGGGTATTAAGATGGCTACCTTCAAACTCCATTTAATATGTCGGTTGAGTTTTGACTCCGATGATTTTGAGGTTTATAGAGAAGGGTTAGAAGATTCCGACATAGAATCTTCGTAGGATTGTGGAAGTCATGTAAAGTCACGTTTTGCTGGGCATCCTTGAGATCATTACAATATTCATGTTGAAGATGGAGATCTGTTGTTCAAATAGACTTTGGTTTTGGTTATAAGAGATTTTACACAGGCTTGGATGCGTGATACTTTGGAATTGTTGATGTTTTCTCTTACTCTTATTAAGAAAATTTTCATACTGCTTTCCTATGATTGTTATTTGTTAGAAATGATGATTGTCTCATCATGCTGGGGATGAAAAAAGGGCAATATACTTGTATACAAATACTGGCAAATATGCCGTTTTTTTATTTTCCATATGACCAAAGTACCCCCAACTATAAAATAAGAAGACGAAAACGCTCTAATGTGGAGGAAGAAATCTCATATTCCCATGCGTGTTTTTTCAACTCCTACATAAACTTCCAATTATGGCGAGGATTTGAGGATGACTAAATGAAGAATAAAATTGTGAAAATATAGACAACGCATAATCCAAACATGCAAATATTATTTAAATTCATGTAGATTTTGTGATTAGTTAATTATTCAGTTGATTAAGCTAGTTTCTTGAACACAATTACAAGTGGTTGACCTCCTACGCCAAGCCATCTCCTCCCATTCTCAACATACACACCTACTTCTCCACACTCAACTCTGCATGAACTACACACACTAGGGCAATACATCATCTTGTAACCTTCTCCAAATCTTTGTATCTTGAACCAATTCGCCACTGTCTCCGCCCCCGCTCGCCCCAACACACCGCCACTCCTCACGTACCTCAGCCCCGTAAACGGGTCTGCACGGTCGACCCGTAGCACCGTTGACTGCACACAGATGGTGGCGGCCATGACCTCAATGTTCAAGTCAGTGTACAAGCTTATGTGTGGTTGTTTACTATCCACTGGGAAAATCTTTAGTGAAAGTCCCACCGAAGCTTCCTCGATTTCTTGAGCTGCGTTTGGGGGACAGGGGTAGCGGCGGTCCCTGATGGAGAGGGCGAGGCCACCGCCACCACTGCCGCCTCCGTGGTTCAGGGGAAGTATGTAGTACTTTGTGTTGGTTTGGAGCTGATTGCCATCCACATCTAGGACTGATGTGGTTGTGGATTGTTGGCTGAATACAAGGGAAGAAGAACAAGTGAGATAAATTGTGCATGCATAGACAAAGATGTAGCTAATGCTGATTTTGATCTCCATTTGATCTTATTGGATGTATGAAATAATGTTGAAACTGTCTATTACTTATAGTGGGAGAATTTCCTGTACTTTTGGACAATGACTGCGTATTATAATTAGACTTTCTTTCGATTCTTGTTTTTCAACACTAGAGACTATTGATTTGGGATATTATTAAATGAAGAATAGTTAAAAGATGTAAATGGTTTGTCCTTTTAAAGATGGTAGATAGTGTTCGGTTATTTATTTTTGTCTTTCTCAAGTTTTCAACTGCACGGATGTGGAGATTAATGTCTTTTATGCTAATTCCAAGAAATGCATATTACATAATCCAACAATTACTTGGATGATTTGTGTCATTAATTAATGTCCTATTTGTGATCATTTATCCATTATCACCACAGATTGTATTGTTCCAGCACTAATTTTATTTATCTTCGGGTAGTTGAACAAGTAAAAGAATACCCACATGCATTGAAATTGGTTATTTTATTGAGCTATTAACTCATAATGTTGCTTTTAAAAACTATTGATGAATCCAATGGGACCTGATAATTGTATCACAAGCACAATAGTGAGAGAGAGAATAGTACTTTTGAAACCTGATCACTAACAAAATCTGAATCCCAAACATTGTATAGTTACAATCCAAACAATACAACTCCTCACAAGAGGTATGTAACACAAACAAAGCAAGATTTTCTTCCTTTTTTGCAAAGAATCAATTGTGTGCTTCATTTTGGCATATACTCTTAAAGAAGGAAAAAAAAAAAAGGGAATCGCTGTGCATAAGTAAATGTATACAGGGACCTTTCAAAATCTGTACTGTCTGTCTCTCTTTGTAATGCAGGCAATTATCATAAGCTTCCAGTTCCACCTGTTGCTCGACGTATATCGTCCATGATAAATTGCAGTTACTCCCTCTTACCTTCCTCCTCATCTTCTTGATCTGATGTTTCATCATCTTTCCTCTCTTGTTTAACTAAACTGATACTGCCTTTAGGAGTTTCTCTGCATAATGTTTCGGTTTCTTCATCGTCCGTCTCCTCCCCCTTATTATCCATATAGGCATATCTGGCAGGAGTTAAGATATAATGGCCCAAGTTATGTACCGTTTAATAAATAAGGAAAGAGTAGTCGAAGAAGGCTTAAGAATAAAACTTGTTTAATCTATACGAAATTCGGATGTTATTCTTTACTAAATTTGTGTTTGCAAACATAACAAGTTCGAGCTTTAAAAGAAATCTTGATTTGTACAAAGGGGTTCTACGTATTCAGGTAAGACCGTGTCTGTACCTTTGGGAGGTCTGTGATGGAGCCCAGAGGTAGCAGATAACACAAAGCAAGGCAAATGCAAGAATATCCCAGAAAGCTGTGATAATCCACGCAGTCTGCCATCTCTCATTGAAGGGATCTGTTGCTTTGAAATAAACCTGCAGTAATAAAATCGATGCACGTGATAAAGAGCTCTATAAGCGATATGATGTATGTAAGCAAAGATAATAGAAAAAACCAATCACAAAACGAGCAGATCTATTTTAAATAGTAGACAAGTTCAGTTCGGAGTTGGGATAACAAAGGTGGAGGAAGATTGAACTTGGATCTCCACTTTAGTAGAGCAAGCTAAGTACCAACTCTTCTAACAAATAAAATGATTATTAATCTAGAGAAATGCTTATTAAGTCATCTTGGAGAATTCAAATATTTTAAATCCTATATTTTGTTCAGTCTCCCTCAGAATATTTAGGAGTCCTCGAGGCAGTGAGATAATGGCCATATGCCAAAGTATTGAGAAAGCTGTTGCAACAAAAACCTTACAAATTTTGTACAGACTGCAGTTTAAGAGGAATTTGATTCTATCTAAAACATTTCAATTAAACGGGCATTTACCTCATATCCTATCCACACAACTGAGGCAATAACACCAACTGCAAGAGCATTTGAGAACTTTCTATATATGTCCAACTTAATAGAACTTCTTTTAGCCTGGAGCAAAAAGAAGAAAAGGTAAAAGCAGAATCATCATTAGCACAAGACGTATGCAGTATGCTAAAAGCAGGAAATTAACTGTAAGATCCAGGATACAACTCAATCAGAGAGCAATAACAGAGAATATGCAATACCTGTAGTTGCTCGAGTGTTTTTGAAAGAGAAGTGAAAATCCACAAAATCAAAAATGCGTCCAAAAATGCAACCGGAAGGACAAAAAATACTCTTGCTCGCCCTGCGATATCATTTATGCTTCCCACAAACTCCGCAATGTTAAGCATTTCGGATGCCAAGAAGTAAGTCGCTCCAATGAGAAGCACCTTTGTTGTTAGACCACCAAGGGTTGGACGAACAACACCATAGCCCATAGCAACAGAAAGAATAAGAATGCGCGAAACTGTTCTTCTTATAGCTCCAATTGTCACAACCCAGGTAGTAATTCCAATAGGCCTCGTTCCAGTGCTATTAAAGTAAGCATAGTCAAAGTACCAGAAAGTCATCTCCAGCAACCCAAGAGCAATGACAGAGGTGATACAGTGCTGTAGTAGCAATACGTCATTCCAATGTTTAACATACTGGAAAACCCAGAGAGCACATAGGATTGCATATGCAATAGACATAAATACGTAAAACTTCATTAGAGGGGACATTCTACCAGGTAAGTAACCAGTAGGGTTTTTCCACACTGTCCTCCCAGTCACCTTCATTCCCTTGAGTTTTGGATCACATGTTATAAAGAATAAATTGTACATCCCCGTTTTTTTTATGTTTATCGATTTGCTCTTTTTCATGTGGGTGGATAGCATGTTTCCTCTAAAGTAAATACTCAAAACAGCCGGCCAGTCCTTTGAAGATGGTGTTTTTATAACTTCCCCTTGTTTGCACCCTTCCAATTTTGCAAGATCAGGGGTGCAACATATCGATCTCTGTCCACCATAAGCAGACCCACCGATATTGTCACGATCAGCTGCCTCAAAAAGGATAACTTGAACCAACCCACCATTGTATGCCAGAGTCGGGTGATGGTCAGCAGCTTCCTTAGTCCTCCAGAAAGTTATGTTCTCAAATCTGAGTCATTATCATATCAATTAGAACAGCAATTGCGCTATAAAAATTTCAGGAGGATCTCCATTAGAAAAGAAACATAATAATAGCATTTGTTCACACTAAAAAGACAAATACTGAAGAAATTGTGCAGCCATAAGTTAAATATTGAAAATGATATTAAGAAATATGAAACATTGCATGAATGTACTGGAAGACAGACATGGATCTATCAAATGATTATACATGAAAGAGCCATCCTAAAATATACTAAAATTACGCAATGAAGAGTTGAGCAACATAAACCACAACGCAACTGAAACAACTTATGCTCAGACTAAATAAGTCTAAATGTGCCTTATATGTCGCATGTTGAATGCAATACAATGGTACCCACTTCACATTTGTTTAGCTAAACTGCAAACTCGACAATGAGTAATCTCAAATCTTAATCCTAAAACTCAAACCTTAACAAGGCACCTAATCCACCAAATCCAAATTGCACAGTTCAAGGCACCGACAAACCGATCCAAGCTCAAATTCTGAACTCAGTATCTTATAAATACACGTATTGCATCAAGAATAAAAGACCCAGAAGAAAATATTCAAGCACATTTTCTTTCTTGAATGATTATCCCAACAATTTATCTAAATACCGAAAAATTTAAGAACAGATCTGACTAGAAATCGCCACCGTTCTTTCCACCAGATGAGGAAAGGGCGATTACCGTATGTAAGAACCACCAAGTAGGTCATCGGAGCCAACTATGCCCTCGCTGCCCCCAGATAGAAGATAAGCATTGCCGACTTCTCGGAATGGATCTCGGTCGTAGTAGTGAATAGAGGCTTTAGCTAATCCAATGGGCGATAATAGAAACAAGAATACACAAGATTTAAGAATGGCGCAGCATTGATCCGAAGGGCTGCTGGCGAAGCCCATGGTAGCGGGAGACGGGGAAAATATCCTGGAGAGAGAGACAGAGAGAGAGAGAGAGATGGAGGATTTGGTAGCGAGGTAGAGTAATGATGCAGCAAGTCAGCCACTAGCAAGACTCAAATTTTGACTTGAGCGTGTCTAACACGCGGATAGAGCACGCGTGATTTTTTGCTCACCGGTAGTTAATGTTTGGTGAAAGACACAGAAGTTCCACCAGTTTTTTAAAAAAATTCTTCTCTACCCACACTCTTAATGAAACGTTTAAAAATGCTCCAATAAAAAAAATTCTTGACTCGATTCTGAAATGATAATGGTATAAATAAAAAATATCGAGTTAAATGTATCGTTTCATTTTCTAAACTTTCGAAAAAGGTATTAACAAGTCTCGAATCAAAATTTGTATTGAGCTAAGTAAAAAAAAGTTAATTTTATAATTTTCAAAAATTTAGAAAGATAACACAATACACTTGCCTTGATATTCAGAATCGAGTCAAGGTTTATCCGTCATTTTGGGCATTTTAAAACTTTCTCATAAAAGTGTGGGTGGAATTTTTTTTTTTAAGAACTGAAGGGAACTGCAAGTTTTTTCCCAAAAGAAGCATTTTTTTATAGATATAATTAAATCAAAAATCATACTGGAGAAGTGTACCATTTTTCTTATCAAATCGATCATAAATTTTATACAATGTATGGTAATTCGTGTTGCCGCGTTGGAATTAACTAAATCTTAAAATTACCTAGTCATTTGAAGAGGAAATAAACAGATCAAAATAAAGAGATTTTTTTTTTCAGAGGGAAAAAAGAAAAAAACCAGAAAGTAGTGATCGCATTAGATCAATTTTCCCTATTGACATTGTGATTTTAAAATATAAATGTAGTTAGTGTGTTCTGCTAAGCAAAACCACGATGTTTGATGGATCAAACTAAGGTGCTATCGAATTAACAAGAAAGTTGATGAGATATTATGATAAATTTATTAACAAGTATAGATTATTGTATTTGTAATAAGATTCTGAGCCTGTGTGCTTCATGAGTCTTTATGGATTTCTGGTGAGCTCGAGCAACGACTCCTTCACATCATCAGCTTCCACATGATTCCCGTCGTCGTTCTTTCGCTGTGCTCAAATAAAACCAGAAATTAGGTGGTCATGGATATGATTGAGAAAAACTCTGCTAAAAATGGGGTAAAGAGGACAAGGTTGAGGATTAAAACTGTAGAAACTTACTCTTTGGTTCAATCTCTTTTAACAAATGCGTCGAGAGAATGTATAGGGTGGTTCGGTTGTTTTGCATCCTGACTATCCCTATTTGTCAAAGTGGTTGAATTTATAAAGAAACCATGGTAGTAGGAGAGATGGTTACCTCAACTTTGAAAATACTTGATACCAGGCATGTGTGTCTCGTTGTATTCACATTGCCAACTTCCAAGCCCAAGGAATCCAAAGCTTCCACCAGCCTCACAAATCCACCAAATCTGTGCTCACAGAATACCTTCACTAGAAACTCATTGCAATTGAGTTGCATGACTTCCACTTGAGGCTGGGATTTCATTTTATGGAGTGTTAAAACAACTGGAACAATACGATTGTGTTGAATTTATTGTTGATGTTATACCTCCATTAGTTGAACATTTGGGTTCTCAGGTTCTTGCTTCTGGTTGGAGATGTTGACATCATCTCTTGTCATTTCTCTCGTGCCATCCTCGTTTTCTGGATGTTCGATGAGCTCCATTTTTAGGTCCTCAGATTGCTTCTTCAGCTCTTTGACATACTCAATTGCATCTCCAAGAATAGAAGCTCTATCTAACTATGATCAGAATGATAGCGTTACTACTCGACTCAAATCTATACTTTGATCTGAAAGAAAAGGACTGAAAATTGATCGTGGTTGTTACCTTGGAGATGTTAGGGACCACGGCTCGGAGGGCGTAGAGCCTATCATTTAGCTTCTTTCTTCTCCTCCTCTCAGCCTCCAGGTTCTTGGACTGAGGCCCCTTCCCAGTTCGTCTTCTATACTTGGTGTCATCCTCATCGTCATTAGGATCAGAATCATCTGAACGGTTATTTTCACATACAAAGGAGTCATCATTCATCTGATCTTCAGTGACACCTCTTCTGCAAGATGAACCGCTCATCATGTTGTTCTGTGTTTCCTCCGCCTCCTGAAATGCATTGTCGGTCAAGGGAGTGAAAATGCTCGACTCATACGCCCTTCCTTCCAAGAATATGCTATTTTTATCATCGTCAAGCATTGTTTGCTGTTCTACAAATATGTTGCACTGGGTCCTGACAAAATCCATCACAAATTGATCTTCATAAACCTGGAAAACAAGAGAAATTTATATTTAGACAAAAATGATTCTTTATTCAGTTAATTACATGACAAATCAAACATGTTTACTTGTTCAGTAACAAACAGCTCCAGCAATCCAAGAGATAATGGGATCAAAACTCGAGTACCAACGGTTTCCTACAATTGGAATCCATTAAAATAAATTAGCTGATTATACCAAAACATATGCGCTGTCAAAAGAGATCGAAAAATCATTAGAAAGACGAAATACTTGTAATAAACCCGAATCTGAGTTGTGCAAGTAGTTGAGCCAACTAGCTTGGTTTGACAACAATGCTTGTGCATGAACTCTGAAAATGTAGACCAGCAACATACAACCTTGAGTAGAATTGAAAATGAAGCATCTAACCTTTTACAGTTTTGAGTGTTCAAAAACTGTTCTAACTGGATTACACCATTCGTTTTTTCTATGACATTTCATCAATAATCTATACAGCATATATAATCTGAAGATTTGAATCTAATTATCATTTTTTAACCATTAACTGTTTCTCACAGTTCGAGAGAGTAAAAAGGAAAAAAATTCCCACATGCTGTAGCCTGATGAACACAAAATAATTGTCAACTTACAACTGAAAAAGAAATTACCCTGAATCCAATACAATGGAAGAAGGAAGCAGGTCTAGTAAATCACAAGATTTGATCCTTGGATGTGGAAATATAACATCTCTACAAGGAAGTGTGGTAGAAGAAAATGCATGAAAACGAAGAAGCTCTTCCCCACCATTTTCGATAGTCTCACTTCCAGCACAACAGCAATCCATCCACTCTATGCATCTATTGGTAAGCCAATCAATTTTTTTTATTTTAAATATTCAACCATTGTATTTTTTAAAATATTATGAAATAAGGAGCTGCCACCTGTTGTCATTGCTTAACTTCCATAAGACTATGTAATCCCAGCTTTTGATCCCTACCAATGGTCGAAGCCTCTCCGTAAAACTTTGCACCAGCATTTTCCCTGTCATACAGAAAATGTATATCAGGGTGATTGGAACATCAAATAAGAATTTAGTGTGTACTGTGAAAGCATAAATCTCATCACTATAATTCCATGATCTTCATATCAGTAAAAATTGAGAACGATACGTTGTAACTTAGTTTCTGATATTGCGATCAAGATCATACCTTTCTAACAGTGAAGAGCCTAATACTAATTACTGGTAGGTGAACAACAAATAATGCATTCTTGAGTGGAAAATGGTTAGTTAGTGTGAAGTAGGTAGGTTTATAAAAAGTATGATTAATTAAGTATTTCAAGAAAATTAATGCTGACATTTTATTGTGAGAATTAACTCAAAAAAATATGCAAACATTGAACTTATAATATGTTTTCTTCTGTTCGATACAAAATAAATAGAATAATGTCATAACAACAAAAAATCCTACTGCTAACCAGCGTTTCTAACATTTTCAACTATATATCGCATTCTCCTAACTGGCTCTTGAAGTTTAAATATTGATCTTTACATCAAATTATACTTATTTCTCATTAAATAATTTAGTTTTAGTTTAAGTAGATCATGCCTAACTGAAGAGCGTGTTAAATTCTCTCTCCTAAAACTATGCAAAGCCATTTTGCATGAAGGGAACATCACAATAATCTTAACCAACTTTACAAATCAGGTTCAATTTTTTTTCTTTTCTTTTCTTTTTTTGTTTCTTATTTTTTATTTATTGTCTCAAATACTCCTGCAAATGCAGAATCAAAAAGTAATTGCAAAGAACCATTGCTTGGGGAATAATATTTATTATTTCAAACTTAGATGTTTTGCTAATAAGTACACAACATATATCCACCGAATGTAGAATTTCAAACACATTTTTCTGAATTTTGGTTCTATTCTAACAAGTCTTGCACCCTTCATTTAAAACATTTATAACTAGATAATCCATGAAAAGAATCCTGTGTAAGGATTATTATACTGGATATAACATTAACTTAAAGGTTTATTTAAAATTCTTGCTATAAGGCCAATACTGGACAGTAAATTGAAATGATAGGTGATCATTTTGCCCAAATTACTAAGAGTAGCACTAAAGTGAACACTAAGAAAATTGCTATCATGGAGAAGGACGACACTTAGAAACAAATATTAGCACAGAACATGTCTAAAGCTTATCTAGGCTATGCATGAAGCAGAGAATGATGAAACTCACTGTAGCAGTGTAAAAAATGACATTACTGTCTTCCATAAGTATGCTGATAGACCAAGGAGGCATCATAGTGCATTTTCCTAATGTCACCCTTGCACTATTATCCCTTCAACAAGAATGCTGCACAATGGCCCAATTTCCAAGAAAATATGTGTGCCTGAAAGCAGAAGCAAGGGAGCCATTTCACTTTGAAAATTGAAATACACAATAAAACATAGAAATTTCAAAAATATGCTCACCAATATCCTTTGATACACAAATTGGAGAAAGGATTACATTAATTCCATAAGTCTTCTTTGGTGTGTGAAATATTCAAATTTGGTTATGATGAAATAAAAATGAACACCTGCTGGTGATGTCCCATATAGGTAACTACAGGATGTGTCAACCAAAGCTTGCTAGGATAGCTCTACTGCTTTATAAAGTTCCTACGGATGGTCATATATTTACTTGTCTAAGTAAGTCTGAAAAAAAGATAATGAAATCTTAGCAAAAACAAAATCGTATAAACAGTTGGGCTTGGTTTCTTTAATATATACTTGCCTCAGCTTACTCAATGGTGGGAGCATCATAGTCATAGTTAGTTGAAATAAAAGTACCTCCAGCTGTCCTTCCGAAATTAATCCTTCCTATGCTGGTTATGAAAGGTGTGTGTGTGTGAGTGAGTGAGGGGAGTTTGAAGTACAGTCAAAGCATTGTTTTCCCATGTTCGGCAGCAACCTTGTCCTTAATATTTCCAATTATACTCAGATTTCTAAATAACTTGTATCTTTCTAGAACCAAATTATATAAAATCCATTTGTTTATGAAGCAAGATATGTATAGAATTGTACACATTTGATACTTAAATTAACCAAACCTGCAAAGCTTCTCTTCTTATCATAAGGCCAAATACGTTCAACCGTGTCATTGTCTTTAAATCAAGAACAGGACGATATAACTGGCCATTCCTTGAGCAACAGCAACACTTTCATTATTTATAATCTCAAGGCAGATCTGGGGGGAATGAATTCCGTTGGGGGGAAATTAAAAAAATATTTGGGAAGGAATTGATTGACCAGTCACACCATGTAGTAGTTTAGCCTCCTTTCCCGATAAACCTTGCAACTGAGAACGCCAGATCTTCAACTGGGCGACGAGGAATTGCCCGAAGAATATCTTCAGACCTAGAAAATACAATGATCAGAATCGGTGAACAATTCAACCGATATTTATGAGAATCAGTCCCAGTACACAAATCAGACAATTCAAAAAAAAAAATCAGAGCAATTCCAGTAGTAAAATGATTAGAACGAGTTCACAAAAATTACAAGAATGGAGAATCTCTTCTTGGCGCGCGATAACAAGAACAACTAGACAAATTAGCATAAATAAATCTTCAAAAAAGAATTCTTTCCCGTTTCGTATTTACCATGAAACGGGTTTAACCGCGCCCTTTTCTTATCTTATACTAACAAGGCCTATTCATGGGTTGGGCCGTGAGAATCTGGGCTTTATACAGCTGTAGTCGAACCAGAATCGCGTCTTTCCTAAGCTATAAAATATGACCGTTGCAATATTAGGCCCGTTGGACTTGGCATGTGGGCTAAAATTTTGAATCTTAATTTTAACAGCTGTACTGAATCACCTCTTTCCATAATTATAAAATTTGACTGTTACTTTTTTGGACCGTTATATTACCACACGGCACAGACAAGATAATGGGTCTCGTACATGGGTTGAGTGGATCCTTTTTCCAACCCTAATTATGGACTTTTGTAAGAATTATTAATAATTTAAAATCATTATTATAATTTATATTCCCAAATTCCGACTTTGTTATTACGACTGTAATTTGTGGATTATTCTTTTTTTTTTTGGTAATTAAAATGATACAAAGTATTTGGAGTTTAAAAAAAAAACTTTATTTGGACCTTAGCCTTCAACATAAGCTCTTAAATATAATTTTTAGATAATGAACAAGCCATATATCATTACAAAAATATTAGTGACATTTGTGCATTTAACAACAAAATAAATGATATAAACAAAATATTCTGTACATTACAAAAATATGTGTGTTCACTATAGTGTTAATATATAATAACTCTATTATTATTTTAATTTTATGGCTCTATAATGGCTTGTCATTACTTTTATGGTTTATTGAATTCTTAGTTTAGGATCTTTATTTTTAATTCATTTATAGTAAAATGATTTAATATACATGCATGTATGAAAATGCAATATTATGATTTTATCCTTTAATTTTATAAATTGATCACATTCCATTCTAAATTTATTCAAAATTAAATTAGTGAATTGAATATGATCAACTAATAATATAATATAAATCTTATTAAGAATACTTGGAACACATGTCGAAATAGACGATGAAGTAGTATGCATTTGGCTATGCATTTTTAGTTATGCTGCAATTTAAATTAGAACAAAAGTTCTTCAACTTACTAAATCATCTTCGTATTTGAAAGTAAAAAAGCAGTCGCTAATTCTATTACCAGATAGAAGAAATAAATTCATATAATAATTATAACTACATTCGACATTTTTATACTCCATGATTAGTCCAATCAAAAGAAATATAAAAAAAAAATCCAATCAAAAGTAACTCCAACATTATTACATATATCATCCATGAGTAGCTTTTCATCATAACAAAATTGCACAATACCTATCTACCAACAAACACATGACTTGATGATCATCTTACAAGAACACCACTAGCAATCACTTGATGAAGAAGGTTCATGTTTGATCACAACCGTTGATTTTGTCGTGAATAGTGGTGATACCAACTTAGCTCCAAGACCAATCTCATTTTCGGACACATACTTGCATTTCTCATAGATTAAGACATCGTCGTACTTGGGGCCCTCATACGGAAGATGTCTTGATCTATGAGTAACATGTTGAAGCTGGTTTATAAATCTTGAGAGTGGAGATTGAGTGTATTGAGGCAGCTTCGATCTCTTCTTCTTTTGAATTTTTTTTGTGTCCCAAATCACGCGCTCATTATTTTCTGCATCCCATTTTTCCTCATCACAATCTGCAATTTATTTCAATAATCAAATTCTTTAATGAAGCACCTGGATCACATTCATACATATAATTAGAGAAAAAAAAAACTTTTTTTTTTACCATATTCTTGCTTTATTTGAATCTCACTTATTTCCGGCAACATAGAAGTAGCTGAGGATTTCTCGCAGTAAAACTGATGCTCATCAGCTGTAATAACTTCTGGTTTAACCTCTTGTGATTCACCATGAATGATAATTGGAATGGCTAGAGTTGGCTCAAAAGGTAAATTCCCAAAAATCATCCCAATTTCACCAATTGAAACACCTACATTTTCATGACTTATTTGGTCCTCAAAACATAAATTAACATTAGCCCCTTTCTTCTCTACTACACTGGGAGAACTAACAACTTCATCCTTGACACCTTTTGATCTGCACTTGTTGCAAATTATTGGTCTAGATGGGTTCAAAGTTATCCAAGTTGAACCACCTGCAATTTTAATTGATGATAATTATACAAGTAATTAATGATGAAATCACGTAATATAAAGTAATAATTGCAAAACTAACATTAGTTGACAAATAATCTAACCAAGCAACTTCGTTTAATTATTTTATTCTTTTTAATCCCCACATCTCATTCAATCCATCAAGCAATTTAAAAAATAATAAAAATAATACACGCATGTGCGGTTAAAAGACACAGAATAATGTAGCTGATTTTTTTTAAAAATCCCGTAGTTAATTATCTGATAAATTAAAAAAAAAAAACTCAAATAAATCTTAATAAAAACAATCGATTCTAACATATAATTTGAATTGAGTAACTATTTGGAAATAGGTATTCTTGATCCAGAGATTGGAGGGAAATAATAATAATTATTATAAAGAATTAATATAATTAGAGCATAAGAACTCACATGCAAATCCACATATGGAGCAAGGCCGTTGCCTTCTCATGATTTCCGACTCATCGGAGTGAAGATGAAGAATCTTAATTATTTTCTGCTTTTCCAGATTAAAATAAAAGATGCAAATATAAAAATGAAAATAAAAAATAAATAAATAAAGATGATGACATAGACTTCTTTGCGGCTACTTACACGAGACAGAAAAAGCATTATAATAAGACATACTAAAACTGAAATTTCATACTCAGCATTTGAGTGAGTGAGTAACTGCTGTCCAGATTTTATTCATATAAGGTATTTATCTTGGTATATTAAATTTTAATTTTATCTCAAATAAATATATAAAAAATGAGAATAATAATAATATGAGTAAAAAGTATTAATTGAGGTGAAAGGAGAAAAGTTGACATAAACGAGTTGAAAAATTAGTTGGATTTATAATGTATAAAATAGGTAAGTTTTAAGATTTATGTACGGATTTTGAAAGTTAGGATGAATTTTTAAAACAAAAATAAACTTAGAGTCTATTTTACTCAACTTATTTTGGTTGTAATTCCCACTAATTTTTTCACACTTTTTTATTTTGTTCATCATAAATTTAAAAATAGCAATTTAATCCTAATAATATCAAATCAAATATTATAAAAAACATAGCATATTATAATAGTTGTGTGAGACCGTCTCACGTAAGAGGGCCAGAAAGTGATAACTTTTATATAGGTAAGTGATAATGTTATTTCATTAACAATTTATCGTATAAATAAAAAGTGATAACATTTTATAACAAAAGTGATAATGATTTATAGCAAAAGTAATAACTATTATAAAAAGTGAAAAATGGTCACACGCAAGACCTACCCAATATTTTATCCCTTATATTATCAAATTGCAAATTGTTAAACTTTTAAGAGTTTGAGAAAAATTAAATAATTATATAATACAATTTGGGATGGAAGAATCAAACCGTGGGATATAGTAACGTAAAAGGCGAAATTTAAAAATGCATTTAATTGAGATGTCAGATTTTCAATGGAAATTTTCTTTTACAGTATTTATGTTAAATTTTAATTATTTTACTTTTTTTGCAGCAAGCAACACACAATATAGCCTCGACAGATAGACACAAGGCCGTATTCCTATTGTGTAATGAAAATCAGCAATTTCAGTATGAATTATTAATGAGTTTGGATACATTTAAGCAGGCAAGGGATAGGGGTAACGCTAATTAGGTATTCGTACCCATTTAATATATAATTTTTTTTTATTAAGTTAATACTTAAAGACAAGTACGTGTGTAAATTAGTATTCATTTCATTCTTATTATATTTTATGTAGTGATATATGATTTTTAAGTTAAAGAGAAACAATGTAAACAAAATTTATAGGAGACTAACTTATATTTAAAAAAATAAAAAGTATTTTGAACTACCTATATAATCTCATCCGCCAAATTAAAAACCTGACCCTCAAATAATTCAATTCATTAAATAATGGATTATTAATGTCAAGTCAACGCAACTTCAATGCATTCATAACAATTTAGTCCTTAAATTCTTGCAAGAAGATAAACTGAAACGGGGAAAGCAGTAAACCATGTAGAAAATGGATTCTTAAATGTGCGCAGAAAAAGAGAAACACGTAAAATCTAGGAAGAAAGCACACCTTACGCATAAAAATCAATTTCTAATTACACCCTTAAATTCCATTTATTTACACTTTAAGAATATTCATACACATTAGGAGTAATAATTTATTTACATATTTCTAGAATACACCCCTTAATATTCACACACGTTAGGAGTAATATTAATTTATTTTTTCATGGAACATTTTAATATATCTCGTACAGGTAAAATGCACTTTTGGTTCCATACAAGAATTTCATTTTCATTTTTAGTCTCTAACCTTTTTTTTTTTATACAATTTTAGTCCTAATCGTTAAATATTGGATGGAAACCGTTAAGAAGTAAAAAATAAAGAAAAAATATTTTATTTCTTTTTTTTTTTAACAGAATTCACTCATTAATTTTTATTTTTATTTTTTCATTTCCTCTAACAACCAACACTTCTATCTCTTAATACACAAATGAGATTGATGACGGAGAGAACTCTTCGATCGAGCAGGTTCACAGTGTCGACCACCGACGATCCAACTACCGTTCTCACCGGAATAACGAATGTAGAGCCCTAGCTGCTACTGGGATCAAGTGACGCCGTCGCTACTGTGGTTCAGCACCGTATGCCGCCATCGCTGTTCATCCAATCGCGAACAACAACCACTGTGGGCGAACCGCCGCTGCCTCACGAACGCCTTTGAGCGAGCCCCGATGCACTCCAGCCGCCATCGACCACAACACCACCAGCGACCGTTGCTCACCCGCTTTCAGATTCGCTAATGTCCGTCGACCGCCGCCGAAGTCACAAACTCCAACTTCCGGAAGCCCCATCACCATCCGTCATGAAAAGATGAAGCAGCCACCCTCGCCGGCCTGAAGATCTCGTATGGGCCAGATCTGATACTATCCATGATCGTACGGGCTATATCTGATACTCTTCCAGAGCTGTCGGAGCTGACGGATCTGTTCGGCGGCGCTAGGGTTCCGGTCAGATCAGCAGCCGCTCGTCGCCGGCCTGCTGTTTCTCTGTCAGATCATTGCGGTTCTGCTGACTGCCACCGCCGCTGCTCGCCCGCCGTTCGTCCGCCACCACCGCTGATGCTCGTCTTCCGGTCAGCCGACGTTCGTGGTCATACCAGTCACCGTCCATCTACGCTGATCGTCAGCTGGAAGCGCGACCGCCGGATCTGCTGTGCGCTGTCGCCACTAGGTCTCAGGTAGGGTTTCAGCCGAAAGGTTCCAGCCGCCACCAGCTGCTGACCGTCTGTCAGCCGCCGACCGTCGCAGCTGCTCATCGCTGCCGCCGCCGCCGGAAGTGAAGGAGCTTTTCTGATCGGCGATACCCTTATGCTTAATGAGTGATTTTGGATAATGAGGATTTTGGATAGATGGATTGAATAATGAGTGATTTTTTTAGATGGATTGAATAGATTTTGGATAGATCTTCCCAATTGATTAATGAGGATTTTTTTTCTTCCTTTTTTTCTTTTCTGATTGAATAGATTTTGGATAGATTATTAGATTAGTAGGTGAAATTTGAGAATAGGCTTACGATTTTCAAACTTAACGGTGCTTGTATAATTACCGTTAGTTAATAGACGGAAAAGGCTTAAATTTTTTTTATGGGACCATGAATGTAAGCAAAAGGACCAAAAATGAAAATGGACTTCTTGTATGGGACCAAAAGTGTATTTTAACTATCTCATGCAATATTTAAAAGAGTTACAATTGATCACACTTGAAGCAACATTACTCTATCTTTTGAATAATAATACCAAGTATCCCTTCACTAAATCATACTACTGTTTATACTTTAAAATGCCTTGAGTGTCGTTTTTCATTAGATAAATGTTACTCATTTCAAATTTTTATTTTGAAAATAACAGTCTCTTACACATAAAAGTAACAATATTAATATAACTTATAAATTATAAAAATACATGTACTTATTATAGAAAAGAATAAATGGGTATAAAATATTTGACTTAACAAAAACAAAATGTGTGGTGAAATATTTGAATTAAATGCAAAATAACAATGAAAGGTGTAACGGCCCTCAGGCCTCATCCGTATGCTTGTCGCCTTTCTCATGGCTCATCCGTCCTATTAATTATTTTTTACATTTTTTATTTCGTTAAGTCTATAAAATTTTGATATTTCCGATTAACCTGCAGTCAGATCATTTAGCCCGTAGACTAATCGATCCGCCTAAAAAGATTTAATTTTAAATGGGTTTAAAAAAAAATAGCGTTAATTCTATTTATATAGGTTTAATCGGGCCTACATAGATTTTTTAACATCTCTAGAAGTACAATACATAGTATGAAATAACATGTTATGGGGATGACATTATATAAAAACAGCTTTTTACTTGGTACAATAATGGAGTAATAAATTGATATGTAGGTAGAGTGATTAAATAAATAGTTGATGAAGTAATTAAGCAAAGATTAATAGATAGTGCAATTAAATGGAAGTTGACAAAATTTTCACTTCACTGATGGAGTTGAGTGGGGAACAAAACAGTCCACTCTGCGCTCTCCTTTTGCAGCAAGTCAATAAAGCATATGAAACACAGTAATCAGCATCCATGGTCAAACTAAGTTGCATAAATACATAATTTATTTATTTTTATTCCTTTGCATTCCTCATAAGAGCATTTGTATTGGTTTGGGTTTAAACTCAACTTTTCTCTTCCACCTCATCTCCTACACACTACTGCCCAATTAAACTCAACTAACACCCACATTCATTTTCTAATTTAAACTCAACACTTGTGGGACCCATTAAATATGTTTTTCAAAATAAATTTATCATGGCGGGACCCACGAATTTTAACACTCACATACATTTTTGGAAAGTGTATCACACTCTTCAATAAAAAAACATGTGTGGTGTTCACTCTCTCTCATCATGATGTTGTCCATTTTGCTTAATTTCTAAAATGAACTCGGTTCATACTGATGAACTAAGAGAAGGAGAGAGAAATTATTTTTGGTTTAAACTGACTCCTACATTGGTTAGTTCATTTATTTTTTAGTTTAAACTCAGAAAAAGCCCACCAATGTAGATGCTCTAATCTATTAATCAGGCTCCTAAATAAAAATATAAAAAAGGAATTAATACACGTTTCATGTAGTTTTTAATCTAATACACATTTATCTCAAAGGTTTTCTATTATAATCATGAATTACTAAATGTTATCAGTACTCATATTACAAATATATATTTTGCTTTGGCAAGAAATTTAATTGCACGGTCTAAAATCAAAATTTCATATTATTATACTCACGGGATAGTTTGCATTGATAAAAAAAAATTTAAAAATTGATCATGAATGTTTATTAAACGATCACCTCATCTAAAAGTTTAAGATAATAAAAAGGTAAATCTTTTAACAGTTAATCATGTCACACTCTAACAATGTTGAAAATTCAATGGTAATAATAATAAAAAATAAGAATTATAAATTCCCAGCATGCATGAGTATAGGAAAATTGTGTAGTAGAAGGTGGGGGTGAAAGAAAAAAAGAAAAGTTGGTGGAATTAAGATGGAAAAATGATTGAAAGTGGGAAAAAGAAAGGGCAATGGTACAAACACCATGCACGCTCTGATGCACTCCTCCTTTAACCCACTAAATAAACCATTAAACTTTGCTATCCTTCTCATCTAATCTGTAAATGCACCTCTCTCTCTCTATTCTTCTTCTTCTTCGTCTCAAGGGTTTCTCAGGAGTAAAGTTGCAGAGTCATTTTGGCATTCTGTCCACCTCCACATGATCATTTGATTGGAAATATTTAAGTTAATTAGAAGATATTGGATCAAATTGAGTTATGACTAGTACTGGAGGCGGCCAGTTTGTCAAATTAGCACTGTAAGTTCCTCTTTGAGAACTCCGTGAGATTTTTCTCCAACACTCGCAATACATTTCTATATTTTCTTCTTCTTATGTTTAAATTTATAACTATATTCTAATTAAGTTTATACTTATTTTCTCAACTCACCAATACATCTTTATTAGATCAATAGATCAGTTCATATAATTAATATCAATATTAACTATGTGTGAATCATGTATAGAGAATTGAGAGAGCTATTGCCAATGCCAATTCTAGAAATGTAGGATTTATTTGGACCCAATTTCAAGTGGTCAACTATTGCTAATAACATTTCTTACAAATTGTACCGATATATTATACAGATATCATCAACTATTTTTCATATTCAATGATACTTCATTTTCTCATGCATATATTGATCAAATGCAATTACTAATTTTCTTTATAATTTATTCCTCCATTTTTTTTCTATTTTCCAGAAAAAAAAAGAGACTAATATCATACAAAATATTTAATCACTATTTATATGAAAAACGTAAAATGAAGAATTTGTCAAACCCCTCACTTACTGAAATCCAATTTAGGTATGATGACAAATTAAAAGATTAATTTATGAGTCAAATCAAAAATTAATTTGGATGAAATGCTTAAATTTGATAGGAGTTCTATCAACTATTTATTCTAACTCCTCTATTAATTAATTTATTGCACTTAATTATAGTCGTCTTCTTATAGATAGGAAAGGAATGAATCTTTGTGTGAGCATATGGAAGTGTGTAGTTTGGCTCATTTGGAAGCATTGAAATGCATTTATTTTTTGTGGGGAGACTTATGACGTGAAAAAATTTATTGAGGAATTGAAATCAAGACTTTGTATCTGTTATACGATACTTCTTAATAGCCAGAACTTTTTTTTTTAATGAATAAAACTCTTTTCGTCATAAAAAAATCTGCATTGGAAAAGATTTTACTGTGTTAAATTAAATTACGGAATACGTGGTGATATTAGGTATCTGGGCTTGGAGGAAGTGGGCCTTTGTCGATTGATGTTTATTAAAGCCCATAATAAGTTCAAATAAATGACCCATTAATTCCTAACCTTAGCCTTCAATCTTGCCTTATTCTTTTCTTCTCATCTGTGTAATTAGTAAATTTTGTGGACATCCCCACTGGTACGCAATTTAATGTCCTTTTAACTTACAACCCTCTTTTCCTATTCCGGAAATAGTGTAGTGTACATTGTGATTATGGTTGCAAAAATTCCACATTTATTCGATAAATATATACAATTTCCAGAAACCAGTCGCTAAATATGCTTCTTTTTTCTGTTTTGCATTTAGAAACACTTATCTTAATAAATTAGTTAAATTACAAAATAAGAAAGATTTCTAATTAAGTAGGAGTATCTATTCACACAAAAATTAATCATATTTGGAGTATTTAATTTTAAAATCAGTCAGGTTTAAAATGAAGAATAATAGAAGTACGTTAATTTCCATGTTTTCGAGGGTTCCTTCGATTTCAACCGAAAAGGCCGTCTGTTTCTCCGCCAAAAGAATCATGGCCTCCTCCACCCTCTTCTTCCACCCCGCCTCCACCGCGGCCACCTCCCCGATCACAATTCGCTCTCTCGCTTTCTCCACCAAAGCCACGCCGCCACAGAACCAGAGCTTTACTCCTCCGCCGCCGCCTCCGGAGCAGGAAAATAAATCATTCGCCGTCGCCACCGGGGAGCTCTTCCTCGGCATCGCGTCGCGGATTTTGAAGAAAAGTGGGGGATTTTTGGACGGAGGAAGAGAGGGTGAGGTGCCGCTGATGGAGATGTATGCGGAGGAGAAGGGGAGGAAGTGGTGGTGGAGGCGGCGGCGGAAGGAGACAATCGCCGCCGTTGTGAAGGATCCGGTCCAACCGCAGGTGGTATGGGAGCAGAGGGCGGAAGACGTGGAGGCGGAGCAGCAGCGGAAGGCTGTGACTAGCCCTGGGTTTAGTTTCTCCGCTGCTGGGCTTTTGTTTCCTTACCATCTTGGGGTGGCTCAGCTTCTCATTGAGAAAGGTTATATTAAGGTTCTCCTTCGTAAGGAACTCAATTCATCTATTGAATTTGTGAACTCTTGTGTTTCTGTAATTTCTGTGTGAATTACAAAAATACTTGAATTATTTCCTACAGCAAATATTGTCTGGATCCTGATTTCTTGGTTGTTATCCTTTATGTTTCTTTTCATGACTATGATTTCTTCTTTCAATTCAGGAAACTACACCATTGGCTGGTTCATCTGCTGGTGCCATTGTCTGTGCAGTGGTTGCCTCTGGAGCCAGCATGGAGGAAGCGCTGAAAGCTACCAAAATATTGGCCGAAGATTGCAGGCTTAAAGGGACTGCATTCCGCCTCGGGGTATTACATTTTCAATTTACCCCCATACATAATTTGTGATTAATTATTGGATTTGTTTGCAGATATTTGGAAGTTGTAGGTTAACTTAGGATTGATCATTATGGAGAATAGAACACTGAGCAGAACTCCTAGGATTCTGCCCAAAATATGGTAGTGTTGCATAAGCTTTATGAGAGCCATGAGTATTAAGTTGAGTGGTTTGATTGTTTTTTTTTGCGCTATGCTTCCTGGGAGTCCACCTTTCATTATATAGGCTCCTCCCCTATGATGCCTGAGAAAAACTATTGTCTCTTCGTCGTTCAAATACCTATGAAAAACAGAGGCACTTGTTGATATACTGCTGTTGATTAATCTGCATCCCTAAGCTTTTGATACGGATTTGTTAAATTGAGGACCAGCTATCCTGTAATGTCCCACAGGGCACAGATTTAGATGAATTATGGACAATTTATTTACAGAATCTTGTTCAAGTAGTTGATCATGTCTAGTTAAAGTCACAGGATTATAAGGATCTTGGCATTTAGCGAACATATATTAGGATTTTATGTTTTTCTAGTTCTAACTGCATGATTCAGACTATATACCATATTTTATATAATGCTACCACTTGAACATCAAGATGTGTTTTTTGGGCACAGGCTGTACTTAGAGATGTTTTGGACCAGTTTTTACCAGATGATGCTCATATCAGGTCCAATGGAAGAGTCCGTGGTGAGTATATTCTTGCACCATTTGTAATCTATGCTGTTTGTTGGATTTTCCTGTGTAACTCATGCTATAGTTGGGAGACAAGAGATTTTCATCAGTTTTAATAAATTTGGAGAAATCTTAAAAGTAGAATATACTGTTCTTGCCCTGTATTAGAGTTGACACATTGTACATAATTTTACCTATGCATTTATTTCTTTTATTGTGAACATGTTATTGGCAGGATAGGCTAATATCTGTTGTATTCCATTTAATGCATTAGTTATAAGATCATGTTTAATTATTTTTATCAGTTTCACTTGTTTGAATGTTGGTAAAACGGAGAGGGCTCTTACTTAAACCATGTGACATTCTCTTATTTGTGCTGTGCTTGAACATGTATTTTTCTTGTGTCCTTTCTGTTTATATCAATTATTTCAAGTGGTTGTTTGGCATTAGTTTTTTAAGCAGATTGCAGAAGTGCACAATTTGTATCTAATCTACATATTTATTTTCTGTAGTTAATCTGGTCATTCTTTTCAAGAATAGGTTAAATGATCTACTTTAGCGTAGCTAATCTCTATTGAAAAATATTTAGATCATGTGCACGACTTATAATGATGCATGCTCCCGTGGTAGAAGTAATTTATATGGAGTTCTATAGGCAGAACTTTGATAATTTATTGTGGTTTCGTGAAGTTGCTGTGACGGAGATTCTTTGGAGACCGAGGGGGTTACTGGTCGACCGATTTGACTCCAAAGAAGATCTGATTAATGCAGTGTTCACTTCCTCTTTCATTCCAGGGTAATAATTTTCTGGACACTAGCAATTATATTAGATTGAAGATGTTTCTCCAACTACAAGTTATTTCAATGCAGATATCTCGCTCCTAGGCCAGCAACAATGTTCCGCAATCGTCTATGTATTGATGGAGGTTTGACATTGTTCATGCCCCCTACTTCCGCTGCTCAGACGGTAAGATTTTCTACTACATTCAGTTAGTTGCACCTTGCATGAGAGATAGAGGGGTAAAAATGTGATGTTCATGCGTTGCAGATACGTGTTTGTGCATTTCCTGTGAGTCGTTTGGGATTGCAAGGAATCGGAATCAGCCCTGACTGCAATCCAGAAAACAGGGCAAGTCCCAGGGAGGTGATAATCGCGCGGCCTCTATATGATGTATGTAGTAACCACGAATTTGTTGACACCTTTCTCTCTTGAGTTGCAGCTTTTCAATTGGGCACTTGAACCAGCAGCAGATGATATTCTCGACAAACTTTTCCAGCTCGGATATCTTGACGCAGCCGTGTGGGCTGATGAGAACCCATTGGAAGAAATAGTTCATGATGACAGTGCCCACCTTGACAACACCTGAACTGAGTAGTAACCCGAAGAATCTGATAAATCATGTCCAAAAAAACTGTATAAATCTTGAATTGTTCCTCTCCAAGACAAATATTGAATGATCAGATTTTGTACAGAAAAGCTGCAGTGTAGAATAGGGATGAAAGCGGTCGAGTTGTTATAGGATGTGGAGGGATAGGGAAATGTAGAACGCCGTAGTCATGGCGTTTCCATTTCCCATGTATTTTAGATAGGTTTTTTTTATTGGCTATGTGGGCATGAAGCCTAGATATATATGTTGGATCTTCAGATTAATATTAATTCATTTTTGTTTCATTCCTTTATTTACTCCCCATTATTTACATGATGATGAACCTCTTTCAATTTTTTTTTCATTAATATTTTTAAATAATAGAGAATTTAATTAATAAATATTTACAAAATATATCAAAAAGGCAAATATTTGCTTCCCAAACTATTAAACAACCTCAATTGCTAGTATACCACGCTAAAATTACAATAAACAAACATCAATCACTAAACATATCTCATACATGACAATTTTACTCTTTTAATTAGAATTAAACATAGTCAATTTTTATTAATAAACTCCTTAAATAAAAAATGTATTAATCAACAGAAATTAAAAAGTAAAAATAATAATTGTAATTAAATAAATAAAAATAAAAAGAAAAAAATGTGAATTTGAGAATTTTTTTTAAAAAATATTTAAAGAAATAAAATTAACAGATTTAAAATTTTATTAATAAAATTTAAAGGATTTTTTTTCCGTCAATTAATTGATATTTAAATTTTAATGTAACACTAATATATACCTACCTTTTAGATTTTTCTTGAAACCTTAGGCAATGCGGAATGCACCGCCCTGAATGCTCCTCTCTTTTGTTAGTGATAATTATCCCACATCGATTAGAACAAGGAATTCAGCAGGAAAATGTTACTATAAAAATAAGGGCTTGTTCATGGTAAAAATTCATACCTTTCTCGGCCTTTTGGCTAAGATCAAGTGTAGTATCTGTTCTTATCAGTTTAATATCTGATATGTGGGCAAACGGTCCACACGATATTAAATTAATTTTTTAAGGGGGAAGGCCCATTAGGGTAGCTTGCTACTCGGGCCTTTGCGTGTTGCCCATGCGTTGCACTACTGCACGGGCCTGGCACACCCCTCCGATACAAGTTAAACGTTGACCTTCTTATATTTGTGTTGCACTACTACTTCGATGTGGATTATGTGGAAAGATTTGCAAATTCAAAAGAACTTCTATATCTTTACACAATTGCACTGTTGTGATATTTATAATTTTATGAAATGCAAACCTCTTTCAAAATTTTTTCATTAATATTTTTAAATAAAAGGAAAATAAATTAATTAAATATTTACAAAATATCAAAAATTCATATCATAAGTCACAACATAAACATTTGATGGAATATACAGCTACTATAATTAGATTTCTTAATGTTGGGGTTGAAACTTATCATCTTAGAACTTTGAAATGTTCTCTAGCACTATTTTTTAAAAAAAATTAAAATCATTGATGAACAGCATATTACGAAAATAAATAATAATCTCGTAACGCATTAAAATTTTAATTATTTAATAAATTACACCATCATAAATATTCAAAATCAATACAAAATTTAAAGAATTTTCTTTTTCTTTTTTTTTTTGGGTTTGTCTTCAATTAATCGATATTTAATGCAACACTTCTGTATACCCAACTTTTATTTTTATTGAAACTGCGGAATTCAACACCCTGAACGCTCCTCACTTTTTGTTAGTGATGATTGTCCCACATCGATGAGAACAAGGAATTCAGCAGGAAAATGTTACTATAAATAAAAGGGTCTGTTCGCCCTCATAGCTTATACCCTTCTCGGCCTTTTGGCTAAGATCACGTGAGTATTTGTTTTTATAAGTTTAATATCTGATATGTGGGCTGATAGTTCACACGATATTAAATTAATTTTTTTAAGGGGAAAGGCCCAAAAGGGTAGCTTGCTACTAGGTCCTACGTGTGTCGCCTACGCGCTGCACTACCTTGCCGTTCGGGTGTTGCCTGATTCACATCATCTAAAAGTCGAAATTATTTGAGTAAATATAGGTGTTGCCTGATTCACATCATCTAAAAGTCGAAATTATTTGAGTAAATAATACTCAACCGTATACATTCCTCGCAATTTAAAATGTAGTACTCAGCCTCTCCAATGAATGTAGTAGTGTGTTTAAAAAGGTGTATGAAACATATATTTACTTTATGATTCGACACTGTTTAATGGAATGCTGTGTTTAAAAAGCTGTATGAAACATGAGTACTTATTTTATAATTCGTATGTGGAGTCCATGTTTCAACTCGCAAGTTCAAAAGAACGCCCAGTATTTGTAATTTGCATGCCGTTAGTTGGAATATACATTCCTATGATGATTGCCTAAAATTAAGGTGAGATGCTAAGAACCATAAATATTATATTTATTAAACTGATATAATATGTAATATATATATATAGATGTAACACTTTAAATTTCAATTGAGAAGTAACACCATTGCAAAATATGTAATAAGATGAACCTCTTTGTTTTTCAAGTTGGGATTCTGTAAGAGGGATCAACCATTTTCAAGATGACCCTCTTGATACTCTGTTACAAGTAAACACGACACTAAAATGTTACAAAGCTTCTACAAGTTAAAAACCTAACACTACACTACAAGTTTTGAATATGTAGCATATTTTGATTTTCAGACTACTAATTTAAGACATCCACTTTGGTTATAACATAAAATGTTGGTTACTAGTTGAAGTTTCTGCATAACGATTGGATCCAATCAGAAGAATAATTACCTTAACTCTTCTGCATAAAGTGTAGAATCTACATAATTCTTAATTTTAAAAAATTGAAGGTGATCCACAAACTTTACTCATTTTACAAATTAATCATCACTTTTGAGAAATTACGAAAACTTCGTTACTCCTTTTTATTGTTGCAAAAGGTACCAAAAAAACCTTTACTCTTATTTCACCTTTTTGTTTCTGACTTGTTAGCATTTAGTCACATATTAATAGGAAGCAATTCAGAAATATGGAGTAGTTAGATTAATCAATACTAAGAATGAAATTAAGGAATATACAAAAGCAAAAGCACACTTGTTTCCTATAGTCATTAAAATGAAAAGGGGGAACAACCAAAGATGCCCTAATATATATACTCCCTCTGTCCCCTTGATACGTATCCATTTTTCTATTTTGGTACCTTTTTGGATTGATGTGACCTACAACCACTACACATGACCCCACATTCAACACTAATACAACTACCCACTACACATTAAAATATTATTTCTCTCACATTACTATACATTAAATTATTATAATAATTAGCAAGAAATTCGAGAATCTAAAGCTAATTAGAATTATAATAACCTGATCAATAGTTGCTGGTCTTGTAGAGTGGCTTATTAAATCAAATATTAATAAGAAGCAACTCAGAAACAAACTAAAGGAACGACATTGGTGTCCTTCCATTTCCATTTTAGGAGTGATTGATCGCTTATACATTCACTTCCATAACTCTAATAAAACAAATCCCCTCGAGTTCTTTAATTTCTGACTATAGACACTCCTCTTCCTTTCCACTAAATCAAAGAGATCGATGGTGTTTGTTTGTTGGGGTTCTGTAAGTAAATTCCGACACACTTAACCTGGTTGAGTGGCCCTCCTCCCAACGCCACCATTTCTTAGATTGATTAGAAAAGTGTTACTAAACGGTAATTTATAATTACAATGCATTCTCTATTAATACTACTACATACATCACCCTAAAAATATTATTATGAAATACAAATTTTTATTATGCAATTCCAATATTACCATTTCACTCTATTATATATTAATAATTATGAAGATATTTTAATATCAAATATATTGTAATATATTCCTAAAATATTCCATAATTACTTAACCACATTATCACAAAATAATATCACAATATCATTTTCCTAATTTACTATTTCAAAATATTTTACAGATTTTAATTTTCTGTGAATTTTGGTATGTTCCTGTACACAAAATATTTAATGGGTACAATTATTGCACAATCATTATAGTAAACGGGTACATGTACATGTACATGTACTTGCGTGTATAAAATATTTTACAGATTTAATTTTCCTCCGAATTTTGGTATGTTCCTGTAGATTAAAGCATAGTGATATTTTGCATTATCTATTAAATATTCTGCGTAAATTATTGCACAATTAATATATTAAACGGGATACATGTACTCGCGTGTATAAAATATTTTACAGTTTGATTTTTCTGCAAATTTTGGTATGTTCTGTACATTAAAGCATAATGATATTTCTGCATTATACATTAAATATTTTGCGTACACTATTACACAATCAATATATTAAATACAATATACTAAATGGGTACAAGTACCGAAAGATATAAAATATTTTACAGATTTGATTTTTCAACGAATTTTGGTATGTTCATGTGCATTAAAGAATAATGATATGTCTGCATAATCCATTAAATAATAGTATATTAAACGGTAACCAAAATAAGCTGATACCTGTACGTTGCAATCCCTAATTTAACCGGGTTCCACACGTAATATTAATATAGTAATATATTTCTAAATTTATCACATTAAATTATTAATCAACTTAATTTATGTGCAAGTGTAAATGATATATGTATATTTTTATGAATATAATTTTAGTATTTTTTGATAATACCACTTAAAAACAATAAGTACTGTGTATTAATGATCCTGCGACTTTCGTATTATCATTACCGGATTTTATTATTATATTAAAATGGCAAAGGGTATTTAGAGTGATTTCAACGACGATAGTCCACAAGCTTCCTGACATTCTTCAAGCGAGACCAATCATCGAGCTCAGGCATGGATCAAGTTTCTATCTTAGTTTCGAAATGGATATATGATGGGGACTTCCCCTGCATCTTTTTCCACAATGACTTCAATAAATTCCCCTTTGAATTTTCGAATGAGCTCAGAAGATCTTCTTCCAATGGAAAATCAATTGCTGCTTCAATCTCAATTTACAATTGTGTTTTGCAAGAGCGCGTGCGGCCCATAACATGTAGGGCATCACAGATCTTTTATTGTCTCAAACTTCTGTGGCCTAAGGCCGCAGTCCCTCTAAGAAACTGATCGCGAGGGATACCTCCGTATAGATACCAAAAACTAAGAACGGTCATGCACCACTTATACCAAAATATCTTAAAGATGGTGTTTGGATTTTGTTTAGTAATTATTTTTACGATTATTAATTTTTGTTAACAATTTTGGATTCTGTTTTATTAATTTAATATTTGATTCTAAACGTAATTGATTTAATATTTAATTTTAAATTGGATTTTTTCAATTAATATTAAATTAGATTCTATCCATATTTCAACTTGCAATTTCAAAAGAATGTAAAGTATATTTAACTTGCATTATATGGTCACCATGAAAATTAAGGTGAGATGCTAATCACCATGAATATTATATTTATTAGACTGTTATAATATATATATAGTAACACGTTAAATTTCAATTGGGAAGTAATAAAATGTTCTCCATTTAAAGCTTATTGCAGTTTTTTTTATCATTCTTCTGGATTCTCCAAATTTGTACACGAACTAATACATTATTTTGGTGTGAAACATAAACTATCTGGATGTTTATAACACCTGTAAAATATGTAATGTGAGAAGACAATTGCAATGCTTTATTATTCAAGTTGGGATTCTGTAAGAGGGATCAACCATTTTCAAGATGAAGAGACTGCCCTTGTCGCCTCTTGATACTCTGTCACAAGTAAACACGAATCGTTATAAAGCTAACACTTTGGTTATAACATAAAATGTTGGTTACTAGTTGAAGCTTCTGCATAACGAAGAACGGTTACCTTAACTCTTCATCCAAGTAGGTAATCTCCAGTGCACCCCGAGCTCGCTCAGGAGCTTTAACAGGAATCTGAACAAGCAATTTTATATATAGGCTTGATTCTTGAAACAGATAAAAGTGTAGAATCTAATGCTATGAAGTTTTGCAAGATTTGTTGATTTTATTATCACATCTGACATTTCATGCATGTAATTAACGTTTGTAGAGTAAGACACCACTTACTAATCCTCCAAGCTTGAAAATGTCGAATTTGACAGCAACCTTTTTCGCATTTAGAGGAGTTAAATCTGCAGTAACCTGCAGGGGACTTAAGGTTGATGCAAAGAGGCGAATTAAGATGATCAAGATTGGGGCTCACCTGATTAAAGAAGGGGCCTGACTCCATATTTTGAGCTCGAAGTATATCCACATTAATTGCTTGATAGTTTGTTCTGGTTCTTAACAATTTGGGTCTCTGTAGTGTATTCACAACTAAAGCAGATGATTAGGAATCAGCTAGATTGTACATATACTATCTAGTATAAGATTAATAAAGTTATCTATAAAAGGTGTAGTACCTTGATCTGCAAAATGGATTGTGAAGTTGTGTAGATAAGTTCCCACTTCCCATCAAGCAAACCAGACTTGAGCGGCTCTTTTGTTGGATTAACTGCTTCTAATTTCCCAACTATCTAATCTAAGGATAATATCTTCCATTAATCAGGAGCTAAGATAGATGTTTTTTTTATCTGGAATTTCTTGGAATGGAGAAAAAGAGATCAAATTTTGAATTTTCAGGCCATCATTCTATTCAAATAAAAAATGCAATCGAAAAGGTTTAGCTGGTATTTGGGGATTTAATCAAATATTAATAGGAAGCAACTCAGAAATCTGCAGAAATATGGAGTACTTGATTAATCCGTATTGAGAAGGGAAGTAATAATACTGTAATACACACAACACAAGCGCACTAGTTTCCTATAATCATTCATTAGCATGAAAAGGGGAAACTACAAAACAAAAAGATGCCCTAATATATAATTAGCAAGAAATTGGAGAATCTAAAAGCTAATTGGATTTATATTAACCTGATCAATATTTTGCTGGTCTTGTAGAGTGGCTTCAGCACCACGATCGAGGGGTGCAATGGCTTCGAGAAGCTCCTCCTTGATGGCTTCAGCATTCTTAGTGTTGTTGTTAGTAAAAAAACCTGTGAAGAAGGAGACACTGGAGCTCCATTTATGCAGAGTCGGTGGCGTAAGAGCAGGGGTGGAGGAGGTTGAGAGACGGTGGTTGTGGGAAGGGGTGAGGTGGTGGAGCTTGGCGGCGTAGTGAGTGGCGAAGGACGGCGGTGAGAGAGTGGATAAGGCCATGGCCCTGGTTTAACCCGCCATCAACCTCCCCTTCTCTTCTTCCTTTTTATCCAATCTCTCGAGAAACAATCAGATGGACCAAATTGCCCCTAGTCGATACTTATTTAAAGTGAGAGCAAATTACCAGTCTGTCCAATGACTCTATCCAATTCCGCTTAGGGATATAAACGGGTAGGGTAGGGTACGGGTTTAGCAAATCCAACTGTAACAACAAATTTATGTATTTATAATAAAATAAATACAAGAGAATTACAATAATAATCTAGACGGATTAAACTTGAGAATTTAGGAAACAATCTCTATCTATCCTCTGATTCTTCTCTCGAACCAATTTGGACTTTGACTTTAACTGGTTGTGTTGACCGTGCTGATCCGTTGACTGCGCTGACTGTGTGTGCGCTGATTGTGTGTGTTGAGTCGGATCTTCAGTTGAAGCTTGTCCGAACTCGGATTTGAGACCTTATAACGTTAATCCAGATGCATTGAGCCTTTATTTGGTTTAAACGTGTTTGATGTGACAAACACTCGATTTAGGGAGCTTAGCACTTTAATCCCGGGTCGTATGCTGTTCTTGGAGCGAAGAATGCCGAAGAACTTAGTGTATGAAGAACACTTGATTTAGGGGGCTTAGCACCTTGATCCCAAATCGTATGTCGTGCTTGAAGATCTTGAGGAGCGTTGCTCGTGTTTCAATCTCTTCAGAGCGTTAGTGTCTTCAGGTCTTTGAATGTGTGTCTGGAATGATTAGAAGGGGGCTCCTTATATAAGTGAATGGAAAGGAAGCCCCATAAATAACTCGCAATCTGATTGGTCCAGGGTTGTTTTGACCTAATTATGCGGGTTTGGGCCTTTCACTTGCTTATGCTCTAAGTCAGACTTATTTGACTGGATTTAGTCTAATTATCAATTATTTACTCATTTATTTTAGGAACTTATTTATTTGAATTCCATAATAAATAAATAATTAATAATTATTGCATTAAATTACCACATATTTTCCTTTAAGACAATAAAATTCAAGTGCCTACAAATGCCCCCTCACATTTTATTCACGGACGCCCTTGTGTTGAAGTGAACAAATTGCGATACTCCATCTTTGATCAATATGACTGAAATTTATTGTTTGCCTCACCAACTTGATACGCATAGCCTGAATTATGACTGAACTTAGTGAGGTGTTAAACTGTCTACGTACCTCTTTGAAGAGGATCAAGTCATAACGTAGTTCAAAGGGACATGATTTGATTTGGGAGGGTGTTGTACATATTTTATACTCATGCGGGCCAGGAGTAACATGCAGTTTAAACTCGTGCGTCATGGAGCGTTGAATTGAATTTGTTGACAGTTTATACTCGTGTCAATGGTCTTGAATTTGAACTTGTAGACAATTTATACTCGTGTCAAAGAGCTTTGTGTAGACATTTTTCACTCATGTCGAGGAGCTTTGTGTGTAGAGAGTTTATTCTCTTCCCAAGGAGATTAGATTTGATGTGTAGATAGTTTATACTCATATCAAGGGGCGTAACTTGAGGATTTTAGATAGTTTAAACTCGTATTAAGGAGTATTGTGTGGACATTTTTAGCGCGTGTCAATGAGCGTAACATGTAGATAGTTTTAGCTCATCTCAAGGAGCGTTGTGTGGATAGTTTTAGCTCATATCAAGGAACGTAATCTGTAGAGAGTTTCATCTTTTCTCAAGGAAATTTAATTTGAGTTAGACAGTTTAAGCTCGTATCAAGGAGCATTGACTTGGGAGATTTTAGATAGTTTAGGCTCGTATCAAGGAGCGTAATGCAGACAGTTTTAGCTCATGTCAAGGAGCTTAACATGATTTATCAACAGTTCATTGCCCCCAATCTAGGGATGCACTGTTTTCCCTTATTTCAACTTCCTTTCTATGGATCTTTATAGACACTGCAATCTTTATTTGCGATTCCTCTTCCACGAGCTCATCAAAAGACATGTCTTCAAACTCGTAAGTGTCTTGATTAGAAGGCCATTCGATGACATTTGATGTCAGGCTCAACTCCATGTCGTGAGCTCTTGTAGCCAGCTCTTCAAAAGTTTTAGGCTGAATTCCTTGGAGTATGTAGTGAAGATTCTACTGCATCCCTTGAATGCACATTTCAATAGCTGAAGTTTCTGACAGCTTTTCTTTGCAATTGAGGCTTAGGCTCCTCCATCTATTGATGTAATCGATGACATATTTGTCATCACTTTGATGAGTATTTGTTAACTCCATCATGCTAACAATTCTTCGTCTGCTATAGAAACGGTTGAGGAATACTTTTTTCATTTGCCCCCAGCTGTCAATAGAGTTTGCTTCCAAATTGATGTACCAATCAAAGACATTTCTTTTTAGAGATCGGACAAATTGTCTCACCATGTGATCTCCGTAGGTCCCCGCATTATTGCATGTCTCGATGAATTGCACCACATGTTGTCTTAGGTTGTCTTTGCCATCGAATTGTTGAAACTTGGAAGGTTGGTAGTCAGTTGACATCCTCAAGTTGTCAATTCTCTTTGTATATGGCTTTTTGTAGGTGGCAGGAGATTTGGAGCTTACTTCAAACTTGTCTTTTATCGTCTCTATGACGATGTTCTTTAATTGGTTGATATGAAGCATTCCGTCAGCTGAAACTTCCACTTTTCCTCAACTGGCTTCTTTTCAGGTGAATGATGTTTCGTCGAGTCTTCCTCCTGGTGCTCATCCTCAACTTGTTTCTTATTTGCATGGCTTGTCTCTGCATTATCCATTTTCTTCATAAGTACGGAGATCTTTACGTCTTGAGCTTTCATGTGCTTGTTGAGTCTTTCAATGGCTCTCATCATACTTGCGAGTTGATCCTTAATGGTCATAGCACTTGTTGTCATCACTGCAGCTTCAGTTGAGGCAGGTGGTGAGTTTGGCGTGGAGCGAGGAGTTGAGCAGACAGATTCATCATCACCATCTTTATCGCCCTGCAATGACTTATTGAGAGTAATCCCTGCCACATAGTTTGTCTTTGAGGAGCCTTCGGGCATACTTCTTGTAAAGTCTCCAACCTTGTCAGTTTGCAACTCTCGAGGTTTTGATGTGCAACTCTCGAGGTTTTGATGTAATAGGTCTTCTTATCGCAATCTTTAATGGAGTCATCATTTGAGTCTTCACAGCTTGCAGCTCTGAAGACTTTGAGGTAGATGACCTTTTGATCGCGATCCTAAGAGGAGTCATTATTTGTGCTTGTAGAGAGAAGAGATGAGAGGTAGAAACGGTCCCACTAGGCGTGTCAAAATTTGTAACAACAAATTTATATATTTATAATAAAATAAATACAAGAGAATTACAATAATAATATAGACGGATTAAACTTGAGAATTTAGGAAACAATCTCTATCTATCCTCTGATTCTTCTCTCGAACCAATTTGGACTTTGACTTTAACTGGTTGTGTTGACCGCGCTGATCGCGTTGACTGCGCTGACTGTGTGTGTTGAGTCGGATCATCAGTTGAAGCTTGTTCAAACTCGGATTTGAGACCTTATAACGTTAATCCAAAGACGTTGAGCCTTTATTTGGATTAAACGTGTTTGATGTGACAAACACTCGATCTAGGGGGTTTAGCACCTTAATCCCAGATCGTATGCTATTCTTGGCGCGAATAATGCCTAAGAACTTAGTGTATGAAGAACGCTTGATTTAGGGGGCTTAGCACCTTGATCCCAAATCGTATGTCGTTCTTGACTTGAAGATGCTTGAAGATCTTGAGGAGCGTTGCTCGTGTTTCAATCTCTTCAGAGCGTTTGTATCTTCAGGTCTTTGAATGTGTGTCTGGAATGATTAGAAGGGGGCTCCTTATATAGGTGAATGGAAAGGAAGCCCCATAAATAACTCGCAATCTGATTGGCCCAGGACTGTTTTGATCTAATTATGCGGATTTGGGCCTTTCACTTGCTTAGGCTCTAAGTCAGACTTATTTGACTGAATTTAGTCTAATTATCAATTATTTACTCATTTATTTTAGGAACTTATTTATTTGAATTCCATAATAAATAAATAATTAATAATTATTGCATTAAATTACCACATATTTTCCTTTAATAGGCAATAAAATTCAAGTGCCTACACCACCTACTACCCGCTATCCAATTACCCTATACATACCCTACCCTATTACCCTCAATTTCAGCATCGGGTAGGATACAGGTTTATCTACCGGATAAATGGATTACCCGCGGGTATACGGATACCCGCAATAAATAATGGACGGATATATAACACGAGTAAAATATGGATACCCGCAGCAACTAAACCGGGCCAACCCTACCCGACCCGCAAGCAATCGTGCATTCGTGTGAGGGAATAGAGAGAGAGGTGCCGGGTGCGACTTGCGAGACGGCGAGGCCGCTGGCTGCGAGAGACGGAGAGAGACTGTGAGAGACTTGAGAAGCCCGAACCCCTAATTCTAAATTTTGATTTTGGTCCTCTGGATATCAGGATATGAAATGGGTTATGGGTACAGTGTAACTTTGTAACATAATGTTTAAAGAAATTAATACTTCATTCGTCCCACGTATTTTTACCCACTTTTTATTTTGGGGTGTCCCACGTATTTTTTCCCATTCCATTTTTGGTAAAAATACATAATATTTTATTACATACTTTTTACAATCCCAACAACTTTAATTACTTTTTTACACTTTATTCATTATTCCCAATAACTTTATTCACTTTTTCTTTTTAAATTACTAATTTATCCATACTTTCTCTTACATTATATATTAAAAAAATAAAACGTCTTAATCTCCGTGCCCGTACAAATGGGTAAAAATACCCGGGACGGTGGGAGTATTAATGTTGGGTATTTGATTGGGCTGTAACCTGTAGGGGTAGGGGTTACGGGTTGGATTGTAGGTAGTAGCAGTGGTAATGGTAATGTTTAAAGAAATTATATTAATATTAATATTAAATTAGTAATATTATATATATATATATATATAAATAAATAAATATTTAAATGGGTAAGCGGGTCGGGTACGCTGGTATAAAAGGATAATCCGTACCCTATACTCACCCACTGATTTTTTTTGGGCGCGGGTATTACCCGATTTTGCCTACCCTATCCTTACCCGATCACCCAAGTACCCGCTGGGTAACCCGATCTAGTGGGTAAAATTGACAACCCTAAATTTCCGCTCCAGAAAAATAAATAAATAAAAATTCCAAGGTCGGACGAAATTGCCCCCAGTTGATAGTTATTTAAACCAATTACCAATTTCATTCAGCTCTCAGAAAAAGACAAAAGAAAAAAAAAAAGAAGAAGAAAGAAAACATTAATTCTGGAAAGACCCCTTTGTCTATTACTATCTCCCAAGCTCAGCGGCTGTTCTATCTAAGACTTTCCTTCTCTTCTACTGTTAGAGTTGCGTGTCTATCTACATCTCTGTGATCTTGATATCTAAGATGAAATCTTGAAACTGGAACCGATTGTTTTGCTTTTCTTGAATCCTGAAACCAGAAATTGATTGTGTTTCTTTTCTTGAAATCAGAATCTTGTAACCAGGATCGATTATTTTTCTTTTCTTGAAATCTTGGATTCTTGATTCTTGAAACCTGGCTCCGGTTGTTTTTCTTTCCTTGAAATCATGGATTCTTGAATCTTGAACCCTGTTTCCGATTGTTCTTCTTTTTCTACAGGCTTGAAATCATGGATTCTTGAATCTTGAAAAACTGACACAAAAACTTAAGTTGTAAAAGATGCTATTGAGGTTCCCTGTTGAAACATCACACTTAAAGCCCTCCCTAAAACCTTCTGCAATTCCACACCACAAGCGGAAGCACTCTCTCAAGATTCTTTCATGTGAAAAGAACGGTGTTTCAGATTCTCCCAATTCTTCGTCCTCATCTTCTGCCCCAGATAACAAGTTTGGGTTTAAGTTAATGGCGCAGTCTCTTGGTGACAAGAATTGGAAGCTTAACGACATTGATGCTAGTGAGTTCATAAAATACTCGCTCTCTCTCGTATTGCGCTTTTAATTTGTGTATTCTGGAGCACTGAAATTAACTTTTCAATTGTTTTTAGGTTATTTCAGAGTGATTACGTATTGTACAGGCTCTGGCTTGTTAAGATTTCTTGTGTGTTGATAATATGTTGAAGCAAGCCAAAATTCTCCTCTGGCGTCATTCATTACATTTCTGATCAGTTTATTAACTGTGAAAAGTGAATATCGATGTGGAAGCACAAACACGTAAAACTTAATATGATTTCAAAATATTGTAAGATAAAGGAAATGAAGTAGTTTAAATTCTTATGCTTAGCCTGTGTAATTCTTGTGAAATCATAATTTGAATCGTATATAATTGACGATGTGTGATTTATGTTACAGCTTCCACAAAGCAATAGCTCAGACCTCTGATGTCTGTTTCATCCCTGTAGTCAGTATTTTGAGCTTTTCAAGAGTTTTGAGCAACTATTACTGCACGTATGCTTGAGTGTTAAGATTTTGGTCTGTCTCTGTGGTAGGGTACATGGTCATTTTCCATAACTTTGTTCTTCAAACATTTTTTCAGAGCCTAGATTTAAATGCAGCACACATGTTTTTAGTTGGGATGATTTGGAAAGAAGAAATTTCTTTTTGTCAGTCTTATTAAATTGCTAGAACAAAATGATTGTGCTGTCAATATGTTGGACCCCAAGTTACAATTCTATTCTATTGACAGATATGGTGCAAGAATCAGTAAACCAGTGGCTGTCGAAGACTCAAAATTTTTTCAATGAAGTAACTTCTCCGCTAGTAAAATCTGTTAATGATAGAAGGCCTAGCATTCAGAATGACGACGAAGATATTGAGAAAATATTGAATATTGAACTGACTCTTGATTCTAGAACCCCTGAAGGAGTCCTCTCTGAAGCTGCTATTATTTCCATTGAGCAATTCAGCCGGTAAAGTCAAATGTGTGTGAGGGTTCTTTTTTTTTTACATAATAATTATTTTCACAGCTTTCGTCAGGTAGGAGAAAATGCAGAGTTCCTATGGATTAGTCGTATAAATATATCACTCAACTTAAAAGGAATTAGTTTTCAACCTATCTTGCCAGCTATAAAGAATTAATTTTTGACTTTTCCCACGTCGAAGATATTCAGGATGAACGGTTTGACAGGCAAGAAAATGCAGAAAATATTTAAAGCACTTGTTCCTGAATCGGTTTATAATGATCCACGCAATTTGGTGGAGTATTGCTGCTTCAGGTTTTTGTCAAGGAACAAAGCTGAAGTTCATCCAGGCCTCAAGGTTTGTGTAGTTACTTGAACGATGTTTTTGGTCTAATTCACATCCAGTTACTATATCTCATTGCTGATTTAATTTTCTGTTTGGAACATGGATATAAGTATTTTTACAAAGTTCAGAAGTTAGCAAACTGGTAATCAAGATTTTCTATCATGTTTGTCTAAACTAGAATTATATGAAAGAAACTGTAGTTGAAGTACGATTGATTACTTTAGCTTGGATGTAGTTTAGCTTTTGGTATTTACTGATGACTGGTTTGGCATTTGATTACCAGGAACCTGCATTTCAGAAACTAGTTTATATAACAATGCTTGCATGGGAGAATCCTTACAGAAAAGGAATGGATTTCAGGGATAAATTGCTCCCAAAAAACTCTCTTAAGGTATGGCCTATTTACTTAAATTTTCTTATATTGTCGTTTTATCTGCATTCGTATATATGATCGGTTTTTTTTTTTTATGTTTAATTTCATTATTTTCACACAGAAGGCAGACCAGGAAAATTATCATGTGGAAGTGCTGCTTGAAATCTGAGAAAAATTAATTAAATAAATTTTATGGTTCAATAAATTCTCCTATACCTGGCTGAAATATGACACTATTTTTTGTTATCAAGTATGTAGAATCTCGAATCAAGAATGTCATTACTGAAATAATTTTTTTGTTGAACATGAAGATGAAGCTTGTGGGAGAAGAGGCATTCGTTCGCATAGCTCCTGCTGTTTCTGGTGTGGCTGATAGTCCCACTGTACATAATCTTTTCAAAGCTCTTGCTGCTGATGAAAAGGGCATATCTTTTAGCATATGGTCAACATATATTAATGAACTTCTCAAGTGAGTTTCTTTTCTTTTTCGTATAGATACAAATATCAATGTATAAAGAGTTGCAACATGACAGTTGATTAGCTGTCACAGTCCTGACACCAAAGATCACATATTTCTTGCAGTGTTTTATCACTAACATAGCGTTAACGGTTCTTTATTTGGGCTTGTGACTTGCCATGAAAGTGAGTGGATATATTTACGTAAACATTTATTTCAAAGATTTTTTTTTAATAGCCAGTTAATTTCCTCATACAATCATCTGAAATAGTATTCACGTAGTACAGAATGTTTTACCAAATGCTGATGCTCTAATACACTTATCATTCTTCTGTGCATAGGTCTCTGTTTTTCTTGCAAAAAAAGATTCTAATATTTGGACCCAGAACAATTTCCCTGAATTAACACTTTAGCTTGTCTTTTCTCTTGAACTGTAGAGTGCACGAAGGACAAAAATCATATCAATTTCAGGATTTTCCCAATTTCTCCAAGGAAAAAATCCTCTGCCTTGGTTCTAGCCAAAAGCAGCCTGTAATAAAATGGGAAAAAAACATGGCATGGCCTGGGAAGGTCACAATGACTGACAAGGCACTTTACTTTGAGGTACTTGATTTCCTCAATTCAACTCATATCTATGTGATAATGTCACCCAACAACCAAGAGTTGAAAGATATATTAGCTCACATGTAAAAAAAGTGTATAAGTCTATCCTTGTATTATTATGATGTTTAACTTATAGTAATTCTCAGGCAGTTGGCTTGGTGGGAGAGAAAGATGCCGTAAGGCTGGATCTTACTCGTAATGATTCAAGAGTAGAGAAGGCAAGGGTGGGACCTTTAGGATCAAATCTCTTTGACTCTGCTATATCTGTCACGTCTGGTCCGGAGTGAGTAAGCTTCTCCATCCCTCTTTGCTTATAGTTGTTTGATGTCTTCCTTAGTTTTTTTTCCCCTCAGATATACTATTAGTTGGAGTTAATATATTTTCCCAATTTCAATTTCTTTGGCTCTGATCAATTAGATGATTAATCATGCAAGCTCTGAACAATTGTGACCAATTCCTCAACTTAGTTGCCCCCCTTCATCTAATTTAGAAGGACGATGCATTTTCCTGATAATGTAACAAATTTCTATCCTTTGTCTGATTTTCTTTTCTTCATTCATTGGAAACTCGCTTCAAACATTCTTTTTACAAATGCAGTGGGATAAATAACTGAATGCATTAAAAAAATTTCAACATCAAAAGGTTCTGTCATACCCTGCCACTGATATTAACAGTCTGTAGATTATTTATATTTGTAATGATTGTAATGAAAGATTCTCTTATAAATTTTCTAGTTTGCATCAAATTCAGTTATATAGCATTGTGTACTTCTTTAGGGTATCAATAATGCCAGTGAGTGCAAAATGTTGATGCAGTTCTGCTTCATTGGTGCTTGAGTTTGTTGACTTGGGAGGCGAAATGAGAAGGGATGTCTGGTATGCATTCATTAGTGAAGTTATTGCCTTGTACAAATTTATACGTGAGTATGGACCCAAGGAGGGTGATCAATCAATATATGATGTATATGGTGCTCAGAAAGGGAAGGATAAGGCGGTTACTCATGCTGTAAATGCTATCGCTAGACTCCAGGCTCTTCAGTTTATGAAGAAGACATTCGATGAGCCTACTAAGCTGGTTCAGTTTTCATATTTACAAAACGTTCCATATGGGGAGGTTGTTCTTCAAACTCTTGCTGTTAATTTTTGGGGTGGACCCATTATTAAGAAATTATCAGAGGGTAACGGTAAACCAGAGGCACATATGAGACCTATTGGTGAGCTCCCTGAAAGTAGCAATCATGTTTTTGATGTAGATGGGAGCGTCTACTTGCGGAAATGGATGAAATCACCATCTTGGAGTTCTAGTGCTTCTCTGGCTTTTTGGAAGAACACAATGGTGAGACAGGGAGTTGTACTTAGTAAAAACCTTGTTGTGGCTGACATGTCTTTGGTGGAAAAAGCATCAATGACATGCAGAGATAAGTCCAAGGTAGCTGAGAAAACACAAGCCACTATTGATGCTGCGATGATTGAAGGAATTCCCAGTAATATTGACCTTTTGAAGGTTAGAATTAACTATTCCATCTTATGGTGCGTTTGAACTGACTAATATTTATTTCTTAGTTGTTCCAGTGCCATTCACCCTTACCCTTTTTTTCCTTCCTCAAGTGTAGCATCAAGTATATGTCTGATGATAATTGTAATCAAATTTATCGACTAGTGACTCTATGACTTTTTCTGTACTACCCCCTGATTTCTTCTATTCTTTGTATTCTCTGTAATATAATAGTTTAATACTTTTTCCCATGCCTCTCCAGGAACTTGTACTTCCTTTAACTGTCACTGCCAGGAATTTCGAAAGATTAAGGTGCTGGGAAGATCCCCTTGTAACAGCGTCTTTTCTCGGACTTGTATATACCCTTATCTTCAGGTAATCTTTGGTCTCTTCCATTTAAGTCGATAGAATATCTTTTTCCACTCTGGATATTAAGTCAGTGAAAGCCAGTTCAGTGATAAACTTTACAGAGTATGTCAATATCATGAGATGAAGTTATGTGTGCACTTCTCCATCTTTTTGAACTATTTGAAGCATGATTTTTTGGTCCATAGTTGATTTTGGTCTGCGTCTTTTCATGTATGGCTGTTGATTGCTTGAGACTCAATATTTCTTTTTTACTTCTCTAATAATCAATTAAAACTCAAACAATATCTTGTATGGCTTCGTATCAGAAACTTGTTATCTTATACATTCCCGGTAACTATGATGATCTTGGCTGCTGGGATGCTAGTACTGAAGGGTCTGAAAGAGCAAGGTCGTCTTGGAAGATTTTTTGGAAAAGTTACAATATACGATCAACCTCCATCAAATACAATACAGAAAATTATTGCTCTTAAGGAAGCCATGCGTGAAGTGGAGAAGTCTCTGCAGAATATGAACATTATACTGCTTAAGATTCGCTCAATCATTTTAGCAGGACACCCTCAGGTACTCTCTCTCTCTCTCTAACTCCTTGGAATTGCGACATGAATTTGATAAGGAAGTACATTCGAGGATTGGCACTCATGATATCAGATATAGTAATTCGTTCTCTGGGGGGCATTTGACGGAGTTTGTCTGTAAACTTTTCCAGGTAACAATGGAGGTTGCCTTGGCTCTACTGTTCGGTTCAACCATTCTTCTTCTTGTTCCATTCAAATACATTCTTGCATTCGTAATATTTGATCTCTTCACGAAGGAGCTTGCCTTCCGGAGGCAATTGGTGGTGGCTTTCATGAACTTTCTTAAAGAACGGTGGGACGCTGTACCCGCAGCTCCCGTTGTTGTGTTGCCATTCGAGGATGACTCTGGAGATGTCCAGAAGAAAGAAGTTGATAAAGTAAAACCACAAAGAACTTAACACGACTGTAAATTGAATTCTTGATCTCTTTTTGGGTAGAATTTATAGTTCTTACATTCTGTATCAAAGTTGATTTGATTATAGGGTGAGTGCTAGTAATAATCAATCATCAAGTTGCCAACAACAGAAGACATGAAAGAGGTGCTGTTGTGATCGCATGTTGTTGAAGAGTAGAAAAAAATCTTTCTAACAGTTTCGGAATTAGCTTCACTGTTAGGCTGTAATGTAATCATCCATTCCTGCTGTATACTTCCAGCTGATTATGTTGGTTTTATATAAATGCTATACTCAGGTGAAATATATATTTTAATTAAATTAGAAAATTTCAAGAAATCTGGTCACAGAAATGAAACTGAGAAAATCTCATTTCTCCCACTAACAACCTCGAATGAGTCCATCAAGGTTACGTAAATATTTTGTCATTTCCTTCCAAAAAAAAAATGATACTTCCTCCCTCTGATAGAAATCCACGTATTTTGTTTACTTTTATGAGACAAAATGAAAAATGTAGTTAGAAAATTTGAAGTTTGAGGGTAGAGGGGCAGCTGCTAAACGGTCAAATATTTTCGAAATGTAGGCGGGTTTTAATATTACCTGTTTCAGCTTTCACTGCTTTTTAATCCCCCCATTCTCCACCCGCCCACCATGTGTTTTCAAATTTGAAAAGCCCCCCCTTTCAGGGTCTACTTCTATACCCGCGCATCATTTCCTTCACTCAAGCCACCATGTGTGAGTGAAGGTTCGAGATTGGAATCTTGAAATAACCCCTCAGCGTTCCTTCACGAGCAGATCCCAGAAATTTGAGCTCCATTAATCTTTCTTGTAAGTCAGCTTCTTCCTTCGTCTTTTATTTTTTATGGGCATGGTTAGATTTACGGTATCTGGACGATTTTGTCTAGTTCTACAGTTCTTCAACCTTAAAATTCCGAAATTGACAATTACAATTAGGTTAATTATCCCCATTTCAGTTTCTTAATTGCTTAGATCCAGCTAAATCTGCTATTTTTACCTTTGGATTTTATGTGTTCAATTGGATTTATTGAGATGTGAAGAAAGTTTGGAGTGAAGCAAATGAGCGTATTTGATAATGGTTTTTCCGCACTGAACACTTTAGAATCATATTGTTTACCTTCTATTTTTTTCTGGTTTTCGTACTGAGCGCCATGTGTTTGATTATTTGACTCAGGGAGCAATGGAGTCTCTTCCTGATGCTATAGTTCAATACATTTTGTCCCTAATGAGTAATGCCAGGGATGTGGCATCTTGCAATTCTGTTTCCAAGAGATGGAAGGATTCAATGCCTTATTTGAGGAGATTATTTTTTTCTAGAAATATTTTTGACAATCTTACCAACGGAGATACCCCTGACGCTGTTGTGATGCGAATGGTGTCTTCAATTGTTAAACTAGAGGAGCTTGTTGTATATTGCCCATTTTCGAGTCATGGTCTTGCTTCATGGCTATCCATGGCAGGTTCTTCACTGAAGAATCTTGAGCTCCGTTTGGATAACATAACTGAGCATGACACTTACACTGAAATCCCCACAAAGTTGGATTGCATAAGAGCTGCTTGGAATTTGGAGTCGCTTAAACTTTGGGGTGTGCTGATGATTTATTCTCCAAAATGGGATGTTTTTCATAGGCTCAAAAATCTTGAAATTGTTGGAGCTAGATTGGAGGACCACGCCCTTTTTGACTCCCTCCGTGCTTGTCCTAATTTGACTCACCTTTTGCTTCTCGGCTGTGAAGGGCTCAGGTCCATTTCAATACACAATCCTCATCTTGAGCAATGCAAGCTGGATTTTTTTGGAGTTGGAAACTGCTCACTTGCAGTCCATTCGTCAAAACTTGAATCTCTTGAAGTGCAAGGTTGTAGTTTTATCAAGGTTCATGAGACTCAATACTTGAAACATCTCTCAGTTGCCAATAATTCAGGTAACTTTATTCTTGTCTCTATGTAGTCTAAATCTGGTTCTTGTTTGCCATAACTTGTTTTCTGTTATGCATAGATTTCTGCTTTTACTGATCTTGTAACCTTGCCTCTTTAATAGGGCGAGTTTACGTGGTGGATTTTGGAAAACTTGTGGCATTGGAAACATTGTCTATTCGAGGAGTTCAGTGGTGCTGGGATGCTATTAGCGCATTGCTTCAAATGGCCAGTGAGGTTAAGCATCTCTATATGAAAATCGAATTCACTGGTGATGCTGAGAGCCTTCTACCCTTTCCAGAGATAGATTTTGTCGACTTCTTTAACAGGCACCCCAAGTTGCAAACCTTTGACATTCATGGCGCTATGTTTGCTGCTATTTGTCAAAAGAACAGCCTGAAAAATGCGAGTCCTCATTCATTGAGTGAATTGAACCTTATTAGCAGCTACATGTTGCTGATTGAGAAATCAATGTTTTAATGAAGAAATGTTTTCTCACATTGTAGGTTGATATGGGGTTTCAAATTCCCTGCCTTGAGAAGGTGGTTGTCACAGTAAGATCGCCACTAAACGCTGAACAGAAGATGAGTACGTTGGATTCATTGATAAGATACGCAAAGAACTTGAAGAAGATGACGATTAAGATTCTTCAGATGAAGAGCAGACACAGCAGTGCTGATGAGTTTTTTGAGGACATTTGCAGGTTTAGATTCATGCATCGCAAGATCGTTACAATAGAATAGAATAATTTTCTATTCCTCTGTGCTTCATCGCTTCTTTTTCCTTCAGAATAATTTGCCTTTGTTCTTGAGAAAGGTAAATTCTTGATATTCTTACCTATGTTGTTTGTGAAAGCTGACATTTTTAGGTATTTGGCGCTCTGTATTTCGAGTTCCAGAACGTATAAAATGTTGTTTTGTATTGATTATAACTAGTTGCTGTTGTGGCAAAAATAAAGATTAAACTTGAGCTGTATGAGGTTTCACCCATTAGGGCCATTCTCATTATGAGAAAAATGTTCTTGATAAATATATTCTGATGATGGAACTTTAAAGTGAGTACTTACTTGGGAAAATTAGGCAATTGAGTACCCAACAAATCCTAATTCGACATTGTAAAACATGAATTCCTGATTAATCAAAAATAATGTGACTAACAATTTTCATTAAATTTTACAATAGCAGAAAACAAGCTACTACTCTCATATCAAAATTCTCTTGGATGAAAAAGGTAAAAACAGTACTGTAGATATATGAACTTGAACACATTTCAACTAAATAAGCTTTTTCTTTTGGAAATAGCTCTGTAAGTACAATATTTGGGCAGATGAAACCAAAATGCAGACACCCAGTGACATCATGCTGTACCGAGCAACTCTAGAATTCGTAGTTTCGCTCACACTCCTCAACTCAGCTTCTCTGCAAGCACAAGCATACAAATAATTGAACTTTGATGATTAAGAACAAGAAGTTGAAGAACACTGAATTCAACATCGAACCTGCTCTTAAGATACAGAAGATTTTCATGGATTGCCTCCACTGCTTCTTCAAGTTTTCTTAACTCAAGCTCGATACCCTACTAAAGATACAAAATTTAGCTTAAATTCTCATTCAATCGGATGTTACATGGATTCTTAAATGAATGACCTTATCACTTACCTTAAATTGAGATCCCCTGAATCATACACAGTGCATTCCATTGGATATATATCCATCACTCCCATATGGAGATGGTTGTGTGAGAGTGAGTAGTGAACATATACCCAGTAAAATACACTAGCATAGGCAGTCATTTTATTTCCAAGAAAAGAATAAAACAACATGTGCATGTGAACCTTGAACTCTCACCTCAATTTTGTCTTTTCTTGCGACTGAATCCCAATCTTTTGCTGCAATACCTGTCTTCCACTCCATGTTGATACTTAAGCTGCCACTACTTGAATAATTGCCATCAACCCAAAAACAAGCTAGATAGCTTCCAGCTTCACTAGATGTAAATGCAACTTGACCATGTGTGACATTTTCCTTGTGATATAGAGTATTTCCGTAAGGCGAAGTCACCTGTAACAGAAGCATACAATCATGATAGAGCATTTATGTGCTTTCATGATGACCTGGTTTGAAGTAGCCATTAAATATACCAAACAACTACATTCCACAACTTCCATCACTTCCACTCACAACTGGGAGTCAGTAAATTAATTCAAGAGAGACAGTTCACATTGTCCACATAAACAAGTGATTAAACTGGAAAGAGTAACACGAACATTAGCATTTCAAGTCCTAACAATATTCAAAGCCGCAGGACACCCTTCTTCTTTTCTTGCTCAAGTGCAATATGACACTATACTCCAGTTTTTTGGCATGGTAGTGCAATGATTTACAACGAAAAATACACACCTTTTCTTTTCATTCATCCAGTCACTATTCTGCAAGAAACCAGTGCAACCATCTTTTTGTGTGAATACATTTAAGACAATGGACTTAGCTACTACTAAAATCAAATTGGAATAGGATTCCTATGAAGCTGATTGACAAAAATGCTACTCCCTCCGTCCCATGGAAGTTGACACGCTTTCCTTTTTGGTTTGTCCCACTAAAGTTGACACATTTCCTTTTTAATACATGAGACCCACACAAAAACAATTAATCTATTCTCATGGGGCCCACATATGTCCCAAAAAAAAAGTGCTAACTTATCTGGGACAGAGGGAGTATAACATAATCTTCTCCACAACTTAAGATATATGCTTACGTTGAATTTGCTTCCTAGTAGATGATTGATTACAAATTACCATCCAAAACACCCACTTATTACATGCATACTTGTTAATGCAGCAACAAAATATACTTCCTTTATTATCTGCTATTAAATCCTGATTTCTACTTCCAATTAAAACCTGATCTTAACAGAGAGAAAGGCATTAAAGCCTATGTTAATAAGAACAAATACCAAGTCTTTTATCTCATCGTCTAGTCATAAACCAAGATTGTGAAAATTTTCAATTTAACATCGAAAAATATGTGAACCTTGGCCGATATGGTGGGGGTGGGGTGGACATGATCATCGGAAATGACCACATAATCTGCCAAAACGACGACGTTGTTGTGAATTTCATCAGAAACGCACTTGGTACCAGTTGCCGGCAAATTCAGCCATACGGCCTCACTCCTCCGCAGAACACATAGCAAAATTAACAGCACCAGCACGCGCAGGTTAGCACGCACCAACATTGTTATTTTCATGCGCAATTCAAATTTCTTCCGTCTTTATCAATCGCGAAATCGATCTTGAAGAAAGGAATCGCTCTGTACTGGCAAACGGATCACAAAACGACGATGGATTCGGACTTTTTGCTGGTTTTCTTTTCCCGTGGTTTTTTTCATGCAGAAACATTCTTTGGGCCTAAAATATTCAAATGTGGATATCAATTGGGCTACTAAATGGGCTCAACTGCAAACCCTAAGCGCCCAATAGATAGCGAGTTCAATTGGGCCCACCACAAGTATCCAAACGGGCCGAGAATCCAGTTTAAGTACATTTGCGCCATTCATTTCTGTCATCGAAGAGGATTGAGCTGGCCCACCTCTCCAACATCACAATCCACCTGTACACTCTTCCCACGATACCGACCCTCAGCTTTCTTGCGCCTTTTTCTTTCCCTGTACACCGCTAATCTCATCCTCTCTTCCACAGTTGTACCGAAGGATTTGAAGGCAGCCATGTCTGAGGTTAATTTGATTCAGCTTCTGTAAATTTTGTTTTAGATCGTTTAGTTTCGACTCTGTTGACTTCTATTTTGACCTGTCTGGCTTGCGTTTGAGAAGAATTTGATTATGGGGTTTCTGTGATGTGCTGTTTGATGAATTTAGTATAATTCGATTTCTCATGTGCGCACCAGTTTCCGATGATGTGCTGATTACCTTTTTTCGTTTTTGTTCAGGCCGTAAAAACTCCTCCGGCCACTAAAGAAGGTGAGTGTGTTTTCTCAGGGTTCGCATTTTTGAGTGTTTGAGTAATATATTCGGTCTGTGAATGAATGATTGATATAAGTCGAGTTTGTGTGCGAGAAATGAGAGGTGATTTGCGTTGTTTTGACGGCTTGAGCTAAGAACACTTCCCCTCCCTCATGGGTGGATTTTGAGAATACCAATGATGATATTGTCTTGTGAATCCTTATCTATTTAAGTATATAATTGTTGTTCTGTACAGGATTTTTTTTAATAAATGAACGATCAATTGTTCAAACATGTACTTCTATTATCTATCACTGGAATATTTCTGATGAGAATTTATTATTGTCTAAATAATAAAATTCTTAGACATTTCTTTCAAGAATCTATTTTTTCCCAGTTGCTTGTTTACTGTTTTGTTTTTCAAAATGCGAATTATAGTTGTCTGTTTAATAAATAAATTTGATGTATTGTAAAGTAGTGCAGAGTTTTTTACTCTCAAAAATTTCAAATTACTTTAGTTTATTTAGTTTTAACAGTTGAGAAATTTCTTGTTTTCTGCTGTTCAGAAGAGAAGTCTAATGCAGCTGGGAGCAAAACTACTGCTGAGCCAGCTTCTACTGATTCTCAAACACCATCTGGACAGAGAAGAACAGCACCGGCTTCTGTTACTGGAATTCCAAATCCCTTTGATTTCTCAGCGATGTCAGGTCTTCTTAATGTATGTGTATATTCTCTTTGGTCTACCTTACTCTGTGAAAGTGTTTTGAGGTTGTGACTAAAGTCTTCCTTTTTAGGCTGTAGTTCCATCTCTAAAGGAAAAACCTTTTTGGAAACTTTTTTTTTTTCATTCATGTAGGTTTTGCGCATTTATCTGATAAGATACTATGTTTTCAAGAGTTAGGAGCTATTTATTTTTCTCAGTTGTTAATTTAATTATTTCCTGATATATTGCCCCAGAATATCTAATTTTTATGTTTATAGGACCCAAGCATTAAGGAATTAGCCGAACAGATAGCAAAGGATCCTTCATTTAATCAGATGGCGGAACAGCTTCAGAATACTTTTCAAGGAGCTGATGTTGGAGACGGTATCCCCAACTTTGATCCACAGCAATATTATTCCACAATGCAACAAGTAATGCAAAATCCTCAATTCATGACCATGGCTGAGAGGCTGGGTAATGCACTGATGCAGGTAATTCATTGTCTGTTGTTCCTTCCTTTCTGTTTATATCTCTTGATTTAGTTGCGGTTAACAGCTTTGTTCAACCAATTATCATAAAGGATCCTGCGATGTCTGGTATGCTTGAGAGTTTAACAAACCCAACAAATAAATCCCAACTGGAAGACCGAATGGCACGCATCAAAGAAGATGCATCTTTGAAGCCCATTTTAGACGAGATTGAGAATGGTGGTCCTGCTGCTATGATGAGGTCCTTTCTTTCTCTCTCTCTGTACCCCTCCTCTGACATATTTGAGTATGATTTTTTATTTTATTTTTAATTTACACGTCTCTCATAGTTGGGAGACATGGTAGCTGACTTCCTTAAGTGGAATAATGTTATTTTTTCATGACTATTCGAGGATTTGAAAGTTATTCATGAAAACGAAAATAATCAAAGTGCAATCTTTGATATGACAATAGATAGTGCTCAAAGGTTTATGCATAAATGATAAATGAATTTATGGATGTTGCAGTTTTTTATTAGAAATTTTTCTTCTACTCTGAACTCTTATACCTTCACAAGTATAAAGATTAAGGTAATGTAGGAATTCATAGAACTGTGGAATAGGTCTGTGAATCCATTTTAAATTTGAAATAAATTCAATAGGATGTAATTGGTTTAATTTTTTGATTGATGCAAGATCATCGTATTTGACCCTTGACCAGCATTCCTTTACGTATTTCTTGTTGGTCATTAGTGTAGTGCTAAACCTTTAATTAAGCATTTCCCTATTGGACCACTCATTACTTTTATATTTTTTTGTCACTGAAAATGTGATTATGGTCAGGTACTGGAATGATAAAGAGGTTCTCCAAAAGTTGGGTGAAGCTATGGGATTTGCTGTCGGAGAAACTGCCACATCTGCCGGTGACGCTGCTGGTGAAGATGAAACAGAGGAATCAAATGATGATGAATCTATTGTTCACCACACTGCCAGTGTTGGCGATGTTGAGGTATATGTCACAAGAACAATGGAATATTAGTTGTGAATAATGGCTTTATATGTACATTTTTTTGAATTCTGGTTACCAAACAACTCAGCTTCTCTGCTTATTATTGAGGTGTATCTCTTGCTTGTGCAAAACAATCAGGGCCTGAAGAGTGCTCTAGCTGATGGTGCTGATAAGGATGAAGAAGATTCTGAAGGAAGGACAGCGTTGCATTTTGCATGTGGATATGGAGAGGTATACTAACATTTTATCTCCTAATAAAAATTGCATTTCTTTTATAGTATTATTTTTGCAAATGTTCATACATAGAAGCTGATAATGTTGCTCGGTTCCAGGTAAAGTGTGCCCAAGTTCTTCTGGAGGCTGGGGCGAAGGTGGATGCTTTGGATAAGAACAAGAACACTTCGCTTCATTATGCTGCCGGGTATGGCAGAAAGGAATGCGTGGAGCTCCTGTTGAAGAATGGTGCTGCTGTGTAAGTCCTCCATATATTTGTGCTCTTCTTCCCGACCATCTCCCCCAGCACCAAGGAAGAGGGAGAGTGGTGATTCCAATGCCATTATTATCTAATCCTTTCTCCCTCAATGTTCACAGTACTCTTCAGAACTTGGATGGAAAGACCCCCATCGAAGTTGCTAAATTGAATAACCAGAATGAGGTGCTAACCTTACTCGAAAAGGATGCGTTCCTATGAGTCGAAATTATACAAGAGCAATCTTGGCATTTTAGAGAAGGATGTGGTATTGAGCCTCATGCGTGGCATCCCAAGTTGATGTGCTTTTGTTTGGTGGTGTATCTTCTGTGTGACAATTTCTTTGATTTAATTGCATATACGCTGGATGCATTATACCATTAATGCAGTTTCCTTTTTCTGCTCCTCTTATTATCATATCATTTTCAATTTCTCAATCCTCTGCAATTTTCACGCCATGGAGAAGAAAAAAGTTGTGTTGTGATAGAGAGCATCTAACCAGTGCCAAACTTCTTTCTTCATTTATGCCAAGTGCAACACATGTTTCTTCATTTATCCTTTTACACTTAATCCTTATCATTTTCTAAAAGAAAATATTCAAAAGGGAAGAATAATTATGGTGTGAGATAGTATTTCCAAAATAAATAAATAATTATGATATTTATAAAATGAAATGAAATATAATTATTGCAGGTAACATTTCCTAAAAATAAAATATGGGGTGAGAGAGGCTCGAACTCTCGACCTCAGGATCACTCAACTTAGCTATGAGACCTACGCGCTAGCCAACTGCGCCACCACCCCAATTGATATTTATTTTTGTTAAATTATTTAATGTAATATATAAAAAGTGATTCATTTCTTGTTCTCATATTTGTACTAATTGACCGAGTTCATATTAAAACCTGGCTAATTGTGTTAGTCAAGTGACAATGCGGATTTTTTTAAAAAAAATTAATTATTATTAATTGCAACTTTAATAATATAATAATCTAATTCACCTCTTTATTCACAAAATCTTTTTTTTTAAGATTTACTCCTCCTCCGTCCCAACAAGTATTTCACGTATTGGTGTGCGCGGAGTTTAAGAAAATTTTGTATTTTTATGTATAAAGTAAGAAAGAGAATATATATTTTAGTTGATTTAATGAAAAAGATGTGTAAAGTTATTAGGAGATGTGAAAAAGTAAGTAAAAGTAAATATTATATTGGGATGTGAGTAAAAAGTGAGTATTGTTATAATGTATTTTTTACCAAATTTAGTAAAAGTAAAGTGTGAAATACTTTGGGGGACGGAGGGAGTATTAGTTAAATAATTTAACTTTTTTATCTTTGGATTCAATAATTCTAAGGGATTGTTTTTATGTGACAGTGGATCATCTCATTTCTATTATAATCGATTTTTTAATTTTAATAATACCCCTTGCAATATCGTTCAATTGAATTTGAGTGTTTGAAAAAGCATAGCTTTAGGAATTTGTAAGTAACCATTCTTGATCTTGCAAGCCGCCTTGGATTCCTACAACCTCCCTCCTTGTTACAAGTTGTCACATCGCCATAGATTCTTCTCAGTAATTTCAACTATCTTTTCTTTGTCTTCTTCATCATCCGCTACAGTTCAAAGCCAAACTTTAATTTCGGATTTCCTAGAAACTTCCTCTAGCTGCATCACTAGAAAAAGAGCCCTCTTGCTGATCACCAAATCCCGTTTCCTCCTTTCCTAGTCCATATACACCACCTCACACATAGTTAAAAGGTGGTGTCTTGATGAAAATCAAGAATTAACAGATCTAGTTTACTTCAATTTTTGAGGATGAAGCCATTAATCTTGTTTCTCACTCTGTTTTTTACCCTTTTCATGTGCTTCTCCCCTGTTTTCACTGCTCTATCCCCAAGCATTTCTCCCACAAATGCTCCCACCACATGTCCTGCGAAATTTGATTATGTAGGAAGAATTCCATGGGATGTTTCTGAGTGCAGAAACTATCAAAGTCCGACTGACGCTTCTGGAATTAGGTCATGTTGTCAAGCCATCCTCTCTCTCTTCGGTGTAGCAATCGCACAGTATCTCAAAGAAACTTCTCATTTTCGACTCCCTGATCTGCCAACTTCCATTTCTTGCGTTCAAGATTTTCAGACCAAACTGGATTCTCTTCCTCTTCCAGCAATTCTGACTTCAACTTGCTTTGATCCTAGGCAATTTGTCATAAGACCAGATGTATGTGCTTCCATTCAGACCACTCAAGATTGGGTCAAGAAAGCAGGGAATTCCACGGCATTGGATTCTGCTTGTAAATCAGACCTCGTTGATCTTACTTCCTGTGATGCTTGTGTTGCTGCTGGTTTAAGGGTTCAAGCAGATTTGATAGCCATTGATGGTAACAACTCTCACTCCACTGATTGCTGGTACTTCACTGTTTTATATGCTGCTGGAATTGTCAATCAACAAGGCCCTGATGACATTGGTACTGTTTCTTGTATCTTTGGACTCTCAATGGTTGATTCTAGTAAGGGTGGTTCTTCTAAGCGTTCTGTTTTAGTATTTGGCCTAATTGGAGCTGGTGTTGCTGTTGTTTTGATGTCTAGTGTGTTGGGATTGTATGTTTGGTGGGGTAGGAAATATAGGAAGAGAGGTTATATGGAAGAAGAGGAATTGGGGTCTAGGCCAAGAAGGCCAACTACAGTATCAATATGGTTCAAAATTCAAGAACTTGAGAAAGCAACTGATAATTTTTCCCACAAGAACTTCATTGGGAGAGGAGGGTTTGGGATGGTTTATAAAGGCACATTGAGTGATGGTTCATTTGTTGCTGTGAAGAAAATAATAGAATCGGATATCGAAGGGAATGCTGAGTTTTGCAATGAAGTTGAGATCATTAGTAACTTGAAGCATAGGAATCTTGTACTCTTAGAGGCTGTTGTGTGGCTGAAGATGGAGGTCCAGGAGATACTGAAAGATACCTTGTTTATGATTACATGCCTAATGGAAACCTCGACGATCATTTGTTTCCTGTTTCTGATAGTCGGTATACGCCATTAACATGGCCTCAGAGGAAAGGCATTATCATGGATGTGGCCAAGGGATTAGTTATCTGCACTATGGAGTGAAGCCAGCCATCTATCACAGAGACATCAAGGGGACTAACATATTGTTGGATGCTGATATGAGGGCAAGGGTTGCAGATTTTGGATTGGCAAAGCAAAGCAGAGAAGGCCAATCTCATCTGACTACTCGAGTTGCTGGTACACATGGATACTTAGCTACTGAATGTGCTCTATATGGACAGTTGACTGAAAAGAGTGATGTTTATAGCTTTGGAGTTGTTGTGTTGGAGATAATGTGTGGTAGGAAAGCTCTTGATCTGTCCATGGGGTCACCTCGATCGTTTCTGATCACTGATTGGGCGTGGTCGCTCGTGAAGGATGGGAAACTCGAGAAAGTATTGGATGCTTCTCTGGTAAACGATGGGGACTTATCCACTGCAAATCCTAGGGGAATAATGGAGAGATTTGTGCTTGTTGGTATTTTGTGTGCTCATGTTATGGTGGCCCTAAGGCCAACCATTGTGGATGCATTGAATGTTGGAAGGTGATATTGAGGTTCCTAATATTCCGGATAGGCCAACGCCACTCGGCCATCCCTCGTTTTATCGCGCAGACAATACTAATTTCAGCATTTCCCCTGCATTGTGTGCACTTCAGTTGAATTCCAAAGATATGCTTAGGTGAAGACCAAAGTAGGAGATTTTTTCCTGTATATACTTCTCTTCTGCAGGCCTTTAGGAGATAGAACAATGGAGGACAGATTTTTCCGTTGTGTATATACTATATATAAAATGATATGAACTGCACAACTTCAGGTGGACTAATACAATGACACTTGAATCAATGGAGTTTGTAAGAAGCCAAGGTTGTCATCTTCACTTCTGCAAGATTATTCCACCTCAGGTTCTATCTGATCTTTAAATCAGTTTCATGAGCTCCAAGAATGAGCTCTACTTAACATTCAATTTGTTGTTCAATATTTCCATGATATGTAAAAACCTTGTATGTACAGTGAGTTGTATATTATGTTGAAATGATTAAATTAGTTAGTATTTGTTCTCTAAGGTCTGTTATGATTCTTAAAGTTCCTCTCAGTTGTAAATTTCATGTGAACACACTAATTATTGTCTAAAATATCATTGTCCTAATGTTTGCAGTGGTTAACCAAATATAGGAATTTCACTATTTTCTCTTTAAACTGATATTGGATTAGGTATAATACAAATATTACTAGTACTATATTCCAAATATTGTCACGTCTAACTAGTAACATCATGGAAGTTGACTTTAAATGATAATGCATATTAGAAAAAAAAAATGAAAAGAAAGTAGGGTCAGAATATACAAGCATGCCTGATAATCTGGAGTTCCTCATAAGTCCATTCTCATGAAGTTTCAAGTGGGAAAAGACATCACTTTCATTTCATCATTCTTCTGAACTATTTCTAAGTATCTCTATGGTCCTGTTTCTGAAAATTACAGACATTTTAAGTAACGAAAGCTGTCATAATACTAGATTTTCTGTCAAAACGACAACAGATACTCGTCGTTCTACCTCCCAGGTACATGGTACCACGGGGAAAGACGGAACAAAGACCTGATCCATCTTTCCTCGTATTTTCAACATCAGTGGGTGCATTGCTACATACCTTATCACTAGTGGTGGTTCTTCGATTATAATTGCATTCGAAGTATGGTTTTGACCTTTTACGAGTAGAAAAAGCACGCCGTTGAATACGTGTAAAGGCAACAGATGCACTCCTAATGCCTAGCCATGAAACATCACATTGGTTGGTGTATACAAATATGTGCTTTTGAGGATCCCATGCAGGATTCTCTGATTGATAGCCGGTGTCCAAATTTGCACCATTTCTAGATTGATTGATACCCTATTGCTTGCTTTTGGTATTATGTTGCATCTTGAAATTAATAATCACTTGTTCTAGTGCTTATCTATTAATATCACACAATCAAAAACATATGTATTATCTGGGATGTGATTGCAACTTCTGTGTGTACCCCTTTTATTGGCTTTTTATAGATTTATTAAATTAATCATCAAATAATTCATAGGCCAGCAATTTTTATTTCATAAAACTCCGACCTTGACTCCAGCTGGCAAAAGGGCAAAAGGTTATGCTTATTATGAACAATACAACATTGATTGAGTTGCAAGGCATGCTTCATCATCAAAAGTGATCTGATCAGGTGAAAAGGGTAAATTTCAATTGCTAATTTATTTTTATATTCTCTTGATAAGAAAATTAGTTTTATTTTCTTCTTGATAACCATTACTCAAGAAGTGGGAGAACGGTTTATCCATGAGAAAGAAAGATAAGTCTGTTTTCTGAGATGAGATCAACACTATGCCTCTTTGTTCACCATCTTTAGAGTGTTCACACTCATCTTTAGAGGAAAAATGAAATTGTGTTTTTCTCCTTTTTTTTATTCCTTAATTCACAATTTTTTATAATTTGGAAAAAACATACCTTTACCACCATACTGAATGCTTTTGTGGTTTCTCTCTTTTAGAGCTGCCTTGGGAAGGTTAACAATCTTTATTAATTATGGAAAACATATCTTTCTCAATCTTAAGATAAAGCTTTGATAAAACAGTGTACATGCAAGGAACCTCATCACACATTTTCCTTAAGTTTGACCAAACTAAAGCTTTAGAATAATGTGAAGAATATTGCACAACAATATAGATGAGGAGATGCTTAGGAGATCTCCAACCATATCTTAGTTCAACAATAAGAAGGGAGTAATTATCTTTTGTGGGGTTCACTGAGTTGAATAAAGCAAGAATTTTTATGCTTCAAAATTTATATTTCACTCTAAAAATTAGTATAAATTGGGTGAAACTGGGTACTGCTACCCTTTTCTTGAAAACATTACTCTTCAAACATGTAAAGTATTACTATTGAGAATGTCAAATTTTACTTTTCTAAGAAGAATAAAAATTATTCATATATATCATAGTTTTTCATGTTTCATAGAATTTCTTGCATTAAAAAAATGTAAGGGTCATTATTTTTAATATGAGTAGAAAAATAGAATTTTCTAAAGAGATTGGATTGATAGAATGGTGCATATGAAAGGGCTGTTTACATGATCTAGTTAGTTAACTTGAGAGATGAGAAAAGTCAAAAGAAAATAAAAGATCCCACTTAGGGAAAAAAGAAAATGAATAAAGACCACAGCAAGAAAGACTGCAAAAATTTTATTCTTTGATATGTTATGTTTAGCCAACTCATGAACTTTCTTGTCAAAAAAAAATAAAAAATAAAAAATCATGAACTTGCTAGTCTAATTTATTCCTCTCTCTCTCTCTCTCTCTCTCTCTCTCTCTCTCTCTCTAAGTTTGTTTCTCTCTCATGCTAGTAATAATTCAAGTGCCTGATTCTCAATCATCCCCTCCACTTTAACTGAAGAGAACATAATTGCCACAACAAATAAATTCTTCTTTTTTGCAACTACAAATTTAATCTCAGCTCAATTTTCCACCTATAAGAAGGGCCATGTTGCTGCTTCCCCCTTCCTCTCACCTCCCTTTTCTCTCCACTCCATATTCTTCCATCATCTCTTGATTGCATGATGAACTCTTGTTCAGTCACTGGTTTCCTCAACTTCCTCACTCAAGAACTGGACAACCTCGATCACCTCTTCCTGTCTCACAACTTCATGTCCATCAACTTCCTCCAACACGTCCTCTCGTCCCTCCGATCTCTTCATTCGCAGCTAACCGTCCTCGTTCAGACATTGCAGCTCCCTGTAGGCGAAAAATGGCTCGACGAATACATGGATGAGACCTCCAGGCTTTGGGAGGCTTGCCATGTCCTAAAATCAGGTGTCTCCACCATGGAGAATTACTACTCATCTGGTGCCAATTTAGCATCCTTGATCGATGATCATCGCCTTTTAAACGCGCAGCTTTCAGCTCAGGTTAGTGTCAACGCAACTCATGAATCCTCAATTTTAGCATCCATGGAAGATCAATCATGTGTGTGTTGTATGTGACAGGTTATTCGAGCAATCAATGGTTGCCAGAGGGAGATGATAGCACTGCAGCAGGAAAACAAAAGCATAGCAGAAATTAAGGTGCAAACTTTGTCTCTAAATTTTAAGGAGTCAGAATCTAAGTTCAACAAGTACAATGGTTTTAGAGAAGTTTTGTATGCAATGAGGAATGTAAGCACATTGCTGTTAGTGATTTTACTCAGTGGTTTGGTCTATTGTTGGCCTGAAACGAGCTTTCGTCAAGGCGACTACGAAGGGACCTCAGTGTCCACCTCAAGTTTCATAGTTTTGACAGCAAATTTGCATCAAAAAATCGTGAACGCTGTGAGTCGTCTGAGATCACAACCCGGTATACTTGTTTACGAGCTGCACAAGTCGCGATTCTTGTTGGATGAGTTGAAAATGGAGGTAGAGGAGACGATCCAATACGGGTCGGAGATCGATGTTCATGATAAACTTGAGAACCTGAAAAGTTGGCTTGGAGTTTTGCAATGTGGGGCTGAGGGCATAATTGGACAACTTGATGATTTCTTTGATGAAATAGTTGATGGCAGGAAGAGGCTTTTGGACATGTGTTCACATAGATAGATATATAGAGAGAGAAAGTGAGAGAGATTGATTGAAGTAGACTGTAAGATATCAGACATGAATTAGTCTGAGTTTCCTGTTCTGATCATTAGTGTTGGTAAACTTTTTAGCATTGTTATCTTTTGAAGCTTTGAGGAGAAGTATTCTAGAGAGAATAGACAGGAAGTAAATCCTCAAGAAACAGAATGTGATTCTTCCTTTCAAAGAAAAAAAGGTAGTATTACATATAAGGGAAGAAACAACAAGAATATGTTGCTTCAGACAAAGAACAGATTCTTGAAATGATATATCAGCTACTAAAAAAGCTCATCTTCTTAGTTTCAAAAAGAATTCTCAGGATAAACATAATATTAGTATTATACATTAGGGGAGTTATGCTTCCTGTTCAACTGACATTCCCATTCCACAACAAAAATAAGAGCTTTAGCAGAGGGTAAAAGTTTTAATCGATACATCTCATTGATTCTGAGTCGGTTTTCATGAAGACAAGCTTATTCCTGAAGCAAATAAATGAAGTAGCTTGAGTAATACTACTTAACCAGAAAATTCTGTAAACATGTAAGTGTACCATGGAAGAAAAGACGTGATGTGAAGCAGAAACTTGGATAAAACAAGCAATTTTACTTTATCATTCGACAGCATACGATTTAAAGGGAATTTGAAAAGGACTCAGGCAGTACACCGGTTCAAGATTCGATCCAAGCACCAAGCCAATTAGGTGTTTTATTCCACCATATGAGATTGGTCGTTTAGATGAATATTGCTATGATAAAGAGTTTTTATTAATCTTGTATCCTTTTAAACTGTTTTATTACAAGTCATTTTCTAAAGAAACTAAAGGTTGGTCTATCAAGCACGGAGCACCCAAAGCAACCCCTAGTGTAGAGAGATTTATTGGGAGAGTACCCCCCCTATAACTTGGAATATCCTTTCTAATGTAGTGCTATTAACTAGTGGAGCAACTAAAGTTCAGTTATGTGAGACGCTTCAATCAATCATAATGGTGTATAATCTAACCACAAGACTTTTGAAGCTAAGTCTACGGAAATTAATAATAAAATTATGTGAAAGTAATGACAATAGTAAGAAATGGGGGGATTGCAGGATGAAATTGGGAAAGCCACTATCACAATTAAAAATAGTATACTCTGTAGAAATCTTGCAATCAACTTTAATGGGAAGAGGATTTGCTCTACCAGTACTGAAGATCTTACTCGCATTTTCCATGGAAGATGCTCAAATAAGTTGTGATAGTAAAATAAATAATCATTCCACCACTGAAACAATAAATGGGAAGTGGGGGGATGACTAGGGTAATAAGATTCTTGGGCTGTCCTTTTTATAATAATGCAAAAGGCACCTTCTTTTTCCCTGCAAAATAAGGGATTTGGTTGCTTTCCTGCCTCTTGATAATTCTGAATTCCAGATTTTATTATAAGTTCATTCTCTATTTTTTTCATCCATATAGAAGAAGATCGACCGTCTTTGTCGTCTCCCAAAAGATATAATATAATAATAAAATTGAAACGAAGAGAGATGACAAAACAACCTATGAAAGCATAAAAGGGCTAATGTTAGAAGTGGAGACCTGGAAACAGTAAAAGTGAACTCTGCAATTCAACTGATATTTCTTTTAACTCTAAAGGTCGTATACAATAATACAAAGAATAGCAAATGATGCAAAAACAGTATATGAGTATTAATTATGAAGTAAAACTTCAAATAAACTGGGTGCATAATAATTATCATACCAAGAAACTAATCGAGACTTTACATAAAATATGAAACCTGAGTCCACCCACCGTGGACAAGAGGACAAGGGCAGTCTTTGAGATTTTACAGGAGCTCCAAAACTGTCATTACTTTGAAGGGAGGTAGACTGAGAAACAAAAATCATCAATCAAGCCCAGGCAAAGCAAATTGAGAGGCAAAACTTTCTACACGTGCTCGAAGCTCAATGATGTCTTTGTTGTTTTCTAAGCCTTTGATAAATGATTTTGGCAGTTTCCCATGATCCCTCTGCACTGAACTTGTTATCTGGGCAGCTCTAAGGAGGAATTCAGCCATAACCTCAAAATCAGATTCAATACAGCCTCTGGATGTCATTGCTGGGGTACCTGCCGAATACAGAAAACAGAGTACCAAATAAGATGACTATCACAATCTGAAAATTTATATAAAAGATAGACTGCAATAGCCATGAAGTGACATACCAATCCTTACACCTCCTGGGGTAATATTGCCATTGTCATCAAAGATTGTTACTTTATTCAGTGTAATATGACATAACTCACAGACCTTCTCAAGCGTTTTACCTACACTTCACCAAAATATAGAAAAGATCAGAACAAGCTCACAAGAATAGCTGCGCAACACAAGCAGTAGACAAAATCAACAGACTTGAGAATAGGAAACAATTCACAGAGAAGCAATACACAATTTCAAGAAATAAATAGCTAAATAAATCTATTTTGTAACAGGCAAGCGAATATGATACCAATGTAATTGTTTCAGTAAAATTACAAGAAGAAATGCAACATGCAAAGAATACATGCCTGTCAACCCAAAATTTCTTAGATCCCAAAGCAACATATGATTATCAGTGCCCCCTGTGATCAGTTTGCATTTTCTTCTCAACAAAGCAGATGCCAAAGCCTGAGCATTTTTCTTCACTTGTTGCATGTATGTCTTGTACTCAGGAGTAGCCACTTGTTTCAATGCTATTGCAAGGGCTGCAATGTGATTATTGTGCGGCCCACCTTGCATTGCTGGGAAGACAGCAAAGCTGATCTTTTCCTCAAAATCATATCTATCACCACTATCACCTTGATTCAGATTAATTCCCCGCCTTCTCAATTTTGGGCCCCTTCTGTAGAAAATAATTCCTCCTCTAGGGCCACGAAGACTTTTATGAGTTGTAGAGGTAACAATATCACAATGTTCAAAAGGACTAGCACATTCCTGCATATGGAAAAATTAGTTATATGTAAAAAATCAAATTAATCAGCTATCAAAAGAAATCAGACATGGAATTGATAGAATTAAAATACTAAATCAAAGGCATGTCATTCAGTTGATGGACAAAATCATAATAATTCACTCTACTTCAAGATAAGTGTCGCTTTAGAGGTTCAATTGTTTTCTGTTTGGCAAAACAAGTCAAAAGTACCAATTCAAGATTGAGGGTAATATTTTAGCTATTTACCTTTTCCTTTATAGATTACTTGGCCAATTGTAACTACAATTAACTCTTTCACACCGTGTAAATTTATTTAAGGGTGCTTTGGGTTTTTTCAGGGATGTGCCAGATTTTATTCCCTAAAAACGGATACTTGGTTTGAATTAGTGGGAGTGGATGAAATGCATTAAAAGAATAAATTACAAATGAAAAGCATATGATGGGAATATCATAAAAGGCTTAAACCTAGTGACAGCATCCAAACTCACGGAAACCAACCAACATGTTATAAACAACAGATCAGCATCTTCCTAATAATTATTTTAAGCCATGCCAAAATAATGTGCTACGCAATATCAACTCCACCTAACATGAAAAAATTTAGGGTAGAAAAACAATTTTCGTTTCAGATAATTACATTGATTTATCTTTCAAACACCTTTCAAATCCAAATGCTTCAAAACTGAGAAGAAAAAACTTAGTTCAAAATCAGCAAACAGGAAACAGTTCAAATAAAAGCACTCCTGCCTGCATAATGAACATAGCACAAGAATATTAAGTACAACTATTAGGTACAACTACTGATAACTTTTTTTTACCTTAGCAGCTATAAGACCGCTAATTTGAGCCATGTCACACAACAGAACTGCACCGCATTTATCCGCAATCTGCCTGAACCTTGCGTAATCCAACTCCCGAGGATATGAACTTCCACCACAAATCAATATTTTGGGGCGAAAATCCAATGCCTTCTCCTCAAGCTTATCATAATCAATATAGCCTGTCTGTGGGTTCACCTTATACGGCAAACTCTCAAAAAATATAGATGCACCGGACATTTTCCGCCCATTTGGCAGATAGCATCCATGACTGGTGTTCCCTCCAGAAGGTGTGTCCAAACCCATTATCCTATCACCTGGTAACAAAAGCCCAGTATACACTGCAAAATTAGCAGATGTACATGAATAGGGTTGCACATTGACACCCCAACTCTCAGAATCAAGGCCAAAAGCAGCCAAAGCACGGTTGCAACACAGTGTTTCGATCTCATCAATGTACTGATTCCCACCGTAGTATCGAGCACCAGGCATTCCTTCAGAGTATTTATTCGTTAAGTGACTACCCAACGCTTCCATTACAGCTTTGCACACAAAATTCTCTGAGGCAATCAATTCAATCCCTTTATACTGCCTATGCTTTTCCTTCTCCATTATATTAAAAATATCGGAATCAGCATCCCGTAAGGACTGGTTCCCCCACGCCCTGACACAATTCCTGCGAGATTCCAAATCATTAGCCGAAACCATAGTTCCCCCCCTTGATGAGGAAGTCGGCGACGTCGACGATGATCCTGAATCGGACTCCCGCTTCCGCTTCAAAGTCATTGAGTGACCCAAAATCCGAAACTCTTCTGCCTTTTCCCCATCCTCTTCCCCATCCTCAATTTCATTAGAATTGTTCCCCGAGTGATGATAGCGATTGTGATTCTCCTTTTGTCGATCCATCAATTGAAGTGGAACACAGGGCAGAGGATGCGAAGGGTCCCGACTCTGAGACTCGATCTGAAAAGAAATCGAGTTGTCCGCGATTTTCGTGCTGGGTCTATTCTTCACCAGCGGCGCTGCCGCCGAAACATGTGACAAAAACCGTAAGGAAAGACCATTATTCGTGGGCGATTGAGTCAAATCCATAATCGCAAAAAAAAAATAGAAAACCCCAAATAGCAGACGTCGAACTGAAATCAAGCTTCAAATTGAAACTAAACACAACCCTAGAAATCTCAACACAGTCGACAGCAACAAAAATTACAAGAAAAGTAACAACTTAAGCGGCCAAGAGGGATAGTGGCAACGACAAAAGTCGATGAAATTTCCATACGATGGAAAATTAGATGATAGTTGAGGAATTGAATGGCTGAATAGTGAAAAAATGTAGAATGAGAGGGAAATGGAAGAAGAAAGAAGATGGAGATATTATATATGAGGAGAAGAAGCGTGGGTTTGACGATAAGTGGAGGGGAATGAATGTAGACGGTTTTCGCGGATACAGGGGAGTTCCGGTGACTGGCTCAGCTGTCTTTGTATCAATGGGGGCCCTGCGGAGAAGGAATTCCCTGTATCCGGCTCATCTCATGCACCATTCCTCGTTTTAAACATTTTATTTTATTCGTCAACACCAAATAAACAGAGGATGAGGCTTTGTGACCAAAGGATACCCCTAGCAATTTTCGTTCCCCATTTGAAATTTAAACCTCCTATTAGTTTAAATGGAATATAAAGGAGAGAGTTGTGTTTACATGGGACACGCGTGTCCCTGGAGTACATGAATTTTTTGCCATATATAAATATTCATCCACAAATCAATTTTTTTCTTTTTTTTTTTTGGATATTAAAAATATAATATGTCAATGTATGGTGAATCAATCCACCATCTGTCCCACATTATGGTTTATTTACATTTTATCACGTTGTTTATTATGACCTCATGTGTATAAAGTGTATAATGATATACTCACTTCGTTTGCTTGGTAGGTGGACATTTTACCATTTTGGATGTTCGCACCAAATCTATACATTTCTATTTTTAAATACATAAGACCCACACACATCACTGATACAATTAATATATGGATCTAATACAACTATCCTTTAGAGCGGACCGAAGAGAGAAATATTTTATTCTAAAAAATATATATACTCCCTTCGTATCATCCTAATAATTACATATTTCATTTTTGGGCGTCCCATCCTAATGGTTATTTATTTCTCTCTCCATGGACACACCCATCACACTAATACACTTACCCACTTTACGTAAAAATATTATTTCTCTCACCTCAATACACATTAAAATACTATACTCTTTAATCCCCGTGAAAAAAACAAACGTAGCTATTAGAACGGAATGGAGGGAGTACACTTTAATTTAGGAAATAATTTTTTTATTAAAAATATCAATTATATAGAGTGTATTTGATTAAAAAAATAATCAGAAAATCAAGGAATAACTTCTTTATATTATGATTTGTTTTGTGAATCAAGGGATTTGTTTTGAAAATATTTATGTTTTGTTATTTTGTATATTAGGGTTTTTTTTATTTAAATATTGTTTTCAAGCCACGGATCTGGTCCATCTGGACACTCAATCTCTTTTATTAAATGAAGCGACCTTGTTGGGCTACACATAAGGCCCAGAAATGTCAATATGATTTAATGCCCCGGAAAATCTAAGGAACGTATCTACTGAATATACTTTCTCTGTGTATTAAATTTTATACTTTTTATTTTTTGTCCGTATATTTTATAAAAAAATATTATATTATATTAATTCTTAACATTAAAAGTATATCTTAATTATATATTTATTATTCTCCCCTAATTCACATAACATACTTTATAATTTATCTATTTATGGAGTATTATTTAAAAATACTTCTACTATCTTCAAAAAAAAAACTAATAAAATTAATAAAAAAGTCGAGTATTTCTTAAACTTTGTATCTGTTAACTTCACACTGGAGTATAACATAATAATAATTTTAAAGTCAAAGTTATTATAGGTTGATTCTTTAGTCCATTCTAAGTTATTAAAATATTGACATGAATTTCCAGGAATCCAGTAAATAGGTAAGATGAGATCATATGGGGAAGCAATCCACCAATGAACTTAGACAGGATATCAACCCATATTATGTGGAATAATTTTGTCACTAATGAATGGTTGTACTTAGACGGTAAACGCAGAGAAGTACAGAGATCTATTGGAAAAATATGCTTAATGCTAACCGTTGTACTAGATTTGTAATTGTATTTAATAACCACCATTATTTTAATAAAATTAATAAAAAATCATTTATTTTACTCTAACTACGCTTTAAAAATAGCATGTGAAATTTTGGTGCCGCATTTCTATAATATCTCCTTTTAAAATAACATGTAAAGGGGTGGAGAAATTTAATTTAATTTTTTTCATTTCTTTTAAGTATCATTTATCTCATAGGATGACACAAAAAATATCACATTATATGCAATATCCGAACTCTTAAATTATCCTTGATTTTGAATTGACTTCGCAATTTCTTACAATAAATAATTAACGCACTAACTTTTGTTTCATATTTACGAAAAGAAGGAATTATTATTATTTTTTTAATGGTGTTTAGAGTAAAGATTTATGAATTTGTCCCAACTCTATTTGCATGGTGAATCTACTCACTAATTACACAACCGTAACATTAATACATTATTAATTGATTTACTACAATGTTAGGTAGAAGCCATTTTCAAACTTCAAAGTAATTGGGTACTTGACATTACATTCTAGTACAATAATATTGTTTTAATATTCTAGTTTGGGGTTTAATTTTTTATTCTGTGTTTGTTGATATTCTTTTCATGAATTAGAGATTATAAAATAAAATATTGTCTTCTTGATTTTTTCAATTTGGAAAAGAAAAAAGTAAAAGTATCATGAATCATCTATCACTACGTAACTAAAAGTATTTAATTGAATTAGTTCTTTAAATAACTTTTTAGAATGAAATGATAATGAAGGGAATTTATTAAAAAATCTGACATGAGCTATAATGCAATTTTATATTAATCCGATAAAAAAAATTAGTATGGACTACAACTCATAAAATAATAGTATTAAAAAATAAAAATAAAAACACTTTTAGAATAACCAAAAAATGTTGCATAACTTCATGTGGAATTCTCGATTGAATAATAAAGCACTATTCTAATTTAAGTTCGGCCCAAATTATTTTTGAGTGAATTTCGGGCCCAAATAGTTGTCCTTGCTACGCTGATGTCCAATGTTCAATATTTGACCGTATAAGTTACGTGGGCTAATTAGGCCCAATTTTAGTTATGAAATTAGAAAAAAATTTCTCCTTTAAATAATGAGTCACTCTGGTGCACCTGAATAATCTTAACGGTTAAATTAAGTTTTTGTTTAATCTTTATCATTAAATAAAATAATTATTTTTTAAAAAAATTAAAACTATCCACTACCCACACTTTAAACCTATAAACTAGGGTTGCATCAGGTGCACCCCAAAATCACCCTTAAATAATGGAGTATAATAATATATTAATAACACTCTACAAATAATTCAAAAGAGGAAAAAAAATGTGTTCGTGGAATTGATAAAAAATGCTAATAATTTTAATAAAAAAAATGTTATACATGATAATGATTATCGTCTAATTAATTGATAAGTGAAAAGTAATACAAATTTCAATTAAAAAAAATGAAACGATTTCACACGTGGGATAGTTCACTCAAAACCTCTCATAACATGGTCATATTATATACTCCCTCCGTCCTAAAATTGATTGCACTGTTACTGTGGATACGGAGTTTAAAAAATATTGACTTTTTAAGGGTATTGTGGTAATTTTAGGTAATAAATAAATTATAAAGTATGTTATGTGTGTTAGGTGAGTGTGATAAAGTTGTAATTAATATGAACTTTTAGGGGTGGGGATTTATATGATATTTTCTTTTTTGGAATGAGCAATCTATTTTGGGACGGATAAATGTGGAAAGTGTACAATCAATTTTGGTACAAAGTATTTTTCTTCTTTAATTTTCCTTATTTGTTTGCTTCATAAAACTCTTCTGACACTAAAAGTTTGTGGCATATATTTGTTTCATGTGATTATGCGAAGGAGTGCTAGAGGGAAGCTGGTTTTTTTTACACAATTGAGAGAACTATCACACATGTTGATTATTTATGAGAACTTCTCCTATGCATCATTAATGATGCAACTATTGATAAGAAGACTATTTTTGCCATGGTTGTTTGGAAGATATGAAGTGAACGGAATAAGGTAGTTTGGGAGGGGAATCGAGATTCCGCTACAAGAGCAATCTTCCTAGCCAATAACTTACTTACTGAGTGGAGCATGGCAAGAAAGGCACCAACAAGGTGAAGTAATGTTGTTATTTGCAAATCATGGCACAAACCCCCACCCTCTTACATGAAGATTAACATTGATGCAGCCTTTTTTGTGGACACTTCAGAGACAGATATAAGAATGATAATAAGAGATGAAGAGGGTATATTCGTTGCTTGCAGATCTATGGTTATTCTGGGAAACTTTCATGTGGACGAAGGTGAGGCCATGGGTCTCCTTGAGGCGATGTATTGGATAAAGGATTTAGGGCTTGAACGTGTTATCTTTGAAGTAGATGTCAAGACCGTCTATGATGCGATTTCAAAAATACAAGGGGAGATATCAGTGTTTGGAGACTTTATATCAAAATGCAAAAGTTTTTCACAACAAACGTTTCTTATTTAGTTCATCTTATTTCTCGTACTGCCAATACATTGGCACATTGCATTGTTCGAGCTTCGCGATCAGTGGCTAGTTCCCATTGTTGGGTTGAGCCTCCTACTTTTGTGGATGACCTTCTCGATAACTTTTGTTCTTTTTCTACTTAATAAATGAATTTTTGTTTGATTCAAGAAAAAAATAAAACTCTTCACACTTTAAATTAGAGAAAACATTGCTTTATTATTCAATAATCTCAAATGTTGCATTTGTTAATCGCTTTTTAAAATGCATGTATTATTACTTTATATTTCTTTTAGTACTTTAATAAGTATTGCATTACCATCTGAAATTAATAAATTTGATTAAAAATAATAATTTTTCTTAAATAAAATGAAATAAATAAATAATAACCGGAAAGCATTATTAGGGAGGAAGGGAGATTTAAATAAATAAATAAATAAATAAATAAAAGAGAGAGAAAATTTTATTGAAAGGGCAAGGTGAGGTGTGTGACAAAGACCCCCAAATTTTGGCATAAATTGTGTAACCTCTCTCATGTAGAAGGACCACAATATTTAATTATTAGAAGCCAAATAGCAAAGTTGTGGAGAATAATATTCCACCACCACAAGTGTTGCACTACAAATAGGCAAACTTTTATTTTTGATTTTCTTAATTGTATACTTCAATTGTTCTTATCAATTGCTTATCTTCCTTATCCCTCTTCATCATTTCTATGGCCGCCAATAATTTAATCTTTAAATAGTGGTTCAAATTTGTTGTTATCAAAATTTCTTTTTGTGAAAATAAAATCCGTCGATGTCATCATTTATTCTTGTAAACGATTTAACTCGCAGCCAATAACGATTGGAATATGTGTATTGAAAAACTTCATTTTGGGTAATACCCCACAACCCACACACTATTTATGTTCTTTATACCCACACCAAGTCATATGTTTCACTTATTATACTCCATTATAAAGATATTGATCTGTATATTTGTCATAGGGTCAAACCAAAAATTTATAAGATTATTTTGAGGGATTTAGTGACATTGAAGACTTTAAATTATGTAACTTTGAAATTAATTTTATGTGAAATATCCTTTTAATTATGAATTAAAAAAATAATTGAATAACATAAACTTTTAGTAAACTTTCTGCTAATCTCTTCATTAAGAGTTATATAAAAAAAATAACAATACATTTATTAATAAATAAATAATTATATTTACTTAAATAAAATAAAAATGAATGCACGAAAATTAACATGTGGACATGATATATTGCCCAACTATAAAATGTTATAGAATTAACCTATTACTACGTAATGAAACCTGAAAAATATAAATTGGGCCAAAAGTTAGTCATTTTTTGTTTTAGACTTGGACAAAAGAATCTGTCTAATTAAAAATGCATTATTTATTAGACAAATTCTTATTTCTCTGAATAGAAGAAGATATTTATTTGATTGAAAATTGAAATATAGTTTGATCCGTAATAATTACTCAATTAAATATATTACTATTTTAAATAGAGAATTCAAATAAACGGACGCCGCAAGCAAATTCAAATGACGACTCCATTTTTCTAAGTAGGAAGCAACGAATCTCACATTCATATTCGAAATTTAAACTCAATTTTAAAAACTGGGCCCATTGCAACACTTTCAACGAGTTGGGCCACTAAAAGACCACTAAACTTTACCCATGAATCTTGAGGAATAGAGATAGATATATTTATTTATTAAATTAAATGAGAGCATCAATTAATTCATTAATTAAAGAAATTGTACATAAATTCAGAATTAAATAAAAATTCAACGGAAGAAAAGTGTTATGACTGATTTAATTAATTCGTGTCATCAAATAGACAATATTTATGCAATAATTAATTAATTAAAAAGTAGAATTTCAAACTAGCACATGGGGTTATAATAGTAGATGAGGTAGTGTGAGCAAAACGGTTCGCTTTATTTTTCAAGAATGGGTCCCACCGGAAAGAATTATTTTCCCTTACTGTGGACACGTGGTCAAATCTGGATGCTCCTTATAGTAGCTGCTTACTTTCACGCCGCTATATGGGCTGCAATCCCCTGCGGGATGGACCACCTTTACTTGTGGTGGGTAACTGTCAACTACAGCGAGTAAATAACACTTCTTACTCGCGAGAGTGGTGTTCACGCATTGCTTCCCAAAGGTATAGAGTAGGGAATGAGAATTTGACTTCTATTTTTTTAAAAAAGAAAAATTAACCTTTTCTCCCTGGTATTTATGCCCGTCTATACTTCTTAATGTTTCTTTCTAAATACTTCCCTATTCTTATTTTCATACTTACTGTTTTCATCGTACAACTTATTTTTACTAACAAAAGAAAAAAAAACACATCAATTAATAATTTTAAAAGTTGTCTAAATTAAATAAAAATACTACTCCTACCTAACACACATAACATACATTATACTCCATTCGTCCCGGGTATTTTCACTCATTTGTATAGGCACGGAGATTAAGACGTGTTATTTTTTTAATATATAATGTAAGAAAAAGTAGGGATAAATTAGTATTTTAAAAAGAAAAAGTAAATAAAGTTGTTGAGAATGATAAATAAAGTGTAAAAAAGTACTCCCTCCGTCCCGAAACAAGGTATACGTTTACTTTTTACACGGAGATTAAGGAGTATAATATTTTAATGTGTAGTGAAGTGAGATAAATGATATTTTAATGTGTAGTGGGTAGTTGTATTAGTGTAATGTGTTAGACCATGTGGATATAATAATAGTATTGTGTGGGTCACATCAATCAAAAAATGAAATATATACTTTGTTTTGGGACGCACTAAAATGGAAAAATGTATACAGGGACGCAGGGAGTAATTAAAGTTGTTGAGGTTGTAAAAAGTAGCTAATAAAATATTATGCATTTTTACCATTAATGGAATGGGTAAAAATACGTGGGACATCCCAAAATGGAAAGTGGGTAAAATAAGTGGAACGGATGAAGTAGTCTTTTTTTATTACCTAAAAAATATTATAATATCTCTAAAAAATTAATAAAATTGATAAATATATAAATTTTTAAAAAATTACGTATTTACAATGCTAGTGCAGTTAAGTGTGCAATGAATGGAACATACTCACTCCGTCTCATTTCAATCTTTACATATTTTTATTTCAATCTTTATGTTTCGTTTTATGATAAATGGGACCCACACATATTAATTAAAAAAAAATCTCTCCATGGGTCCACAAATCACACTAATACACTTACCCATTTTACATCAAAATATTATATGTTTCACTTCACTACACATTAAAATACTGCATTCATTAATCTACGTGCAAAAGACAAATGTAAAGTTTGAAACGGGACGGAGGGAGTATATAAGAGAAACGTATGGGTAAGTTTGGTAATTTAAAAAAAAAATAAAATTACTGAAAATTATGAATAAAATATAAAAAATAAATAAAGTTGTTATGATTTTATTTATAAATAATAAGTAAGATATATAATGTATTTTTTTTATTAATAAATAAAAATATGCAGAAATGTCTTAAACGTTAAAATAAAAAATGAGCCCGAGGATTAAGGAGTAGGGGTGATCACGGTGCGGTTTTGGCGATTTTTCGATAAAATTTAAATTGCATTGCTATGGCGGTTTGATTTTACGTTTAGTTTAAAACCACGGTTTTTCAACTATAATTCATCGATCGGTTTTTTGCGGTTTGGAGGTCGGTTTGGACGGTTTAGCGTTTTTAATAATAAGATTGAATACAACTATATAAATAATATGAAACTTAAATATATATAAATATACATGTTTCCATAAATGTACTTTAGTAACCCATGATAACAATTACAATTTTATAATTATAAAATAGTCTAAATCAATTTATTGATATTAAGAACTCATTTTTTATTTTAAATTTATTATATCTCATTCTAATAATGAATTTAAATGTCTCTATAGAGTTTAAATAATAAAGTATCATGAATGTTTTTTTAAAGTTATCATCATTTGTTAGAAAATTTAACGATCATAAATTTTGACAATAGCAAAGGTTTACAAGAGTATAACAAGTTGAGATTCTAACATTTAAATTAGTTTAAATCTCATACATATAGTATACATGTGCATAATATATGTAGGCGGTGCGGTGCGGTGCAATTTTAGGGAAAAATCAAAATCGCACTGTTACGGCGGTACGGTTTACGTAATTATATTGTTAGTGGCGGTGCAATTTGGTGCGATTCTGGCGCTTTTGAAAAAATTATGCTTAAGGAGTCTAATTAAAACATTTATTATAAGAAAATTAAACATTACAGTAATTAGCAAAAACCCAGGAACACGATTGTCCCACTGCTTCTTTTAAAATTCAACTCATCATTGCTAGCAATATATAACTAGTTATATAATTCAATATTGGTATACATGAATTATATTAAATTAAAATACATAAAAATAAGGTATATTAGGTCTGTTAAAATTAAAATATGGAACTAATCATTGAATCTGACTATGACTTCTTTCATTTCATTATCCAATATTTAAAAATAAATATTCATAACCCAATGTACGCAAATATCAGATTTTTTCTAAAGAACAATTAGGATTATCTCATTTTTCATCATTTAAATTTATTGTAAATTTACTCAACTTTGTCAGAATAAGTCATAAAGAAATAAAAAATATTTTCAATAAAAATAGTTGTGTTAAAGTAAAACTTTTATAAAAAAGATAAAAGTCATAATATTTTAATAAAAATAATGTTTAAATTAATGAAAAATAATAGTGTTGCAGTAATTTTTTATAAATAATTCGTAGTAATAAAAAAAATTATGATGACATTTTTAATTTAAAATAATATTTCTGTTGTCTCATGTATGTTTGCACCATTACTTTAAATATGGAGTTCAGGAAAAATTAATTTTTTGATCAATTTTTTGAGGTTTTTAGGGTAATATACTCTCTTTTATTATGTGAAAAATAAATTATAAAGTAGTCATCTATGTTAGATAACAGTGATAAATTTGTAATTAAAATGGTATTTAAAATTGAGAATTGATATGATGCTGTGATGAAATTTAATATGAACGAAAATAAATACTAATGTGAACTTTAATGTGGAACGAAATGAGTAATATATTAATTTATAAAAAATAATAATTATTTTAAAAAAATATAAAAACAATTATGTATAACGATTTCATGTAAGTATTGTTTTAAGACAAATAAATTAAAATGTTGTCTTTCTTGCTAAATATAAAAAAACTGAGAATTCTATTCATCATAATTAGTGGTTGAATTGATGGAATTGGAGAAAATAAACAACAATATCATTATTTGCCACATGAAACTTACCTTTTCTTGTGCCATAATTATAATTATAATTGTGTTGATTTCCATCACCTTACCACTTACGCCTTAAAAAAATACAAATAATAACTTTTTACCATTGAAAATGGTTCATGAAATCATCTCCAATTTTCAATAGGTAGCGAACACTTCGTTACATGGAAAAGTGTTACTTCATATTTTAATAAAAATTTATAATTGATTATCAAGAGTTATAATTATTTAATTAAATTATTTGATGAATCTTTCATAATATATACAAAAATGATAAAAACTAAAAGATAATTATTATGAAATCGATCAATAACTCACACGAGGTTGCTTTCATAAACTTGGACTCCATATAATAAATTTAAGTTGTACTCTTATAATTTTTATTTATTTTTTATTATTTCATTATGGTTATACAAGTTAAAAAATTTTATTTTGTGTAAATTGTGTAGTGTGTGTTTAGTGGTAGGGACCCAATTATTTGATCAATTTGTTGATGGCACGTACACATACAAATGCTTCTTTAAAACCACCAAGGAATCAAATTTATTTATTTGACCATAAATTGAACACACATCTTATATAATACAAATTGAGAATATAGTGTCTTAAATAACATTTAAAAAATATAATATGTTGTGACATGAAATATGATGCACAAATACTTTTATAAACTTGATTTACATAATTTAGCATGTAAATCATAGGATCTCTAGGAGACTAGCTCTTTTATGAAACGCTTAAAGAGGAAATATGTAAACGTTTGTGTGGGATGGAGGGAGCAACAATAATTATCGGAAAAAATTGGGTCAAAATTTTGTAAACCTAGCGCTGGAAAAATCTCATAATCGATTTATGTCATTAATAGAGTAGATTTTACATTGAGATCGCCTTAATAGATTGGATTGGATTGGATTGGATTGGATTGTTAAGGTCAGGTCAAATAACAACGTGCAACATTAATTAAAATCCAAACAATTGTGCCGTTGGATGACGTGGCGGCGTTTGCAATCACACTACACACGTTTCTTGACGCAACCTATTTACGCTTCTTCTAAATAATTAAACCATTTTCTTTACTGTAAACACGATTTCTATACAAAAGCGAAAAGGCCATAAACTCTTATCCCGCACACAACAAAACAACATCGCATTTCATTTCAATCGTCGTTTCACGAACCTTCCCCCCCCCCCCCCCCCTCTCTCTCTCATCCTTTCTCTGTCTATCAAGACATCTGTGTGCATACACGCGCAGGGTTTTGATTATTCTTTGTGCAGTATTAATTGATTGATTTATTGTATATTATCGGTTGGGGTTGGAGATTTTCGGACTGTCAGTGGTTTTTGTTTGTGAATAGTGGATTGATCGTGTTGTTGGGGGTTTCTTCATCAGCTTAATTTTGATTCTCAGTGATGGAGTCGCCGGAGAGGGGGAGGCCGGTGGCTGGAATTGCCATGGAATTTCCGGTGAGCGACGAGGTTTTGTCGTGCTCGCCGCCGACTTTGCCTACGTGGCTGCGAAGGAGGCTTTCGGAGCCGAAGACGCCGCCGCGTTCTACTGTTGAGGAAATCGAAGCAAAACTTCGGGAGGCTGATCTTCGACGTCAGGTCTTGATTTTATTTTCTTCTTTCTGTCTTATCTCTGCCTTGAAGGGTTCTCTTTAATTTAATCAAGAATCTGATTTTCTTGATCGTCACACGCACAATTCGTCCAGCGAATCCTTTGTCTGTGTCCCACCAAACAGTTCTTTTTAACGTTTCAAGTTAATTCTGGTTTGAATTATTCATTTTACGCTACTCTTTATATGTTTCTTAAAATTAATGGAGAACTTCTCTGGCTCTTAGTTCTTGATTTATTGCTGTTTTTGCTACTCTTTCTAAAGAAGGTTTGGTTCTGCTGTTAGGTAAAAGTTGGTACTACTAGATTCTGTTCTTAAGCCCCACCAATAAAATGGAAGAAATGAAAGCAAAAGCAAAAGAAAAAATACACACACATAGCATGTTGAACCTTTTCATCTTCTGTCTCATTTTCCTTTCTGGTTAACGTTGTTTTCAATTTTCTATGTCATACGGTTCCATGATGTATGTTCTGTTTTAATCATATAATTCCTGTAAGACAAGCTTACTTCTCGGTATTTTGATTTGATAAACGTTTTTGTATTGAGAAGGGTTGATAAGCTGACATTGTTATCAAACTGCAGAAGTTCTATGAAAATTTATCAAGCAAGGCTAGGCCTAAGATTCGAAGCCCTTCGCGATCTTCATCTAATGAAGATGATCCTGGGCAAAGGCTGGAGGCTAAGCTTCTGGCTGCTGAAGAGAAGAGGTGAACCGTGACTAAAATTATTCAAGAAATTGTGATTGTGAAATAACATAAGTAAACAATTGAGTGTGTATTTTTTAGTGGTTTGATAAATTTTCTTTTCTATGTGTAATCATAGGATGAGCATCCTTGCAAATGCTCAGATGCGTTTGGCTAAGCTTGATGAGTTGCGGCAAGCCGCAAAAGCCCAGGCAGAAATACGCTTGAAGAAGGAACTTGCTGAGTTAGGTACAAAGGTAGAAATGCGATTTCAACAAGCAGAGGCCAATAGACTGCTTATCCTTCGGGCTAATAGGCAAAGGAGGGCCACTCTTAAAGAGAGGATTTCTCAGTCATTAATGCGACGGGTGGCTCGGGAGAGCAAGTATAAAGAGCGAGTCCATGCTGCAATGTGTCAAAAGCGTGCAGCTGCTGAAAGAAAGCGATTGGGTTTGCTAGAGGCAGAAAAGAGGCGGGCACGTGCTAGAGTCTTACAGGTCCAAAAGGCTGCCAAATCCGTTTATCAGCTGCGAGAGATTGAAAGAAGTGAAATGAAGAACAAGATAGAAGACAAGCTCCAAAGGGTACTTTTGTTAAATGGGCATATTTATTTTACTATCCTTTTGTTCATCAGGGGACTTCTTCATGATAATAATTGGGATTGTCTTATGTCTAGGCGAGGAGAAAGAGAGCAGAATATTTAAAGCAGAGGGGAAGAAACTATAATGCTGCTGATAATGGTTGGGATGCTATGCATGTGGAGGCTAACATTCTTGCCAGAAAATTAGCTAGGTACCTCGATGCCGAACTTACTAGTGTGCTTTGGAGGAATTTTCCTTTTGCATATATATGCCTTTCTGGTCTTAAGAACCCATGATGTTGGTCCTTTATCTGACTTTGGTAATAATTTTGGTGCCTTGATATGATGGCAGGTGCTGGAGGAAGTTCAGGAATCTGAGAAAGTCAACTGCATATCTTACTAAAGCTTATGATGAATTGAATATTAATGAGATATCGGTGAAGTCTATGCCATTTGAGCAGTTTGCACTTCTTATTCAGTCAACTGGTACTCTTCATACAGCTGAGGCTTTACTCGATCGACTCGAGACTCGTTATAAGTTATCTCGGGACTCTTCTAATACCTCTGGTTGGGATGATATTGATCACCTTCTCAAGCGAGTAGCCTCCCCCAAAAAGAAGCAACCACAAAGGAGATTTGTTGCCAGCAGAAAACAAAAAGACATTTCATCCACCAGACAACCCTCTAAAACTCCACACATGGCAAGATACCAAGTGAGAATTGTCCTCTGTGCTTACATGATACTCGGGCATCCAGATGCTGTTATCAGTGGTCAAGGAGAGCGTGAGACGGCTTTAGTAAAATCTGCTAAGAAATTTGTGGAGGAGTTCGATTTATTGATTAAGATAATGCTAAATGGTGCGTTGCAGGTTCCTGATAAAAATTCTGATCATGATGTAGCATTGACACGCAGAACCTTCAGCTTGCAGCTTGCAGCGTTCGATTCTGCCTGGTGCTCCTTTTTGAACAGTTTTGTAGTGTGGAAGGCCAAGGATGCGAAGTCTCTAGAGGAGGATTTGGTTAGGGCTGCTTGTCGTCTTGAACTTTCTATGATTCAAACCTGCAAGATGACCCCTGAAGGGGATAGTGCTCCTCTCTCCCATGATATGAAAGCTATACAGAAACAGGTTCTACTCCTGGATTTCTCCTCTTTGATGATCTATAATAATTTGTTTGCTGCTCTTCTGATTGCTCACGTGGTTGTTGTGTACCATGCAGGTATCTGAAGATCAGAAACTTTTGAGGGAGAAAGTGCTACATCTGAGTGGAGTTGCTGGTGTTGAGCGTATGGAAAATGCACTTTCTGACACACGTGCAAAATTTTTTGAAGCAAGGGAGAATGGGAGCCCAATAACTCCCTTGTTGACACTTCTCTTATCTCCAAGCCCAGCTGCCTCTACCTCTCATGGTAACTCAGATAAAGCTAGTACCTTGATTGGGGCTTCTCCTAAGCAAAGTTCGGTTGTGCGGTCCTTGTTTAAGGAGGAATTCGAGGCTAAGGAAGTTAAATCCTCTTTGTTAAACAATAGATTCTCGTCATCTTCTAGGGGGAGTTTGGATATGGAGAATGCTAGGATTGTCAATGAATATGTTCATGGGGAGCGCCTTACGTTTTCTGATAGCTCCAAGGAGGCTGGTGAAAGTGATGATATGGTTTGTGGCTTTGCACTGTGCACTTTTATGTGTGTTTATTAGGTACTGAGTTACTGCAACCTGGATCTTTATAATTTATTTTTTGATATTTTGTCTTATCAGGCAAAAATAAGAGAGACGATGGAAAAGGCCTTCTGGGATGGCATCATTGAATCTGTGAGACAGGAAGAATCAAATTATACACGTGTTGTGGAATTGATGAGGGAGGTGAGGGATGAGATTTGTACAATGGCTCCTCCTACCTGGAGACAAGAAATTCTTGAGACTATAGACCTGGAAATTCTCTCTCAGGTAACTAATATATTTATGTCTTAAATACTCGTACTGCTTTCCAGTCCTTTTGTGATCCAGAATATTTTGTTAATCTGTAGGTGCTGAGTTCAGGAAAATTGGATGTGAATTATCTTGGCAAGATCCTAGACTATGCATTGATCACTTTACGAAAGCTCTCTGCACCGGCATACGAGGATGAGTTGAATGTAAAACACCAGCAATTTATGAAAGATCTGTCAGAGACATGTTGGAGCAGTGACAGTTCAGAGAATTCACATGTCATTGCCTTAATTAAGGGCTTGCGGTTTGTCCTAGAACAAATAAAGGTTTTGATTGTGTTTGACTTGGATTTTGACATCAAGTTTTATTGCACTGTTTGCTTCTCTTTTTATAATGCTATTATGACCAAAATTGGACTTTGGCCCAGGAACTCAAGCAAGAGATCAGCAAAGCTCACATCAGAATGTTGGAGCCATTCTTGAAGGGATCTGAGGCTTTATACTATCTTGGAAGAGCATTCACCAGTCGTTATGGACACCATTCCAATGCTCTGATTGCTTTGCCCTTGACTGCAAACTGGATGTTGTCTGCACGTGAAGGCAAGGATGAGGAGTGGAACGATCATAAAAATTCTCTTTCTGAGTTGACAAGGAGACGAGATATTTTGCCTAGTTTTCTTCCTTCCACCACTCTCCGAACAGGAGGAAGTTCATTGGTTAATAAAATTGGAGCAAATCAGGCTGATTCATCTTCAACAGGGAACATCACCAATTTTATTGGTTAGTTTCTCCATTTAAATATGGATCTTCCTAATTGTTTCCTAAATTTACCAGTCATTAATTTGGTCTGAGATCCTTCAAATTATTCTCATCTTAACTGCAGAGACCATTGATCCCCATTTAGAATGCAAAGGAGAGGCAATTGATTTGTCGGTGAGGTTAGGCTTGTTGAAGTTGGTAAAAAGGCTAACTGGTTTAGCAGAAAGTGAGCTTCCAGAAACAATGAATCTCAACTTCTCCAGGCTGAGAAGCGTGCAGTCCCAGGTTCAGAAAATTATTGTGATAGCAACAAGGTAGGTTTGACTAGTATTTGTTTGTTTCATTATGCCTTTCATTTTGATGGCTACCTAATTATGTATCGTCTTAAATTGCAGCCTGTTAATCTTTAGACAGACGCTTCTGAGCCATCAAATTGTCATCAATCAGGCACACTTGGATACCCTACTTTCGAGCAATGTTAAACGGCTTGCTGAATGTCTGGACTCCAATGCTGATGCTGGTATCCAAGACATTGTCAGCATACTCGTTGAAGCCATAGAGGAAGATGATAAATTAGATAAAGTTAAGCTCGATTCGATGAAGCAGCTTATCGGAAGGATGCTGAGCAAGAGTCTGCAAGAAGGAGATGCTATTTTTACCAGGGTTTCTCGGGCAGTGTATTTGGGTTTTAGAGGAGTCGTGCTTGGAGGAGCTAGAAAAACTGGAAGAGAATTGGCGGCGATGGCGTTACAGAAGGTGGGGGCCTCTCTGCTCATAGATGAGGTGGAGCGTGCTGCATCAGTGCTGGTGGTTGTGGCCAAGGTTTCGGTTATCGTTCACGGGCCTTGGTATGCGCAGTTGGCGAGTTCGACCGATTGACATGACAAGCTTGTGGGTTCGACTGGTTTAGGTTGTCCTTGATTATCCGGCATTGGTAATGCCAAGTTGGCTAGTTCGACCTGATCTTTGTTAGTCTTGTTCATATTGAAGGGTGGTTGTAATATATTACTAGTTGACATTGTGTTGGATTGATATGAATCATGTGAATAAAGAAGTTACTCTTAGAAAAGCGTCTCTTTAAACAGCCCACCATGTTACAACGAAAAGACCTATTAAGCACAGTTTTAAAGACACCATAATGTAAGTTACAACGAAAAACCTATTTATATAAGCAAACGCCAAATGTTCCAACACACCATAAGCTGCAAATTTTGAACACACACCATGAATGTATCTTCACAAAACCTCTTTATGCAAACAAATACGAAGATTTACAGATATATATTATTAAATCACTCATATCCTGCATTGATGGACAGAAGATCAGCTCTGCTCAGCTGAGATGCACTTCTCCACTTGCATGTGCTGCCTTGACTTGCTTTTCATATTCGTCTTCCTCCTCCTCTTCTACCTCCTCTTCTATATCTTCGTCCTTCTCCTCATCCTCTTCACCTCCCCACCCAAAGCCTGAAATTGTACGGGATGCTGGAGGAGGGGATTTAGCCTCTTCCACTATTTTCATGATGTCCTCCACAGATTGAAGAGAGTAGGTGGGGTTCTCCTTGCGATAATACAGAGCTTGAGCGGTATCTGTTAATTCCCTTGGTAGATTCTTCAGAAACCATGGGTGTGACTTGATCTCTTTGATTGAAATCCTCTGCAACCCCCCAATATTATATTAATATGACATAAAAATAAAGCTCTTACCATAGCAATTTGATCTAAAGGAGACGATATACTTACCTTAGATGCACTGGCAACAAAAATACGAGAAAGAAGGTGCCTGCAATCTTGGGATACATGGACATAGTCAGGGATCTTGTACTGAACAGCCATTATCCTCTGCAGAAGGTATTGAAGTTTTAGGAACAAAAGTGCAGGCAAATATAAGCAACAAATTCCCCTGAAACTTCCAAAGCGAGAAACTAAATAATACTTGGATGGTTTTCCTGAAGTTCTTTGGATCTTCTTGATCTTCGAAAGGATATGCTCCAACCAGCATAACATAAAGCGTCACACCACATGACCATACATCAGCCATCTGGACAAAATTAAAGGCAACAAAGTACGCAGCGTCAAAATAGATTTATTTCCTTGATGTAAGAACATGGGGGGAGGAAAAGATAGCCAGTTAGTCTATTGCCCTATAAAGAGAAAAAATAATATCAAACAAACACAAGCAATGCTAGGCACTAACATCCACCAAGATAAGTGGCATACTTAGCTTACCTTCCCATCATATTCTCTTCTTGAAAGAACCTCTGGTGCAATGTAAGCAGGAGTTCCAACAGTCGATTTGGGCCTCGAATGAAGCAGAGATGACTAAAAAACGATAGGAAACAACAAAGTGAATATACATGTAGTAAAGCATGCTATACAAAATTACCATTATGGCTAGTAAACCTAAATCTTCAATTGTATTTCATTACCTTAAATCTAACTTCAACTGTTTATCATTACCTTTGAATAACCAAAATCACATATCTTCAGCCGTGGAGCAGCACTTCCATCCAGAAGGGTATTCTCGAGCTTCAAATCCCGATGGCATATTTGCTGCATAGAAAGTAATTCAATACAATAACTACCAAATAATCCATGTAATTCAGAAAATTGTAAATTTCACATATCCAGTGAATTCTACACTAGTATTATCTCACCATGGCATGGCAGTAGTTGACTCCAGAAATAAGCTGCTGAAAGAAGTACCTGGCCTAAATTACAGAAAATAGATCATGAAGCGCTAAAAGACTTAGCTTACTGAATTACAAGAATTATAGATCAATGAATTACAAGAATTATAGATCAATAATTTCAGGATACAGAGTGGTTCATGATGTAAACGGTATAGAAACAGAAGGGGCAAAATACCTCATCCTCACTGAATCGACCAGCATTGCAGATTCTCTCAAAGAGCTCCCCACCTGCAGCATACTCCATGACAATGGCTAGATGAGTTGGAGTCAAAACAACCTGAAAAACAGAACTCAAAGTCAGCATAAAGCTCCACACTAGAAGAAACTCTGGGAAAATTATGTCCCTCACCTCCTTAAATCTGATAATGTTTGGGTGCCGAAGTGATCTATGATTTATAATCTCACGAGCTACATTCTCATCAATCTACAGTTAAAATTAGCCAAAATCAGATTTGTGCCTCTGTTCTTGAGGAAATCCACAGTATTAATTCAATAAATAAATTTATTACATATAACAACAGAAAAAAGTTCAATAACCCAATTACATACACTGAAGATCAATCTAAATCCCACCAGCCATAAGCGCTAACGGAAAACATAAATGGAATTCAACATATGCATAAAAATATGGTGATCTGCATATAGACACGCTGTGTGCAAACCTTATGTCCTCTTTCAATGTATTTCATAGCCACGAGCTCTTTGGTCTCCTTGTTTCTCATAAGCCTCGCAACGCCAAAATTTCCGGAGCCTATATCCTTCACAAGCTCGTACTTATCCATCTTCTCTTCTCTTTCTTCCCACTAAGATGCTGCACAGATCTTCTAAAAAAAACCGACCCAGAACAAAAATTATACAGAGAACGAGGATTTATTACGTACCCTACAACAGCCCAATCTCGAATTTTGTAGCTCCACAATAAGATTTAATTTCTGGAGATTTCAGATAACTTTAGATTCAATTGCTGGAGGTTTCGGGTAAAATTAGGAATTTTTTTTTGGTGAAAATACACGGCCCAAGGCTTGATTGTAGTAATTTCAAGCTTGATTTACTAATTGATAACCGACAGGGAATCGATCAATTCCTCAATCAAAAGATTTAATTTCACGAAAACGATTCAACAAGCTGGGAATTCAAAAGGGAAGGCGAAATCTCTCGATAAAAGAGGGTTTTCTGATTGAAAAAAGCGGTGTTCTACGAGAATTGATATGAATTTTGGGTGGGAAACAGACAAAAAAGCACAGATTTACTGCTGGATTTGAAGAAAAGCAAGGAATATGTAGTGACTGTATATATCCATAGATTCTAAAATAATTCATTTCGCATTATAAGTATATCGTAAGATATTGCTATTTGACAATCATATGGACTCAAAGGTGGGCCCTAAATTTGAGGTGGCCCAATATCGACATTTATTGACGGCCCAAACTAAAATCTAAGATTGTACTATTGGCTTGATTACGTAACCAACTGCCATAATTAATGCTATAATTTGTATTAAAATTTTATTTATTTATTTATTTATAATTGCATTATTATATTTATTTATCTTAATTAAGTAATAACAAGGACTTGCCAACAATAAAAGGATAATGAACAGGAAAAATGAGGGTATTAAAAGTACTAAATCAAACTCTAGTTCATAGCTCCTAGCCTCGTATAGTCTATTAACTTAATGATGCTCTAATGAAGAGTAGCAACGACCCAACTAACTCATAATAGGGTTTTAGGGTCGATGGAATTTGGACGAGTGATATCTTTTCCAGCGTCGATGGAATTTGGACGAGTGTATGGATGATCCAATATTTTCTTGGGCTTATGTTTTAAAATGGATCTAAAAGTAGTATTCCAACACCAATCTCTGGGCCCATTTAGTGAACCAGTGGCCCATATCAGGGGAAATGTAAAGAATTTGGGTGGCCAATGATTTAAATTTTTAAGAGATAATAAAAGCGATAAGACGAACCACAAATGTTCGCCACGTGGCGGATCAAACCCACACTATTTCCCTGAATTATTTATTCCTCACACACCACACGCCCCCCTCCCTCAACAACGCTTTTTCTCCCTCCCCTAAATTACACTCTCTCTCTCTCTTCAATTCCATTAATGGCGAGCCTTTCAAGCAGCATGTTCACCACCGCCGTGCTCCCCCGCCGCAAGGCGGTGGCATCGAGCACCAGCCTTCGTTCCCTCCCGAATCCGAAGCAGGCAGCTCTGTTCGGAGTGAAATCTGGCGGCGGCAGAGTAACGTGTATGGCGACGTACAGCGTGACATTGAAGACCCCCGACGGAGAGGTGAACTTCGAGTGCTCTGACGATGTGTACATCGTGGACCAGGCGGAGGAGGAGGGGATAGATCTGCCGTACTCGTGCCGTGCCGGTTCGTGCTCCTCCTGCGCCGGGAAAGTGGTCAGCGGAAGCGTTGACCAGTCGGACGGCAGCTTCCTGGACGACGATCAGATTAAAGATGGCTGGGTGCTGACGTGTGTCGCCTATCCTACTTCTGATGTCGTCATTGAAACCCACAAGGAGGGAGACATTTAACTTTTTTTTTTTTAATTCAAATAATATATAATTATGTAATTTTTGGCATTTAGTTATTATCGTAATAATAGTTTTTTTTAGGGGGTTGGAAATGTTATCATAATAATAATTGTTTAATGTGTGATTTGATCTCTTAACTAAAGATACAGGCGCGTGTGGTTATTTATTTTTGCTGCATCTAACATGGATCAATTATTTCAATTTTGTAGTGAGTTGATGTATAAAAACCAATTAAATTTTGAAAACAAGAATTTGAAGAGTAACATGACTTTATTAGAAGATTAGAATTTATTAATTTTTTTTAATGAAGAATAATTTTATAAAAGCTAAAGTTCACTTGTGATCACATGCACATGAGACTCACTTTAGGATATATATAGTGTAAGGTTATAAACGCATGAAATAATACTCCCTTCCTACGCGGTAGGGTATACTATAGTATTTGGTTATTTCTTGCGTCTGCACAAAAAAATAATCACATTTTCTTTTTTAAATACAATAAGATAGATCACTAATACAATTAATATATAAGCTCATCCATCTCATCAATACAATTACTTACTATATATTAAATAATATATTCATTAATTATGTATAAAAAGTAAATGTATATCCCAGACTGAATACAACAAAATTGGCATTTGATTAACAAGAGTTTGGTGTTTTGTAGGTGCCGTGAAATCAATTGGTAAAATGTTAAGGAGATGAGAATTAAAATAGTGTGCAATAAGTTTGATTTGTCAATATAATGTCTAAATTTTTCATATCATCGTTAATAATACTCTCTCTATCCATCAATAAAATAATTATTTGTCATTTAATGTAAATTAATAAATAACATTACGTATTAAATCAACTTATACTCAAATCAAACATACTTTTAAGGGTTAATTGCAAAAAAAATTACGAACTTTACTCCAATTGCAAATTAATCCTCACTTTTGAGAAATTGCAAAAAAAAAAAAAACCATCACCTTTAAATATTGTTACAAAAAAAACCCTAAATTGTGACTAAAAGTAGGTTTTTTTCCAACAATACTAAAAAGTTAGTGATTTTTTTTTGTAATTTTTCAAAAGTGAGGATTAATTTGCAATAGGAGTAAAGTTCGTGTTTTTTTTTTACAATTAACCCTACTTTAACTATGTAGGTTTTGATTTAAGTAATAATGAAAAAAAGTAAATTTAGAATTAAATGGATTAGTATATCTAACAAATACTATTAATATACTACTCCCTCCGTCCCATTTCAGATGACAGACTTTTTATTTTTGATTGTCCCATAAAAATTTGTACATTTCTAAAAAAAGAAAAGTCAAACATAATTATCATTCTTCATACACTTTAATATTTATAAAAAAAAACCCTTACATAACACACCTAACACACTTTATAATTTATTTATTATAAAAAAAATATCTTAATATCCCCTAAAAGTTATCACTTTTCTTAATCTTCGTGCTGGAAGAGACATGCAAATTTTTGTGGAATTAAGGGAGTATGTGTTTTAGGAAATTAAGCAAATAAATTTGAATCTTACGTAAATTCGATACGTACCACATTATAAATTGATGTGTAATAGGAGAGTATAGTCTAGTGTGTATATAATTTGACTTTTCTTAAATACACTCAACAATAAAATTTCCAATTTAGAAGAAGAAATTAAGACTGAAAAACGAAAAAGTCCAAGAGAGTAGGAGAGTCGTGATAATTGAGTTGGCGAGCGAGAGATCTGAAAAGTGATAAAAGGAACCAGAAATGCACGCCACGTGGAGGATAAACCCCAATAAACGTAATTACTCGAAGTCGAAACCCCCACCACTGAATCAAGGCGATGGCGACCCTCTCAAGCAGCATGTTGAGCACCGCCCTACTCCCCCGCAAACCGGACATCACCAGCCTCCGATCTCTCTCCAATCCCGGCGTCTAGGGCTGAGATCCGGCGGAAGCAGGGGCGGGAGAGCCACGTGTATGGCGACGTACAAAGTGAAGCTGTTGACTCCGGGAGGAGAGGTAACTATAAATTGCCCGGATTCGGAGTACATTCTGGACGTGGCTGAAGAAAATGGGCTAGATCTGCCGTACTCGTGCCGGGCGGGAGCGTGCTCCTCCTGCCTCGGCATAGTCAAATCTGGAAGCGTTGACCAGGCGGATCAGTCTTTCCTCGACGACGAACAGATAGAACAGGGCTTCGTCCTCACTTGTATGGCTCGTCCTACTTCCGATCTAATCATTGAAACCAACAGGGAGGACGCCCTCGAATGATTCATACATCTATTTCTTCTATACTACTACTACGTTTCTTTGTCAAAATTTCTATTTTCATTTCTTTCTTTCTGGACGGGTGTGACAAGTGTTTGGATTATTCATTTAAATTTAAGAAATTTGAAGATTGAGGCCAGGATTTAAAATTTTATCAATTTTGTTTGTTTGATGTATCATGTATGTGCATATATGAAAGCAATTTAAATAAATGGATTTTTTTTTATACTTATTTTTACAATTAAAACATTTTATTTATAATTAAATGGAGTATACAATAATTAAAAGTTATCAAAATTGGAAGATAAGAGAACTTGTCATTTTCGTTTTGCTCCAATATCTTAAAGTAGATACATACAAAAGTAATTAATACTCCGGCCAATTTAGTCTCATTAAGTTTGATAAAAGCTACTCTCTTCCTCCCTGGAAACTGGAAAGGCGCGTTATAGATATTTCATTCAAAAATCTTCATTTTTCGCTCACCACTATATATTTAATATTTCTAATACAATTATTCAATACACATGAAAGAATAATATCCTTTAATCTACGTATAAAAAATAAACGACCACCTTTACTCGAGACAAGGGGTGTACTTTTTATCAATTTTGTTAACATTGGGTAATATAGTATTTTTTTAAAATATGTTGTGTGTATTAGGTGAAAGTGATAAATTTGTAATTAATATGTATTTTAAGAGTTGAAGATTGATGTGATGTTTTATTTTTTTGGTGATGAAGTTTAATGTAAAACGAACGAAAACGGAAAATTTAAAATTTAAATTGGGATGAGGGGAGTATTATCATATGAGAGCACACAAGACTAATACAAACATATACTACATATTAAAATATTATACTTAATCTAATTAAACGTAAAGGTTGACGTGAGACGAAAGAATATCTAAAACAAAAATAATCCCTCTGTCCTCCAGCAAAGATCTAATTTTTCTGTTTTGAATGTTCGCTCCAAAGTGTCTCATTTATTTTTTTAAATATATGAGACTCACCCACATTTATAATACAATTATAATATGACATTCATACCTTACTAATACAATTACCACTTACATATAAAATATCACTTATCAATATGCATAAAGTAAATGAGTTTCTTGGGTGTGGATGGGGTAAGTATATGTTTTTGGATTTATATTTTAAGAAATATTTATATATCTCACTTTTCTCATTTTAAGCATTTTATTATTTTACATTATATAAAAGTATTAAAAAAAAATATATATTTTTAATAATTTCAAATTGATTATACGTTTTGAGTTATAATTTGAAAATCTTTTCAAAAACGAACTAAAAAAATATCAAAATTTAAATCCATAATTTGAAATTTATGGATTCAAAATAAAAATCAATTGATTTGGTGTTAGCAGTTAGCACTACTAGGATTTGAGGGAGAAATCCGTGCGTTCAAAACATAACCAAACATCATTTATCTATTCTTGTTGGTTATCAATCAATCGAGTGTTTGCTTTCTTAAAGAGACTATGGATTCAACTGATGAATGTGGGTGTAGTTTAATTTGTGATATATATATATATATATAGTAATAGTTGCACCATTGATCATGTCTTATGAAACAGCTGAAGAAGGGTCTCACCCTTGCCAGCTTCCTCGGCAGCACTCTCTTGTCTGAATGAGAATTCATGGTTTTCTTGATTGGTTGCGCCATTTTCCTCCAGATTGGTTAATGACCCTGTTGACGAACATGGAGACAGGGTCCCTGATGCCACCGTGATGGCGTCCTCGACCGAGCACGTGGATCTGGTCGTCACTGACATCGTTGTCCTCGATCGATCCTTCACTCTCTTACACCAGCTGTGCAGTGAATCTCTCACGCTCTCAGCAATCAGAGCCTTCTTCAATCGAGACCCCATCTGGAACATCAATCCATTTTCCAAAACTTAATGTCATGATTCATGTATATCTAATTTGGTTGTTGTAATGCTCACCGTTGTGACGATTACGTTTAATGGGACAGTGCTGTAGCTGCACCAGAACTGAACAACAACCCTGTGTACATGATGCAACGTATCATCACCAACAACGTTGTATATATATATATATATGTTGTTAGAGTGACTTAATTATGTATTAAACTATTCACCTCTCTAATAGCTTAAGGTTTTAGATTAGGTGATCATTTAAAATATGTTACATGTTAGAATGTAATATGGGAATATTTACCCTGAAACTAGTCGTGTTATGATCATTGCATGATTCCTCATGAAGCAGGAACGCTGATGCAATCCCCACTGCATGAATTATGGAGTAGTTTTGATTACAATTAATGAACATATATATATATATATATATATATATATATATATATATATATATATATATACTACTCCTGCCAAATGCTCGTTTTGGGTGTTGTTCTTACCAAGGACCAGATGAAGGTTGCCATTTCGAAAGCATTCTGCAATAACCACTAGGTACATGGTTAATAAAGATTAAGCACAATGGAGTCACAACTTGTAAGACTAATTTAGTGTAACCTGAAAGGATATGAACTGTATCAATCTAAGCAAGATTTCAGGTCTGCCAAACCAAAACAGCTCGTCTCGCGGCTTCACTTGAGTTCCAATAGACGGGCCTCTTGGCTCCACGATTTCAAGCGCCAGCAAGGAGACAACATGCTGGAGTTTTGTCCCCACCAACATGACAAGCTGAATTCAACATGTTTGTTCCTAGTAATGAGAAGCGTTTTTTATGTATAACAAAGTTGAGACAGAGTAGACTTACAATGGCAGGTATAAAAGAAAGCCAGAAGTATATGTTGAGACCTGCATTATCAAATGAAATTCATAAATCATTGCACAACTCTAAAGTATGGCATTTGTATGAGATTTGAGATCGACTCGTTACCGTGTATGTTGATGAAGATACATAGTATAGCATAACCCCAAAGTGGCCAGCTGAAAATGTCATAAACATATCCAGATTTTATATGCATTATTATTAGAATGCATGTTTCCTTACAAGATGATGCAATTGTACCTGATACCAACAATGCCATAGAATTCATCTTCCATGCTTCGAACCATATACTTATGAAAGTTGTAGGATGGTGGCAGCTTGTGATTCTGCAGATTTCAGGCTACAGTTTTTAGTATTTGTATGTGGATTGTGCAATGCATTGGCCAAGGTTCTGGATATTATCAAGTTTCTTAGTCGAATCGGGAAAGACGAATGAATACCCACTGTAATGAAACCCAATCGAAGTGCCATGTAATCTGATTTGTGGACTGAGATCTTGAATTGTTTGAGAAAGCAAAGCTGCAAAATGAGAGGCATTGTGAACTTCACTAAGCACATATGTGTGTGTGTGTGTGTAGTCTTGAAAAGAAAGAAGTAATACCATCCAGATAAGGACTCGACTACGACTCCATGGATGAGAAGCGTGATGCAACGCAAAAGTGGTTTGTCGTCTCATCACCTTGTTCTTCGCTGCTTACCAAGAACCACATTACTAATAGTGTCAAGTTGATTGAGATGCAGTGTTAATATTATCAATAGTCCATGTTTGCATATTGAGCATATGAAGAATGTATATATTCACAAATAAAATGAGCAAGAAAACATGAGATTTATTCATCATCAATACCTTGAGCATTTGCCTCGGCTACAACACCTGCCTGTATTTCCCATTTCCTCCAGCTATATATCTGTAAACCCCTCACATGAATGAATGATTCTAAAAAAACTTACGACATATTCCCATAGTTGGACATGGAGAAATTTACCTTGCTCATAGATAAGCCCACTGTGATGCAGCTATACAGAACATGAGTGATACCAAGAACAAACAAGAAGCGGTGAAGCTGTTCGAGACCTTCAGCAGAGACATAAGGCTCACGCCCCTGTAATTTCGTACAAAAACCATTCATCCAAAGATCTTGTCGACATGTTCGAATGCTAAGAATCAAGAAACAAGACAATGTACCTCCCCACAGACATGAGATGCAATGTAGTTAAGTCCTTTTGGAGTATCATCAGTGTTATTGGAGTTCTCCATGAGTAACATTCTCCCCTTTTTCTCACCATAATCTTCCTCAGAACAAATGTAGAATTTACTACTGAAGAGAGAGGACTTGACACAAATTTGTGAAATCCACTTTGCCCATTGCCCCAGTAATAAAGAAATAAGCCCAAGAAGCATAAGCTCTGTTTCATAAAAATTCAAACAAAATAATTCTAGTTTAAGTAATAAAATGAGCCCTAAACCCCATTCAGGAACCCTAAGAAAGAGAAAATAACATCATTGAAATCCCACCAAATTTCAAGAAAATATAGAAATTGGAAGCCCATTACAGGGTTTTAAAACAATACCTTCTTTAATCTTCTCCAAGGAAGCAAACAGAGCTTTCCTCTTTGTCTTCTTCAACCACTTTACACATCCAAACATATGAATATCAAACAAAAATAATTTAAAAAATTACTGTAGATTAGCTAAGAACCCATCAGACTTACCTTCCCAAATCTGTAAATTGATCTTTCAGCAAATAAACAGACAAAAACCAAAACAGTGGTTACTGTTGCAACTGACCATGTTGGAGTTTCCTCCAAAGATCTCCCTTCTCTAACTAATACCTCCACCATTTTCCAAAGCTCTTTCTGCTAACAATAATTCTTCAGAGCTACTCTTACTCAAGAAAATATTTGGAAATGTGAGTGCTAATGAAAGCAGGAGATCCAGGAAAAAGGGAATCACGTTACATGGCCAAATATAATATACACACACATGCATATAGATATACCATATATATGTATGTAATACTGCCAGGGGTAAGTGATGAAGGCTCATGGAATCTTCTCATGGGCTTCAGATTCTAATTTGGAGTAATATATATTTTTTATAATACTCCATTATTATTAATCCATTATCATTGTAGTATACAGTAATTAATCTTTAAAGATCATGCATACTATATCTATGTCAAAATATATATATTGTGTAGACATATAGTATGGTCTATCTATGTGATTAATATGATGTTAAAAAATGGAATGGGAATAAGGTGGCTGCAGCCTGCATGTGCCTTTGGCATTGGGAAGATGTCAAATTTTTATTATTTAAAAAAAAAATTGTCACATGCATGCTAAATTTGTTATTAGACCAATACCAGATTTATGGGGAGGGACAATAATTATTTTATTTATTTATATATCATTCAAAGTTTCACCTAGCTTTATAGGTGAATTTGTCATGAATTATAAATAGATCATGAATTTTATTTATTTTTTATTTTTTTTGTTGAATGACTAGCTAGCGTAAAATGAAGATAAAATGTTTATATTTATTTAATTAATTATTAGAAAAGAATGAAAGAAGGGATAAAGTTGTGGTGGGGTGAAAATGTAATTTTGTAATCCTCGTCGATTCTTAGACACTTCTCCTTCCCCATAACACACATTTCTCGAGATTTGTCCACACAGGGCATTCTCCACCCTTCCACCTACTCACACCCCTTCCACCACTACGTCTCCGCCCACTGCGGCGTCCACCGCCGCCTTTTTGCTTCTTCTTCACTCTTTAATTTTATCATCGTCCCACTCCTATCCTGTTGAACTCGACGATTTGATTGATTATTACAGTGTCGATTATTGATCAATTCCGCACACGACGTCGTTACCTTTACTCGGGATCTAGATTTGGGTGATCGATCGCTTATTTTTGTTCTCATCTTGCGAGATCTAGAGTTTTTCCCTCTGTGATCAGCTGGATTATCTCTTCTTATAGTAAGAATTTTCTTCGATTTTGGTTTTAAATTCGGAATAAAGGGTAACAGGTAATTGGATTTGACTTGTTAATTCATTTAATGTTTTTGATTTTATCGCTGTTGTGTTATTTTATGGTGTGACTATTTGGTCTTAGACTTTCTAGGAATTTGGTTGATGGCCGGGATGATGTATAATTTGTATCAATCGGTGCCATTTGAAATCTTTTAATTGTATTAAGTTGTGAATGTTTAAGATTAGTCCGTCTGCAAGCTAGAAGTGGCGAGTCTTCAATGTTTTTGTGTATACGCATACGATGATATTTTTTCATACGACTTTGTGCAAACAATGTCGCACGATTTTGAGAGTTTTCTTATTTGTCTGGTGTTTGCACATTATTAGTGGAAGTTCAAACTCAATTATGCCTGTTAGAGCCACTGATATGGGTTTGTTTTCTATTGCAAATCTAGAGTATTTGGAATGATAAGAATAAACCATAAATTTGCTGAAATAATTGGTTAATTAAGGCGTTTGCAGTAGTTATTGGTGCCAGGTGTTAACTGAAACGTACCCAAGGAGTCCTAGAGATTTTGTCATCTGCCTGGATACCAATTTGAAATCTCAGCCTATCTTCTGAAATTGATCATATAGTTTCTTGGAATTGTGCATGTGGAATTGATGTAGTTTAGCGTACTTTAACAAATAAGTCTAATGGGACTCCTAATGTTTTATTACTGTTGCATCTTATCTTCATTAGGGTACAATACAACTAATCTCATGGTTTTTACATTTTGATTGAATTTTTAGGAATGAAGAGGACAGCATACTATGATGCTGTACCTCAGGTGCAGGATCAGTGGCCTATCAAAAAAGCACTCACCCTCTCAGATGTTGATATCACCCATCCTTTTCTCACATTGTCCAGACAGCAAGTTGAAACTTATATCGTGGTGTACATGACACCTCAACAGCAGGAAAATTTGAGAGCTGAGGGGCAAGTGGGTCTTAATGCGCAGGATGATGATACTGGTGATATGTATACAATGAAATTAAAGTGGCGTGGGAGCTATTATAATCTCATAGGGAAATGGGGGAAAGTTGTCCGTGGAAAGGGGCTTGATGTTGGCCAGGAAATTAAACTGCGGTGGTTTAATGGTTGCTTACATTTTTCAGTTCCGCAACAGCAGATTGTTGCAGTACCGCCAGTTCGATTGGTTGCAGCGCCAATGGTCGTGCAGGACCACTGGCCCATTAGGAAGGTCTTGACATCATCTGATGTTGATCCTAACCACCCCTTCCTTCCACTGCCTCGAAAGTTGGTTGAAGAGCATATTCTTGTGCACTGGGTGCCACAGGAGCGGGAAAGGTTAAGGAAGGAGGAACAGGTGAATATAAATGCTCGAGACTATGATTCAGGTGAAATTCATGTGATGAAATTGAAGTGGCGTGGAAATTATTATAACCTACTTGGGAAATGGGCTAACATAATTAGACACAAAGGTCTTGGTGTTGGACAAGAGATCAGAATTCGCTGGATGAATAATTGTTTATACTTCTCAGTTCCAGAGGAGCGATATGTCTCGACAGCGCCAGGACCTGACAATTGGCCTGTTAAGAAAGCTCTCACATTGTCTGATGTGGACACAAATCATCCATTCCTCACCTTACCAGGCAAAGCAGTTGAAGATCACATTCTCTTCTACTGGACGCACCAAGCTCGGGAGCAGTTAAGGAATGAGCATCAAGTTGGTATCAATGCACGAGATGATGATACGGGTGATGTGTATGTGATGAAGTTGAAATGGCGTGCAAGTTATTACAATCTGATTGGTAAATGGGGTAAAATTATCAGAGAGAAAAGGCTACAAGTAGGGAGAGAGATCAGAGTGCGCTGGGACAATGGGTACTTGGTATTCTCGGTACCTCAGTGATAGGGTTCTTTCGTGTAGATATAGGTAGAAAGATTTTCCCATCTAATTCTGATTTATCTTTTCTTATCAAAGATCATATATTCTGAAAAACCATCTTCTCTGTGTTATCGTAGATGGTTGAACTGACATAAGTTGCAAACATTCTCATTTAGGTTGATAATGATCAGTGTGATAGTTTAATAGGAGCTAAAACTTTCAGCATGGCGATGATAGACTTAGATCGCTTATGGGGTTCATGAGCAAATAGTTATCAGCTATCACCGGATGATATGTCACTCGTCTGTGCAGACGACTGAAGGATCTTTGATTGAAAACAGTATTTAGATCACTCAACACTTCGCGCGTGTGACGTACTTGGGTTTATGATTGGTTTCAGGAAGGGGAGCTTACATAATTGGCTTCAAATTTCTTTCTAAACAGTGTTTTTACTGCTTGCTGCGTACATATGGAAGCTTGCTTGTGGGTTATTGCATAAGGCTTTCTTGAAGTGGAGCTCTCTCTTTATGGATTGCAATGCAGTTTAGGTAGGAAATGAGATATCAGGGGATTGTGTTTTCTCACTGTCAGTTTAGTTTGTTTGTTTAAAAAAGGTTTCTCCTGTTATGTCATCATTTTAGTAAGTACGATGAATTCCATAGAAATACTACTAAGTGAACATATTTTATTTTTCCTATTTAAATCTAATGCAGTTCAATGACACAATGAGTATTCTCTCTCTCTCATTCATGTTTGGTATAGTAGATCACTAGATCTTTTCCTTTGTGTGATGCAGCAATTTTTTCCTGATTCAAATCCAGTAATGCTTGAAGGGCTCTCTCCCCAGATTTTGGATGCAATCGATATATAATTATAACTCCAATTGGCAGGTGAAAGAGCATTGAAATAGTAATAGTGAAAAATCAATATTGAGGGATGGAAGGCATTAGGCTGCATGTATTTGTCCTAAAGCTAAATTAATTAATATATATTTCTAAGCAATTATTGATTTTTTTTTTTCAGAGACAGATATATAAATAAAACAATTATTTAGAGCAATAGGATTATTCAAAATTACAGCCACTACGATTAGTAGGATTTGTTGTTATTTAACATAAATAACATTTGGTATTTTTATACATATACGAAGTGTGTATCCCATGATATAACAGGACAAAGAACACCCATCCAAGTATAATACTGTATTTACTTATTTACTATTTGTTATATATGATTACTTATATAATGGGAAAAAAAATAAATACAATAAATAAAATTTAAAAATGACTCTGGAAATAAATGCGTAAAAGAGAAATATTAATGTAATATAATAGGCTCTGGTAAACAATTACATTAACATCCACCATTCCAAGCCTGAAAATCTCAAATATTCAGTGTCCAGCAGGAACACACAGGTATCTCTCTTTTATATGGAAGAAACTGAAGAAACAGAAGACGAAATTCTCCCCAGATACACATAGAATTCGTATATTTTCCCTAGAGGGAGGAAGAATTTAGAGAGGTGGTGAGGAGATGGGCAAATTGACGTTGCGGCGGAAGAAGAAGGCTGTTCCGCCGGCGTTGCCGCCTCCTCCTCCGGCGATTGAGGCGACCACCACCACCAAAGCGACTGCCAAGAAGAAGGCGGGTGGGTCGCGCCTCTGGATGAGAATGGATCGTTTAGGGCAGTCGGAATTGATCGAATGCGACAAGAGCGTGATAATCAAGCGCGTCTCCATACCCGCCAGGGACTTGCGAATCCTCGGACCCATCTTCTCTCATTCCTCCAGCATTCTCGGTAATTCTTTTCGTTTCTTCTTCCTTTTGTGTTCTGTGATCATGGACCCCGCATTTGACGCGCGGAGATTACTGGTTGTTAACACTGTCTGATGGCGCAGGCTCTGAGTTTGTGTTTATGTATGAAATGTTAGGAGTATGATTTTCTTCTGTCATCCTTTTCTTATCTTGATGAATTGATGACGTGACTTCGGCCTCTTCTTTATATGCAACTGAATTATTTTTGCTGGCTATGGGTCAAGTTTTCAGTACACGATTTGTTTTTGTCCATGTTTTGTGTGTTCTGTTGAGAAAGTCAACCAAGTTCTTGTGTTTGAATGATTTTTTCGAGTCAATCTGCTGGTAAACATTCTGGCCCAACAGTGGCCATATGGTCCGACTTCTGAAGAGACTCTGCATTACTGAACACTTAGATGCTTGGAAATCTATCGTGCCACTTTTCAAAGTTGCAATTAGTTGATAAGCTGAGTCCATAATTGTGTTACAGCAATTTATCTGAAGTTTTTATGAATCATGGATTTGGGACTGTGGGTCTTTGTGGAAGTGTAATCTTATATTTATTTCCTCTTCATCTCTTTTTGCAGCTAGGGAAAAGGCCATGATTGTCAACTTGGAATTTATAAGAGCTATAGTTACTGCTGAAGAAGTTTTGTTACTCGATCCTCTTCGCCAGGAGGTTCTGCCATTTGTTGATCAGCTGAGGAGACAATTACCTCAGAAAAGTCCTTCTAAGCATGCGGCAGACCAAATGGTCTCTCAAGATAATGAAATGCAACCTGCCTCTGTTGGACAATGGTTAACTGTTCCAGAGGCTGCTGACGCATTGCAAGACGAACTTCCTTTTGAGTTCCAGGTTTTGGAAATAGCTTTAGAGGTTGTATGTACTTATTTAGATTCCAGTGTTGCTGAACTTGAGAGAGATGCTTATCCTGCTTTGGATGAACTGGCCATAAATGTTAGCACCAAGAATCTGGAACATGTCCGTAGTTTGAAAAGCAATCTTACTCGCTTGCTTGCACGGGTACAGAAGGTATAATTTTCTTTCTTGTGTTTTTCAAGTAAATATCTCATGGTATGATCAGTGACTATAGGTAGATGACATATTATATTTTGTTTGGACATTTAAAATCTTCTCATTATGTCTTAAGATGTCAACAAGACACAGAGTCTGCCAAGAAAGCTTTTCTATTAGTCTAATCATGCAATTATTGCAACCAAGATTATGGTGAACTGCTTCTGAACCACTTCCATCTTATTTACTCTTCTGTTGGTGATCATTGGAGTGAAGATTTCTTTGTTGACTTTCCAATGTTTAGATTCTATTTCGGTTTCCATATGGTGAACCATAAGTACTGAGGAACTTGTCTTTTGATTTTTTCCATGTTGGAAATGCTGCTGAATTGTCTGGGATTGATGTCGGCTCTTGGCAATTAACATTTCTAAAAACTCAAATAGAAAAAATTAGATAACATGAAATAACTTTTTTTTTTGGAGTTGATTTGTCATAAGGTTTGGGGTTGAAAAGTTGTTCAGAAATTCTACTATATAATTGTGTTTATAGATAGAATGGTTGAGATATTATAAATTCTAGCAATATTAAGACATGAAGACATGTTATGTTAAGTTCAGGCAGGGGAATATGAACCATCTTGTGTGTATCCTGAGATCGGGTAGCGGGCATATTAGCAGTCAGTATCTGCACATCTTTCATGTGTCTTAACGTATTTACTTTGATAGTTTTTCTCCATCTTAAGCAGATATTTTTCTAAAAAATGGGCAAACATGTCTTTGGTGATAGGTGAGAGATGAAATTGAACATCTTTTAGATGATAATGAAGATATGGCCCAATTATACTTGACGCGGAAGTGGATACAGAATCAACAAGCTGAGGCTCTATCCACTGCATCAAATATGATCGTTCCTGCTGCAGCTCATTTCCGCCGGCTCAGCTCTGTCAGAAGTGGTAGTTTGGTGAGCAATTATCTGAATGATCATGATGTGGAGGACCTAGAAATGTTGCTTGAAGCTTACTTCATGCAATTGGATGGCACCCGCAACAAAATACTGTCTGTAAGTCTTGTCTTCCTTGGCATTTTTCTTCCCCATTTCCTTCTTAGAACTGTTTTTAAGGGAATTATGAGTTGACCATAGTCTCATAGTCAATTTGTTGGATAAATCAGGAGTGCTTGGTTGGTAGTGTTACCATATTGCAAATTGGGAATGGGAATTGAGGGATGATCATTCCCTTTGACTACTCTTGGTATGCATTAATGGTCTCCACATTAAGTTAAATCATCCTCCCTTTAGTGCTAATTACTACTAGATTATTCACAATCCTTGGTCTAACCCATTGTGATTCTAGAAACTCAAGTGATATTTATTATTTGGGTGAACGTCTTTCTTTCTTCATCTCTTTGGGATTTGTTTATCTATTATTTCTGCAAATCCATTAATCATTGACTCCTCAATCATATCCATTATAGCATTTCTTCTTCCCCCCTGCAACACGCTCGTCTGCCATGGTTCCTTCTAAATCTTCTGGAACATTTTCCATCTCGTTTGGGTTTCTCTTAGAGCAAATATTACACTCAACATATTGCTGTAGTAAAGTTGGGGAGAAATATAGTTCAAAGGTCAATGATTATGTACATAGAGTGTTGTTTCTTCTTAGAGATGTTTTTCAAGCATCGGATTGCTACTGACAGGCATGGTGGGGTATATAAGCTCTAGTGATACTGGCTTGTTATCTGCATTGCAGGTACGTGAGTATATTGATGATACGGAGGATTATGTGAACATCCAACTTGACAACCAGAGAAACGAACTCATTCAACTGCAGTTGACGTTGACTATTGCATCGTTCGCCATAGCAGTAGAAACTCTTATGGCTGGGATATTTGGCATGAACATTCCTTGCATGCTTTATAATATCAATGGGATATTCGGTCGTGTTGTTGGTTCTATGACAGCTGCGTGTGTGATGCTATTCCTCCTTGTTCTGGGGTATGCAAGGTGGAAGAAGCTTCTTGGGTCTTAAATTTGGTCTGAAATGAAGAATTTGTTCAAAATAACTGGAAAAAAGTATATGAAGTGGTATTTAATGAATCTTGAGATTGTAATACTATATTTTGGATGCTCTCAGTTCTTGTTAGGTGTTTCCATGGCCATCACTCCTTGTACCACCTCTTTCTTCTATTATATGGCCTGGAGAATGAACACAGGGACTGGGATTTTTTTTATTTGTTATTTTTAAATAGGTTGCATAGGAGTTTATATGATCATAAAAGAAGGTTTTTTCATATCATGGAACTCTAAACCCAAAGCAATATTTTAGTTCTAACATTATTAATTTATTTAACGTTTTAGCATAAAGAATAAAATAGGAAGATTTTTGATGAATTATACACTGCTACTAACAGATACTCCATTCACATAAAACAATTAAAATTTTATATTTCTAAAGAGTATTAAAATATTATCTTCCTTCCATCCATTTGATAGTAACTCTACTTGTTTTTTAAGTATTTGTATTAGTATGGAGTGTAGGCTATGTATATTGGGTTGAGTATAACATTAATTTTTTAGTTATATCAATCCAAAAATATTATGAATACAAATTAAAATGAATACATATCTAACGTACCCGTTTCATCTTAAATTAAAATAGTAAACCACACATCAGCTTGAGGAGGTAGTATTTTGGTAGATTATTCTATCTATTATGAGCTGTCATCCACAATATATTATTCGTTTAAAGTTTAGAAACAAGTACCAGATTGTGTGTTGGGTCGGGTTGGTCTATATTTGCTATTGCTACCTAAAAAGTTAGATGGTGAAATAGTTGATTAACTTTAAATAATGTGTTATCTTCAACTTAATGTTTGCTTATTACTAATAAATAAATGCATTGTGTTTAACCATGAATGGGTTTTCAACTAAAAAGGAAAACAGCACACCACCACCACATGGATGAGAGAGAATGTGTTATTAGTACAAATAACTTCATCAATAAATAACAAATCTTCCCTTAATAGTAATAATAATAAATACCTTTTAACATGAATTAAGCAAAATATTTAATAACAATTAACCACCACATCATTCCACTTAATTATTACAAATAAATTCTAACTCACTTTCCAATAATAAGTTGTAATTTGATGTTCGTAATTGTGGACGGCAGTGTTTGTCTGCATATTAAATATGTACTTATAAATTTACTATTTTGATACTTAGTTACCAATTAAACTAGATTAATGCAAGTTGCCATGTTGGAATTGTTCACCTACTCCTTCAATTATATTTTGAGTTTAAAATTTTACTCAAAAAAAAAAAAAAAAGAAGAAGAATTCATTTATGATCTGTTAAAAAAAAAAATTGCCAGTAAGCTTCACATTGGAGCCAGCCTAGCAGCAATTAAAAATTACTGATAAGATAACGATTGACAGCAGTAAAAGTGTAAAAAAAAACACTCAAAAATCTTATTGTAATTGTCGGTTATTATTATATTTACGGTTTTCATGTTATATTTTATAATTGTAATTTATAACATTCTACTTCAACTGATTACATTTAAAACAGTAATTTTGATTTTTAATTAATTATTAGTAAATTAAAAACATGTATAATTAAACGGTAAATAGCCCAATTTTGATAATTTTGGGGGTAATGGGTGACTTCTTGAAAATATAAGGACCTTAATGCAAATTTCCCGTGCTCTGTTTTTACCATAAGACGTCAACCATCTGCAAGTAGCGTAGAGACAAAAATTACAGCAAGAAGCCAAAAACCAAGAAAAGGGTAGGATTCCGAAGACGAAGAAACCCTAGGTGAGATTATTATCGACCGTCTATTGCTTCCGTTTTTGGTCTCGTTCTATCTCACATTGTCAAGATCTTAGTTTGTAATTATCAAGGTAATCGTTCATTTTATCCAAATCTATCCATTAATTCGTGATTAAATGCATTTGATTATGTGTGGTTGTTTGCTGTATTTGATTTATTGCGGATTATAGTTTGTGGGGTTTGTCGGCGAGGAAAATTTGCAACTTTTTTGTCTTTTTCCGGTTAGTATTTGAAAGATGATAAGTTTGGTGGCTTGAATCAAGCTCTCTCTCTCTCTCTATGTATATATTATATTGCTTCTTCTTTCCTTGAAAAAATGAGGGTTCTTAATTTAGTTGGGTATTGTAGAATTGATATTATCTTCGCACTGTTAAACTGGAAATGGTGTTAAAACTCGTATAGATTTATTATTGATTACTCTGGCCTTGAGCTTTCAGCTTCTTGAGGTAATGCTTATCAGAAATCGGGGTGGATGAATTTCTGTATTGATTCAGAAATGATTTACTGAGTTTGTGGTATTGATTTGAGGCAGTTTAAGACATTTTCTAGTTTAATGTAGAGAAAGTCGAAGAAGAAACGGGCTGAGACATTTTGTGCTGTTTAGAGGCTAGAGTGTATTGTTTAGAATTCATACTCGTTTTATAGCTACTGACGTATGTTGTATCTTTGTTAATTTCTTCCTAATTATTCATTTAGTTGACATTTATAAGTCAATGCATGAGAATTGAGAGATGTTCTTGGTATCTAAAACTGAGAGGTGTTTGTTTTATGTGAAGGTACTTTTCTGCTAGAATGTGATAAATTTAGTGCTGGTAAAATTTGGGATTGCTTCTATAATAAAATAAATCAATAACTTTTGTGGTTGTTTATTGGGATGATTAGTTTCTAAGTATGAAGTTCTGTGTACTTTGAGAAAGCGTGTTCTGTTTTGCTTTATTGAATCTTCTATCCCTTCTTTATTTGGAGATAATCTTGATATTGCATTTTGATTTGGACTGCTGCTTTTTTGTTCACTTTTTAAACAATGTTTATCATATACTAATAACTATATATTGATATATGCTACAGGAGCAGGCCTGCTCTGCTATGGCAAACTCCAAGGGGCCATCTAGCATTAGAAACATGATGTACAATGGAAAGAATACATTACTGCCTCCTAAAAGTCCATTTCCTAGTATATCCCCATCCTCTGTTGAATATATTCCAACTTCAGTGATTGGTCCAAAAAGTCTTCCAAGACCAAGAGATGGAAATTCGCATCATCAACGCACTTCATCTGAAAGTTTTTTGATTGAGGAACAACCCTCTTGGCTGGATGAGCTCCTTAATGAGCCAGAAACTCCTGTACGTAGAGGAGGTCATCGTCGTTCGTCAAGTGATTCTTTTGCATATGCTGACACAGCTAATGCTGGGAGCATGAGTTATGCTACTCAAGATGATAACAAGTTCAAAAATATCATCCCATTGTCTTCGTGGGGATCTCAAGACTTTGATATTCATAGAGATATACATCATAGTTCTTTCTATGCAGATGTAAACCCTTCTGGCAGAACTAAGAATAAGCCCTGGGAAACACCTGCAAGTTCAATTGGACCTCCTCGTGGCCTTTCTTCTAGGGACACTGCCATTGTTCCAAATGCAGGATCTATGAGCTCCTCGCAAGATGCTGATAGAAATCCAACTTCTTTGGCTCAAAAGTCAGATGTTGAATCTGGTCCTCAAGATCCAAAAGGCTCCTCTGAGAAAAAGGACTCTTCTCATTACAAGAGTTTGACATCGGAAACGGACACGAAGCGTGCCAAGCAGTAAGTGAACTCTTTCTTTACTTAATAATTTAACAAAATTGTTGGTCAATAAAAGTTTGTAATTTTTTTATTTTTTTTTTTAGGATTTGTTTCTTGCCCTCAAATTTCCATGTTCATCTATTGACCTGAATTTTGAGAATGGAGTTATTTAGTCAAACAGATTAGTGGTTACTTGTTTGCTCAAATTTTATTGGCTTGAATTGGAGGATATATCAGCAGATAAGAACAATCTGTTCAGGACCTGTTCTTAAAAAAAATCCTGAGAAATGCAACTCATTGTGGGCTGCCTAGGTTTTATGGGTGTTTGATCAAATCCTGAATTCCAGATATGAGAAATAGTCAGTGTATCTAAATGAAACTTTATGTTCTGGATTGACATCATTGTTGTCTAACTGTTTTACTTATTTATCAGTTCTTAATCTGATTACACAATACACAAGTAAGTGAATTTCTTACCTAAAAGTTCTATCAAAAGCTGATAGTAATACTTGGTAAACTTCACCCTGAAATTTAGTGAGCTTCCTCAATACTATGATTGAGTCTAATTTTTAAATGATTATATTGGTCAAGCTTTATTATAGTGGGAGTATTTGTCTTTACATGTCACTATGATTGTTCTTGCTAGCTGAGCTTGGACCCCTGCAGGAAAGTATGAGTATTATTATGCATCAATTTCTTATTAGGACGTTGTACCTGAAGCCTCAAAGTTGAGAGCTTACTCAAAATTTCTGTTTTGATTTTTGTATTCTTGATGACCAGTCCTTGAGATTCTTTCCAGGACAATCTTAAATGACTGTAATTATATTCATATTTGCTGTTCAACTATATAATGATGGACAGTTGTCTTTTAACTGATATTCGATGTTTTAGCCTACTACAGTTTTCTTTGGGAGAGAGCTTTAAATGTTTATTAGTGGTTTCATCAACAATTAAGCAGACTAACCTTGTGGAAATAGCTATTTTCCAACTATGGTGCTTATGGGAACTGAATTCAATGTGCTGCTTTTATATCCTGGAATTACCGTTAAGCATACTGACTATTCGAGTTTAAGTGGATCTGTTAACACCATCAATCTCAGGAAATTTTCACAATAAGATTTTTCATTATTTCCTTTAACTGGACTTCAACTTGCTTCTTTAATTTAAATGACTGGAGAACATAAGAAAGCATTTTCCTTTAGAACTTGGTGCATATTTCAATAGTATTTTGCTTGGTTTTCTCCAGTGCGTCCAAACAATGTTCAACGATTTCATCCATATCTGAAGCTTTCCATACTTGATATTCTTCTGCTTAATGCAGGCAGTACGCTCAACGTTCACGTGTTCGGAAGCTTCAATACATAGCAGAACTTGAAAGACATGTTCAAGCTCTACAGGCAAGCGTAATCCTGCTTGGAAGTCTTAAAATGATATTATTCAATATTTTTTTCATCTAGGTTCCTGATATAACTGTGTTCTGAGTGATTACAGGGAGAAGGCTCAGAAGTTTCTGCTGAGCTAGAATTCCTCAACCAGCAAAACCTCATTCTGAGCATGGAAAATAAAGCACTGAATCAACGCTTAGAAAGTTTATCTCAGGAAAAGCTTATAAAGTATTGTGCGTATTTTTCCTTCCAGTTAATCCTTTAAAAAGTGATGATAGCATAACTAAGTATTCATAAATTTTTAGCAATCTATCTTATCATCCCGTGCTTAGTTACTTATTAAAGAAAACTGAAGTAGGTGTCTCAGAGAGATCCATAAAGTCATCGGGATCTTTCATCATCATAGTATATGCCATCCTTGCATCCGAAGTCACAATATTGTCAAGATTATGTTTGGTTAGTGTTAATGCTCCTATTTCTGTTTGAATGCAGCCTGCTTCTCGAGCCATAGGAAATTTGACCTGTTAAATATGAATTAAACACATTATGAATTTTTCATCACCTTTTTCTTTGGCTAATATCTCGCTTCAAGTATAACATATTTGTACTGGTGCTTAAATCTACCTCCAACTCTGTCATTTCTATATCTCTCTGGGAATGAATTGGCATAAGTTCTTTCTAATCCCCATGTTTACATACTTTTGCAGTTGAGCATGAAGTGTTGGAGAGAGAAGCAGGAAGACTGCGAAGCTTATATCAGCAGCAGCAGCAGCAGCAGCAACAACAGTTGTCATCTAACCATAGACGTGCTAAGAGCAGAGATCTTGATCAACAATTTGCTAATCTTTCATTGAAACACCAGGGAACGAGTGCTGCTCATGATTCGGTTCCAAGCCAGCTTCATATGTAGGGAGTAATCTTACTCGAGTATTTATAATGTTTTTCTAACCAGTTCTCAACTGAGGGTGCATGTGCAAAGGACCGAGACATAGTGCCCTCACATGGGATGAGAGCCAGAGTTGGTAGCTGAAATGGCGGTGTTGCTGTTTGTTTTGCTTTTGGCTTATTTTCCTAGTCCGTTTTTTCTATTGCAAGTGAGACCAACCATGTTGCGTCTCTAAGATTAGTCTGCTATTGTGCGCCTGGTAGTCTGCGCCAGAAAATAGTTCTGGGGGGGGACTCACCCGAGGTGGTTGTCATCCGAACGCGATGGATATTAGTATGTTACTGTTTTCCCCTTTCTTTCTTTGTATTAGTCTCTCCTTCTCCTGCAATGTTGTTGTTACTTTCCAGAAATTTGTGCAATTAATCTCACAATTCTTCAATTGTCTACTTGCTTATGATGCTTTTGTACAGTTTTTTTTCTTCTCACTCCTGAACCTGAACGTATCCTTCTGCTCTTAAACTCTTTTTAATGAATTTCTTCATCTTTTTAAAATGATTATGTCTCTCTGTGAGTGTGCTCTTCTTGGTTGGGTACACCAAGTAACAAAAACTCATTGCTTCACACTCTACCCCATAGAAAAAGGGTATTATTATTATAACTATTTATGTTACTTCTTTTAAGAAATTTTATATTTCAACTTATTATTATTTGATTTTGGAATTCAACTTTTGCTTTTCTAAAACCACGCCTGACAATCTCTTCCTCCACCCTCTTCTCAACTCTTCCATGCGGTTACAACTTTCTGATTCATTTTTTCAAAGTATTTTAGAGGATTAAAAGAATATAATGCAATTGAGCAAATGTAAACAATATATTTCACATATAAATCATTGCATGTATAAAATCAACAGATTAGAATCAGGAAAGTGTTGAGTTAGCCTTTAAATCGACTGATATATATAACTTGGGGATTTATGTAGTAATATTACCAAACTTTAAATAACAAGTGGGTTTAATTTGCATGGTGAGTTACAAGTTGTTCAAGATTTTATGTTGATTAGCTAGGATTTGTTGATAATAAAAGAAATAATAGGAGCTTTTAATTTTATTTTATTTTATTCTTCTAAAAGAGGATCGTAATTCGTAAACCGTTATTTAGTTTTGATAATATTACAATCTTATATATTTTTTTTTTTTACGAATTAGCTAATAAGCAATTTGAATATATAGAAAATGTAGGAATAATTAAGTCAAATTTAGTATAATAATACCCATTTTGATATCCCAAAAATTCGTCATCGACTGAAGAAAAAAAAGTCTAAAGAAATGGGGTCCCATAAAACAGCTAATAGAGCAATATTCTGACTTCGTCAGCCACCTTTGCCTTTTCTTGTAGCACCCCTTTTGCTTTTATCCTCATTATATTTCTTTTAAATTCATTAAAGATTTTGATTCCCCCCCTCTAAATTTCATGTGTTTACTTTGAATATTTCCTTACTTTTTCCCTACATAAACTACTCAAAGAATGGTGAACCCTTTATTTTTCTTACCACTATAAACTTCAAACCGATCAATGATATAAAGACGACAAAAATGTACGTATTCGATCTGCAAGAACTCGAAGATGCCACCGATGGGTTCTCGCCGTCAAGATTGGTCGGAAAAGGCAGCCACGGCAGCGTTTACAGAGGCGTCCTGATGGACGGCAGTCAAGTCGCCGTTAAGAAGCAGTCGTTAGCCCTCCAAGACGACTCCAAGCTCCTTAACGAGGCCGTTATCTTGTCGTCAATCCATCCACATCCATGCATCATCAACTTCCTCGGAATCACCCACCATCCCAACACCCTCGTCACCGAATACATGTCCAACGGCACCCTCCACCACTTCCTCCACTCCTCCACCGCGCCTCCGCCCTGGCTGAAGCGCCTCGAGATCGCCCTCCACCTCGCCAGGGCCCTGCGCTGCCTCCACGAGTCCAGACCCCCGGTTGTCCACCGGGACGTGAAGTCGGCCAACGTGTTGTTCAATGCGGACTGGAACCTCAAGTTGGCCGACTTCGGCCTGGCCACGCGGTTGCATAGCGGGGCCGAGGCGAAGCTCCCCGCGGGGACTATAGGGTACATAGACCCTAGCTATACCACCCCAGATAAGCTGAGCACGGAGATTGATGTGTTCAGCTACGGGGTGGTATTGCTAGAGTTAGTAGCCGGTAGGAAAGCTATAGATGTAAGCAAATCGTCCTCTTCGATCGTGGAATGGGCTCTCCCACTGATCGAAGAGGGTCGGGTTGCGGACATCTGCGACAAAAGAGTCCCGTTGTCTTCACTATACACGAGACGTGTGGTGAAGAAGTTATTAGACGTGGCATGCCGTTGCTTATCGTCCAAGAGAAGTGTTCGGCCATCGATGAACGATGTGGTTGCGGGTTTGGAGAGCTTGAAACCCGACCCGATGGATGGGTGGATGGGTTATGTTAGGGAGATGATAGTGAGGATGTTGAGATCAAGAAAATCGAAAATGAGTGGGAAATCATGTAGGGTGATAAGGACTAGTAATGAGCATAGGGAGAGGCTAAGTGGTGTGGATGTGGGTGGTAGTAATAATATCTCTAAAGGGCAATTGCTCATTAGGGAAATATTAGCTGATGTTACATTTTAATGACACATTTATCTCAAACCTTAATTTTATTTGTTTTAGCTACTCATCATGTGTTATTTCTTGTGTATGAAAAAATCATGAATTGCATCAAATAGCTAGTTTACATGCAAATTCAGTCCTATAATATACAGCATGTTAATTTGCATTAGTTCCAAGTCAGTTACCTAATCATGGTCACTAGCTAGTTGGCCAAAAAATTTTACACCTCTCAATTAGTCAAACTATTACCAAATTGATGGATTAATTAGGCAGCTTATTATGCACAAAAACATATATGTAGAGTTAAACTAATTAGTGATTTGTAATGAAGTGGTTGGTTGAAAGAGAAGAAGAAAAAGGTGTATGGTAGGATATATTGAAATCCAAACGCAAGATTCCCAAAATAAAGGCGCACACACTAATTTATTTATGTTGGAACCCAATTAGCCTCACTCTCCATTGATGTTTACACTTCACACCCCCCACCCAACATTTATATACACAATATATATCTACATGTATGCATACACATATACTGACCATATGCACACAACTTATGGTGTGGATCTTAAAATCATCATTCTACCTTCTACAATAATAATCTTAAGCACTATGGGAGGTCAAATTTGGATTGAGATGTATTTTGTGAGGCAGACCTAAATTATTCTCCCATTTACATATAATTATTGAATAGTCTTCTTTTTTTTCTTTTTTTTTAATTAACAATAAAATATTTTTTAGTCTAAATTATAAAATGTGCATTTCTTATAGACTGCAATTTGGTTGCTCTATATTATTTTATTTGGTGCAGTGGCATGACTTGATTATTTCAGTTTATGTATTTATATTTCATGGTTTAAGAGGTTGCTTGTTGAGGAAGACAATCCAATTAGTTATAAATTTTGGTGGACAACACTTCAGGACTAATATAGTTATTTTACAACTGCATATATATTAATATTAATATATTATTAATATATTTTAATGCATTAATATTTTAGGTTAAGTACCTAAAATAAAAAAAAAAGATTTAAGAATTTAATACAATATCATCTTAAGACATAGTGTGCAGACTGAGACATCTGTCTAGGCAATTATTCTATCTATGCAATTAGTCAATTTTTACTATAGGATAGGATAATTAAATATAATTTACTCATACTTTAAATCCAAAAGAAGAGAATTTAAGTATTTGTACATAATAACATCTCATTACCAGATACTAATATCCCTCATTTTTTAACAAAGCAATTAAAACGTTATTATCTAGAGTATATATCATAATAATTTACATTTGTTATACAATATTCCGTGAAAAGTCAAAACACTATATATATAGCTAGGAATAATCATTAGTTTAGAAAAAATTGTCAAAAAGGAAATACTAACAATATTTCAACTCTCCTGACTTTTAAATTTATTCGCTACATGCTACCTAACAGACTAATTTTGGTATTCTAACGAACCTAATTTTAAGTAATATTTAAAAAAAAAATTTTTAAACAGCGTTAAATAATTATAAAAGTAAATCATTTAATTTTGTGATGGCAATCTATATAAAATGTTTAGTTTTCAAAATTAAAGAGAAGATTAATTGATCGTAGAATTAAATTTATTTTTCAAATTAGATTTTGGTAGTAACAAAAGGATAATATTGATTTTCCATTTAGAGGGGGAAAAAATTAATTAATGAATGAAAAGAAGAGGATGATCATGATCACAAAATCATTTGCGATAATCATTAAAGAAATGAGGCAGTTAACAAAGAAAAAGACAGCCACTAATTTGAAGTTAGCTAGTTGAACGTATTAGGTTATCATTAATCCTATTCTGCATCCGAATTATAGTTATAGATGAGTGCTTTCGAATTTATATATCCAATTTAATTTAAACGAATTTTCATAATCATTTAAAAGAGCATGTAATTAATTTTAAAAGCATTCGATATAAATAAATTAATTAGTATAAAATCAAATTATGAAAAAAAGAATAATTGCAAAAGTTCTTGCCCCCGGGGACACTGAGGGATACTCCGTGTCCCCATGTGAATACAATTTCCCCCCTCTATATTCTATTTGAACCTATGTATTGTTAGAGGTTTAAATTGAAAGGGGCACGGAAATTGCAAAGGCGCACGGAATGTGTTTCGTGCGCCCAGGTGCACAGGAGCCTCACTCAAAAATAAATTGAGATTTTTTAAAGATTTTTATATATATAATTGATATTTATTTTAGACAAACAATAAAATTAAACATTTATTATTAAGAATTACATACTTTGTTTATAATTGCACTTATATACATTAAAAAATAAAATACTAACAAATATAAATATACAGCAAAGAGACAAAATTACTCCTATGTGGCTGCACATTTTTTTTTAGAAAGACCAGAGAGTAATAAATAATTTTCAATTGTATGATGTTATAAAGTAACATTTAAAAAAAAATACAAGTCAAGATTCTTTCAAATAATTAGAATATATGTACATATATATTAATTTTTTACATGATTTAATTATACGTTACATTATCAAAAGTCAAATGTTATAATTTGTTGCAAATTCTTTACATTGATGAAAGAAATTGTCTAACAATAAAAATAAAAAAACTCCTTAATTAATGTTGTTATGTTATATAACCAAAGTTTAAAATATCGATATCGGTAAAAATATTGGTACCTCAAATTTACGGATATATCGATGGATATATCGAATATCGATATCGATATCGGTAAAATTAAAAAAATTACAGAAACTTGAAAAAAAAGAGAAAATTAATTATTTAACTTTTCAATATATTTTAACTAATTTTAATATATAAATATAATTTAAAATATCATAGCATATGATAAGCAAATCAATTACAATATAATATTTAAATAGTCTAAAGTCATACAATACTTAATAACTAATACCAAAATGATAATTTATGATGCTCAAATGTAAAACATGTTATGTCATCTTGATCTAAACAATATTGGTATTGACTCATTGAATTAGAGAAATTTTGTATATGGTTCTGAATGTGCGAATAATATTGTTATGTACCAATAAAATACTTCATCCATCTCGATCCGATTAAATGTACCAAAATAATTATATTTTTAATCAAATTATACTATCACACTATGTACATTAAAGGAAACTCCTCATTTACTTAATAGTAATAATTTTAATGAAAAGTAATAATAAGTGATAATTAATTAAATAAAATGAAATAGTATTAATAATTTCATGCAAGTGTTGCTCTATTTTATTTTATTTTAAAATTGATCAAATTAATAAAAAAATTATATTTAGTTGGTAAAAGTAATATAAAAATCATAAATTTTTTTTTAAAATATGCATAATTTTTCGATATTTTCGATATATCCTCGATATTTTATCGATATTTCCTCGATATATTTCGACATCTAAAAAAATTTGAGTGGAAAATCGATATCGATATTGTTATCGATATTTCCCGATATATCCTCGACATCAGAAAAGATATATCTTTTTCCCCAATATCGATATCGGTACTCTCCAAATACGGATATATCCTGGAAATATTGTGGAAATATCCAAAAATTTTAAACCTTGTATATAACATGGATTATTTAATAATAAAAAATAAAATAATAATTAAATGATCTCGCGTTATACGTGGGTTTAATACTAGTAAATATATATATATATATATATATATCTTTTAATTACAAGGAAAAAAACACAATAATATCCAAATAAATATAATGAATCTCAATAAATAATTAGTTAAAAACATAGAGCACTAATTTCAGGTGTATTACTATTTTATTCATAAGTTTAGAATTTTCCTTTGAAAGGTAAAATGTTAATTTTTTATGATACAATTATCTGTTTATGATATAACTAATGAGTTCCACTTATCACGGTTGTACACATATGACATGTGTACCTGAATTAAATAAAATCGGTTATGCACATATGTACCGAAATTAAATAAAAACGCAAAAAGTATAAAAGTATAAAAATTATTCAGCGAGGTTCACTGGAATATTAGTGTAAAAATTTATTTACTCCATTTCATTGGTATTGGAGTATTCATTATATAACGTGTAAAAAATGGAGTAAATAAATAAATAAAATAAATGGAAAGGGCAAACATTAACCATCAGATTTACCACCGTACAGCATACCTGACTTTTTTTGGTTTGGGCCTTAGGGGCCGTAGTATCCATGCAGTCAAGTCGTTATTGAGCCCATTTGGATCGTGTATGTTTTTTAGAGGCCTGATTTTAAATTGTTCTTATCATATGTTTGGTTCAGCCACCTGTATTATCACCTAATTCAAGTATACTGCAAGTCTGCAAAAAATGGGTTCACATTCATCATGTTCTTTTAAAAAAAATATTTTAGTACTCAAAATTAGGGGTGTTAAACTAGTCAAGCGAGCTCGAGTAAACGAACCAAGCGAGCTCGAGTACCCCATATTCGAGCTCGGCTTGATTACTTATCGAGCAGAGCTCGAGCTCGGCTCGTTATGGAAACGAGCTTATATACGAGCTCGGCTCGGCCCGAAAAATACTCGAGCTCAATCTCAGCTCGTCAAACAAAAATATTGAGTTTTCGAGCCGAATCTAGTCGAGTCAAGCCCAATATTAATTAATATATATTTTATTTTTTATTATATTTAAAATATTTATTTTATTATATATTATTATAATTATATAATAATAATTAATAATATTAATACTATTAATTATTATTTTCGAGCCTTAGCGAGCCGAGCTAAACGAGTATATAAACGAGCTCGAACTCAAGCTCGAATAGAAAACGAGTCGAGCCGAGTTCGAGCTTTTCGAGTCGAGCCGAGCCGACGAGCTGGTCGTTTCCCATAACAGCTCTACTCAAAATTAAATATTACACTCTTAAATAAATAAATAATAGTACTCTTCAAATTATTATTATATTCTGATTTTTCAATTACTTTTTAATAAATAAAAATATATTCTTTATAGAGATGAACGAATACTTTTCTTAGTGAAAAATGGAGTATTATTCTTCAAAATTTTGATATGGTGCGAGTTTTTATATTCTTGTTAAAAAGAGTTTAGAAGAGTAATAATAGTTTCTCTTAAAATAATAATAATTTTTCACATATTACAAAAAAGGGTAAACCGGATTCACTTGAGTATAATTTTTACTTTTTTAGAATTACCATTTTTTATTTTTTAAAGAAAATACTCCACTAATTTTTAATAAGGTTGGGCCGGACCGGTTAAATTGAACTCTGAATCGGTCTGGGAAGTGAAACAATGGCGGATTACGACACACCATAACTTTCTCTCTCCAAAACCTTCCCAAACATCCTTACCATACCCTCTATAATTAAAATTACTTGGCCGTACATATAAGCTTCACGACCCTAACCCTAACCCTAACCCTAACCCTAATTTTAGCTGGTGAACAGGTTTCCGAGTTGTTTCAATTAATTTGGCCTCTGCTACGAAGAGTTGAGCAATGGAGTCTCATATTACTCATAGTCTGTTTGATAGACGCCCCATAGCCAGGTCCAGAGGCCCTGCTGTTAAATGGTTTAAAGAATGGTAAGCAACAAAACTTCGATTCTCGCGTAATTTTTCAATTTTCCTTGGGTAATTTTTTCTGATGGCGAACATAGAATTACTTGAATTCATTGGAGTATCAATTTTTTCGCAGGGTGCCGCAAGATCTTGTCACGACCGGTGGGAAGAGCCTTGTATTGAAATGGGTTAATGGTTAGTTTTTCCATGGTTTTTAGATTTCAATCACTTGTTTGATGAATTGAACTTCAGTAGTGGACTAGTATAGTATTAACGGAAGTCGTTTATACAAACTGTATGTGATTAAGAGCGCCAAAATCACCTTTCTTTTCCATTGCAAATGCAAATCAATTGGAAAGTTGACTTGTTTGTAATATTTTTCCAGAGGCTACATTGAAAGCCATGAAGGAGAAGTCGAAAGAACCAGAAATGGTGGAGCCTGAACCTGAACCAACCACAGAAGTTCTTTTCCTTTGCAGTTATGAAGGCTGTGGGAAGACATTTATAGATGCTGGTGCTTTGAGGAAGCATTCTCATATTCATGGGGAGAGACAATATGTTTGCCATTATGAGAATTGTGGGAAGGTAATTTTATCTCTAACTGAATTCTAATTTCGAAATCATTAGAATGTTAATTACCCTATACATAGCATCTAATTACTGGAGCATTTGAGCACCTTAAAGAGTCATATTCAGTTAAGATAAAAGGGGGAACGTCACTCTTGCCGTATATACTTCGCATATAAATAGAAGTGTGGAAGGCATTAGAACACTCTCAAGTCTATGAATATGAATGTTGCCAGCTGGTGCTTGGATGCTTTCATTATCTTTTGCTCTATGTAAAAGGAATTAAAATTGATGATGCTTTATTTGTAGTGAACCCTTGGGGCTACTCATTGCCCTGAACCAACTCCACACCTTAGCAGATGTTAACTCTAACCTAAATGCCTGGGGACATTTGTAATCTGTTGCTTTTTTATGATGTTGTTACTTTTTCTGAAAGAAGGGGGCTTGTAATTCATCGTAATGCTGTGGAACCTTGTTAAGTAAGGTCACTAGATGGGAAGAGAAGGTGTCAGTTCCCTAGTTAACTCTGTTATTCTCCTATACAGGGGCCATTTTATCTATATTTGTTGCAGCCTTTTATATTTATTGAAGAAACTTTGGGATTACTATACCTATTATACGGTATCTTAATGAATTAATGTAGTTAATTTTTATAGATGGTGGTTTAAAGTAAAATTGAACTAAGGAATTCTGATACTAAACATCCAGCATATGTCATAGATGTAAAGAAGTGGCAGGGCCATTGGTGAAGTACGATGAATAGGTAGGAAGATGATAGGATTGTGCTTGTTCTACCATTTTGGAATAGAACCTCAACTCTTTCTCCATAATTTTGGTTTATTATCAATCATAGACTTGTTTTGGTGAATTCTGCAGAAATTTTTGGACAGTTCAAAACTAAAGAGGCATTTTTTAATTCATACTGGAGAGAGAGACTTTGTGTGCCCACATGAAGGCTGTGGCAAGGTGAGTCTTGTGACCTCACAACCTACTCGATGAAATCATCCATAACACTTAATAGCGTCCATTGGTTTTCCAATTTGCGCCATTTATCCCTAGTCTGAAATAATTTGCTGATTTTGAGACATACTAAGTGATGCATAATGCTCAGGCTATATTACAAATTACAATACTTGCTTGGATTGGAGAACACTTTACCTCTTGATTCCACTTGCTAATTGCTTGAATTCTGATCCTGTATATTTTTGTTATGCAGGCGTTCTCTTTGGATTTTAATCTAAGATCGCACATGAAAACACATGCACAGGAGAATTATCATATTTGCCCATATCCCGAATGTGGAAAACGTTATGCCCATGAGTACAAGCTAAAGAATCACATTACAGCTCATCATGAGAAGGTTGGTGTTTTTAAGTCTCTCCGATGTCTGCACTGTACATTCACTTCACACATTTTGATCTGACACGCTCTCAATTATTCGTGCAAAGGGCTAGCAGCATATAAGGTCCTAGATTTTCTCCTTAGGCATGAGACTCTTAGAGGTCCTAAATTAACATCTTATTGGACCAATGATATCTAACAACACATGCATGTGCTCATGTCTCATGGACGTGCAAATCTACACTTCAATATGATCTCTCTTTTAAAACTATTAAAATTTGCTATTAATGTTGACTCTATTGCAAAACATGCAGAATGGATTAGAAGCAGTCAAATATATTGTGCCTCAAGAAAAACCCGTAAAAGCTCCAAAGGCAACAGGTGCTACAGGCCCTGCATCATCTGATCGCCCCTATGCCTGTCCTTATGATGGATGTGAGAAGGCTTACATCCACGAGTACAAGCTGAACCTTCATCTTAGGAGAGAGCACCCTGGTCATTTTCCAGATGAGAATGCGAAGAACAATCAAACTAATAATGAAAATGAGATTGATGAAGGTAGCGATCAAGAAGCAAATGGTGGAAAAAGAGGCAATGGTAAAGTTACTAAACAGAGCAGGCCAAAACCAAGCTTGAAGCTCCCTCCTTCAAAAGTTCCTCAGCGCAAAGGTTCTACCGCTTCCCCTGCCAACGTGAGCATAGTGAAAAAGCAACGGCCGCTTAAAGAGGAGGTATATGAAGAAGATAGTGAAGAGACGGAGGAGGAACGAGATAATGTGGGAGATGGATGGAGGTACGGAGAAAACGAGGACGACGATGAGGAGACTGAATATGAGGATTAAACCTCCTAGTTTTAAAATTTAAACGATCCAATTTTCCTTTACCATCAGATCTCTCACCCTTTGTCAAATATCTCACCAAAAAGGTGTGATATATTCTCTCTTTTACTTTTAACGTTGCTTGTTAATATCAGAGTGACAAAATCAAGATCAAGAGCCTTTGATTTTCTCATCCGATTACCCAACTCTTGTATCTGCTTAAAAAACATACGTTGGTCCCAGATGGCCCACTTATAGAATTCATCATGGGCTTGCTTTGGCAAGTGTTTGATAGCAAAGAAGAAGGCTATATCCGCATCCGATAAGAATAGAATATAAAGTGAGGTTGCAACCAACGCTTGATATAAAAGAGCATTCATAAATATAAATATCAATGCCATGATTAGTACCTTAAAGCATTCATATATATATAAATATTAATGCAACGATTAATATCTTTAAACCATACGAAGCAACAAACAGCAAAATTGAACCATCAATGACATCAAAGGAGTTCTAGGCAGAATCAGTCCGACAATGAAAAAAAGCTTGGGCAGCTCCGAGAGACTTCATCTAGAAACCATCTAATGCGATTTCACATACTCTTGAACAATATGAAGACCCTCACTTTCCTCGCCGTAATCCTACAAAATGACCAGTCAAGCATTAGCAGATTCCAATGCAGATCCTTGTGATTTAAGACAAGGCAAAAAGTAAGATGTTGCTTAACATGGAAAGTTAAAGATTTTTGTATAAAATAATTGGTACACACCTTCACAACAACACAGGAGCAACCAACTACCTTCCTGGCTTTTCCCTCAGAATCAATCTTACAAAGCTGAATACACAGATAAATAAAGTTGTAGATTATACACTGATACTTGAGATTGTTCTTCAGTTAAATGAAATCAGTCCCAGTAATAAAAACCCCTTTCATGGTCACACAAGCTTCAACAAAAATTAACCAGGAAACAATTTGAGATTTCGTTAAACCAATATTAAGTTAATTTATAGAAGAAATAAAGATGTCTCAGACAACCCTTTACAGATAGACTGAATCCATAATCATCCTTGGCTTCAGAATTCAGATACAGTGAAAACGTTATGCAATGGTTAAAACTCAAGAGTGAAAGTGATAAATAAGGGGATAGATATCGACTGGAGTCGTGAAACCTAAACTTGCTTTAATTCAAAAAAATATTGTCCCCTCATCTTGCCTTGTGACTCTGCTTACTTTTCAACTCCAAATTTTTGCAAAGGTTCTTTAGTAGACAAGTAAAAAACGTATGTTCCCTATTCAGATATTCAGGTAGATGAAGTTGAGATCTATCCAAATACAAGTGAAGGAATAAAACTACTTTTGGGTGCTGCATTCATCTCAAAAGCATAGTTATAGTGCCAGAGAGCCAAACTCCAGACCCATAATACATCCAGACTTCAACTAATTAATGAAGATTCTTCAGAATTAAAATGATATAAAATTTGCATTGGAGAGTCACTTACCCCTGCCCATTCGCCAAGGGTTTTAGCACTAGGAACTGTTATTAAGCTAACATTATGATCAGCACATAGCGCTTTCACCAACTTAACATAATCAGCCTGATCACAGTCCTCAGCCAAAACACAAAGCTGAGCAGCATGCTTCTCAATAACCTTGGCAGCTTCATGGAGGCCTCGAGAAAGGCCACCATGAGCCCGTGATTTTCTCAGCACCAGCTGCAGCGCAGTCATGATATCCATTGGCTCTCCAAGAGCTGGAGCTGGAACCGGAGCTGGGGCCTCCGCAGCAGCAGCATCATCTCTGCAAAGTAACAGAAAAAAAGATGAATTAGGAAGTGAATCAATCAGATTAAACACACAGGGCGACAGAAACTCAAGTTTCTTATGATTTGTACCTCTAAATAGGATAAATCATACATAGATTAAAAGTTGAGATACTTTTGTAAAAGCTGCCAAACATCAATAAGTAGTATAAAATAAAAGGTAACATAACAGCTAAAACTCTTATATAGTGCAAAAAACTGTAATTCATTCCATAAAATATAATTCTCAACAAAGACCATAAATCTTGCCCTTGATAAAGATAATTAACAAAATAGGTTATAAAATCCAGGGAAGAATAAAAGAATATATCAACAAATCCCCACAATAATGAACACCTAATCAATTCAACCGAGAATCTAGAGAAAGCTGAGAAGAATCATAGTCCAGAAACTATCTTTACAAGACTTGAAGAAATCTAATATCATCTATAAAAAAAATCAATTGTCGAGGAGAAATGGTTTGCTGCATGTAGAAGAATTCCATAAAACATATTGCATTATAAGGTCAACGTTTCTGGCACCTGACCTGCATTTCACATCGAGTTTTACCAAAATTCAATCTAAAAACTAAACAATTCCAGGAATCAAATTTAGTACAAACACACACACGAAGCGATCTTTCGGGTAAAGAGGTTGTACCCCGACATCTTTCTTCAAGAATAGGAACCTCCTGAGCTTATAACCTGTTGACAACAATAAACATACTGAATTAGGGATACACATTTTTCCTTTTAAATTTCAGATCTTCTGCATATACAACTACACTAATATATAAATTAAAACTAAATGTGAAACTAAAAAATAATTTGAAATTACAAGTTTGGAAACACAATACTGGACGCATTCGATACCCACAGTAATATTTATACTGAGCATTGTTTGATGGATTAAAACACAAAGTAGTTTACATGAGCAATCCAAGAATTCCAAATACGATACAGGAACATACAATCAGAAGTACACATGTAAACAGCAGAATGCAAATGGACTTGTTCATAAAGTATGCGCATACCTAGTTGGGTGAGACGATGGAGACGGCGGCGCAACGGAGGAGATACGTTGAAGTGGTAGAGTGACTGAAATAGGCAAGCTGATTTATACAGCGTGAGCGGCAGCCATAAACCCTAACCTGGGGAAATCTACAGCTCTATTTACTATAATGCCCTTAGTCTATACAATTGAATTTTCCAAGGAAAAAAGCCCCAAAAAAGATATACAGTACACTGTATATATAAGCATATAAGGTACTACTAAGATTTTAAACAAAAACTCTATTAAAAACATTTAACAAACAAAATACCATTAATTGATGGATGATGGAGTTTTTATTTATTTTTTTTTAAAAAAAAAAACTTGAAAGTGAATGACAAAAATGTAACGTTTTCACCTGAGTGAATATATTCTACGTACACTTAAAAACTTCTAAAAATGTACTAATACTCAATTTTTCAAAAAAAAATGATTATCTTCTCGTGGAGTTATATTTTAAAAAACAATATATTTTCTTTATGTAGAAAAAAAATAAATTTGTGATTTTATCGGGAATAGTGAAATTTAAAAAGGACGACTTAAATATATTTTAAAAAATGGAGTACTATTTTATTTCATTAAAGTAATACTCCATTAGTCTTGTAAGTGAGCACTTACACACCTGTAGCATGGAATCTTTCCTTAACTTAATATTGAGATCAATCATAAATAAATTGTGACCATTTATTTCAACTATAATATTAATACACTATTGTTTACTCTCAACATATGAGGATAGGAGGTTGGAATTGTCATTTCATTGCCCAGTACAGTTGCAAAATGCGGGTCTGTAAACAGCTATATGAATATTTATAATTTCCTCCAACAAATTTTGGGATTGTGAAATACAAAAACCTGCTTTAAATAATGCAGAAGAACATGAAGAGATATAAATCTACCCTCAACTCAGAAGAAAAATTCATATATGGGAACTGATTGAATATCTGATAAAAATACACGATTGATGGGTGCAGTGTCTTCTCTGATTAGCAAATGATTTTGGGAGCTCGATTTTGACAGTGTTACAGGGTGGCAAAAAAGAAGACAACAGAAAACGAAGAAGAAAAAGAATACATCAGGGTGCTCTTATGATTCCTGTCGCTTTACAGTTAGGGGGATACCTTCTTCATCAAAACCATCCTCATTGCCATGCTTCAGAGGTCTCACTGAACCTACAGTGAAATAGTTATATTATGGCTTCGTCAAATTCACATGACAAATCAATTCTGAATATCCTGTATCTACAACTACCACACCACAAAGCCAGTAAAGAAGCATTCAGCACATACCGTCAACCATGTCTTTTGTCTTGTGAAGAAGAAATGTCCCAGAAAGAATAGTCACAAATCCACACATTTCAGTGACAATCTGAGTTGGATTCTGCCTGTCCCAGTCCTGCTCACAATAACAAAACAGCATTCTCAATCTTATTACTTTCAACCTTTTTTGCATCCTAATAATCCTTCTGCTTCTAAACATACGTTGTTGGCTGCTGGGCTGCTTATTTATGTGTTATCTCACATTGTTATAGTTGATTGTTTTAGGGGGGGTGATGTCTAAGCAGGTTTCAAGATTATAACCCACCATCCAATTTGGTTCCAGACACTATTAACAACCGAAGGTTGTGATTTTTGTGCTCATCCAATACTGTCAACATCATATGAAGAAAGCAAAAACATCATAGCTGATGAATCACCCAGAACCTAATACCCAATTCTTCCGTGTTTAAATATTTTTTTTTACCATTGCTAATATGTGTACAGTCTCTCAATTTCATCAGGTCTTAATGCAACTATAGAGAAATGCACATTCTGATTCATAAACAGTAAGATCACCTTGAACATGATCACACTAGCCACGATAGTCAAGGATGTGAACATGACATAGTAGATGGGTGAAACTACAGCTGTGTTGAACGTGTCAAGGGCCTACATTCAAGATTTGCTAATTACATCAAAACAGAGAAGGCAACAAAATAATAAATAATGAAGAAAGATGGATAGAAAAACAGCCAGTAATTGTATCAACAAAATCTCCACAATTAGAGAAAGATACCTTATTTAGGTAATTCATTTGAGTGAGGACACAAACCAAGACAATCATCGCAAAGACCCATGTCTGAGGATATATTAGCTGATTCATTCCCGAAAATGTCAGCTTCATTGCAATTCCTAGTGCTTTCACGCTCATGACCTGTGAATGCATTTCGCATAGTTTTAACATTTATTTAACTGGATATCTACCTCAGCTTTGTTAAAGAGGAGTCAACTGAATAGAGAGAATATTGAGACTAGCAATACCTACCGATAACGAACCAACTAATGAACAAACACCAATATAGAACCATATATGTGTCTGGCCATATTGTGGAACATAGTGGAATATCAAAACGAGGACAATTGCTATCACAAGAGCTGCATAGAATACAAACGCTGCAGCAAGAAGGCGGGGTTCAGAAGAGACACGCCAAAAGGCTGCAGAATAATAAACTAAATAAGTTACCTGGCTCAGTAGCAAGGTCCCACACTTCTGTTACAGATTCAATCTCACGTTCTTGTGGAGCATGAAGGACAATTGTGGTGGACCCCACAACACATAAAGCACAACCAAGAATACCAAAAATGTGTAGCTTCTCCCGTAAAATAACATGTGCAAGTACAGCACTGCAATAACCGCAAAATAATCAGCAGCCAAAACAAGGTGCTACAGTTTAATTAGGTCACAGACAATATCATGCCTGATAATAATGCTGAGTGCTCCCAGAGGGGTAACCAGAATGGCTGGTGCAAATGCATAAGCAGCGAAATTTGCAATTTCTCCAACAATCACTGTAGCACGAGCAAAAAAATTGAATACTCAGTTCAGGATGCCTACTCACAGAATAACAAAAGGAAATTGAAACATTAGAATATCATTTCATGATCAATTTTATTTAAGTGGCAATCGTGGGATATTAGCCACACAAACTATCGAGTACCACGGCCTGCCAATAAAGAAAATCTGATGCAGGAATAAGCTGGGTGAATATGGATGTTTTTGATGGCAAGGATGAGTAAAGATGAGGAATACAACATAATAAATCTAGATGCAAATAGCAATTACAAGTTCAAGATGCGGACTACTATACATTTAAAATAGGCATAAGCATTTTATACCATTTAGATACTGGATTCTTCATGTAACCTGTTTCTAGCAGTTTGAACTTGCAAGCAAACATTTAATGTATTGCGACTTGGCAATAGCAATATGTCAGATAATGGTGCAATATGGAAATTATTATCCAAGAACAATTTCGTGAACCAATCCAATTTTGTTACTCTCATCAGCCTAAAGATATGTATTCTACAGATATAGAAAGCATGTAGCACTCTACAGCCCAGACCAACAGCAGATATTTTGCAAAGAAAGTGCAGAGCCCAGAGAGTTGAAAGTTCAAATCTTTACAGAGCTTTAGAGTTTGAAGCAATATGATCGAAGTGATAACAACTGTTTATATTGACTAATCTTAGAAGAATTAAGCACAGAAGTATCTAAGTGGTTCACATTCTGACAGGCCCTCTACCAGACAATGATGTGCCATAGAATAGAATCAAATTGATCTCTCTCCTCTGTCAATAACTCTTAAATGGTAGGCAACAAAATCAAAGATTTTGGTTGCATTTACAGTTATAAGGCAAATGTATAATTTTGAAGCAATGGTCTATAGAAAGTATGTGAGCAAAGGCTGCATGAGAACTCAAGCCTCTTCAGCCTTGAAAAAATTAGAGAAAGCCTTTTACCAACCAAAAATATTTCCCCACGTAAATTCCCCTTGTTCTGTTTTTTTGCTACCAAATGGGAAATCAAAGCTGCCAACCTCAGAACCTATCTCCCCCTCTAAACATCCTCAGTCAAATAAATGGTAATATTATTTCTCCAATGCAGTGTCTCCAATCCTTATTTTCTTCAATATAGTGTCCCCAGTCTGATAATATCATTGTACTATATTCAACTATAAGCCCAAGCCAACTGGAACAATGATGCACTGAGCTTATCAACAAATCAATCCAACGGAACCAAGCATATGCAGACTAACAAAATTGTACAACCTAACCCTACGACGAAATTGAGCTTGAAAAGCTCAGTTGTCAGGCAAGTATTATGCACTCTGCATGGAGGTTAAAATATATTTCTGGACAAATTTCACCAAGACACAGCTTGAACATCCATCTTTACACATTTGCTTCCTCAGCCAGATGCAGTGTACACAGATTGGAGAAGTTTTGAGCACTCTATATTATACAACAACAGGAGCCTTACTATATGTGCAGACCACAAATACGCTTCCAACTCCTCCTGAGAACATTTGTAGACATACATAACCAGTAAAGAGTTTACTATATATACAGTTAGAAAAGATCACCTCAAGTATCAGCTTCATGGTAATTCATACAACCAGGGGAATGGGTACATTGGTCTGTTATTTCTTACAGCCTTTTCTCATGGTTATCCATGAATTCTAAGGAAATCAGTAAACTAAAAATTCATGCCTTATGGGCTTGACACTAATACTAGCTCTGTAGCTTAGACAAACTACATACTATCTCTGCCTCATATCAATATGAAGGTGAAAGAAAGAATCAAAGAGAATCAGGCAAGGTACTTATCTTTGCTACCACCTTTCATCATAATCGTAAGGTTAATAATTTGGGCCAACTTATAGAAAATCATCCATTAAATAACTGTAAGAAGCTTTAACCAACTTCAACTGTGAAATAAACAAACTTGTCAGTCATTTCTATTGCTTCTGCAGTTTTTCAGCATGATATGCTAATCTATGCACAAAAAGCACGGAAACCTGATGCATAGATTACACAAAGACCCACAAGATTTTCAGGATGAATAACCTCCACTATGCAGGAAAAGAGCTATAAAACAAGAAAATATGTATAAACCAATCTCTTTGGATTAGACAGCATAATAAGTTCACTTTTTTATTTCTGAAGTGGGTAATTGATGTTGTTTTACTGAAAGATGCATATCATGACATGTAACATAAATATACATATACTCACTTGTTATCATGCCAGTCCACCACAGTGGTTCATACAGATATGAATACCCACCAACCCCTGCAAGGGATTACAAAGAGAACTTGTTATCATGATTCTAGATTAAGAGCTGAAACAGTGCAAAACTGCATAACCATCATAAACAAAGATATCAAGAGAACATGCTTCAGTAACCAAAAGATTTGCAATCAATTAAAATAAAAAGTTGGCAAAATGAACCTTGTTCTTATCAATCTTACAGTGCCACAAAATTTTATCACTGAAATTAAATGACCAGATAAGGTTAGCATTTCTTCATTGAAATAAACAAACTATGACAGCAATTTGAAACTCATTATAGCAACAATCTAATCTAATATTCTAATGATGGCTGAACCTCAAATTATAGGGTTGTATCAAAGAATTGAATGAGTTAGGCATTATCCGATAAATGTGCTTAACTCCACATCGAACAAAAGATTGCACAGATGATAGCCAAATTAAAGAATTTCTAGAAAGTTTACTCCACTGACTAATCATCAAAGCTCATAATTCCAATAAACAAATGGATTGACTATCGCCTGCTGATAGAGATCTATATATAAGTTCAGAAGATATATATCTAACATTACACGAAGACATAAACCAGATAAAACTCATGATCTTGTCAGGCTTAATTCGAACACAGTAACACAAGTTTCTACAAACCAATATCCACAAAATTACTTCATTTCACCAATCAGAATCCCATTCTATGTCATTAAACACCCACAATCACTCAAAGATATACTAAGCCACGTCAAATGCAGTAGTATAGAGTATCATTACCAGCCCTGACGCCAGAAGCCCCGGCTTTCTTTAGTCCCTTTTTCTTAACAATGAAACTGGCACCAATAAAGAAGCTGGAAGATAGAGCCAAAACCAACCCCTTAATATTATCGGAGGACATCCCCTTGTAGGAGGAATCCATGGCATCCGCAGCCACCTGCCCGGACGCCATCTTCACAATCAATCGACAAGAAAAGCAAAACCTATAAATCCCAACTATCGCAAGATCATTCTACACCACTTCAACAACAACAAAAAGTTGCCCCAGTATTCGAGGTTTTCTAATTATCTCCAGGTTTCGCTTCGAAATCGCTTAACACCTTCCAACTTCAAGCTGCCCAGTAAAATTATACTGAAATATGAAGTAATTGAATGGGATTCATGTGAGGCTTCAATTCTCTGTGGAAGATCTGTAATTGTCGGCGGTGAAGCAAATAATTGATTGCCGATAAAAGCACAGTTGTGAATGGGAGGAATTTGGTGGGAATTTCTCAGATCGAAATTAGGGAAGTGAGAGAATTCTACAGTGAATAGTTTTACCAGAATAATGACTTCTCTCCGACTGACGTTTTGTTTCGATGGGCAAATAATGCATTAGCAAAACAAGAAATTGGAGAAACGACAACTTCACTGTTGAACAAAACCCAATATTCCTTCTTTTTTTTTTATAATTATTGGACTAATTAGGTCGTGTTTGGTTTCTAAATAGGTGAAATAAATAATAGTATCTCGATTTGATAATAATTTCTAATACGAGTATTTCAATACTCGATATTACATGCATGTCCAATTAATTATTAATTATGTCACTCAACTCTAAAGCATCTATTGTAGTCATTTGTAGATATTCCTATTATAAAGCAGTGACTTTGATTCAATGTCTATATCCGGACAATAACAGCAATTTTTTTTTCTTCTTATAAACATATAATAGTAGCAATAATAATAAAATATAAACCATACAAATTTTATTTATTCATTCAGACATTAAACAAGAAATACAGATAACTATGGTTGCTTGGCGGTGAGTGCTAAAGATGCCAAATGGTGAAATTTTATATAGTAGTAAGTTTGAAACTTGCATGTGCAATCAACAAATATAAAGTTAGTAGTGAACAATTGATTTTGGGTTGTGGGGTTTGATTATTCCTAAATTAATCGATCTACGAATTGGTTGGCCTACCGATGTTTTAAGGTGAAATTTTTGAAAATGGGGTCCCCGTTTGTGATCTAGGTATCGAGTTTGATAGAGTCAGTCCAAAAGGGGGCAAAAACTCTGATTTGAAATAGAGATTCTTAAACAATGAGTTCTGACCTCGCCAAACTAATAGTATGAGGTTTCACGTTCTATGGGGTCAGAAATTTAGAGGTCTCACTAGTGGACGGTGAGTAAGCCTCACGAGCTAGTAGTATAAGATTTCTAGTTCTGTTTGGTCAGAACTCTGTGGTATTTACTAGTGGACGGTGTGTCATGGCTTTTTTGAATTAGTCGATCTTTAGTCTCCACTATGAACAATATATTCTAATATATTTAGATTAGTCCGTTTATAAATTAGATATGAATTAAAAAAAAAAACATATTTTCTTTTAAAACCAATCAATCTCTAAGTTTATATAGTCAAATGATCTGTAGTTTGCATATATATATATATATATATATATATATATATATATATATATATATATATATATATATACGTGTGGTACATATAACTGAGATAATAATTTATCTCATGTAATTTTAGTATGGTAAAGATGTTTGTCCATATTCTGGACATTCAGAATTTTATAAAAACTGCGTATCAATCCATTTAAGCAATATTTAGCATGTGATTTAGGGTTTAGAGTTTAAGGGTTAGGGTTTATAATTTTAGGTTTTAGAGTTTTTTTAATAAAGGGTAAATTAGTAAATAAATATTCATTATAGTATATATGAATGTTCATAATATGGACATTTAGCATCACCCACTCCAGTATACATATTATTATTAAAAATTCTAGTAAATTTTAAATTGTTATGATTACAGTGGTAATAACAGGTGGTATATGTTTTTTGACAAAAAAATTAGAGATGTCAACGGGCAGGGTTTGGGGCGGGTACTACACTATCCAGACCCGACCCGTTATAAAATTGCTTGCCCCGAACCCGCACGAGTCTTATTTTTCAGCCCCAAACCCAAACGATGCGGGTCCACCCCGCCCTGCTCTCCTTTTTTATTTAAAAAAAATTTAAAACTTATGTTGCTGGAATTTTAATTACTCTCTACTCATAAATGACTAACTCTCTCTCACTTCATTATTCTTCATAGCTTCAAATGATAATTATGTAAATATATATATATATATATATATATAATCATAAAATTAGAAGTAAAATATAGAATTTTAAATGATTATAAAAAAATAAAAAAATTTATATGTAGTACGTAGCAGGGTGGGTACCCGGGGGCCTAAAAACAATACTCGGACCCGGACCCGTTTTGAAATGGGTCCTGGATGGCCCACCCATTTTCAGTTTAGGGCGAATCTGGGTTGACGCAAATCGTGCGGGGCGGGCCCAAATTGACACCCCTAGAAAAAACGGTATATATGCTCATCCTAAGCCGTCATTAAAAATATACAGGTAAAAATTTATCCTTACACATCTAGCGGCGGCGTGCTGACATTAAAGAAAATAGGGCAAAGGGTCGGATATGCATATGCCCTCCAACTTACACCACCGAATCAAGTAAACCCTTAACCTTTTAGTTTCTTCATTTAAACCCTTTGTGTTTTTCAATTTGATCAAAAAGGCCCCTCATCTCTTTTTATTAAAACAATGAAGCCCTTATGTTAAACTAATGAGGGAACGGTGTTAGACACATGAAACCAAATTTCTCTCTCTTTCCTTCTTCAAAGTTTTCTTTTTTATCAGAGCAAACTGTCATCCCTGGCCTAATCTTCCAAGGTGACCACATTTTCAACCACATCAAAATTTTCAACTACATTTTCTCCCAAATACACATACATAAGGTGATCGGGTAAAGACTTCAATTTCTCTTTCCCTTTATCAACCTTGGGCTCTTCATTCTCAACCTCCAATGGAAGATACTCACTCTTTTCGTAGTACATCAACTTGGCTTCATCTTATTGCATTTCCGTACAAATGTTCAAATCATGTAAGCAATCATTTATATCATCATCTTCTAAACAATATAAAGAAGAATTAGAGGTAAGAGATAAAGTAATATAATGGCTTATGTTTGTTTCGAGAGGATCTTTAGATAAGAAGAATTGCAAGTTCTTTTGAATAATTTCATCAATCAATTCAATCCTTCTACACTCTTCTTTCCCATCCGGATGCCTCATCGCATTTCTTAATGAAAACACCACCTATTCTTCATTTACTCTCAATGTCAAATCCTCCTTATGCACATCAATTAAAGCTCTTCCCATGGCAAAAAATGAACGTCCCAAAATCAATGGAACATTTGCATCCTCGTCCATGTCAAACACTACAAAATCCACTGAGAATATGAACTTTTCAACTTTAACTAACATATCCTCAACTACTCCCTTAGGGTAAGTCAAAGACATATCTGCAAGTTGCAATGTAACGGACGTAGGCTTTACTTTTCCTATATCAAGTTTCTTAAAGATAGACATTGGCATCAAATTGATACTAGTCTCAAGATCACAAAGAGCTTTGTGTACTTCCCTTTTACCCATCTCACATGGTATGACAAAACTCCCCGGATCTTTGAGATTTGGAGGCAATTTCTTTTGAATTATGGCACTTCACTCATTCGTCAAGTTGACGGTCTCATTTCCAATAAGTTCCTTTTTCTTGTCATGATGTCTTTCAAAAACTTAGCATAGTGAGACATTTGTCTCAAAGCATCTGCAAAAGGTATATTGATGTGGATTTTCTTGAAGATTTCCAAAAATTTTGCAAACTTTTCATCCAACCCCTTCTTTAAAAATCGATGTGGAAAGGGAATATGTGCTTGTGTTTTTGGAATTCCCCAACTATCCCTTTCCACGTCAATTTCTTCCACATTTTTTCTCAATGCCTTAGTTCTTTCCCATTTCTTCTTAACAACTTCCGGCTCGATCACATCCGTTTCGTCCTTTTCTTTAGCTTCAACTTCACCTTCTTCCATAAACTTTTCTTCTACCAAGTTTTCCTCAACCTCATTCTCTTCCGCCTTCTCATCCTACATAGGAATAGAAGGCCCTTCATAGTTTGTTCCACTCCTCAAAGTGATTGTCTTGCATTGCTCTTTTGGATTTACAACGGTGGTAGAAGGAAATTTTCCTTTCTCATTCGCACTCAACGAACTAGCAATTTGACCAACCGAGTGCTCCAAAGCTTTGAATCTTCTATCATTAGCTTCATCAATCTTTCTTCTTGTTTCATCTTGAGATTTAGTTGATGCAATCAACTTTTCAATTAGATATTCGGTAGTTGTCTTCCCTTCATTATTTGACACTTTAGCTCCCAGATGATACCCCAGAGGATAAATAATCGCATTGCTCAGGTTTGAATAAGAGAAGTTATCTTGCCTCCTTTGTTGTTGTAGGTATGAGCTTCCACTTCCTTGATTGTTGAAGCCTCCTTGCCTTGGTGGATAATTTCCTTAGTTGTGGTTGAAATTGCCTTGGTAATTATTTTGATAGTTACCTTGGTAATCCCTTCATTGCATGTATTGCACATCCTCCACAAGTGGCATTGTCATAGCCCATTGTTCCCCACTAACACTATTTGGAGGAAGAACATCTTGATCAATTTGTCCTTCAACCATATTAACTCCTTGATTATTCATACCTTGGTTCAGACTCATTTGCCTCATTACCTCCGCCGTTATTACCTCAACACTTGGCATACTTGGCTCTACACTTGCACTCTTCACACTAAATTGTTGCCCTTGATCGAAGCTCTCAAATCCATAGCATCCACCAACTCTCTTCGATGACCATTGGTAGACATTTGTAGTTATCTCATCAAAAATCCTTATAGCCCTTTTTGGAGTCACTCCAAGTACGGATCCACCCGCTGAAGCATCAACAAACACTCTTTGACCATTTACCAAACCTTGATAGAAAAACCCCACTTGTTAATTTTCTGGAAAACCATGTTGTGACACTTACGTAGCATATCCTTAAACCTTTCACACGCTTCATAAAAGCTCTCTTGCGGCATTTGCTTGAATTTAGTAATCAAGCTCTTCATTTGAAGCGTTTTAGAAGATGAAAAATACTTGTTCAAGAATATTTGTGCAAGCTCCTCCCAAGTGTTACACGTTCCTGGAGTAATGGTAGATAATCATGTTTGAGCTCGATCCCTCAACGAAAACGGAAACAACCTCAATAAATTGAAAATCTCAATAAATTGAGTAAGATAAGCATTGGGATTTTCATTCGGGGTTCCACTAAATTGTTGTTCTCTCACCATAGAAATCAAGCCCGCTTTAAATTCAAAGTTGTTGGCATTGATTGGTGGCCCAATCATTTGTGGCATTGCACTTGACATGAAGAAATCCCGGATCACCATTGGATCTACTTGAGGCCCTCGATGTCTCTATTAAGATTACTCAAAACGATCCTTCTTTAAGCTACTAGCAACCGTTGCCTCCCCGGTAACGGCGCCATTTGATTAGTCATAACTTGTAGTCGGGTTAACCAATTCAATAATTTATCGAACCACAGGGAGGAAGACACTAGTGCTTAAGCGATCTCTCATTTTTTGTAATTGTATAGAGACTCATCATCATGGATTTGGTTGTAAAACAAGTAAATTAAATGAAGTAAATTAAACAAGTAAGCAATGATTAACAAACAAGACGGATGAGTGAAAAGTGGTTTACCAAATTGATTAAAAGTGAGATCATCAACAATCAAGAAGTAGTAATTTTAGGAATTGTGTATCAAATGCATGTGTTTCATGGATGTATGATTAAGGGTCAATACTAGTTTCTTCTAAACTTTCTCTCGAAATGAATAGAATGTGAATCCAAATAAGAATCCCAAAATATCTCAAATGATTGGTTCTCACTCAAGCAATTCCATCTAGGTACTAAACTTAAATGAGAATCCCCTCACACAATTAATCAACCTCTCGATCAAACCAATCGAATGTTCTATCAAAGGGTTCTAAATCCTAAAGGATATCTCTATCTCTTCAAGACTTATAATGCACATGAAGTGCATGATAAATTGATTCAATGAACTATCCTAAACATATAATTGATTTCTCAATCTAATCACATGTCTATGACAATTAATCACACAATTCAACAATACAGTTCAAACAAATTAACAATCAATGATAGAAAATCACAAATCCATTCAACACATGAATTAAAATACATAGATCCCCAAAATTAACCAACAACTCTCATGTTGCTAATCAATCTCACAAGGGAGATTAGTCTACCATCTTCATAAGATAATTAACATAGACATTAAAAACCTTACAAATCATGATAATCAATTAGGATTACTATAAAAATGGGATGAAAACTCCCTTGGATTGACTCCAATGGCTATCTCCTTCATTTCCTTGTAATTTTTCTTTCTTCCTTGCTTCTTCTCTTCACTTGGATGAAGGATTTATGGTGAGATGATGATGGAGTGAATAGATGAATGAAGTGATGAAAAAATATGGTGTAAAATGAAGGAATTAGTGTGTGGTGTGTGTGGGCAGCTGAAAATTCGAATCCAATTATGATCAAATGTTGAATGGAGTGGTATTTATACCCTTGGATATCTTCTAGAAGGAATCTGAAAATTTTTTGAAATTTTACACCTATACGGCTCGAGTCCAGTACACGGCCCGAGTCGTGTCTAGGGTTTTGATCAAAGAAAGACTTTGGACATCGCACATGCGCGGTACACGGCCACAGGGGTAGCCGTGTTGTGATTTCTGACGACTGCACACGGCCAAATCTTACAGGCCCGTGCGCGGTACACGGACCGTGTGCGCTACACGCCTCGAGTACCAAACACGGCCAGCCGTGTTTGTGCTATTTTGCTTCCTTCTTTCTCCCGACTCTGTTTTCGCTCCGTTTTTACCTGTTTTAACATTTATAAGTTCATTTTCATACAATTCCATAAAAACACATAACACCATCAAAATACACATAAATACGGATAAAACAATAAGAAAAACACACACAAAAAAATACTAAAATCTAGGTGAAAATAACGACAATCATCGAGGTCTTCCACTGTCTGCATCATCACACTTTCCGGCGACAAACTGAGAGTGGCGAATGTGGGAGACAGTAGGTTTATGGTGGTGAGAGATGGTAGGGTTGTATACAGATCGCCCTTGCAGCAGAAGAATTCAGTTGCCCTTACCAGTTGGGGAGGGATAGGGATGATTCGATCCTCCAGGTGGGGTGGAGGTGCAGCTGATGGCCTTGCCTTCTTCATCGATCCCGTTAACTCTACCATACTACAAATGGGTCTTCGATGACAGTGGTGTGGTCCTCTCATTTTTGATGTGCACTTCGACTCCTACCGCTGAGGCGACTTCAACTTGGGTTATTTCTACATGGGAATTGACATCGAATCCAAGTATTCCAAAATACAACGATGTTTGACAGTGAAACAGAGCGCACAATGGGTGAGAGGTTGGAAGTCAATATAAGAAAAAATTGAAGAAGAGGAAAAGAGAAAGAAATGGGTTACATGTATAACGCCGTCTCCTCATTAATTTAACGGAAGGGCTTCATTGTTTTAATAAAAAAATATGAAGGGCCTTTTTGGTCCAATTAAAAAACGTCAAGGGTTTAAATGAAGAAAATAAAAGATTAAGTGTTTACTTGATCTGTGATATAAGTTGGAGGGCATATTCGACCCTTTGCCCAAGAAAATACAATCAAGATTCAAGAAATGGGCGATTATTTACACCCCCGTTATTACTAAATGCACCCAAAATGTATTAAATTAAAATAATTATTATTAATATGACTCAAATACCCTCACAAAACATATATCCAAAATTACTCAATATAGTTAGCTAGCCTTCATGATAAACGGTTGTTTAAGGAATAAAATTGAGCATCACGTGACATTGCAGATATTGAAAGATCTGAATATGATTTCTTATGCAAGAAGATAGTTGATACTAGAGTCACAAGGACTAAAAAAAGGAGGATTTAGTAGTTTTTCCAAAAATACTGTACACCATGAAAATGCTAGTGCATTTAATTAAATTTAGAATTGGTTTCGCAAATCTTGAGATGGTATTCTGCCGCTGCTCCTCCTGTTCATCACCATTAATTAATTATCCCATCCATGCCATTAATTAAAAGTAGTGATAGATGATGATGATGGAATGCGAACATCGAATGATGTCACCATTAATCTTGCAATTTTTTTTGCTATTGAGTAGGACGTGGCCCGTCCATGGTGTTTTAATTTTCATGTAATGTTAATTAAGGTGATTAAGATAATTACAAACTCTGAATCTGTGTATTGTTTGTCGCCATGGCAGATTTGAAACACAGAATTTGCAGAGAGAGGGAAAGTATGCTAATGTGCCTCGCCGCTGCCATCACCACGCGCTTCCGGTCCAACGGCGCCTCCTTCGTCAACTACAGTGGACTGAAGATGAAGAAGATTAAGAAGTAGACGATTGTTAAAAAAAAGTCATGTAATTGATTTAGGGGTATGTTTAGTAAAATATATTTTATAAGGATATTTATGTCCTACCAATTAAAAATAATTAAATTTAATTTATTTATGGGGTGTGTTCGTCAATTTTGGGGTGTAAATAGCTTTTCCTTTAAGAAAAGAAAATTTTCCACGTGTCACATACGCAAAGCCAAGTGCATATATTGTAAACCCTCGCGGCTGTACAGGAACACAGCACTCGCGGACAAAGTTTCGTACGCACCTCCACACCCAATACACATCCAGCGGCGGCGTTCAGTCTCTACCGCCACACTCTCATCCTCCCTCACGCGGACGCATACTGCTGAATCTTGACAACCGCACGGAGGTACCATTGGAAAATGTCTGCGGTGCGCACGATTTTCCTGCAGTCCACATCAATTTCGCACTTATCGTCTTCTTCTTCTCAATCCAATCCCGTCTCCGTGAAATTCACCGTTTCCTGTTGTTCGGTTGCGTCGCCGGTTACTGTGGTCAACGGCAATGTGGATAGGAGGTCTAATGAGAGGAATGAAGTGCGCCTTGGATTACCGAGCAAAGGCCGAATGGCTACCGACACTCTTGACCTTCTCAAGGTACATTCACAATTAGTGGATTAATATTTATCTTTAGTGTTTTAGTTGAGGAATTCTTTTTTTCCCCAAGGTTTTCTGATTTCTTTCTTGTTTTTTTGCAATAAAGGATTGTCAACTGTCTGTGAGGCAAGTGAATCCACGTCAATATGTTGCAGAAATTCCTCAGGTGCGTTCATCTTTTTTCGAAAAGAACTGTACTGCTTTACTCTTCTGGGATGTTTAGCACATGCAATGAGTTAGAGTGCAATTTTCCTACAAATTTGGTCTGTTGATGTTGAGTGGTACTTGGTTCTTCTTGAAAGCATGTGTGGCTGTTATGGACTAAAACTAGAACGTTGAGTTTTACATATCTTCTGTTTTTAATTCTATTTCTAGACTGTTATTGTCTGTTCTTGTCTACCACGTAATCAATTATTTATATCAGTTTTGAAAATGGGAATCAATGTAGTTACTCAAGAACTATTATACGATGAACTTTGATGAGCGGACTTCTTTATTCATTTGAAACTGAACTTTTTCTGACCATGTGTTTCTTCATTATAGCAATTCTTCAGAGTCATTTTTTAATGTCCATTTAATTTAGGTCTGCTCGCTCTGTTGCTAACCGAAAGGTTCTCGCTCTTTCTATGGTACATATATATGCTCTAGAAATTGTTTTGTTGTTCTCCTCTGTCATTTAGGCTTGGGTATGAACTTGATTATTGATGTATATGATAACCAGGGGTTGGTGGCTAATTTTGTTGCAGATTTCAAATTTGGAAGTTTGGTTTCAACGCCCAAAAGATGTGGTAAGGAAATTGGTATCTGGAGATTTGGACCTGGGAATTGTTGGCTTGGACACTGTAATGGAATATGGACAGGTAGGGAAATGGTTCCACTGATCAATCTTACTCAAGAGCTGATTAATATGATTAACATAAGCGAAATTTGTTCAGTCCCCCCGTTGATAAGCAGTGGTCTAGAAATCATTTAACTTCCATAATTCCATTGTTGGATATTGCCTTTATTACCTTATGTGCGTTTGTTGTTTGGGTCAGCGACTAGCTGTAGTTTCATTTCATTATCAGCATTTATCTATTTTTTTTTTCTCTGCAGGGAGACGAAGATCTTGTTATTGTCCATGACTCTCTTGACTACGGAGATTGTTGTTTATCTCTAGCGGTAAGTGTTTTTCTTATAAGTGTGTCCACAATCTGCAAATTCCTTCTACAATTTGAGCACTGATACTGTGGAAGTTATTCATATTCTTCTTAGATCCCGAAGTATGGAATATTTGAAAATATTAATTCCTTGAAAGAGCTATCAGAGATGCCACAGTGGACACCTGAGAGACCTCTAAGAATTGCTACTGGCTTCACTTATGTATGGTTTAGCAAGAATTATTTATTCTCTATCCCCCTTTCCTTTTTTCCATTTGATTTAATGATATTCTTTAAGGGAGATGATTCAATTTACAATCAAATTTATTGGCAGTTGGGTCCTAAGTTCATGAAAGAGAGTGGTCTGAATCATGTGACATTCTCAACTGCTGACGGGGCCTTAGAAGCAGCTCCTGCGGTAAAACTGAATATCTCTATCTTCATACGTAATTATATTCTGCTGTTATTCTTAATTTTTAGGTTGTATCTTTTCTTGTTTGCTTTGTAATTTGTATCAAGTCCCCTTGCCCACCTGCTCCATCTTTTTATTCCTTATTTTATGAATAGTATTTCTGATGTATAGTTATAAATAAATGCTTAATGTAGTGATTTTAAAGAAAGGAAAACTATTAATGAATGGTGAATTAAATAAAAATTATTATTCCCTGAAAAGCTTTTTTCATTTGTCAGAAATTGCTTATACCTTTGAGCTATTATGAGTCAGAGACATTCTAGTATTATATGTGATTGAGCTTGTCTTTTCAAGTGTCAAGTATGTAATGATAAAACCTAATATATCAGTATGTAGTGTTAAAAATAAAAAATAAAATACATAGAAAAGTAAAGAGATGTTAATTTATTTTAGTTTTCATTGTCTAATGTTGTCTTAAATGAGAAAAAGAATCTCTTGACTTTTAATTTGCCTCCGAAAGCTAACTATTTTCATTACTGATTGCGAAATTTTTATTCGTGTTAATTGTAATATTATTAAGGACATGATAACATTTGCATAATGGTGGTATTTGATGGATATCAACATAGTAAAAATCTAATGTTTTATCACATGTAACATGTTCTAGAAAATGCTTGCAAAATTCAAAATTCTATTTAGTTTGAGGGATTCGGAGGATGATTTGAAATTTTTAATAACATCACTGTGGTTATTATGGATTTCAGATCCATAAATCTTATTTTGAACTACTTTGGAAGTGATGTTCGTGGATTGGTAACTGAATCTGAGTGACTTGTTATCCTTTCCCAACTCCCATCCTCAAATCGAATCTCATGGTTATAGATTAATACCTCGAGTCAGTAGGCACACTGGTGCATTCATCAATCTGTTTTTTGTTTATTTGTGGTGGCTGTTGGATTTAATTCATCTTAGTGGCTTTGTTGTTACAAGATCATTCTGTCTGTTCTGTCTTGGTTAGTTTTCTTAAACTACTTTATGGATCCTCTGGATCTATTTGAACATTTTCTTTATGTTTAGGTGTTGTATCAATATAAGATGTTTGATTGTAGTTTTATTTTATGGATGTCAGATGCTTTCCTGCACACGTGTTATTATGTCATTCATCCTATAAATAATTCTGATTACTCCTTTTATTTCGTTTAGATGGGAATAGCTGATGCTATCGTGGATCTTGTGAGTAGTGGAACTACATTGAGGGAGAATAACCTGAAAGAAATTGAAGGTGGAATCATCTTGGAAAGTCAGGTAAACTGCCCCTATTGGCTATTATTTGATAAGATCTCAAAAGGATGCAAAACTGAAATGGTAGTTCTAAGTTACTATATTTTATTTGAGTTTCAATCTCCTTTGAGCATATCATTTCAGGCCGTACTTATTGCTAGCAGAAGGTCATTGATCCAACGAAAAGGTGTGCTGGATATCACTCACGAAATGCTTGAAAGATTGGAAGCACATTTAAAGGCTGTTGGTCAGTTCACGGTGTGTATCAATTGTGTATTATTATTATTATTATTATTATTATTATTATTTTTAATGTATATATTTTCTATTTTAAAAATTTGAACCCTTCATATTCGAAATGGGCGAGGGGAGAGAGTTTGAACCCCTAACTTCCTCTCTTATAATGGAGGCTGCTAACAACTCATTTAACATAAGTTGGTTATCGTTTGTGCAATAATGTTAGTCTTCTTGGTATTTACTATTCCCATGGCAGGTAGTTGCTAACATGAGAGGAAGCAGTGCAGAAGAAGTTGCTGAGCGAGTGTTAAACCAACCATCTTTATCTGGGCTGCAGGTCTGACTAAAATATACTGTGCATATTAGTTTAATAATAATCTCTACAAAGCAAGCACCCTCTTTTTTTCAACATCAGAATCTCCTAACGTAATTCATGTTTTTAATGCAGGGACCTACAGTGAGTCCAGTTTTTTGTAAGCGTGATGGCAAGGTAGCAGCAGATTATTTTGCTATTGTTATTTGTGTACCAAAAAAAGCACTTTACAAATCAGTTCAGCAGCTGAGGATGGTGAGCATTAATCATTAATCTTTAGATTCTTATATATCTGTGAAGTATGCTTGTGTATGTTCAAACTGTTGCTATGGTTTCATTGGAGCATTGTGGATTTTATTGAAACAACAAGGCTGGGTGATGTCTTATCTGGTGCAATAATAATAGATCTGTTTTTTTTTAGATGTTTTCTCTTGAATCGATTATTTATCTTTATGCATCCTTGTGCAGATTGGAGGTAGCGGGGTTCTAGTTTCACCTCTGACCTACATCTTTGACGAGGAAACTCCCAGATGGCGTCAGCTTCTCTCAAACTTGGGGCTTTAATGATTATGCTACATATCTTGTTGTCTGTTCACAATCTTCTGTACAGATCAAGTTGGGAAGATCCATAACTTAAGCTCTGAGAAAAAATTGTTGAGATGTTTCTTGATCTGGATATTCTTGTTTCTTGCAGATTCCGTTATTTGTTTTATTTATGTAGAGTAGGGCTTGCCATCTAATGTTGTATAATCGTCAATATTTGATGTCAAGTATCCGAGGACGTCATGTTTTGGATTGATTTCATGTAATCTTTGCTCATTCATGTGCAAGACAGACAAATAAGACATGTAACTTGTCGAGGATGCCCGTGTCTGCACCTGGTGTCCATTTTGTAACCTAAATAATTTGAAAGTGTAGCTTAAATGGTACTCTGTTTGTGGCATGTGTTCTTTGCTGCTCACTATCTGATTGATTATAATTTATAGTCCTTGACAAGAATCATGTGAACTTCTTCAACAGAAATCAAATTATACCAAGTGCTTAGCTTGAAGTAAAGTGAGCAATTTATGTGTTACAGAAAAAATATTAAATTATTATTTCACTATATTAACTAATGTGTGTTGCATAGAAGATTTCTCTGCAGGAGAAACAAGTATAATATGATTACAGGTAGAGAAAACGCAGGCACACTGTATTATGTACAGAGTAGCTAGCAGGTGATACAATCCTGCAACATATAACCTCATTTCTTGAAGTGGTTTTAATACATTGATCATTTATTGCACAATGATGTGTATCCAGTGGCGAGAATCAGGGCTTGTCGAAAGAATTGGCAAAATGCAATCTCCATATAATGACACACCCTATGATAGAAGCTGCACTGCACCAATCTTTGGAATTTTTTCTCGGAGTTTCTGGGTCACAGCAACTCGAACGGTCATCACACCAGCAGCAGGACCCAAAATTCGTACTTTAACTATTGGCTCTTCAATTTCTACCAGCTCTAACTCCCCACCGGCAGCCCCAATGAGGTATGGCCTTATCTCTTCAAGCACCTAAAAGAGAAAGGTGCCCCTTTAGATTTCAAGATGAAAAATTTTAGCAGTAAAGCCTGATTACTGTGAAAAAGGTGATGCAAGGAAGGTGAGACCAAATTATGAAAGACAAAGGGGTCCATGCGTATCCTGAAACTTTTGGCAGCACACAAAACCTATTCCTAGTCATGTGAATTGAGCAGAAGAGGGAATTTCAAAGGTGATCGATCACCTTTACTGTAGCAGAAAGTTATTCAAAACATAAAAATAACTTCTCATGCAGCAAAGGTATTGAACCATTTTTTATTTCCTCGAAGTATTTGAAATAATAACCACAGTGCTGGCATGAATTTGGAAGCAAATAAAGTATAAAATATGTCATGAATGTCGAAGGGATAATAATTTTGATATTATGAGGTTGTGTTGGGTGACATTTCCAGATTTCCATTTTCGAGGGTGTGAAGACGGACAAAAAAGAAAAGTATGAAAAGATTATGGCATGGAGGGAGTACAGTTCACTTCAAAGGTTGTGAATGTTTAACTATAACAGACAGAGTACTACTTTTGAAATAGATAGAGAATGCTTAAGAGTGAGCAATTTGTATGAAAGATTCACCTTCTCTATGTTCTCTTCATTTAGCTCGAGGCCTGTTTCTTCATCTGGTATTGATTCCACAGCAACAACCTCAGGGATCTTTTCCATCAGACGTCGCTCAATGCCCATTTTCATTGTCACTACAGAGCTTGGACAGGATCCACATGCTCCTTGTAATTTCAGTTTCACAACATTTCCATCAATTTCATGCAGTGCAACATTACCCCCATCAGCTATTAGATAAGGTCTAATTTCATCCAATACGCTCTCAACATTTTCAGCTGTGAGTGGCAATTCCACTGCCGATTCAGGAGTTGCAACAGCCTTTATCCCTTTACAAACAAAGTTAAGCTTTACAAGTCAATTCTATAAGAAGAATCCGAAATGAACTAATTCATGATTCAGGCAATGCCATAATTTCAGAAAAAACTTGCATGGTAAAGGGATATTTCCTTACACCAGTATTCGTTATGCAATAAAAAGTTTACCATCCAAGCCAAGCAGGTGATTATCATTCTAAAGTATAAGAATAGAATGTTCATAAAGCATACACAGTTACAGAAGTATACACAAAAAGACACTAGTCCTCAGAATTCTACAGCATCAAGTTTCTTTTCTCAGATGAATAAATAAATTCTTCTCAGCATATTACATAGTTCAAGCAGAACTTTTTCCTCTAAAATTACAAATATTAAAACACAAAAATCATTTTTAAGTATTATATCTAGTTGACCTCGCTATTCATCTTTCATCTCATGAATATAAAATCGAAACGGATATAATTATCTTGAGCTTATTCTGTTGCCTCTACGGTTGGTGATTCCTGAGGGATGGAGCCTCAGCCTTAGAAACAACCAACCAAGGACGATGTTAATCAATTTACCAATAATCTCAACTAGAACTTGTCGACTTTATTTCTGCTGGATTCTTCTGATTTTATCATAAAACAATAAAATCGTTCGCAAAACGCTAGTCTCACGCAAATAAACAAAATCATTCACAACGCCTACCTAATCGAGAAGCGGAGTGTAAACCATATCGTAGATGATGCGATGAGGCCCTCCGCACCAGATTAATTCTCCAAGAAGGCAAGATTGGAGCACCGAAGAAGCTTGAAACCTAACAGAACAATCAGAATAAGGTCATAATAAAATCACACAACTAAAAAAAAACATAGATTTCAAACAATAAAATGAGCCACACACATCTCGCAAGTCGATGGACACCTTGGGTGAAAGAAGGCGGCGGGAGGGAGCGGCGGCGGAAGAGGAAGGAGAGCAAGAGGGTTCAAGGGGTTGGTGGAGGGTGCAATTGTATGAAGTCACCGCCATGGACGCTTGCATCGCCGTATCAGAGAGGAAATTCTCTGGCTAGTCTTTGTTTTCCTGTTTTGGGCGTAATTGGGTGGTTTTGTCGTTTATCGACACTTTCGTGGACATTAATTACACTTTTAAAAACTCATGTTGGATATTAACATGGAAAGATAGATATAGGATATTGTGGATTGCGGCCCACCAAATTGAGCCCAAATACATATTGGGCTTACGGTTTGGTTCAAATTCTAATCTGATTAGTTCGGGTGGTTCTTTCAGACTTTCAGCGAAGTTTTAATAAAAGATTCGACATTGGGTCGGGTTAGGATATACATGTACATAATAACAATTGTGTGTGTTAATAGGGAGTAATTAATGAGAAGAAAAATAGAATTGTGATGCAAAAGGGAATAGAAATAGATTGTTAAATAATAAAAGATGCATGGCATGTGGATTGGATTGAACAAATAATTTGGATTGCAACAACCTAGTAAGCAGTTGCATTACAAAAAACTGCAGTCATTTTAGGATAAGTACACATGTTTATAGTTCCATAATTTGCATAGTAGTTGAGTGGTCTCACTCTTCCAACTCCAACAGAATCCCCTTTGGCTTAACCTTCAAATCAAACAATCTCTTTTCTTATCACCTAAAACACACACACCCCCATATGATATACTACTACACCATCTCCCACCATTCCAAGTTTGACTTCCAAGCAAAGATTACTCCAACACACCATCATATAATCACATTTCAGCATCTCATTTCAATTACAAACTTCAACCCCATGGAAGAACCCCATCATGATCAAACTCAAGCTCTAGTCGACCAACTCTCCGTGGTGGATACATCTCGCCCTTTTCGCTCTGTCAAAGAGGCCGTTGCCATCTTTGGAGAGCGAATCTTGGTGGGTGAGATATATTCACCGAAACCCTTCTCCTTTCCAAAGAAAGAAGTACCATTCTTCTCACCAACTCCAAAAGCAGAGCAAGAATCAGCTTGGAAATACTCTTCCCCTAGCCCAAGAGGTTCGAGTCGTTTCAGCCATGAACCGGAGCTAGCAGACACAGTTAAAAAGCTTGAGGTTGAGCTAGAAGAGACCAAGAATGAACTCAAGTTACTCAAGGAAAGAGAATCCGAAACTGAAGTCGCCTTGGCATCTTTGAATGCCGAGCTACACAGGAGCATGTCCAAAGTAGCTCGTGCTGAGGCGGCTGCATCAGCTGGAGATAATATTGTCGATCATGGAGTGATCATAAGGGAAGAGGAGAAAAAGAAAAGGGATATGATTAGGCCAAGTTTGGCTCAAGTTTTGAGTAGTGTTGGGGAGAGAGAGAGTTTGTTTATTGGGAGGAAGAAAGAGAGGAAAAAGAAGCCCATTATACCTCTTGTGGGGGACTTGTTCTCAAGGAAAAAGGGGTCATCTGCTGCTCTTCATAACCCTCTCTACTCATCTTCTTCTCCCTTTCACTACAACTGAAAAATACATGCTAGAAAAGAACTTTGCTTGCTCATCATGATTGTGTTTTTGTTTTTTTTTTTTGGTGTCCATATTTTGTGCAATAATTAATTATATATTCTTCCATTATGTGTGAGAAAAAAAGGAAATCAATAGAAGTGGTTAAGTTGATTGTGTATGTGTTTCTGGTATGCTAACAGCCAATTATGATATCTCTAGAAGTTTATCCTAATTTTTTCTAATCCATTAATTATTATTGTACAACAAACCTACAATAGAGATTCATATTTTATAATTGGAAACTTTTAACATCTCTCTTCTTAAAAATAAATTTACAAACCACAGTTACAAACTTTATTAACTCATATATTAACTTTGCATAATATACTCACATTTAATGATCCAGATCTATCTTTATCTACTCTATTCTACTCTACTGTCTTTAAAATAAAATCCCCTACTACTATCTATTTATTATTTTTTTTAATAAGTACTCTCTCTATAAAATTTAGTGTTTGATTCATTAAAAAATTTCATAATATTTTTATCAATTTTAAAATTTTATTAATAATAAAGGGATTTACATATTAAAGAGATTTAAATTTCCTTTATAAACCCGTTATTCAAAATTAAGAGCTCGGTGTATCATAATTAAAAAATGAATTACCACATCTTATAAAGTAGTAAAAAATTAAAGAAATTCACATTTTATTTCTTATCTATTATATTAACTCACTTGACAAGTTTAATAAACCAAACACACTCTTAATATATTAATTTCTCCTCACTCCACACACATCCCATTAATAAACTTACTCGTTATATATTAAAAAAAATAAAAAAATAAATGAATACATTTTGAAGGAGGAAGTGTTAAAATAACGAGTAATTTTCGTATTAAATTAATTCCTGAAAAGAAAAAATCCACTAGAAAACCTAATTAAAATGGAAATTGATATTTTTGAGGGTGTTTGGTGGGAGTGTTGGCTGCGACTCCAGCAATCACAACAGATCAATTTCAGCGTCAATGGCGAAGAGATCTTCTTCTTCTCTCCTCGTCTCTCCACTCTCTCTCTTCCTTCCCAGAGGTGACGCTTTTCTGTACCTCTTCGCCCTTCTCTGCCTCTTCTCTCTCCTGCTCCAGCACCTCTCCGCCTCTCCCGCTGCCGCCCAGCCTCACTTCGAGGGATTCGACGCCGATGACGATGAAGATTTTGCCCTCGGGGATTCCAAGTCCGAGGACTTTACGCCTCATCTTCGCTTCACTCCTCCCCCCATATCCCTCTCCACTAGCCCTGAGTCTCACCACGGTCCGCCAGATTCCGATCAATCTCAGATTCAATATCCGCCGTCCGATCAGATCCCTAAACCCGCTTCCACTTCGGCCTTTGATTACTGGGATGAGGATGAATTCGAAGGAATTCCTGAAAATTTGATTCCTACACCCGACAATCAAGCGATCATTGAATCCGCCGCACCTAGCTCTGAATCTGATCCGGTCCCGAGCTCCGATAACGTGGAGGAATCCAAATCTGATGCCAAAGTTTCGTGGAAGCTGGCTTCGTATTCCGTTGAAATCGTGTGTGTTTCGTTTTTGATTATGTTCACGATTAATTACTTCACGGGGAAAAAAGAGAACGAACAACTTGCTTTGGCCTGGGCTAGCAAGTTTGGGACTGAGGGCTCAATATTCCATAAAAACTTCAGTTTGTTGGGCGTGGGAGAGTCCGATGACTCACCCCTGTTATTACAGGAAGCGAAGAATGTGTTCAAATTTTATGCGAGTGGTAGGAGGTTTTGCGGGGGATTGCTGGCGACTATGGAGCTGAAGAGTAGGCATGATTTGATTTCGAGGCTGTACAACATGGTGATACCGTGCAAGGATGAGATAACATTTGAGATTTATATGAACGATGATGCGATGGACCAGGTGGTTTTTGCATTGGCCAGGAAGAAACTGGCAAAGACGATGCAAAAGGAGATGAGAGATCTGCAGACTTATGCAGGGTTAGTAAATCCTCCTAGTGGGAAGAAATGGGTAGCTGAGGAGTTGCAGGTGGTGTCGGAGTCCAAAGAGGTTGCTGCAGATTTGATCACCGAAGCCGTGCTTGATCAGGTAGTGATTTATTTATATATTTTTTGCGCTTTTTTTTTTTTTTTTTTTTTTTTATTACAAACTGCTACTTTTCCCCTACATTATATTATGTCTTTTCAATGCTTTGGAGATTATTGAGATGTCTAGTTCACTTCTCTTTCCGTTCTCTAGAGCTATGGGATTTTTCATCAACTTTCATTGGTTAGCTTGTTGAGGAGCTATTGGGTGACTGTGGTGGTGCAGGGCAGCAGGGTGGATGTGGGGGGTTGGTTTATTTCAAGTTTAAGAATAATGATTATTCTGAATTTATTCTGGAACTTTTACATTAATAGAAAAATGTGCATGAAACTCACGTTGACTGGAAGTAATGACCTTCCAAACACCTGTGAAAGTGTTCTTCAAACTGAACAATTTCTAAAGTGATCTGTTTGGGAAGTTTGTATGAGAGATCTAAGCCTTGTTGTCTCACGATTTTCAAACTGTCTTCTTCCAAAAAAAAATTTCCCACTTGTTTTTCTTATTTCAAGCTTAATTGTAAGCTATGTGGCGTTCTTTGCAATCTCCATGCTTGTCACTTGCCTGCATTATGTGTGTGATTGACATTGGCACGTTGCTAGTATTTTACGCTCTATCGTTTAATTGTGCCATTTATTTCTATTTAAGATGTTATAACTTTTTTGTCACTAGGAGAAGTAGGTGTTCAATTGCTCTACCTTCTCCTCTCCTTGCTTACGGTATGATATTCTCTTTGCAATTTTGAAGGTTTTTTGTGACAAAGCTTTTGAAAAATTCGGCAAAGATTTCATCTCAATGCATTTCTCCGACCAACACTTGGGTTCCCACAAGAAGATGCTTGTCTTTAAGTTTGCTCTACCTGATGCAAAAAACATGGTTGATATGACTCGTTTGATTGCTCTTGTGCCTTATTACATTGACCTAATTGGACGATACAAGCTCAGCTCACAGGTAAGTTAAACATTATATTTGGCACTTTTGAGCATCTTGGTTCATGCTACACACGTGCAACCACCTCACTAAACTGTGAGCTGTGTGTGAAGGCTCGATCAAAAACCGAAGCAGCCAGATTAAAGGTAGCCCAAGAGCTTTACAAAGAACTTCAGAATGCAAGGCAAGAAGCTTTACAGAAAAAGAAGGCTGACCAGAGAAAGAAGTTGGAGGAGGCTGAAGCAAAGCTTAGCGCAGAGGCTCTTCGCAAGAAAGAAGCGAAAGAACGTGCCCGCCAAATGAAGAAGGCAGCGCCCAAAATGAAGATGACTAAGGTTCATTAGAAGAACCTCAAGTAAAGCCAGCCAACTTAGACATTTATTCTATAACATGGTTTTGTTTACCCCTCTCTCCAATTCATGGAAAACCTAGTATCATGTATGCATGCTGCAGTTAGATTTCCGTTCAACCTTGCTAGTGTTTGAATGTAGCAATAGTTCCAACATGAAGTAACATTAGGTTACTCCGACCGTCTTCTGCCTGTGTACGAGAGGAATTGTTTTAAGTGGTCAATTTGACTACTCTAGAAACTCTTATGTCGTTTCTTTCTATTTATTCTCAACTAGTTTCTGATTGCCCAGTTTTTAACTGGAGCTGTGCTTTGTGGTCAATTTTGATTCAGATTTGACCTAATTTAAATCAAAATCAGTACTGCCTTGTTTAAAGCTTTTTTTTTCTTTTTTAAATCCAATTATAGAAGCATCTGTCATACAATATTTCTGGTGCATAATACTAATACAAGATCTGTTCATCAAAATAGAACGAGAATTTCTTTGGCTACCTACCTAAATTTATTCAAAGAGATGATGCTATATTACAGAGAATGTCTCTTATTTTTCATGGAAAGTCAGAGAAACGACTCTCATTTTCGCCTTTTCGTAAGCGAAGGTTTGGAGAAGAAGCCCGGGAATCTTTTCTTGAAGAAGAGAGTGAGAGCAGAACCTACAACTGGCCAGGTTGTGATGATTGCTAGGTAGGCAAGCAGATACAGAGATGTTCGATTTTGACTCGACAGCTTGTTTAGGCAATCCTTCACTGGACCAACTACATCACTCACGTTCCCTTCACATGTGTCCGTCTCATTTTCTTTGTTATGCCCACATTCTGCTCTATCTTGTGTCCTGTTTTGTTCCGTTTCTCCGACTCTTGTTTCAACAACTTCATCACTCACGGCACTCACCATTCCATCCTCCAGAACATGCACATACAGGGCCTGATCGATGGATGAATCAAGAGGGTTCATCCACGGAATTGATACCTGCGATTACCAATCCGATGGTGCTTAATACTTGGGTGTAAATTAACGTTTTAAAAAAAGGTGAGATATCTCTCCCCTCCCTAAACGGTAGTATTATGTTCAATACGATCATCTGTGCAGGAATGCCCAGTCATAAAATGATCTCATTATCCTTATTTAATTCCCAATAAGGAGTTTTTTCAATCAAGGCCTGAAAACTAAATGTAATGATCACACGAAATTTATTTCTTTTGCTAAAAAAAATTCAAACATTTCAAGGGCCACACAGGAGGATGGATCAAAAGCACATAAAAAATAATAATAAAAAAATAAAAATAAAATCACCTCGTTTTTGCGGTGTCTAGGGGGGCTGGACTGCAGAACGCCAAAAAACTCATCAACCGCCCTCACATACCCGCATCAGATAAATTTATAGGAAATCATACCTTAGTGCACAGTTTGATTTGGAAAGAAAACAGGATAAAAAGTTATCATTCAATATGGACATGACACTTAAAACGTTTAATAGGCCAGTTACACAATCAGAATATCAAATAATATGAATTACCAAACACTTCTTGCAGCTAACCCTTCAAAAAAAGGTAAATGCCCTCCATGTTCCGTGGTAGCCAACACAACGTTAGTATTTAACCTGAAAAAAAAAAAAAAGGAAAACCTGTGATCGACTCTGAGATTCACAATCAAGGATCATAGGAACAGAAAATGAGAGCATGCAAAGACGTATTCAAAGCCTCATCATTTTGGAAATTCTTGAATTCAAAAACTATCTCAAATATATTTTTCTTTTTTCCCCCACTTTGATGAGAAGATGTAAAGAGAAGTGATTTAATCAAATCACCTTTCGGGAGTTTTATCAGTAATCTTGCCTTCCACATATCCTAATGAAAATAATACCTGAAATTTTTGTAGTAGTTGATTTTACATTCATCGCTGAAACGATTCATTGGCTGCCAATCTCAAGATCAAGGCTGCTCCGATATGTCATCCATATCATCCAAGCCAGCATTCAATTTATTTTTTATATATATATTTAAGGGTAAAAGAATTGATGATATTCTTCGACTCAAATCTAATCCGAACATCAAACACATTTTCATGGATCATTCAAAGGTGATATTCAGACACGTACCTACATTCATCCCACGGAATTGCTTCACTTGTACATACTGGATCATCTAAAGAACTAATGCAAAGAAGGGGTACCATTACACTTCCAACAAAATTAGAACTGCTGCAACGCCTATAATATGTATCCACAGTCTGTAGAAAAGTGAACAGATTCATTCTACAAAAATTTGCTGGAAAAAATAAAAATAGAAAAAATAAGCAATTGAGTATTATTACCTCATAATTACCGAGAACACGAGTTGCACAATCATCAAAGTCCCGAACTGAACACGACTGTAGCATGAGAATCAATGTTAAGTTGTAGAATCATTAATGCCATAAAATAGGGGGTGGTGGGAAGTTTGATACATATGTCATCGACTTTGTCATTCAAAACCAAGCGGGTAAAAGAAGGTCTTTGACTAAAAATTTAAAACCATAAAGAAGTCTAATACAACACTTGGTCCATGATTCCGTAATCTTGGGTATGGCATGAAATTTTAGAATGACATAAAAGGGAAATTCATTTATAAGTCTGATTGGTTTATAAAACAAAAATTACCTTTTTAACACCTTCCAGTTTGAGAGACGAGAAAGGACAGCTTCGTGCCTACAAGAATTTCATAATCAATCAAGTTTAAATGTTTAGCGACGAATGTAATGTAGCTGAACTAGGAGAATAATACAATTGAGCGTAGTCTTTCAAGCCAATGGCCAGAGCTTTATTGTATAGCTTCTGTACAAGTCTGCGGTTCATAAATCTGTCACAAATCTGAAAAATAATAATGGATAATCAGATTCAGATTACACATTACATACAATTAATAATAATAATAATAATAATAATATATAAATATATAGTGTTGACCACCAAGTGATCTTCCTATTCAGAATCATTAATCTATAAACTAGTTTGGGCATGAGTGATATTGACAACTTAAATACAGATGGCCAAACAAAAAATAGGGAGTATAAAATAAGGGTGAAATATAGAAACATATAATGAAATGCAGAATTGAAGAATGAAAAATTGAACAAATATCATAAATTAAAAAATCTACATGCATCCAAAGGAGATGAAAGATGACAAAAGGATATGATTACCAACCAAAAGGTCCCAAGGAGAACATATTGCTGCAGCTCCAACTACAGGAGCATTTGTTCCATCCTCAGCAAGATATTTAACCTGAAATTAGTCAGTTAAAGTGAGAAATATGATCTTATGCTGCAAGTCCTCAGTCAATAGAGTCAACATATTCCATAAGGTTTCCTTTCATTTGATTCGTAACATTTGAATCTACTACTCTTTACAGACATCCTACAATCTTAAAGAGCCAGCACACTAGAAACATATATTTTCACTTAAGTTATCTATTTATGAGATAGAGAATGTAACTTGTCCATATTTTAAGTCTTCTTAAAAGTCCCAATTCCATGCTAAAAATATATTCCCGAAATGTATGGTTTCTGCCTGAATTGAAGGCATGGTTTAATAGACCCTCGGTTTTCTTTTTCAAAACCAAAAAATAAAAAATAAAAAATCAGATGCAGTTGCAAACGTAAGATCCAGAACATTAAAAAAAATCAATTCGTAGACTAGAAATAAAATTCATACATCATGTACCATCCATGTTTATTTCAGCAAAGAACCAATAAATATAGGGTAAATCTTCATACCACAATATTAGCACCAATGCTAGTGCCAACAATATATAAAGGTGCCTCTGGGTATTGGCAGCGGAGATGGTCAATCACTTTTCGTACATCATCCATCCAGCATTATAGAAGCAGTCGGACTATTGACACATGATCCACAAAGATTTAAACCTTTTGCAAAATCTAATTAAAAGAAGTTGATAAAAATTTTTTAGGTACTGAATGCATTAGACACATATGTTTACTTATCCTCTCTCAAGCTTCACTCCTGTGCATTGACCCCTCAAACATTTAGAGCTATAATGTCATAAGCAGAATAGTGAAGTGGATTTCATTCAGAAGTAGGATAAGTGTGAAAAACTGTAAACCACAGAAGATGAGTTTTATTTTATCATTTCAGGAGTTACACGTTCACTAATTCCTGAAATTAGCCAACTAAAATCTATGATTTGTATAAAAAAGAATTACATCAAACCTGAGATACAGAAACAAGTGATTATGAATAATTCTCAAAATCACACAGCTTTTATTGGACAAATTTAAATACTCGTGTATGAATAGTATTAGCATATTCATTCATAAATGCTAAAACAGTACAACCAATAAAACTTTGCATCCCCCATCAAAACCAAAGATATTAAAGTTTCAAATGTCAATACTCACTGTAATAGATACACCAAGTCCACGATGATTGTTTACTACGACATTCCAACCACGCTTGGCCATGCTGTATGCCAGATGTTTAACATACTGCATAGAAGTACGTGGAGATGGAAAAAGGCATATTTTTACTCATAAAACATCATGGAAATGAATGTATAAATAGGATTTTTGTACGCACAAAAGAACTTGCACAATAAGAGATATTGGGGAAGATTGTGGCATCAGCCAAAATGTAGGACAAATCAGATAAAGGACACAAGTTAGAACTTACAGATGAATCAGATGCACTTGTTAAGCCAGGAACAATAATTACGATGGGATTCTTATCATCTTGCATCGCGTCATCATTAACTTGAAAGGTTTGTTTCTTAACTAGATTGAAGACGGCCAAATGAATTAGCATTATATCATACTGAAGATGTATCCTAGATGCCGGTTACATGAACATGAAAGACTTTCTCCAATATACAATTTTCTCCCAGCTTTAATTTTCAAGACATAAGCTGAACAAAAAAGGTAGAGAGTTTGTTATCTTCACCTTTATTAACCCAATCTAAAGCCAGTGTTCCACCATCAGAGGTAGTAAAAATCTGTCTGCACGGTGCATCGAATTAATTTTATTTTAAATTCAATGCAAAAAAAAAAAAAAAGCAGCAGCAATAGTTGAGTAATTGCCAGATGAAATAAAATCAGTTCAGTAAGTGCAGATACACCATTAAATTAACAACTTTTTTTTTAAATCATAAATTATGCTAATTATACAAAAACAACATCAGTTGAACTAAACGTCACCTTCTGTAATTGACAACGGGCGGGTTACCGAAATAATGAATGAAAAGAGTCTGAAGATGTGGGCTGCATAACCATGGAGTTGACAGATACCTATTTTAAACAGCACAAAAAAAAAAGGCAGAACCATTAGTTTAAAACGCAATTGAATAAGAATCTATCAAAGATAGTATCAACAATCGCGAATCACTTAAAATACTATCCTCGCACCTGCCATGAAGATTTCTACACTTGGAAACAACGTCGCGATAAACTTGAGAACATGGATTAAAGGTCAAAACCACCGGCTGTCCCCTGAATCCGGTGAATACTTCTCTCAGGAAATGAATCTCGAGAAAATTATACAGAAATACAATTAAGGCCAACGATAATCCCAATAAATAGTGAAAAATCGGAATCAATGAGGCCGCCCGTAGCAGCATCTCGTACGGTGATTCCACCGCCGCCGATTATAACGGATTTAAAGAATCCATTGTCCAGAAATCTGTTACTCGGTGCGTGAAGTCGGTAATTTGTACGGTGGCGGAGCAGAAAACAAGAAATGATCCTCTGATGGTGAACGTTATTTCCCACCATGTGGGCTTTTAGATCGCCCAATTGAAAATTGTTTTCTACGGAACCAATAGTTACTTTACACGTGGAATACCTGAGGTTGAGCAGACAGAACCGAGAGATGATCCTCTGCTTGCAAAGTCGGTCTTGGACTGTTTTTATAAAATTAAATTTTGAAAGCCCAATTTTACATGTACTTGGATGGGCCTAGGATGTGGGTTTAACATCTGGGCCAAAGTTTGAGTAATTAAATTAGAAATGTTTGTTGGGCTACAATATATATTGGCCTCGGATCTTTTGGGCTAAAACTCCTATTTCATTGATGATTTTTTTTTTATTATTTTTAATGAAATACTAGGTTAAAATCTTTTGAGATTTAACCTTTTCTTTTTAACTACTCCTAATTGATAAAATTGGGAGTTTGATTTAAAAAGAAACATGTATAAATATATGAATGTTGCATCTTTATAATATTTGCCACGTCTATTTTCATCAAATTTCATGTAGTGTTTAGAAATGAGAAGTCAAATGATAAGTTAATAATTAATAATTAATACCTGTTTAGGAAAATGACAAGATAATTAGATTGGAAATAAGGTTAAACATTTGTGCAATCAGATGTTAGCCCTCAACAAGTTAACGCTGGTACGAAATGTTTGGCATCGGTAACTCATTATTTCATCCAAGTATAGTTTAACTTTAAAATTTAAAAGATATGGACAAAACTTTATCCTGTATGTTGGGCCCGTTGGCCCAATTGTTAGCCTTCCTTCTCAGAGTATTGGGTCAAGTGTGTTTTGGCACATAGTCTCACACCCTCACCCTTGTTTTAACCCCAATTTGTGAGTCCAATGTTATGTGGCTGCGGAACTACTCTTCGTGAGTTTGAAATGGGAATCTGAGCGCCTCCGTTCAGCTACCACCTCCGGCGATGTGTTTTGGCGTAGCTCCGACGACGAGGACGACCACATCCACCCAACAGTGGTATCAAAGCTTGGTTTGATCGGTCGACAGCCGTTCTCTGCCTATGCTGCCCGTCGTCTGGTGTTCGCCCGCCGCCGCTTTGTTCCTCACCACCGCCGTCCGTGGGAGGTAGGTCGCCATCCGCCATTCGTTGGCTAGGGTTCCGCCGGTTGCTGCTCCTCCGTGGGATCGCCACTGAATCTGCACGCGCCGCTAGGGTTCAGCCGACGACACTGCTCGCCATCGTCGTCCGTCGGAGGTCACCGCTGCCACTGTCCGTTCAGAACGCCGCCGCCGCTCGATGCCGCTGCTGTCAGCCTGCTGGGAATCGCGATCTGTTCTCCTCTGTCCGCCGCCGTGGAAGCCGCCATTCGTGGCCAGTTCAGTTGCCGCCTGGTCAACCGCCTCTAGGGTTTCGACCAGCGAAAGAGGAGGGTCGCCGATGTTGCATCGCCACTGATCTGCACTGCACGTCGTGCCGGCGCTAGGGTTCCGGCCAGACCAGCATAGTCGACCGCCGCCGCCTGTTGCTCCTCCATCGTTCGCTGCTCGCTGTTGAAGGACACAACCGTTCAGCCCGCCGACCACCGCCAGCCGCCGGTCCAGTCAGATCTGTTCTGGCCTGCCAACGCTGACCGCCTCCAGCAGCCGACCGCCACAGCCTGCTGTCCACCGCCGACTGTCACAACCTGCCCACCGTCAACCGCCGCCATCTCCGGCTACGGTCAGATCAGTTCTGACCTCGGGTGTGAAGGGAATATCTTTCCATTTTCAATTTTTTCGTGCTGTTCTTTGTGTTTTACAGAATTGATTTTTTGAATTTTTTGGATTGTCAATTTGTTCGACTTGTTTTGCAGGTGAGTTCAAGTATAGTAGAGAGCAGGGTGCAGCTCCAAGGTGGGAGTTGCTCGTCTGGTTGCCGCTTGAACAAGGCTTCGAGGGACTCGTAGGGGTGGTACGGACACCGCTTCAGGAGAGTTTTTCGTTCCTTTAAACTTCTGTGTTTTTTTATTTTCTGATTTGTTCAGTTATGATATATCTGTGTGATATTTTTACTGGTTTGCTTTCGCTGCTAATCTGATTTCCTGGAATTTTTTTTGCTCTTTTTGCTATGTGTGTGAATTGAGTTCGTTTCCAAGCCCTAAGATAGATTCTGCTCACCTGTGTTTGTGATTATTTTGTTTCGTGAATCTGTGTGAGTCGATTTACTCAACTTTAAGCACATATGGCTCCTTCTAATGCATTTGGGCAAGGAGACTTCAATATCTGAAAACAGAAGATGAAGTATGAGAGGGTGTTCAAAGCTGTGAATGACTCTTATGATTAAGAGATAATTTTGTGTGAAGGTGCCTTTTAAAATCTTGTGTGTTTTTTAATTGGCTAGTTAATTCCGCATGTGATTAGGAAATTTGTTTTTCTATCTTGTTTCACTTTGAATCTATGTGTTTCTTTGTGAATTTGCATTTTCTTATGTGAAAACTTATTAGAAATTTGTTTTCTATGTTTTGTGCGTGTTTATGTGTTAAACTTGCTAGGTTTTAGGCTGCTCTTAGTGTGGTGGAGCATGTTGTGTGCATTCGAATGTGGTGTAACATTTGATTGTTGATTGTCTATGTGACTTTTATGTCTGTGTGACTGCGTGTGCTTCTGTGTGAGGTGTCTGTGTGACTTTTAAATGCTATAGCTTGTGTGTCTATGTGACTAGACTACGTGTCTTTAGAATTTTGTATTCTATTATATATGATGAATGTATGAATTGTGTATTTATGATCTTTGTGATCTCATGTTAGCTTTGTGCTTAGTTTTGTTTCTGTGTGAATTGTTCGTGTGTCATGAGAACTGTGAGTTCTAATTTATGTGATTACATGACTATGTGAACTTTGTGTTATTTTTAGCTTTGTGCTTCGTTCTTTTATCTATATGATAATGTGAACTTTTGTGATTGTGTGTCGATGTTTTCGTTTGACTTACTATGTGTATGTCAATTCCTGAATCTTGCATCTAACTTTGTGTTTTTCGTTTTGCAGGTGTTCGAGGAAAGGTGCGATGATGAATTCCTAGATGAACACAACGGTGGTTGTATTGGGCCAAGGTGGAGATTTGTTGGGCCCGTTGGGCCTGTTGGCCCAATTGTTAGCCTTCATTCTCAGAGTATTGGGCCAAGTATGTCTTGGCCCATAGTCTCACACCCTCACCCTTGTTTTAACCACAATTTGTGAGCCCAATGTTGTGAGGTTGCCGAACTACTCTTCATGAGTTTGAAACGGGAATGTGAGCACCTCCGTTCAGCCACCACCTCCGACGATATGTTTCGGCATAGCTCCGACGAGCACGACCACATCCACCCAACACTGTATAATAAGAGACACGTTTTAGACAAAGTTTAACGCAATCATTACCACCGTGTTCATCCCACGTGAAATTAGAAAATTATTAGTGTACTGTGTACTAATGTCGACTATTTCTTTTAATTTTTTTTAACAAAGACACGTGGCATCGAGTCAATGTAGATGTTATAACTTATAAGCTGGTAACGTTGATTAATTTTTATAAATTTATTCATGATGTGGTTAATCAAGTAATCTTAAGAATAAAGTAAGATATAAGAAATCTAACCAAACAGGTAACCAAGTTAATTCGTCAATCTCTTCTCGATCGCAATCAGCAGACAATTAAGATGACAATTAAATTATAAGAATTGATATAGTTAATTTATATTTGTATTAGTTTTATTAACAGATGATTCGTGCACCCACTTGCAGAAGAATTTGTCAAATTATAATGTTAAAATTTCAACTGTATTATTTTTAAATAGTTTATACATATGATTTTAATAATATTCATAAACATTATCAGATTGATTAGAAATAAACATTTTTTCCCTTTAAGGTAGAGAAAAAATAATGGCAAAGACTTGTGTGATAGATTGTATAATGAAAAGTAAGTACTTAATTAATGAAAAGTAATAATGTTATTTTATGAACAATTTATGTATAGTATAAATGAAATTTAATAGTATTTTATAATATAAGTGATAATATATAATAGCGAAAATAATAATTAATTTAAAACATATAAAATGATCTTATGTGAGACGATATCACACAAAATTAAAAAAATAATAATACTATGTTATTTTGGATATATATGATACAACTTCAAAGAGGAAATATAGAACTCTTCCACATAAAACTAATTTTATTCGTTTTAAAAAAGAAACCTAATTTAATTCTTAGAAAACAAATTTAAATAATTTCCATTAAACCCTAATTTTAATATGGAGTGTGATTATATCAATTTCTCACATCCAAAAGTATTATTTATTTATAGATGATCAGTCGATCATTTCGTAAAATCCCAGTTTTAATATAATATGGTATATATAATTAAACTATCGACATTTATTTATCACAACTAGTAGTCAACAACTTAATTGCTAATTAACGCATACTATATACATTAACGAATAAAGATTTTTAACGATCAATTGGCAATCAGCTTAATAAAAAAATTAAACAGAATCAAGAAATCTGGAAACAGCTGCTATATATGGTGGAATATTGAATATGGTATCATATGGTATATTTTTATTAATAATTAATACTGTGTATTATTTTGCACCCTATACACGCATACAAACATGATTAAGTTAATTAATTGATATCTAAAACATAATTTCAAATATAAATTAAATATATAGTTCATAAAATACAAATTAATAGTTGTAATAAATTTCACAACTCATTTGATATTATAGTACTTTACTTTATTTATATGATTTGCATGTCTCAACATTATTAAAAAGAAGGCATGTTACCCGCATTTTGAAATTAAATAATGTCAATGGAAGTGATTAATTTAATAAAATTTTAGAGGTGGCCAAAAATTAATCATGGTTTCTAAATACGATGCGCATAGATGATGTTTCCAAACTCAATTTCCAACCATCATTATGAACATTAATATTTAAATTTAAAATAAAAAAGAAGAAAAGAAAACAGCTAGAAGTCAAAGCCAATTACTTGTTGTCACAAGCAAACTAAATAAATTTTAAATTTTGAAATTGCTTGCAAACACAAATATATTATTGAACACAAGTTGGCAAGATTATATATTTGATTGTTTGACCTTGAGATTTAATTCAAATTTTGACAATAATATGATATTAGGGTTTTTAATTGATTGCTTAAGATTGATTTGTATCATTTTTATACATGAAAAATATTACCTTATGTATAATAATTATTAGATTTTTGCATGAAAAAAATGTTGCATTCGTTTATTTTATTTTAATTATTATATTATAATTTTACATATATAATAAGTATCACGAATAAAAATACTTATATCACACATGACAATATGATCACTTTTATTTGAACTAATAACTAATGAATTTCGAACATGTTTTATTAGTTCAAATCAAACTTTACAAAATAATTTTTGGCACATGATTGAAACTGACCTCTAATTTTCATTCTAAACTACTTTCATAGCTTAAATCTTAAAATAAAATATAAATCAAAGTGTAGTGTGGGTTAATGAATTAGATAATATGTATTCTAAATTATTATATTTAATTCGTAACCTACAAGGGAAAAAAAAAAGTTTATTCTAAGGATAATAATAGCATACGCTTGATTTACATCCTTAGAATAAACACTTTTTTTTCACAATACTGTGTGATTACGAATCAAAATTTTGTGTAATTTTATATCCTTACTATACACATCTTGCTATACACATATTTTGATTTATTCAAAATATAATAATAAGAGTATAATATGGGTAATGATAAAAAAAATTTATTCTAAAAATATACTCCCTTCGCCCCGCCCCGCCCCGCCCATATTGCAATATTTACTGTAACTTTTGTGAGAGCTTTATGTAGTCAAACATTGCAGTTTGACCGAGATGGAGGGAGTATACTTTAATTAATAAGAGTATACGAGGAGTAATTTTTTTTTTAAGATCAGTTGAAATATGAATATTTTAAATATTGATTAAAAGAATTATTATTACTTTTTTCAAAAAAATAAAGAGAACACATTTTTATACTAAAGTATATTTATTTAATGCTAAATGATGTAACTTTCGGAAATTGTGAAATTTGGGAGCCCGGTGTCCGTGTTCACGCAACTTTTAGCCACCCCAAATAGCATTTTGTCATTTTTACGGAGACCAATTCGATACAGAAATATCGTAGGTTTATATCTTATTTTAATCTTAATATATTAATAGTGTCAAGAGTTTGGGAAACTTTTTTTTTCTATTTTTGTCCCTACTCATATTTCTTTTTTACATCTCTATCCTTTTAATTAATTAAATGATAACATAATATTTAATACTTTACATTAAATTTTATTTCATAAATTAATGATGATAATAATGATATGTTATTAATGCTTTTATATTATTATTATTACTACTATTATTATTAAATTTATATAAATAATGTCTCTCCATATTCATTTTAATATATATTTTAATATAGTATTTTTATTTTCATAATTCTTCTATGAAGAGAAAATTTAATTAAGTTCTTCCCTAACATATTTTATTATTTACACTTTTATTTTAATTCATTATTAATAATTTTAATTTTATTTTAATCTTAATTTTAATATTGAAGGAGTTTAGAAACTTTTTTAGACAATTATATCCCTACTATATTTTATTATCTACTTATTTATCATCTGCTTAATTATTATTATTAATTAACTATAAATTTGAAATATTTTAATAATACATGTAAAGGTAATGTCTTTTCATTATTCATTATTAATAAAAAATATAAATATAATATCTTTTTCATATAAATATAATGTCTTTTTCTTTTTCATATATATTTTAATATCACAATCTCTTCTCTAATATTTTGTTTATTTATTTATATTAATTAGTAAACGAGAGATATTATTTATATTTATGGCTATTTTATTATTTTTATTATAATTTATGCTTTAATTGATAAATTATATTTAATTATAATATACAATTATGCACATAACTTTTTAATTTCAAATTATTAATGCATTCATTAATCATTCAATGAATATGAATAAGTTGAAGATACTAATCATATATTATAAATTGTGAGATTTTCTCCGGTGATCAAACAATTGAACAGCCTAACCATTCTAACATCTTTAATTTTCTTTATTTTTTTTGTTTTTTTTTTGTGCGTAGGGTGATGATGCCCCATCAGCCAGTAAAGAAATGTTTCTAATCCATCTGGCAAGATGGAAATTCTATTTCTTGCAATGTATGTAGCACAATATCCACTATTCTAAGAGCCCACCAACTCCAAGTATTTAGCAACCAAAGGCAAGCGTTAAATCTTTTATTTTAATAATACATAATATAGAAAAAATTACATTATATAACAGTATATTATATATTATCTTATATTATTATTTATGTTTTATTATAACTTCACAACTCTCCAATTCCTATGGTATAAATCCAATTTCATTATTTTTAATCGATTCTTATCACTGTATATTAAAAATATATTTGAGTTATTATTATTATTATTTTGCTATTTATCTCGAATTAATTAGTTAATTAAACGCTCATTGATATCTTTATTCTCTTTCTTTGTTTTTTTGTCAGGGTATGAGTTATTGGACAACAAATGGTTGATTATTTTTATTTTTTTTATTATTTTTAATAATTTTAGATCTGGAGATGTAGCTTTATTATTGTCTAAGCGTAAATAACTTTTATATTTGTATGTACGTTATTTTTTCTATATTTTGGATGCTTCTAATCCTTATATTATGCGTGGATGCTGAATATATATAATATAATATAATATAAAAATCACATTTAAAAGAAGGTAGATATACGTGTTAAGTACTGAGTATAAAATTAAAAAATAATATTTAATTTAAAAGTAGAATGGTATATATATATATATATATATATATAATAATTAAAGTAGAATATAATTAATTGCTAAATGTCTCTATATATTATGAAAGATCAAATTTAATACATTCAATTAATTGAAGAAGGTGAATAGACACGTTTGGATGAAAATTAACTGTATAAAATTGAATATGATGGGTGAATGTAATTTAAAATAATAATAATAGAATGGTCATTTGAAGATTTAGATGTATTTCATATGTAATTAATTAAAGTAGTAATATTATTATATATCTTAATTGTTAAAGGACTCTTTAATACCACCAACAAATATTTATGGAATCTTAATTAATTAATAATTAGAAACTATTTAATATACTCCATTATTTTTTTACACTCTAATTTAATTTGAAAATTATTATAATTTTCTAAATATGCATTGATTATATTTTCACCTTATATGTTTTTGTTTTGAAAACGCGAACATATGAGTTTTGAGATTACAAAGAAATCATGCATATATCTCTCTTAAAGTAAATGTACTTAATAAAATAAAAAAATAAAAGAATGATTGACCATTCCATTAAAATAAATAAAAATACTATCATTACATTTGATATAGTGATAATATAAAACTGTACACTTTGAAATTGTAATAATCTTTTCTGTCCATCTCTTAATAAATAATCAAAATTGTCCACCTTTCATAAAGAAAGACCATATCAACCTCAACTATTATTTTAATTAAATAATTCTAGGACATTGGGTTATTAAATTATAAATATATAAATATCAAATATATATATTATTTTGTCCAAATTATTAAATTATTAATAATAAATAAAAATATAATAATTAAGAGTTATTCAATTAAAATTATTAAATAAAACCATATAATAATTAAAAAAATCGCATAAATAGGTTTGGACAAAAGTGGATCATATATTATGGGTTAATTCCTAAAAATTTCATCACCTTATTGGGGATTTTCAAATCTATCAATTCAATACATAATCTATTTAATATTTTCAATTCTATCACAACCTTTTATTTTTGTCAATTCAATACACGGTCTATTTAATATTTTCAATTCTATCACAACTTTTATTTTTACAATTTAATACACTACTTATTTTATATTTTCAATTCAATTCATTATTATTATTTATTTATTATTATATTATATTATATTAATTTTTTTTATATTTAAAAAAATTATATTTTTAAGAACTCTCCATTTTATAATTTATATATATACAACTTTGTTATAGAATAAAAAAATAAATTAAAAAAAAAGTAAAGTTGTACCAAGAACGAAGCGAAGATCGGTTTAATAATATATTATACCATTTGTTATAAAAAAAACTGAATCCAAATCCAATTAATAATAATAATAATGATAATGACAATAATAATAATAATAATGAATTGAATTGAAAATATAAAATAAGTGGTGCAACAAATTGCAAAATAAAAGTTGTGATAAAATTGAAAATATTAAATAGATCACGTATTGAATTGATAAAAATAAAAGATTGTGATATAATTGAAAACATTAAGTAGATTGTGTATTAAATTGACAAAAACAAAAGGTCGTGATAGATTTGAAAACACCTAATAACGTGGTGAATTCTTTTAAAATTAGCCCTAGAAAAAAATGAGACAAATATAAATAAAAATGGACTGAATAGAAGAAGCAATACTCATTGTACAAAGAAAAAAAAAAAGTGGTACAGCTTGAAAAAAAGAAACGAATAAGGAAAAAAATATTGTACGAATGGTTATATGAATGGACCAAATAAGAAAATTTGCTAAGTGTGCAAATGAAACTGCCAAAAAAAATTTGCACAGAGTAGAAACAATGAAATGGAACGAGTAAAGTTTTGATTTCAAATTAATTGACTATATGTTTGTATAATAGTTTTTAAGGTCCAATTGAATCAATATTTACTCATGATTCGGATACTTGTACTCTAATCAGCTAATTGGGTCATTTACCCCAATTTACATCTCGATTCACTCTCATTTTCCTTTTCTCCATAATTCTTCCCTTATTCTCTCTTTCCTTCCTCTCTTCGTCTTCCGAAGCGGCGGCTCTGATTTCATTTTCTACCTGACTCTTCTCTTATTCTCTCTTTTCTTCCTCTCAGATTCTTCCGATGCGGCGGCTTGCAGGTGGCGGAGAATACTCTTTCCTCGATGCGGCGGCTTGCAGGTGGCGGAGAATACTCTTTCCTTCTTCTCTTAACTAGACTTTTCCCGACGTGGCGGTTTGAAGGTGGCTGAGAACAGCAACACCATCTGTACCGCCATGGCTATGAAGGAGGCGCACTGTGACACCTCTCCTCGGTATGATTTCAAAGATATTAGAGTCTATACCATTATCCCTAATTTCTGATTCGCAACCCCACACAATCCATAATTTATGCCCTAATTTTTCTATATAGATTTTTAGATTTTTATCTCTAAACTTTTCAGATTTCCGATTTGATAAAGAAGCTTTTCAGACTTCAAATTTAATAAAGTAAAACATGTTTATACTTGTGATTATGCTTTTATTATTTTTATTTTATTTTTGGAGATTAGATTGTTGAATTTTGTTGATAATATTGTATTGTTTTCAAAACAAAATCTTAATGAATTAACGACGAAAACTTTTGCAGGGAGTGGCCGCAAGATGTTGATCATCTGTTCATTTGTTCCATGATTTCAACTCTGCCCAACATGACTATTGAGATATTGAATCACAAATTTATTGATTAATTGTATACATTTTTATTATTAAGTGTATATATGTTTTTATTGACAAATGTATATTTTTGATTTATTGACCAATTGTTTTTGTTTTAATTTGGTAATGTATACCTTTTATCATATAAATATACAACATTTTACTCTTAGATGTATATTAAATTTACCCAAAATAGTTGCTTTAAATTTAATTGATTTTGAAATGCATTTTCATAAACAAATTTGGAGTAGTTGTAATTTAATGGTGTACTATATATTTTTCTCAATAAATATATTTTTTTTAAGAAAAAATAATGATATTATATTTTCTATTTTAATTTGGTAGTATATATTTTATTATATAAATGTACTACATTTTACTCTTAGACGTATCATTAAATTTACTTTTTAATTGATTTTGAAATGTATTTTCATAATCAACGGTGGATTAGTTGTAATTTAATAGTGTATATGTTTTTCTTAATAAATATGTATTATTTTAAAAAATATATGGATATTTATCAATATTTTTATCAATAAATTATTAATTTTAATTATACATGTTAGAGTAAAATATTATACATTTTAGTATAAGATCTAATACATTTATTAGATTATACAAGCATATTAGAGGATTAAATATACTTTACTTAAATATTTAAATATGTATTTAAAAATTAACATAATACATATTTTATTTGTAAAATTAAATACTGCATTCATCGGTTAATTAGTAAGTTGAAAAATAAACAAAAAATAATATTAACTCCCATTTTTATTAAAAAATTGATGACAATTGAATAGTGTATAAGTTCTTTTTATTGTAGACGTATACTTATCCTTTAATAGGTGTATTATTACAATTTTTTTAATAGAGTAAATCAGATTTATGAAGAACAGATCTGATCGAGCAATGAAGAACGAATCTGGAAAGATAGAGCAATGAAGAACGAATTTGGAGAAGAACGGATCTGGAGGGATGTAATGATGAAGAGATCTAGAGCCATGAAAAGATGTAATCGATGATGCAGAGAGCAAATTTGGAACGAATTGAAGAGATCTATCAGCAGGATGAAGAAGTGGTGATGAGAAGAGGAACAACGCAACGTGTGTGGCGGCGGCGGCGCTGTGATGGTGTGGAGGCGGCGCTTGGTAGTGTGGTGTGGAAGGTTGAGGCGATAATCGCGGTGGTGGTGAGTGGCAGAGGCGGCGGTTTGGTAGGAGGTAGAGGCGCTAATCGAAGAGAAGAAGAACAGTACGACGTGTGGAGGCGATAATCAAAGTGAAGAAGAATAGTACGACATGGACGGAGGTGGCGTTGTAGTTGGGGAAGGTGGTGGCGGTGTGTGGGTGGTGGAAAGTGGAGGCGGAGCGGTGGTGATTGGGAGAGAATGAAAGTGACGGTGATGAGAATGAAAAATGACGTCATCCGGGTCGTTAATTTTTTATACCTGACCCATCTTGTAAATATGATATTATTATTAATGTACACTTGGTGCACAATATAACTCTTTTAATTATAGCTCGAATAGAAATAATTAAAATATTATTTTATGATACCAAAGTTTTGTTGAATCAGATGATCATAAGGAAAAGAAAAAATTACATACAAAGAGATTTATGTGATTAGAAACAAAATAATGTATCTATATTATTCAAAGATTTAATGAAGATTAATAATTAAAGCTATTCAAAAGAACTATGAAAAAAAAAAAACCACAAACACTACAAAATTGATGAATTTTCAAACTAAAAAAATAATAATCATAGGAAGCACAACCAAATATATAATACTTAAATAAAACTTAAAAAAATAATAATCATAGGAAGCACAACCAAAAAAATAATACTTAAATAAAACTTACATGCAACTAAAAAAAATAATACTTAAATAAAACATACATGCGACGTGAATCGCACGTCATACATAAAAATATATGCACTAGCATGTATTTATATAGTAATTTTTTTAATAAAATTTTTAATAAAAAACTAAATAAAAAAAGATATATATTTATTAAAAAAATAAATATGCACTCATATGCACTCATTTTCTAATTAATACTATACATATAAATATAATTGCCCGAACGCTATGTATTGAAATGACCTCTGACTAAACACAATTCTAATGGTTTCATTTTTCATATGATAGACTTAACATAAATATTAAAGTGGACCTGATTCAAATAAATATTTCCGTTTTAAGATAAATAAAAAAGTTATACACCCATTCGTCGTCCATCAATAACGTACATACTATTTGCTTTTTTAGGTGGATTAAAGAATATATTCACATTTACTATAAATACGAATTTTAAAAAAAACAACTTTTTGACTTACTTTGAGGGATAGTATGATACTTTTTGGTAATAAATATGTTAGAGAAATAAAGTATGGTATTTTTGGGTAATAAATTTTTTTGGTAGTAAATGATAAATATGTTATGTGTGTTAAAAATGTGATAACAAATCTGAAATTGAAGTATGTTAGAGGAATAATAGTTAGTTACTTTTTCTTTTTATGGAATTGTAAAGTTAAATTTAGAATAGATCAAAACAAAAAGTGTGAAGTTAAAATTGTAACGTATGAAATATTATTCTATATAAAGTGGGTAAATATCTTTAAAATAGATAATCAAAATGACAAAAATAAATACAAGATGGAAAGAGTAATATATAAGTAGTTTAAATGTAATCAATAAATAATCTATTTGCTTAACTTATTAATTATTTGAAAAATCTGATTTTTAAGATAATAATAAATAAATAAATTACCCTAAAAATAATAATATTAATAAAAAAACATTGTAAAGTATAACGTACGCAACGCACGTATAAAAATCTAATCTAGTGCTTTAAAATATCTTACATATTAATGGGACCGAAATTCCATTATGTGGAAAAAAAATTATTTTTTGATATACTGTACACCGGCAACTATTCTCGAAACGAAAAACATGCAGGAAGGTATACCTATACGTATAGGTATTTTATACCCCACTTCTCCGCATGCCTTGTGCGTGCGTCCTCCATATTCTATATATAATACCACTCATAACTCTTGCTCATACCCAATCATACCCGCACCAAACACACATTCCATTCCACACCTGAAACAGAGAGAAAGAGATGGGGTCGACGGAGATTACCGTTGCAGAAATCGAAGAAGTGGTGAGCAAATCATTATCATTCTCTGCAGATACCATCAACAATGGCGCTATGGACCTACCCTTTTTGTCACTCAATCATGTCTCTTTCGTCTGCAAATCCGTCAAGAGATCTGTTCAGTTCTATGAACAAGTTCTCGGCTTCGTCCTCATCAAAAGGCCTTCCTCCTTCGATTTCGAAGGCGCTTGGTATGTCATTCATTTTTCCTTTTATTTACAAAAAAAATTAATTATATATAATGTTAAACACATCCCCTTTCTTCCCTGTTCTTCAACTGATCACAATTAGGGCATAATCATTTCATTTGAGCAACTCTTATGCTTACTCATTCACCAGAGTTTAATGGATTTGCTCTTTCGCCTTACCATTAATTTCATCTCAGGTTGTTCAATCATGGAATTGGAATCCATCTACTGGAATCAGAGAAGGTGGGAAATAAGAAGGATAAAATAAACCCAAAAGACAATCACATCTCATTCCAGTGCACAGATATGGAGTTGATCCTCCATCAATTGGAAGAAATGAAGATAGAATACGTGGAAGCAGTGGTCAGAGAAGGTGGAATCATTGTGGATCAAATATTCTTCCATGATCCAGATGGCTACATGATCGAAATCTGCAACTGCCAGAATTTACCTGTTCTTCCCCTTTCAGTCTCATCCTGCCCCCTTCCACAACAGATGCCAAATCCCAAAATTACCCTCCCTGCATCCCCATCCTTCCAAGGTAATTTCGTAATTCCACTCATGAGAGCTAGTCTCATGTCAATCAGGGTGTATTTTCTCGTCTCTAATGTCGATTTTGGAATTTGTAGGAGGGAAGTTGCAGCAATGCAGTGGAGAAGTTGAAGCATTGATGATTGAGAACCTAGCAATGGACATGATGAACATCTCCATTTGAGACATGCTGAGGGGTATTCACGTCATTTTTTAATTTGTTAAGGTTGGATAATTTTGTGGGCAATTTCCAAGTTGCTCTACCTAGAATTATTATTTTATTAGTAGCGTTATTTACTATATATGATATTATATTAAATATGTTTGTATTGTAACTCAAGCAATCCGGGGATGTTTACATTGAACTTTGTTCAATTAAATGTGTAATCTATTTCATTGATAATAAATAAGATTTTGCTCCTTAGTGCAAAATGAATTTAATTTTAATTTACGGGCCTAATGCTACAAAATCAAGCAACATATTTTGATTATATAAATAATCGAGTATAAGTTATTGGTTCAAAATGGTTAGTTAACTTAGTTTAAATTAATCAAGTTTTCAGTAGTCCTACATATTTCGTCATTATGCTACTCAATCAATTATTTCCAGAAGTAATAAATTATGACCAATGGTTTATTTAGATTGAGTTGACACAAATTAATTAATATCTAAGTTAAAATTCTCTTACATTCTGCAGATGATGACATGCTTAAATGGAATTAATTAAAAAAAAAAACGTGATGTGGAGCTACTCGAAAACAATGTCGTTATCCATTAGAATCCATCTTTTTATGAAGGTAAATTTTTTAAAAAATATCCTCTATAAGAATTAAGAAGAGTCCAAAATAAAAACAAGAATTTTGTCACGTGAATTGTGCGTTTGTACTACAGTAATTTTTTTATTATTATTTTTGAATAAAGGAAAATGATGTACCAATTGAGAAAGTAGGTAAAAATAAAAAAGAGGGTGAAGTAATATTGAAATAGTGGAAGAAAAGGACAAGGAATTTCACTTCATAGGAAGCTTCCCGGAAGAAGTAAGAGTGAACGAAGACAAAAGGAGATAGAATGATTGGGAGTTTAAGACATGTTTGGTTGAAACAATATTCTTGAGTTGCTTTCCTTCTGGTGAACCGTCTTTACTCTCAACTACTCCATCCGTCCCGAGTTAACGTTGATATTTATTTTTTGTACGGAGATTAAGAGATATAATATTTTAAAAAATAGTGAGGTGAGAGAAATAATATTTAATGTAAAATGAGTAGTTGTATTAGTATTGTGTGGGGCCCTACATGGAATAATTAATAGTTTTATGTGGGGCCAACTTAACAAAAAAGGAAATATAAACCTTAACGTGGGACAATCCAAAATGAAAAGTGTAAATTTTAATGTGGGACGGAGGGAGTATTATTCTTCATATTTCAACTTCACCCTTAACCTGTTAACCATCATTAGTACTCATTTCTTTTTAAAGGTTTTATTATAAATATAAATTGTTTTATTTTGAATTTAAGTTCCCCACTAATAAAATCCAAGTATTAATTTTCATGACTTAGGTATAAAAATCCATTGCATATATAAAGGAGTATATATATATATATATATATTAATGTGTAGTAGGTAGTTGAATTAGAGGGAGTGTGGACCCCTATTTTAATTGTATTAGAAGGTGTGTGGGTCTCATGTATGTAAAAAATGAAAGAAGACTCTTTGAGTGAGACACATATAGATGATAGCTTTTTTTAATTAAAAATTTAGTGTGAAAAAAATATACAATTATTATAAAACATGTATACAAAATAAAATAGTAACATGTATACAAAATAGAATAAAAAATTATATACATATGGTGCACCCTTGCTGCCGGGTGCACCTAATATCAATTCTACTACTCCTATAAAATAAGGAGGGATGTTTTTAATCGAAACATACCTCTTCATCCATAAGTATTATGGATACACATGCAATCTAGGGGTGTCCATTTGGATCGGACCCGCGGGTACCCACTCGGCCCACATAATTTGGGTCGCTCCGGACCCGTTTTGAAACGAGATGGGTCTGGGTATTACTTCAGACTCGTGGGTACCCGGCCCAACCCTATTAAATATAAATATTATATTTTTATTTTTATAATAATTTAAAATTCTACTTTATTATTAATTTTGTGATTATTAGTATTATTATTTGAATTTTATTTTTTATTTTTTGTGACATAATTATTACTTGAAGCTATGGAGAATGACGAAGTGAGAGAGTTAGTGTTTATGAGTGCCACATAAGTCTTAAAAAATTATTTAAAAAAAGAGAACGAGGCGGAGCGGGCCGGACCCGCCCTGTTTGGGTCTGGGTCTGAATAATATGACCCGTGCGGGTTCGGGCCAGGCACTTCTAAAACCTGTCGGGTCCGGGTAATTAGGTTCTCGTCCCAGACTCGGCCCGCTGACATCCCTAATGCAATCTCTTTTGGATTCTTTGAACTTGTTACTGACCATTGATAACTCTAGCAGGTAGAGATGTTAATACGGTTTCGGATCGTAGGTCCGACCCGTTTAACCAGAAAAAATATAGGTTTAGGTTTGTATAAGTAGTGGCCCGTTTAAAACAGGTCCTTTTTGGACCAGACCGATTAGCCCGTGGCCCTATAAGACTAGCCTGTAGGTTAATAGGGCAGACCCGGTTAGCCCGATTAGATTTTTTATAATAAAAAAATAATTAATAATATACTTAAATTATTAAAATTAATAATATTTTTTTATGTTAACAAATAATTTCTATTGATAATTACATCTAATAGTAATTTAATATCCTCTACAATATTTTTGTTGGTTTGTCATTTTAAAATAAAATAATTTAAGAATAAAGTATATGAGATATTTTAAACCCCTCAATATTTTCAACTAACTCATCCAAATTTCATCATTACTTGTGTTTATATATATATATATATATATATATATATATATATATATATATATATATATATATATATATGCACCCGCGATAGAGATGTGATCGATTGATACATTTGTACTCTCAAGGAATATTAATCCATTTTGCTAAAGTTATATCTACCGTATGGTGTTAAATTTGAATTAAGTGATGTTGTGATTTCTTGAACATAAATTTCAAAGCATCTCCATCTTACTGCTGCTATTGTAGTAATTTAATTTAATTATAATTATTTACATGTATTTATATGTATATTTATGATAAATTTTTATTAAAATTATATATATATTTATTTATTTATTTGTAGCAAAATAAGATTATCAAAGAATTAAGTATTTTTAGCGTAGAAACTAATGTAGGAAAATGAATTACTGTTAATAATAATTTATAAAGAAGATTTCAAATATTGGATTGAGGTTGTTGAGATCAAAGGTTGCGAAGGTTCACTATGAAACCCACACATATATATTTTGTTAAGCCCAACAAAGTTTTATATGAAATTATTTGTAAGCTACATGCTTCACGGCTCTGAATCTTCTGTTATATTTTGGTGTGATATACTATACCCTAAGTTAATCAGTCAACCCTTGGGCCAAGTGATTGAATTTATCCACCCAACACATGTCATTTCATAAGCAGGTGTTATAGGAGATGTCACACTAATGTGTCACAAAACATCCCGTGTCATGCTTCACCTATGTTTCATTTTGTTGATTCTGAAATGGATCAAATACTTGATAATTACTGTTGATATTTATTACTACAATATTAGAGCTTGTCATTATCTTCATCGGCTGGGTTATACACATACTAATGGTTATCTGATTAAATTATGATTAGTAACAATCATTTCTGGTTTGAATTTCAACTCAATCAGCATTTTTTTTTTCGAATGCACAAATATTCGATCAAATCCGTAGACCGACTAAGCCGTAGGAGACCATAACCCACCGTCCATAAACGGGGACCCTCATTCAAGCTTGAGTTTTTCGCTCTGTATGGACTGTTCCTCACAGTTGTTAATTGCACCTGCAGATTTCGAACCTAAAACTCAGGAATTTCACCTTCTAAGGCCCCTGGGGGTTACTTCAACTCATGTATTGTCAACAAGAATCATAAGCTCTGCTCATTTCAATTGAAATTTGATCACCTTCTCTCTTTCAATCCTCATTGTAGAATTGAAAAACCAATTAAATGCACTTTTATCCCATTTTACATGACTAAAATGCATGTAAACTTCAATTCTTTCCTGCACTATCACAAGATATTACCCTTTTTTGGGTGATTATCATTCCATACATATCCTTCAATCTGATAACAGAACACAAACATGTTGCACTAGACAATCAGTGCGGCGACAAAGAAAAGAATCGACCATCAACACAAATATACAGGCTGTAAAGAAGACCCCAATGGAATGGAATGATGATAAGCATTGAAGCGCAACTCATGTCAACCCCCTACTTAAACCTTCCACTACCGAGTAAGAAGCTGATAAGAGGGCAAGTCTTCTAGGCATGTGATGTCTTCTTGGAGAAGCTCGCTCTCAAGCTGGCGACGAGTGGCTTTCATCACAGTCTGAGTTTACAACGCCAGACACAAAACATTATTAAAGAAACATATAACTTTAACTTCAAACGCACTGAGTAGGTGATTAACCGAAAAAGAATGAATAACAGTGCAGGACAAACAACTCATCGCATATTATATCATTATTTTCTCGTTTTGAGATGTGGTACTAAACTTACATTGAAATCCATGTAAGAAGCACGCATGGCAAGCCATTGGTGATCCATTAGCTTGAACGCGATACAATATAGAAGGTCAAATGCTGATTCATTTTCTGCCGAGCAAAAAAAATAAATGAATTTGCGAATAAGGAGAACAAGAGATGTGATGGAAATAACATCTAAAAAGGGGGAAGGGGGGGATAATTGGTATTATTGATGAGCATAATTAAACCAATTCTTATTAAGCCAATAGCACTTTTCCGTTTTGACCAAGAATAATGAAGCTCTCTCAGAAAGGTCAGAGTGAACTGATAAATCATTACCTGAAAGAAATTTCAAGAAGGTTGCTCCTACAAGTGTTCGGGGCTTTACTGCATGAGGCAAAGAATAGCTGATAAACAACAGCAAGCACTTATTTCACATATTTAATACTCTTTAGTTAAACAACTGAACCCTTCAAAAAATAACTGGAGTTGCACTGGTGCACACAAGATGCTGAGATAAAGACATTGGTCAAAACTAGCTGGTTTCAGATCAATTTAGAAAGAATGTACAATCAAGAAAAGAACAAACTGATCAATCTTAAACAATGACTCTTTAATATCATGATATTCAGCAATTCACCTGCTTCAAGATCAAGCATCTGAATAAGCATGAATGTAATGTTCACCCCTGCAACAGCAAATGGGTATTCCCACAATGCCCGATCACCTTCTTGCTTGCAAAGAAGATCCTGGAAAGAATTCTATAGAAAAGCAGGGTCAGGATTTTCCTCATATTTATGAAAACAAAGATCAAAGTGGGATGAGCTGGACTAGGAATTCGGACTCATATAAATCAACTGGTAAATGAAAATTTCAGTAAGGGTCAGGTTCCATCTGTACTTTTTATGCAGACACAAGTGATCAGTTCTATTGGAGACTATGTACTCTATAGTCGAACCAAAAGCACCAAGACATTAAAGAGTCCAAGAGAAGAAAAAGAAAATGCATGAATGGATTTTTGAATCCTCAAAAGTACACATGGTCACCCGAAACAAACTATATCTCTCATTATCGGAATTTAACCCAACAATTGACTGACATGATGAAGCATATATAACCGCTGATGGATGGTGGTTCCTCAAAACCTGAAATGGCTGTGTGAACACACACGCGCGCGCAAATATGCATCCAAATAAATGCATATGCTCTTACTGGAGAAATAGAGAGATTGATGCAATACTATACCGGGAAGTGCCTCGCAAAGTACAACAAATTTTCCAGTGATATAAAACCTCCACCCCTACAACAGAACGCCTTGTTTCAGACATATGTGCAGAAATTTAAGTCAAACAACCTAAAGATAAACAAAGGATCAAAGATACGAATGCTATACCGAAAATCAGTTGATGGATCTTTTCCTTGCCAGCCCATCTCCTTCCACTGCTCAGATATTAAACTAAGGAGTTCCTTCTCAGGAAAAGCAGCACGCCATAATGCCCACAAAGCTTCCTATTTATTGCAGAGGGAAAAGATATTGAAAGGATATAAAGATTTCGAACTCATGTTAGCCATGACAAAAAGAAAGCTTCCAACGACACTCTAGTTACTATTGTTATACGCTTATTAGCTTTATAAAATCTACCTGATGTTCAGGAATAGAACTATCATACGCAACATCCAACCGATTTTGTAGCCTCTCAAAACATTCTTCCTGCCATACTAAGTGGTATAAACATCAGGTATGCATGCATGAAACAATGAGCCACCTATAATAAATAACTTTGGGAACAGAAACTAAATAAAACAGGAAAAATCAGACAACTTCAACCTACTGTATGGTAATACCAGTAGTTTTGTCTTATCATAAATAGAGAGAGAAAGGGGGCATAGCTCTGGTACATTAAGACTTCAACAACAAGAAAAGTAACTATACGAATATGACTAGATTATTTAATGCTACTACATTAGATTATTGTAGCATTAATTTCCCTGATAAAAATGCTTCTCTAGTTTGTTCCAGGCTCCAATATAACTAAATAAGTGAAATCTATTTTAAAAGAAAGTTAAGGTTAAAGAAAAAGGAACTAGAGGTAGGTAGGTAACATTGAAAAAGTATAAAAAATCTTATGGAGGACTCGGAACTGCATAATTACCCAAGAAAAACATAATTTGATAATTTAACCCGCAAAACATTACCTGTGCAGTTGTCAAATCAAATGATGGTCGTGCATCACTATCTCTTCTCCCATGGGCACAAACACATGAAAGCCCTCTACCAAGCCATGCAGCTGATCCTGCAACGACCTCCGCTGTAATTATAGAAACTTACTAGTTAAAATTTAAAATAAACAGAGCCGTAGTATCTTGAAGAGATAGCTACAATGATCAAACTGACGCACTCTTGCCGTGTTTCTATATTTCTATTAAAAGTAACATGTGAGAGGTGCAAGTGATCAAATAAATTAAGCACATAAAGTCATTTTACCTTTAAAATCAATTAGAACAGCAACAAATGCTTATGTGCACAACTCATCAGGAATCATTAATTTGCACATACTACTTTAAACGCTAGATAATGCAGCTACAGAAATAACAAAGAAAGGATCACTCCATCATAACCTATTTCGCAGAAACTCAAAAGAGTGAAAAACATCTACATCAAGCAGCAAAAAGTAGTACGAGTTTATTTTTAACCGAAATTCAAATCCAGTTAACACAGTTTGCTGTACATAAACATTTCGAAGTGAAAGCATACAGTTCATCTTTCAACAACCAGTCCCAACCCCTGCCCCATCTCCAAAACAAAGTTATACCTTTGTAAAAAAGAAATTATAACCGCTGTGATTTTTGTGATTTCACCGAAGTCAATAAATTGAGTATTAAATTATATTGCAACCGAGACATAATCCGGTTCTGTAATCTTTTATAGATAAATCGCAAATTGGAAACTTAGAAGAGCAAAGTTGTAGGGAGTATTTACAAATACAGTAATTAACGCCATAATTAACAGATAACCAACCAAACAAGAAAACTAACCAAAAACCTCAAGGCAAGTAGCCATCATTTGCTTATTGTTTTTCAATTCACAGATCCCAGATCTCCACAACAACAACCGTACACATCCAAAGATAAGCACACACACGAAGAGAGAAGAAAGCAGATGAAAACGGGGATAAGTGGACAAAGAAAAGATAGAGAGAGAAAAAACCCAAATTAGTAACTGAAAAGGGGAAAAAATAATAGAAGCACATGAAAAAAGAATATACCAGAAGTAGAATGACAAGCATTTCCACGATCGAGGCTGTGCGACATTCGCCTCACCGCCACAAAAGACTCTCCGCCGCCTCCCGCTCGATCATCCATACCCTAACCGATTGAATTGAATTTATTTATTGATTTTTAATTCAAATCCGAAGTGGAAAAACGCACTGAAATCCGGGAACCGTTTCCCAATCCGATTTAGCAAGGAATCATATACGCGTGTGAAGCGAAATGTGGGTTAATCGAAGGCAAGTGCGCCGTTTCCAATGAAGAAACGGTAGATTTGTTGGTCAGGGTTTGAAGATCCGCCTCATGTCACTCCGCTCCACTCCGGAATAATGATTCTGTGTGGCTACCGAATCATATGCATGTTTCCATTATTATACTCCATATCGAAGAATCAATAGATGATAGAGGCGTATATATAGATGGCGGGATTCATTCATGTTTCTCTCTCAAAGAATGAATGAATATTCGTAGTTCATTTCTCTCTCTAAATATGGATGTTCAGTTCCTTTCTGCTGATTCAGTTCCGTTGTGTTTCGGTGGGATCTTTGATGGGATCTTTTTTCCTTTTTTTTTTTTTAATTAATCAAAGAAGTATCCTTACTATATTCTATAATTAATATTAAAATTATTTTTATAAGACATCTCACCCAACTTAATAAATCTGTCATGGTTTTTTTTTTAAAAAAAATTGTCATGTGGTATTACTAATACTACATTAATATATCTTTGAGTTAATTTCAAATAATAAATAGTAAATGTCAATGGATCAAGAATTAACTCATTGTGGTATATTTTTTTTTCTAGTAGACTTAATTAAATTAACATACTATATAAAAAAAATTAAAAAATCACTTGAAATCCTAATATCAGTAATTAATTTAAAATTTTCTATAAATAACATGTTTAAAGATGTTTTTTTTTTCATTTTATTATGTAGTAGTTAATTAGATATGAACACAAAGTAATTGAATGTGGTTGTGATTATTTTTTTTCTATGATTTTAAGCTCAAAAAATCGGTAGTTTTATATTTTTCATATTCCAAATTTATGAAAAGAATATTTTAGAATTTAATCTTGATTTTATAATTAATTCAATCTTTCAAGATTTTAAATTTAAAAAAAAAAATATAAACCGCCATAAATAAAATTAATTTATGTATATTTAATTTGGATAGTAGTTCAAAAGGAAACTAATACTCACTTCTTCTCGTTTCAATGTTTATGTAGTTAATGTAAGGTGTGTAAGTGTATTAGTGTTGGATGTGGGACTCCTGATGATATATTAATTATTTTAGGTGAGACTCATATACCAAACATGAAAAATATAAATATTAAACTAGAACACTTAAAATATAAATAAATATGTAAAGATTAAAATGGGTATGACTTATGAGAGAATATTTGTTCTTCATAACCACAAAATCACAATCATTGATAGCAAAGACTGAGACTCCCACGGGATGCTTTTCGTGGGACGAATTTGAAGTGATAATTTTTATATTGAAAATTTATATTTAATTGATAAAAACTAATAATAATATTGTGAATTATTTTATGAATAGGATGATAACATTTTTTTTTAAAATACTCCCTCCCGCCACTTAAAAGATTTTTGAAGTGAACTCCCAAAATGATAAATTTGATACCTTGTAAGTTGCCGGAGGAAGTAATAACTAATTACGAAAAACTTATAATAGTCTTATCATGAGATGATCTCGCACAAAATTGTTCATCATTAACTATCTTGTTATATTAAAAACAAAATTGAAATTAAAATTTTATTGAGCGATGAATTCTACTTGTATTGTTTTTTTTTTTTTTTTTTTGCCAACTAAATTAGGGTTCGGCCAAATTAGGTTCAATCTAGTGTAGACTCTAGTGGTCTAAATTCATTGCATTACATATATAGCGAACCCAATTTGTAAACTAAGTTGTCTTATTCTGTTCGATATTATCCCATGGTATTATTTATTTATTAATAATATGTGTATTGATATTGAAAACGTATTATCATACGAATGGAACAAAAATAATGTTCAAGGTAATCATTGATCTCCCTTAAAGTAATCATTATGCAATGTATTTCTTTTTTTTTCTTTTTTTTTTCACTTTTAGATGAAAATAATATTAAGCTCGCACTTTTTTTTTCTTCTGATATTAATTTCTTTGGGAAAAAGAAACCTTAGTCACATCTAGATATATAACTATCAAAATACAAATGCTCTTCTAATTAAAATAATGACGAAATTATTAGATCAAAGAAATTAATCAATTATACTTTGAAAAATAACATTTTTTAAAATATAAATTAATCAAACCACTACTTTGTTCTTTTTTTCCCCTTTATATATCACATTTTAAAAGAAAACAAAATACAATTATGTCATAATGTGGTGACTAAAAAAAATTCAATTCAATACCTTAGAAATTGGTAAATTATTAATTTGGAATTTTTTTTCAAAAAAAAAATAATAATTAAGAACCCAAAAATATATAAAATTATTAATTTAGAGCATGAAATCATAAAATTTACTAAAATAAGAATAATCATATAAATTTACCATATATTGAAATATTATTTTAATGATAATAAATTGTTTAAAAAACATATGAAAATATGTGAAATTTAATGCAATGTAATTGTATTTATTAAATATTTGTATGATTTTAAGTTCTAGTTTTTATATTTCGTACTCTTAATCAATAAAAGAAACAATTCAGACACGAATTAATAATTTATCATTTTTTGGGCGTTGATTAAAATAACTCCTTAATTTTTTATTTTTTATTTTTAATCTCACATGGGATGTTTTTAGTGTGGACCATTTTATCATGTGTCTAGAGCCCATTGATTTTTGACCCTACACACCAAGCAACCCTCTAATAATAATAATAATAAATTTTAAAAAAAAATACATGAAACAAGTAAGGATTAATTAATTATAAAGAAACATACGAACTAGGTTAGTGCAGTGATATTATAATCCATGATCTTTCATTACACAAGAATCTTGCAGTTTATAAATAAATTAATTATTAGTATGATCATTTATATTAAATTGAATTTTATTTTGAATGTCGTTCTTCAAAACAAGTGCTCCTTCAATTCTATGTAAAGGGTTACTTTAAATTTTTCACATAAATTAAGAAGTATTATTATTTAATGTATGTATAGTGAATAATTATGTTGATGAGTGTGTGTGCCCATATTTTAATTATATTAGCGGGTATGTGTATGTTCATGTGTGTAAAAAACAAAATATGACTCTTTGGGTGAACACCCAGAATAGAAAGTTCAGATCATTTAAAGGGGAGGGAGGGATTACTAAATATTTGTGTGATTTAATGAGTGAAAATGTGTTGAAGTACCACTTTTGAATTAAAAATAAACAAAATTTATACATTGAAAAATATTTATCTTTTTTACTTACATTAAAATGCGTATTTTAAGAATATCCTTATCTATGATTGATGATCCAAATTTGATTTATTCAATTTTTTTTTAATTTATTCAATTCATATATTTTTTGTTTTAATTTTTGACTGTGAGAAAATTATGTATATTTATTCAGTTTTTTTATTTATTCAGTCAATATTTTTTGAGTTTTTAAAATCCATCAATGAAAATACTATGGTTTCCTATTCGGCCCATTTATACATATTCACCTTATATTTTGCTTATTTGACCTTTTTTTTTACTTTATTTGATATAATTTTTTTGAATTTTTAAAATTTGTCGACGAAAATATTATGCATCTCTATTCAATTCGTATTTTTGCCTATTCAGCCCATTATTTTTATTTATTTGGCCCTTTTTTCGTCTAATACAATTAGAACTGTCAAAACGGGACAACGGAGTGTGTCAAAACCTGCCTCAACCCGCCAATTGGGGGGATTAGGCGGGTTGCGGGCTAGAAATGTTCGGCCCAACCCATCCAAAGGAGGATCGTGGGCTATGGCGGGCCAACTCGCCAATTTTTTTTCCTTTTTTTTTTTAATTAGGGATGATATTATTAAAATAAAATACCAAAATAATGGTACAAAATACAACAATATCAACAAGACAATTAAAACATAAACATGATTTCTATAGAATTTGCATTCTTACCAACTCCTCTCTTCACAAAAAAGTTCCAAACATTTGAAAATTCCTCCGACTTATGTTTACCACTTGAGTTCGTATTTCTAATATCATACTCCATCTGTCCCGAAAAATTTTTCACGTTTACTGTTCCACGTTGTTTAAGAAAAGTTGTACTTTTTGACCAACTTTATTGACTTTGGAAGGTATTGTAGTATTTTTAGGTAATAAAAAAGTATAAAGTAATGATATGTGTGTGAAAAAGGAGTGACAAATTTGAAATTAAAGTAACTTTTGAGGTTGTTGGATAAAGTGATGTTTCATTTTTTTGGGTGTGAAAATTTTGTGGGACAAACAAATGAGGAAAGTGTGAAAATATTATGGAACGGAGGGAGTATATATTATTACTTTGATTCAAATCGGCAAACTCCATAATTTTTTTCTTCTAATCTGCAAGAATATAAATACAAACGCAAATATTGATTACCCCAAACAAAATAATTACTTAAACATAATCAACATTTTTTTCAAATTTCCAATCTAAATCAAGAATTAAAAGAAGAACGGGTTTAAAGCAGTAAACTTTTATAAAGCATAATACACAAAAGATAAACTTTAGGCATTTCTCTCGAGTTTGACATGTGTCAGGCTTAGACGGGACGGGGCGGGCCAAACCCGCCTCAACCCGCCATTTGGCGAGCTTAGGCGGTACGGGCCTATGCGGGTTGCGGGCTAGAAATGCTCGGCCCAACCCACCAATTATATAGGCAGGTGCAGTTCGGCCATACGAGCTAAGCCCATTTTGACGACTCTAAACACAATTAAAAATGAGTTGAATCAAAAAGTATTTAAATACAAACCACTGAAAATGAGTACAAAAATGTTTCTATTTAAGTGGTTAAAAAATTTACTTATTTTACATTTGGAAGTGTATAATGTTGATTTTATCCCTTTATTAAAGGAGGGATAATGTCACATCAATTCGGTAATATAGGAAAAAGTTCCTTAAAAAAAAGGTTGAAAGAAAAAGTGGGAAGTGTTTAAAGAAGCACAAAAGCAAAAGAAAAAGGTTTTATTTAGGAGTATTGTGATTTTCATCTCACATTGTCACTCATCAATACTTTCAACTTTTCCTCTTTCTTGATGTTTTCTTAAATTCACTTAAAATTTAAATTAAAATTAAAATACGAACATAACCTTCTTCTTTTTTTTTTTCAATTAATTTGTTTTTAAATATTATATATTTGTTTATTTAGTTATTTATAGATTATTAAACACGGATAGCACTGCAAATTACAACATTGACTTCGAAATTATGCAATTAGGGCGTATATTGTTCATGTTTATTTATCCTAATAATTTAATTTTTATCTTTATAGTTTAAAGTAAAATTTAAGAATATAATTATTATCTTTTTAATATAACTGAAAAAAATTACATAAATAACCGTTTTATGCAATCGCAAATAAAACTACAAATTACAGTATTTTCACGTGTTGAATGAATTTTTTTTTTCTAGTGATTTTTGAGGCAATCATATCAAAATGAACTTACCATGAGCTATTATTGTGAATAAAATCCTAGCTCTAGCAAATTTTGAACTAAATGAACAGTCAAGCTATATTTAATAAATTTTAAAAATATAAATCTCAAATCACAAAATTAAAATAATGGCAAATACTTGTACGAATACGTAGAACTAATAAGAAGTGATAACATTATTGATGTAAAAGGGTAATGATGCAATGTATTATTTCATGAAGGTTGTAACATAAATAAAAATTATAATATTTTTAATATTTAATAAAAAAATGATACTCCATATCTTCAATAAAAATAATAATAATTTATAAAAAAATATAAAATGATCACATTGTAATTCACAAGCGTGGGAGTAATAAATACTCCACTTGGATGGACAAAAATATTTGTGCGAAATAAATTAAGCCACCCGGAGAAGGTGCCAAGCAAAGATTTATGGGCCTGGGCTGCATAAATTTTGTGGGCCGAATACTTGCGACAATTTACCCCAACTTGATTCTGTTGGGTACAACGGTGGGCCCGGCACCTTATCTTATCGACAGTCCTATAATTGATCAGCTTTTGGGCCATTATGAAAATCATGCAAAAAGAGTCTCTTCGTATTACAAATAATAATATAAATAATAATTTATAAACCAAAAAAACACATACCACATATTTCAATAAATGTAGCATAGAGTACACCACCCACCATATCATATCATTGATGTAATAACTTTTCTGATGAAATTCATGATCGACATGGTAAAACCACGTCCACTCATTGAAAATTTTAATATTATTAGTATTTGATTTAAAATTATATATTCATTTAAAGGTGTGGTGCAATAAAATACAAAACCCACTGGTTCCAATATATAAACACCCAAACAATAATAGTAATAAGAAATTTATCACACCCAAACAAAAATAGTAATAAGAAATTTATTTTTTCGATTCGTTTTTTGACAGGCGGTGGTACTTTGATTTACAATACTTTTCAGACACACCACACATTAATACTCAAATATTATTGTTGGAGCTTATTATAGGCCTAAATTAAAAAATGATGCACTTATTACCATAATGGGTATCATGTGATGAAGTGAAAAATAAACTAAAAATGCGTTTTGGTATTAGAAACAAAACTGAGTGTGAAATATCTGAAGATTGATAAAGAATGAGGTCCAAGTAGGGGTGTGCATTTTTTTTCGGGTTTCGGGTACCCGAGCCGACCCGAAAAAAATTATCCAAAAAATCCGATTTTTTCGGGTTTCGGGTTTACCCGAACTCGAAGCTATAACTTCGGTTCGGGTTTCGAGTATTGAAAATGTACCCGAAATATCCGATTGGGTACCAAAAGTTTTTTTCTTTTTTTTTTTACACTCGTGCTAATTATAAAAAATAATTTGATTCATGAAATATTAATATTTTGATGCATTCTTAATTTTTTAATCATAAAATACATTTATTATATTTTAAACATTACTTAATTAAATTTATTTATTTTTTAAATTATCAATTATTTTTACATAATAAAAAATAATTTTGTATTATTACATCTTTATCTTATCAAATTTATTTTTGAATTCTCCTTATATCATTAATTTTAATATGAATAAATAAATAATATTATTATCATATACTTTAATGTATAAATAAATATTTTTAATTAATTAAGTAAAATAACAAATAAAAATATATAAATTTAAATAACTCACACCATAATTAATATATACTCACTATCTAAATCCTAACATTATTTTGAAAATTAATATTATTATGATGTGATGTGGATTTATCATATTCTTTTATATAATTATTGAAAAAAATGATAAAAGAGATCAAATAGAATATTACCTCAAATATTAAATATTAAAAAAATTTATTTAAATCACACCTAATTAATTTATTAGTATAAGAATACTTATTAAAAAAAAAGTATTTTCGAGTACCCGAATTTTCGGATATAAGTAAATTCGAATCGGGTTCGGATAATGAAATTCCGATGCCCATCCAAGAAGCCCTAACTATAAAGAAAAACACAAGCGTATCAATGGAGAAAATACTACATGAGATGAGTATCACATAAAAGTGGAACAGATATACATTTCAAGCATAAACTTTGTGAACTCTTTTGGTACAGAGATCATTATTCCAGTTAACACTTCTGCCCAACCTGAACGACGTAGACGATAACATCTCATTTCCCGCCTAAGGTAGGAAACTGCCCCGGATCTTCTATGGAAGGTGCTTTCACATTGCTCATTTCACCACCTCCACTGTAGCCTCCTCTAACGCCACCGCGGCCACGGCCACGCCCACCACTGTAGTACCTATCCCCATCAGCAGGCTTCAAGAATTCATTGATGCTCACAGACTGAACCATTTAAAATAAAAGGTCGTTAATTAGCAACAATGAGATGATAATAATAAGGATTTGAAGATGATGATGCATCATTTTGCCGGTCTGGATTATCTCACTTCCAAATGTAAACAAGTTACCCTTCGATAATAGATTGCTCATTCATGAAATTGTGATTGTAATGCAGATTGGGGGGGGTGGGGGACCTACACTTAATTCCCAACATCACAATTTACAGCCTAACAACTCGCACATCTCATCATAACAAAGGCCCAAAAATTTGTACTTTCAAAGATGATACAATTACTTCTGTAGAAGCCACATCTAGATCTTAGGCATAAAATACCGCCAAAATATAAAAGTGTGCAATGAGTCCACAACTAGACTTGGATATAATAAAATATACTGTTGTACATGAAGGTACCTTCTTGGCTCTCTCTTCTTTTTCAGCCAACTCCTTCTTTTTGTCCTTTTCGGAACCCTGCATAAGATTGTATAGTTTACTTAAATAATAAAACTCGCAAAAATTATCTGTGCTACATTAACTAATATGTAGAAGCAAAAAGTAAAAATACACTTGAGAAGAGAAATGACTGTCAGTTAATTATGTAGCGAGTTTAAGTGGAGTCACCAGTTTGATGAATATATCATCATTAATTTTCTTGTTTGAAAGTTGTTGCATGGTCTCAAACTCCTTCACATCAATTTTCCTGCTCTCAGTTTTTGAGGCCTGAAGAGCCTTCCTTTTCTCCTCCAGGATCTTCTCATACTCTTCCAGAGTCATCTCCTAAAGTTTGATTCACAAATTCTAGTTAAGGGCAGTTTCATAATTAAAATGACTGGCTAAAGATGGGACTTTATGACTATACGCAGATTTCATGGGTTAAATTGCATATATAATATCAATGTTGTAACAAGAGCAAATGCTACATCCTAAATGAAACACAACTCTGTAAACTGATTATGCATAACCACTTAAAATTATAAATTTCAACAAGCTCCCTGAATGGAGTTGTCTCCAAATACAAGAATGATAATAGAAAAGGCTATGAAATATAAAAGGATTCTAAGAATAAAATGTGTCATTACAAGTTTAAAAACATATTTCATTGATATTTCGAAGAAACAAGGGAAGGATAGAATACTTCACTGCCTGAACAGAACAGAACATATCCAATCATATTTCTTAATTACCTTGTCCTCAGGTTCCTTCTCTTCAACTGCAATTTTTGAATACTCTTTCTCTCCATCTACTGCAACATCCTCCTCACCAGAGCGCTTCTCAGCTTCAAGACCTTGCTCACCTTCACCAACAACTCCCTCGGCCACTCTAAAAGAAGTAGGTAGTTAAGAAAATAATAGCATAGCAGAAAAGATAAATGCAATGCAAGCATACATTCAACAGAAATTCTCAACCGAATCTAAGGCAATGAGGTACTCACTGAGCCACATCGTCAGATTGAGTTCCCCAGTTCCCTCGGCCAGCACCTTCTCGTTTTATCTCATTTCTGCACACAGTTTTGAATTATCTCACAACAATGCTGCAATCCACAGCCAAAATAAACAAATAACATGTACCCTTGTCCAGTTCCACTGCGGCGATCATATGGCCTACGAGGACGATCCCGATCACCTTCTCCTACTTCTCCATTGCTAAAACCACCTCGGCGACCACCACGAAAAGATCCACGAGGTCCATCATAGCCACCACGCCTTTCATAAGACTTTCCAGCATCAGCCTCAACTGACGCTCCTTGCCCAGAGGATACTTCTCTGTTTCCATGAAAAAAATCATTCTGGGTTGAATCTCTGTAGGACCCACCACCTGCACCACGACCGCGACCGTAACCACGTCCTCCGCCATGGCCACCCCGTGCGGACTCAGTTTTTGAATCTCTAACTACTCAAATGGACAAGAAAATACACAAATAAAGACTTAAGAATGATAGAACAAGCAAAACAATGGATACAAGTAAATACAAAAATGACAATGAAATATTTGAAACTTGTTGGAAAATATAAATCTGGCAGGGTAGAAGGTAATTAATCTTCCATAACCAGAATAAGCAAAAAGCCAAAAACAGTGAACAATCTTTTGCACGTTACAACATTCTTAACAATAACATCACATCCAACAGAATAGAAAACTATGGCATCAAAGACACATGCCAAACACCAAATCAGTGTGCCTGTGTTCAATTAATTCAAGAGTAAACAACAGAAAAATCTCAAACCAACACACATCCACAGATTACATTGGTCACTTTTTAATAAACCATGAAAAATTGAATAGTGATAAGCTCTCCAAAGACTCACAAACTCCAAATATTTTATTATTTTTATGTTATTGGCGCCATGCAAAGAAACTGAGATTTCCCCAAAAAAAAAAGGATTTTTAACGCGATACACATATTATCAAAGGAGGCGAAGAACTTCTGGAACAGGTGATATGTGCAAACTGCATTACATCACCCACTTCTCTGATAAAACAATATCTCCATTCTCGTTAAAACAAGATTCATGGTCCTTAAAAATGGAGAGATTGAAATCAGGCTTGCCAAATCTTTAAAAATAAAAATAAAATTAAATAAAATGGAAAATGAATAACGTCCTAGTTATGAATTCTTAATTCAAATTAACAGACCATGCCAGCTAAAAATGGCTGCATCTTTAGGACAACAATAAGCAAACAGATAGCCATTAAAAAAGTGATCAGCCCTCTTAACTCCAAACTAGTACAAACCCAAAATAGTTTCAGCTCGCCAAGAATATTTTTCGCAACATAAACTAGAAAAATCACGTCCCACATGAATATGATTGCAATCACATATGCCACAGCAAAAATATTAGCAACCAAAAGGATAATGTCAGTGCAAATAAATAAATATACAGAAAACATAATTCCTTGGCTAGGGTTTGAGGAAAGTGGATAAAGCTCACCAGCCTGGGCCGGGGGGAGAGGTTTGGTAGGGAGCTTAGGCTGCACAGCTGTCTTATTCTGCTGCCGAGCTCCAGCCGGCTTAGCCGATGGAGCAACGGTTTTCTTCGGTTCAATCTTCTGCTGAGCAGCAATCAGCAGCGACGGGTCCTCCGTATCATCGTCCCCCAGCAAATCAAATGGATTCACTGTCGCCATTTCTCCCCCACAGCACCAATATCAAGCCAGTCGGTTTCGAATTACACACGAGTAAAATCGTTAATCCAGCACTTCACTCATTGTTACAACAGATCTAGAAACGGTGAGGAACGTACGGTAGGAGGGAGATGGTGGGGGTTTGGGGAAACCCTAGCCGCAATCCAGAATAGAGAGAGAGAGAGAGTGAGAAGTGAGAGAATGCGTGAGTTAAACCTGAAATTGGGAATTTATTGACGTTTGTTCGATGGAGCTCATGTGCGTGCTCTAGGATTTACCCTTTTAATTTACGACACTCGATGTTAGATACTTGTAATTGCCCATCATTACAAAAGGTTAGGCCCGAGTTATGGCTTTAATGGGCTTAGTATTTGGGCTAATGGTTATTAAGAGGGAGATTCTTAAGTCTCGTATGGCACCCGTCATTTTTTGTTTTTAAATTTAATTTTTTTTTTTGATAATTAAATTAATTTTTAATAATATTTTAATTAATAAGAAGCGAAAATGTCAAGTGTAATTTCATTTACTGAAATGGGTATCAATGTTCTTTTCTTTCATTTATTTATTCAAATGGGTATCAATGTTCAGAGATTTAATTATAATTTTAGATTATAACATTTTAATTAAAATAACTTAAAATATACCCCCTCCGTTTTTACAAAGTTTACACATGTCCTAAAATAGCAAAAACTCATCACGCGAATGTATAATTCTATCCTTGAGTAAGTTGAAACAAAATGTACTTTCTTAGTTTACCTTCCCAAAAAACCTAGATATCAGATCCCACTTCTCTATATTAATGGTGTACCCCACCATTAGGGTCCTCACCGCCCCTATATTAATGGTGTACTTCACCATTAGGCCCTATTAATGGTGTACCCCACCATTAGGGGCCCCCACCGTCCCTGCCCTATTAATGGTGTACCCCACCATTAGGGACCCCCACCGCCCCTGCCCTGAGAATTGGTGGCCCTGCCCTATTAATGGTGTACCCCACCATTAGGGACCCCCACCGCCCCTGCCCTGAGAATTGGTGGAGGAGGTAAATCGCAGGATGTGCCTCAAGTGGCTTATAGAGAGGACTCACTGTTAAACTTGTGTTTACAAGGGGCCAAATTCATGCAAAGGCAGGATTCGAACCCCCACCCTGCAGCAACCAAGCTCAGTTGGAAGACCTTTGGAAGACCTTTCCACTCTCCCCTCTACCACTTGAGCTATGCCGGGCAACAAATTAACAGGCAAATTGGTCCCTTCAGTAGTCACCTAAATTGAATTTTAAAAGAAAAAAATAATAATAATTCAATGGGTTTAACTTGTGTTGGCTTGTCAATTGCTGTCTCTCCTTTACTTCTTCCATTTTTTTCCTTTTCTAAGTATACTTTTATTCTTACGTCGCATCCTCTAATCCTAAATTTAGAAGACGAGACACCAAGAAATTATAGACATATATATTTACTTTATTTGTTTCTAAATTTGAAATACACAACATTATTAATTCTAAAAATAAAACATTTGTGCGTTCAAATTTGGCATGAATTTGGGCTTTTAAGTCCAAAAAGATCCACTCCTTAAATATCAATAAGACAATCCAACAGTATAATTGTCATCTACTATATTAGAAAAACAAACAAAATCTACAAACATTGACATCATTCAGTTTACTCTTCCACAACAACAAATGAAAAAGTAGGACGCTCTCAATTAGATAGCACTTCACCGGCTGCTCTTGTCATCTTTCACGCTCTTATCGTCTTTGTCATTAGAGTATTGGCTCGTCGAAGATGGAGAATACCCTGGTGCGCTCGGAGAGTATCCAGCACTCGGACTGTACACAAACCAAAAATATTTAACAGCATACACAGGTTTGTGTGATTGTGCATTTGTAGTGAATTCTGCGACAGATGAATACATCTTTGAAAAATTTTGTAACAAAGTTGAGCCGTAAAAACAGTTTAATTTACTCAACAATCTGAACTCACCTATACTGTGGAGAGCTTGGGCTGTATCCTGCGTTTGCTCCAGAACTATATGGGCTGAATTAGATTTTACAAGTTAAATAATATCAAGAAATGTAAATAGATACTCGCATTGTGAATTTACCTGCTGGGACTATAACTTGGACTTGAGGGTGAGTACGATGGAGATGTCGGTGAATATGAAGGTGATGTGGGACTGCAAAAACAGCAGTATACAAAAAGTGTCGGTCAGTCAAATTGCAGATAGAAAGGGAAACAAAAAATAAAATCTTAAGAATGAACAAAGTCAAATGTTTATTTTAACTAGATAGAATTAATAAAGTGAATCACATGCAGAAGGTATCAACTTGAACACTCAAATATCATAACAAACCTTGCGCTACCTACATTAACAATGAAAGGGATATGAGGAAAAAAATAAAGCAATGAATTTACCTTATCTTTAACAATAAAATCATCTACTAACAAACTAACACTCGAAAATAATAACTCACACACCACCAAGTTTAAATTCTTTGACGTAGTATTAACAATCATGTAGGGCAAAACTACAATAATGTGTTGAGGAAAATTACCTGTAGCTTGGAGAGGAAGGACTGTATGGACTTGAAGGTGAGATTTTCGGGCTGGTAGGTGAATATGCCAGAGAAGGGCTGTACCTTGCTGAAGGATTGTAACTTGGAGATGTGGGACTGTAACTTGGTGAGGTGGGACTGTAACTTGGTGAGGTGGGACTGTAACCAGGTGAAGTTGGGCTATAAGCAGGAGAGGTTGGGCTATAAGACGGAGATGTTGGACTGTAAGATGGAGAGGTAGGGCTGTAGGAGGGTGATGTTGGACTGTATGAGGGAGAGGTTGGGCTGTAGGAGGGTGATGTTGGGCTGTAAGAGGGGGAGGTTGGGCTATATGCAGGAGATGTTGGGCTGTATGCTGGAGAAGTGGGGCTGTACGCCGGAGATGTGGGGCTATAGCTAGGAGATGTAGGACTGTAGCTTGGAGAAGTAGGACTGTAGCTTGGAGAAGTTGGGCTGTAAGTTGGGGAAGTAGGTGAATATGATGGGCTAGTGGGAGAATATGCAGGGCTAGTAGGGCTATACCCAGGAGAACTAGGACTATACGTAGGAGAAGTCGGACTATAACCAGGAGAGGCAGGGCTGTAACCAGGGGAGGTGGGACTATATCCAGGAGATGACGGGCTGTATCCAGGAGATGACGGGCTGTACCCTGGAGATGACGTAGGAGAAAATGCCATCCCACCAACGTATGGAGAAAATTGAGCATCAGAGACCGGGGACAACCGTACATTTGGGCTCAATAAATAACCTGGAGACATCATGCCATCGTGATATGGGGTTCCGATAAGTGGTGACCGGGCCGGAGTCATGCCAAACTCCAGCCCACCCTCCATGTAACTGGGCAGAGGAATCTCAATAGCATGCTGTAGCATCTCCTCATTCAGATACAATGCACAATCTCCAGTGCCAATAGGCGCAAGCTGACCCAACATAATATTCTCAGTTACACCCCTAAGGTAATCTGTTTCTGCAAAAACAGCAGCATCAAGTAGAATGTCCACCGTTTCTTCAAATGAGCACCTCATCATGGGTCCAGTATCATTGCGATTAATACCATGACGGGTAATGGCCATCAAATGACCACGATACGTCATAGTATCACACAATATGGCCAAATGTCGATAGTTCACATAAGAACCATCAAAAGATATGACTACACGAAGCTCATCAAGCAAAGCTTTACGGACTGCCTCAATTCCAAGAACTTCGATAATCTCAATCAAGTGATTGCTTGTTGTCCTCCTTTCATCCACATCGTCATGACACATAACAGCTAAAAGATTAACACCTTCTGTATCCAGCATCCACTCATTCTCTGCCTTGAACCCATCATTCTCATCAAACTTATTCAACTTACTGTTCTTTATGAACACCTTATTAATATCTGGTATGCCTCGAAGAGCCATCTCTGTAAGCATGTTGCCTTCGATCTTTTTGAGGAACACATCATCCTCAGCTGATTCATCATTCAATTCACCCTTAGGGGCTTCATCGTTCATAATACGGATACGCAGGATCAGCTTTTCAGCATTATCATCATTAAATATACATGTAAGATCATCATCAAATTCAAGATTAATCTTCTCTGCAATATCTGCCATACTGAGCTTCTTATCCACCATCATCTCTCGGTTTAACTCTATGCGTAGCAACCAAGGAGAGATCTTGTCAGGGTCAATTTCTTCATCTGGCATCTCATAATAGGACTTCACAAATTCAACATCTTCATCAATAATGGTGCTCATAGGATCTGGATCGTACCATACCTCTGTGGCTTGGGTCACACTGCGTAAGGTGGTATATTCCAAGGCGCACTGGACATTTTTGGCCCTTTCCTTAGTTTTACTCACATCAGGCTTTAAGTATACAGAGAGAGAGGGCGTCTTAATTTTCTTAGCAACATTTATAATCTCCCTCAACCTTGGCACACCTAAGGTAACATTCTTGGCACTCACACCAGCATAGTGAAATGTATTCAGAGTCATCTGTGTAGCAGGCTCACCAATAGACTGTGCAGCAACACATCCTATCATTTCCCCCGCAGCAACCAGTGACTGCAAAAAACGAGATTCTACCTCGCCAATAACCCATTCAAAAGCTTCACGCGTAAGTCTATACTCCTTCAGAACTCTTTTACTTGCTAAAGCACTACGAAGCAGTATATTGAAGAAAAGAGTAGCATTCTTCTGGGCTTCCATGCTCAGATAATCATCACCAACGACTACCTTAAGCCTTTCTTGCAACTTATCAACAGCTTCCACAATCTCCATAGGGTGCATATCAGAAGGCCTTCGGAAATCAACTTTAAATGTTTTTTGTGCATTTAAGACAAGCCTCTTGATGTTAACAGGGAGAGGCCAAGAGTTATCACCTGTGGTCGCAATCTCTGTCCCAAGTTGAAACCTGTCCGCTTCAAGTTTCTGAACCTCAGCATCAAACACGCTACGGATTTCACGGATAGTTTTTAGATCTTCCACTGCTTCTGGCTGCATATAATTAGGGTTCCAATTTGGATGATCAATTTCATATTTATATATGTCACTGAAATCTGATTTCTTTAGCTTCAGTGACTCCAGAGGCTGCGACTCAATCCAAACTGCATCCATGCCATCTTCTCCATAAAGAAATTGAATCACATCGCCCAAGGAATTCCTAACAGTACCATCATATTTAACCATGATGTCCTCCATAGCCTTCACCAAACGTCTCTGGATATATCCAGTCTCAGAAGTTTTCACCGCAGTATCAATTAGACCTTCTCTACCACCCATAGCATGGAAGAAGAACTCTTGAGGACTTAATCCACGAAGATATGAGTTCTCCACAAAACCACGACTCTCTGGACCATAATCATCTTTGGTGAAGTGGGGTAGAGTACGGTTTACAAATCCAAAAGGAATTCGTTTGCCTTCAACATTCTGTTGCCCCACACACGCAGTCATCTGAGAAATGTTGATAAAACTTCCCTTGGATCCAGCAGTAACCATAGCTTTGAGGTTGTTACTTTCTGACAAGTTCTTTTGCGCAAAGCTTCCAGCATCATCACGGGCCTTATTCAACACCTAAAGACACGAACAAGCATATTTTGGATCATCAATTTGTTGGAAGCAAACCAAAATATTCAAGTATAACCAACCTGGTTCGCCCTGTTCTCAAATGATTCCATCATTGTTCGACCAGGTTCAGCCTCCAGCTGCTTCTCTTGAGCAGCCCTAAAAAGTTCATTCACTTGATTCTTAGCATTTGCAATAGTCCCAAAGATCCTGGTCATTGTGGCTTTATCAGCAATGGTATCACCAATTCCTATGCTAAACGCGTTCTGCAAAAGCCAATAATTGACAAGCCATTGTGTGTGTCCCAAAAATTTGCGAGCTGCATCTGGGCCCACCTCTTCCCTGAAACAATTTATAAAAATCAAGAAAGAACAGTGATGATTTTACCATGGGTTTGACATCCATAAGTTTCAAAAGGACTTTATGAATATTTGTGTCAAGTTCAGAGAGTGAGCTAAAAGATTTAAAGTGATATGTAATTAACAAATTGCAACAAATAAAAGAATCAAATGGAAATGACCCAGCATTTTTGTTTATTTTAAACAAGGAAAATCATACCCCTTGGGCCTCATAAGTGCTTCACGACATCCAAAAACTTTTTACAGAATGTAATTATGAAGCATTAACTTCTCAATGTTCTCATGCACCATTTGTCATGTCAACAACAAAAAAATAGGATTCAACAAGATAAGACTAAGTATCACTGTTTCTGATTATGTAGCCATTAATTGCTGCAATGATCAGAATAGAATAATCAAAGAACATACCAGATAACATGGATAAGACTCCCAGTGGATGTCCCAAGTGTTTTCTTGCATAGAGTGCCAGAAAGTAACTCTCCTTTCTCTATCCGTACTTGTGTATCTCCGGGAGTAATAAATCCCTTTTCAGTTTCTTGATGCCATGCTGAATACCTCAACAGATTTATCTGCCTTGGTATAATTAAATTAAAAACTTGTTTTCCAGTCCAAAGAGGCCTAGGTTTGAGAATTGCTGGAGCAGGTACTTTGCCATCAAAATCCTCCCACCACATAAGAATATTCATAAAAACATCCTGCATATAGAGCAATTAATTGTAAGGGGTAAATAATTGCTGATGTACTGCTTAAAGAGAAGTAAAGCATCAGAAGATACTTTTTCAATAAATGTATCTCTCTTGGTAATTTTCCGGCACCCTAAAAGCGTATCCTGCACAATTCCCATTACAGGCCGATTTGATTGAGGCGACACAATGCATTTTGGAACCATCATCAGTTCCAGAACTTCGGCTCTAGTTTCAAATGACTGGGGAACATGCATGTTCATTTCATCCCCATCAAAATCAGCATTGTAGGGCGATGTAACAGACAGATTCAGGCGAAAAGTTGAATAAGGCATAATCTTGATCCTATGCCCCATTATGGACATTTTATGAAGACTCGGTTGCCTATTGAAAAGAACAAAGTCTCCATCATTTAAGTGGCGCTCCACCTGTTCAAAAATAGTATAAATGAGGTAAATAAAAGTATCCTTATCCTAAATCATACTACTCGTACAAGATGAATCCTCACTTTATATCCGAGTTCTAGATGCATATCACTGCTTTTCTTCAAATACCGCAGATCAAGCCTCTGCCCATCATCCCTAATAATATACTTTGCACCAGTTTTCCCAGGAGGAGGATGAGGTCCATATTCCACGAGCTCCTTCAACCTGTTAATTAAATCGACTTCTAGTTAATAAAAACTCTAAAATATACAAGCAAGTCAAATGCTTAACTAAAAAAACACCTTTCAATGTTATATGGAGTCACAGTTTCTGGATATGTGAGATTTAAAGCAATACTCCATGGTACACCCAATTGATCAATGTTGATTGTTGGGTCAGGAGTAATCACAGTCCGAGCAGAAAAATCTACTCTCTTGCCCATCAAGTTACCTCTGATCCTACCTTCTTTTGCCTTAAGCCTGCTACATATTGATTTGATAGGCCGTCCGGACCTTTGGGTAGCCTTGAACCACCGTACTTCATTGGTTAGATGATACTCAAGAGCTTTATACATAATGTCAATAAACATAAACAAATTACCCTTGGTTGTCCTGGTAATTCATTATCAAAGTACGTAGCTACATGGAACTGCAGCAACTGAGCAAACTCAGATATAATGTGTGCTGGAGCCCCATTTCGCTCCTGCCTCTTCAAGTTTTCATTGTGTCTGATGATCATTGCCAGTTGATGTGTTAAATCATCCTGTATTAAGAGATTAAAAATCAGTCAACCACGACTTAAAAGCAGCAACACCAAGTACGAGCATACCATTACTTCATCAATTTTCATATAATAGAACCTGACATACTTACTTGACCCAGAATACATACCAAATGTAGTCTAACAATTCATGGTATTCGAAGCTAATAAAAATTGTAGATGAATAGGCGAGGCATGCCTCACTCCTAGAAGAAGTATCCATCATCACAGAAGGTCTGACTGGAGGAGGAGGAATCGGGAGAACTTGAAGAATCATCCAGTCCGGGCGAGCATATTTTGGATTCAACCCCAATAATTGGCAATCTTCATCAGTAATTCTTTTCAGAATGCTAAGAACCTAATACGAAAAGCAATTGCAAATTATTAGTAGCAAGAACCATCATAACACGTACTTCAGAAGATGTATACGATCCTTATTATCTTGAGAATTGTGGTTTATGATACCTTCTCAGCAGAGAGAAGCTGTTTACGCTCAACTGGCTCAGGCATCTGCTCCGGATCATCATTTTTCTTCTTTTGAAGCTTGTATTCAGCAACCATCTTCATCCCATCGATAGAGATCTTTGGTTGCTGAGCACCACATCCACCCCTACTTTTCTTCACAGGTTCTTCAGAATCCTGACCTTGCACATCAATTTCGTCGCCTCCCTCACACTTGGTTTTGTTTTTACAAGCATCTAATATCTTTTTTAGTCTACTTTTGGGGCTCCTTATTCTCAAAGCTTGCTTGAACTTTGGATCCTCCTATGAAAGATAAAAAAAGGAAATGATCAATGGTCCAAGAAAATGTATTGCTCATAAATTTGAGTGTATTGTTATTTCAGGATTAATTGCACTCATTCAAGGCATACAATGCATCCATAAAAGGAACAACAGACGACAGATTTCAATTTTAAAAAAATATGAAGGAGAGACCAGATAAACTCCAGGCATACATTAATCCATCAAAACTGCAAGTTAACCATATTTTAAGATTCCAAAAATCAAAATATAAAGAAATAAATCGAATATGAATGTGTAGCATTAACATTTAATTTTACGTGTAGCATAATTGAATTGATAAGAAACAAAAATTATCCAATGATAATGCAACTCGCCTGGCAATTACAAATCAAGTACGAAACAAATTCCACGTGCAAGTATTCATATATAAATGCAATTAGACTGCACGACACGGTTCCAAATTGGATGCCCTTGATCAAGCACGAATAGCCTGCCTACCATGAGCTGTAGAGCTACAACAAAGAGTATGACAACTCCGAAAAAAGTCCCTCTTAAGATTTTCTAACTACCAACTACGGCACTAAATATATATCATCAGCTAAGATTTGTAGAAACATCATACTGAAAAGGAACCCAATGTTGAAAAAACAACATAATCCCTCCCAGATTACCAAATTACTAACACTGGCACTAATATACCTCATCTGCCAAGATTTTTGAGCAATTGAAGCAAACGCAACGGAGAATACTAAGCACGGTCTTTATGAAACCAATATGAAACATCGGCTTAGCCAGTTCTAGGTGACCAAAGTGACCGGGGCAGTCAGCCATGTTGGCCATACAAGTTTCGCACTTCATCTTCCGGTCAATTGTGCCGAGCCGCGGGTCGCTCAATCCCCCGATCTTTGGCTTACCCCTCTCGGTCGTTTCACTGTGCTCTATATGCACAACCGACATTTGTCGCTACAAAAACAAATTCACAGCATCATTCACTGACACAAACCAAAACCCTAACCAGTAGTGAACCGAACAAGAAATAGTAAGAATTACAATCTCATCGGGACTGAGTATGCCAAATTGGACGACGCGGACTTTGGCGACCTCCGCTGGAGAAAATGGGAATCGCAGATCCATGCAGGCGGTGTTAACGAAATCTAGGGTTTCTGGATACGATTAAGAAACCTTGGGTTACAAATAGATTTCTTGCAAAGAATTTATTTCAATTTCTTCCTCTTGGGGGTAATTTCAGTTGTCAAATGTTTCGGTTGGCCGTTTATGTTTCTGAATTTTTTTCAAGAAACAGTGTTTCGGCTGCGCTCCTTCAGAAGGAGGAGGCTGTGATCGAAATCGATTGCTCAGCGTATGGAGGGGTATTTATAGATGGAAGTCACCGCCATAGGCTTTGAGATTTGGTATGTTTGGTTACGAATGTATTTCTAACCCAGCATCCCCTTAATTATTTGTGTTCCAATTTTAACCCTAATTCATTTTCATAAAAAAAATGATAGATTCTTATTTTAATAGACTCACCACCACAAAAATAGCCCAATCATGTTACTTTGTTGGCCCAAAGTCATAACTCTTAATGAAATACCCATTGCATTAAGCCCAAATAATATATGAAACAAATATTTCGGCCCGTTTAATTAATATACGTATAACTAGAAAAGATAAACAACGTCTGCTCGGCAACATTGTAATACATATCATGTTGTCTATTTTTTAAAAAAGAAATTGGAAAGAGAAAATATCACCATTTTCTGTTCCCACCTTAAAATAAATCTTAAAAAATAATAAAAATTTTATTTATTCAATACTCTTAATTTTAAACTCTTCTTTGTTTTTACATCCTTTTCTATTAAGTATGAAGACAAAACTTATATTTCATGAATTAATTATTAATATATCTATATTTTAATCTTCAATTGTTATTAAATATTTGTTTGTAATTAAAATTGAAGATGAAAAGAGCCTATTGTTTCATTGAATCAAGTTAATATATTTAAGAGGTGGTCTCCTGTGTCCCGGTGTCATGGAAATACAAAAATAAAATATTAATTAATGGCAAAAACTAATACTTATGTATTTCTATTGGGGCATGGTATGTTCCCAGGACACACAAGTTTTTGTCAATATTTAATTGTGTACTTCCTCAGTCTGAATTTCATTTGTTTTTGGGCACTGAGATTAAGAAATATTGTTATTTAATGTGTAGTGGATAGTTGTATTAATGGAGGTATGAGTCTCATTTTCTAGTTGTATTAGTGTGTGTATAAAAAAGTAAATGAGACCCTTAGATGCGGACGCCCAAAATAGAAAAATGATACCCTTGAAAGCAGATGGAGGAAGTATATTAATAATAAAATGTATTTCTTACTAGAGTATTTTTTATAAGTTAGGGACGTAATGTAAACTATAATTCACTAAGCCCCTATAACCAGTGCATACTTAAACATTAACATTTAAAATAATTTCAACCTACATAAATTAGTGTGAGGCCTACCTCAACAAAAATGTAAAAATTCACATGTCAAAATTAAAATGTACTCCCTCCTTCCACTTTTAAGGGTATCATTTTCCATTTTGGGCGTTCGTCCCTAAGGGTCTCATTTCATTTTTTATCTACACACACCCACTAATACAACTAAAAAATAGGATCCACAACTCCATTTAACTATCCACTACACATTATATAACAATACTTTTTAATTTTCGTGCCCAAAAGTAAATGGCACCCTTGAATCTGGACGGAGGGAGTAATATTTTTTATTTAGATGAATAATAGTTTATCTATTTAAAGAATAATTTTCATATAATAAAGAGTAATTAGTGGATGCAATAAAAATAAATAAAATCTTTAAAAGAATAATAATTTATCTCTTTAAAAAATAAATTTTTATATTAAAAAATAATCTGTAAATAAGGGTGTTTGTGGGTGTATTCTCACATGTGTCTCCATTTAAATATTCCCTTCATCCCGATCAAACAGCACTATTTGTTTTTGCACGTAGATTAAGGAGTTATTATTTTATGTAAAGTGGGTAGGCGTATTAGAGAGATGTGATGGATAGTGGTAGGCCATTGGTGTGCCTTTTTATTAAAAGAGAAAAATTGTGCAATTTGAACGGGACACCCAATATAATAAAATAATGTTATTTGAACGGGATGAGGGAGTACTTATTATCAATCTACCACATTCTTTGATTATTTAAATATATAAAGGATATAAATTAGTTTTTGTGTGCCCCTCAAAGGGTGAACAAATCTTGATGATTTTGAAATAAATAATAAAAGGAAATGTGTTATTTTTCCAACTTTCTACTCCTAATGATTTGTTGTTGAAGTGTATACACATTGGGGATGAGATTTGATTCTTGTTACACATAAGGAATTCAAGCAATGTGTCACTCTCTTTCAAAAAGATTCAATGATGGGAAGAGATCTACAAAGTTATGGTAGAGATGCAGTGAAGTGAAAGAGTAGAAGATACATCTGTATTTTCAAGAAATATTAGGCACACTTCCTTAATTTCCACATGCCTCCTACTATTCTCTGGTCGGTCATTCTTTATTTTTTCTCGACTATTTTACTCATCATTTTAAATTCCTTCTCACCCCCTTTAATTCTATTATCTAGATATATTATTTTTTGTGAAAGGAATATTTATTCAACGAGTGAATATAACATAGAGTTTTTCAATTTAATATGGAAAAAGCTCCCGGACAGTTCCGTATCCCCATTTGAACATAACTCTTCCCCTCCTTATTCTATTTAAACTTATGTATTGATAGGAAATTTAAATTGTAAAGGGACACAGAAATTGTAAAGGGACACGGATCTAAATCCTTGTGTCCAGAAGCACAAGAGACTCAGTCATTTTATATCTTCCGTTTAATTTGGGATCTGAATAATTTTATTATTATTAATTAGAGGTTATAAAATTGTTTACGAAAATGTAATTATATAACTATATTAAACCTCACATATTTAATATGTTTTTAAGATTTTTCAAAATAATACATTATTAGCATTAAAATAACATTCAATATGTGACAAATTTATATGATTATTATAAAATTAAATTAGTTAATTTTATAATTTCAAACATTATAATTTAATATAATTCACAATTAATTCTAACTTCCAGATTTATAGTTCACCTATTTTTATTCCTTTATTGTATTATTATAAACACTCATTATATAAAGTGCAACTTAAGATTTAACTCAATAAGTAACATCTGCTCTTCATCCATTACATTTTGATGAAATATTTTGTATACTTATAATAATTTTATGGTACTTCCCTCCATCTTAATCACAATTCTTAATCAACCTCTAAATGGTCCCCTTGGAATTTTGTGGCTCTAATTTTGTCTTCATAGAATTAGTGACATCTAAACATTAATAATATATATATATATAAATTTAAATTGGTTGCGTTCTATTTGAAAGTTCCGAAATGTAGTACTACAACTATATGGTTTCTTTAAATCACTATTTCATCTCAAATCATAAGATTCTAAAAAATAATAAAAATAATAATATATAACATAGATTTTGGAACTATTTATAGTCAAATATTTATCATTCGCCAAGTAAAATTTATCATTTTACTAAGTAAAACTAATTTCATAATTTAAAAATTAAAATGTTATTTATTTTTTTGAAAAATATTTCATATAAGTAATATTAAAAAAAAGTTATGAAAAATATCAAGTACTTAAATAGAATCGAATACAATTTCGTAGTAAGATTCATACAAAATTTTGTTACTAATTAAAGCCTACCTTCATGACGTCTTTGTAAGCCACGCATGAAAGAAGTCGGCATATACTTCAATTAATTTCACGTCTAATTATATGTATTCCGTCCATAATTCCACCATATTTATGTATTTTAAAAAAATGTAAATTCACCCCTTAATAATATACTAATAAGACAAAGTTTCATATATTACGATGTCTATGTGGGATAGATGGAGCTATTTTAATGTAATTGTTATATAGATAAATTATAACATTATAAAATTATATTTTAATACATTATTTATCATATTTAAAAAAATTTATTAGTATTTCAAAAGAAGTATATATCTCATGAATGTTTCCATGCAGAACATTTGTGGTCTCCACTCTTTAGGCAATTATAATTATACTCTTAAAATTAATATTGATGGTAAATAGTTAAACAGTGATCTATTTCTACAAGTCACTTGAGGCACAAAATTCTCTCTATAAGTCATTTAAGACAAATAATTGTAACATCATTTAAGCAATAAGTTCTCTCTATAAATTACTTGAAAATGGCAATAAGTTCTCTCTATAAATCACTTGAAGATGTCAAGCCATTTGACTTATAAACTGTAAACTTTGTGTAAGTCACTTAAGACATCCTTGTAAGCACAGTCAAACACTAAGTTCTTGTATTACTTGAAGATGTTAACCCACTTGTCTTATAAGCAACAACTCTCTATAAATCACTTAGGACATGTCTCTACAAGTGCACTCAAATAATAAGTCATTTCTATAAGTTACTTGAAGATATTAAGCTACTTGACTTATTAAAAATAAGTTATATTTATAAGTCATTTGAGACGCATTTTTGTAAGTGCAGTCAAACAATAAGTCATCTATATAAATAATTTAAGAAATATCTTACAATTTACCTCTTCCATCAATCCTTATAGCAATGGTGGGGGTCTAAAGGCGAGATCCATCATTTTGAAAGAGTAAAAGAGTGTTTAGTTCACATTTCGTTGATAATACTTAATGGGCCCTTAAAATTTTGTTAAAAATAAAAGTAATTTAATACTAAAGGCACCCGAGCACTTAAAAAATATATAATAAAAAGACTATGTTGACCTTACTCAAAACCTAAAAATTAATCTTGTAAATCAATTTTCTTTACACACCCGACAATGTCCATGGCGGAGGAAAACGCTCGCATGATTGCAGTTGTCGCTGCGCGTTGCTTCCAACTATTCTTGGATTTACATGAAGAATCGGAGATGAATCCCAAAAGGACACCGCAGTAGACAGGAGCGGATCCAGTATAGGTACAGCTACAGCTGTACCCCCAAAATGAAAAATAATACTTATATATATTACATATAGAAACTAATATACATAATAGCTTAGTGGTTAGCACCTGTAGTACAGTAGTTGAAGTTGAGAGTTCAAACCATGAGGATCCATTTTCCCTTTTATTTTATTTTATTTATATTATTATTATTTCTACAACTTTATATATTATTTACCATTTCTTTATTTATTCCTTTTTAAATTTACATTATTCCCACAATTTTAGTTTATAATTTATTCATTTCTTTATTTATATTTATATTATTTTTTTTGTATTCTCTATTTTTTTTAATACATCATATGTTTGATTCTCTAATGTTATCCTATACCTTTTCTTTTTATTTTATTTTTAAACCTTGGTGTTTTTTTCTTACTTTACTCATATATACACACAATATATTAATATTCATATTTTATAAAAGCATTCATATTTTCATTATTCACTTATTACTTAAATTATTAATTGTAACATAAATATATACATTCAATTCATTACTTTTTTTTAAATATATACTATAAATGCATGATAATAATACGTTAAATTTCTTTTTATAAAAGAAAATTAAATGGTGTCAACAATAATTAAATTTCTGCATTTTAATTTATTTATATATAATTTTAAATTTTAAATAAATAATATTTTATAATTACATGTCAACTGTACCCCAAAAAATTATTTTCTGGATCCGCCCCAGTAGAAATATAATTTCTTCTATTTTTAAAACAACACACAATCTATCCATGTCAGATTTATAATTAGTGATATGGCGGGAAACGAAGAAATGGCGATGTATAGAAATGAGAGAGAATAGAGTATTTTAATGATCTTAAATTGGGTTTGAGTGATGACTTCTTAAATTAATAATAAAATTTCATCAACTAAAGATTTAATTGAATTCATAGTGATTAATAATGAAACTGATATTGTAGAGGATTGGATAAAATTGAAAGTTGCTCCTGATGTCCATTGGCGAGGAGATTATTTATGTTATCTGGAATTGAAGTTTCAGAAATCAATTAATGGCAGAATAACTGATGGGTTAGGAAGAAGAAGTAGGGGGTGGTTCAATTTTAGATTTATTTTGATTTAGGGTTATTTTTGTCTTTTTAAATTATTAAATTTAAAATATCGGGTGCCCTCAGTAGAGTATCGGGTGGCAATAGCGCCGCTCTAAAAGTTTTATGCACTAATTACATTTAATCAGTTTTAATTTTCTCTAAGCTCGTTACTTAAAATCAATGGACCGGTGAATTACAACATAGGAAATATATGAATTTCAACATGAAACTAATAAAAAATTAAAGTAATTATGATACTCATTTCTTATTTATAATATTTTTAAATTTTATTAATCCACCAAATAATTTAAATTAACTAAACACTCTAATACACAGGATGAGTGACATATATCTTTATTTTACAAGTTTGTTTTGCTTAAGCAAAACTTCTGATTTTTTGTATGCATTTATTGTGGATTAGCAATTTTTCCTTTTTAACAAAACACTAAGTCACGTCTTTACTAAATGCGTTACATTACATCTAAGAAAATTACAGGCAGTTTCTAGAAACTAACACTAAAAACATGTAAAAGATTTATTTTCTAATTTGGTTGGAGATATTCTCTAATAACCAAAAATATCTTAAAATTTAGTATCATTTTAAAATTAAGGGTAAATAAAACTTCCTCGAGATTTGTCCAAATTACTAAATAAATTCCGTGGTTTGAAAATTTATCAATTATCCAATTTAAAAAATATTTAAAAAAAATAGTGATATTTAAAAATACAATGTGAAATATATGAGTCTTGAAGTCATTTTCATCCTTCTTTATTTTAAGAAAAATGTATTTTTATTAATGTTCAAATAAAAAACAAGTTTAAATGGGTAATTGATAATTTTTCAAACTACGAGATTTATTTGATAGTTTAGAGAAACCTAAGGGGTTTTGGTAATTTATATTAAAATCAATAGCAAGCGAAATATAGTACATAGAGAGAGTTAGAGTATGTTAAAATAAATGTTTATGTTTTCAAAAGTGAGAAAAATGCAACATATAACATAAGTTGGGTATATACACCCAAAGAGAGTTTAAAAATTGTACAAGGAAACACAAGAGAGACTATACTCTGAACTTGATCAACACAAATGGGATTTTTTCACAATTTTAAGTATTTATTTCGTTTACTGCCAAACAAAATTAATATCCGTCCATTACCCACAGAACAAGATGAAAATGAAATAAACATTGATCATGTGTGTTCCAACTAAAAAAAATCCTAAGTTATCCCATGAATAAGTTAAATATTAACTTTTATTAATATACCAATTTATACTCACTCCCTTTTATGCAAATAGTTATGTGAGATTGTTTCATATAAATACAATTTTATTAGATAAATAAAAAATAATAATATTTTAATAAAAAGTAATACTCGAATTAATGAAAATTATCGTAATGTAATTAATCATTTTATGAACAATTTATCCTATAAATAAAAAGTGTTAAAATTTCTAATGAATAGTGATAATTATTTGAGAAAAAACAAATGTTCATGTGCACCCCGTGCACGAATTCAAATTCATGCACTCACGGTTAAAACTTATATACTATGGTGATATTTGTCAAGGGTTTTGGGAAATTTGAAAAACATGAATAGTAATATTATGTTTGTTTTGAGTTTTTGATATGGTAGATTTTAATTTTATGTCAAATCAATATTTAAGAATGTATTAATTTATGTAAAAAAAATGAAAGAGGAGAGATAAAGAGAAAATGTGTATTAATTGAGGAGGGTGAATGTACATAAATATATATAAGGGTGATTTTTTTAGTAATTTATATAACTGAAAAAGATGAGAAAGATGTGAGATAAAAGAGAAAAGTGTATTAATTTAAGAGAGAATATATATATATATATATATATATATATATATATATATATATATATATATATATATATATATATATATATATATATATATATATATATATATTAGGTATATATAGAGGTGAATTTTAAAACCTAAGTGTGAAGTTTGAATTCCAATTCGGGGTTTCATACCCTGAAACAAACATCCCCTAAAAGGAATAAAGGGAAAGTTTTGGGCGAGACTATCTCACGTAGGGATGACAATGGGTAGGGTAGGGTACGGGTATGACAAATCCACATACTACCCTATACCCTACCTACCCATATCCTACCATTTTCCCCTAAAATAGAGCTTCGAGTAGGGTACGGGTATACCCATCGGGTATACGGATAATCCGCGGGTAAACGGATACCCGCAATCTTAGTAGATTTTGCGGATAATCCGCGGATACCCGAATTCACCCGAATATACCCGACCCGACACAACTTTTTTTTAAAACTATAATCCACCAAAAAATAATTATAATACATAAATGAATAACCTAAAATAAAATATGCAAATTAGAAAACAAAATCAACAACAATAACATTTAAGTCTGTTAACAAAAAAAATCATAAATTCATAGTTAATCAAATAAAATTATAAAACAAACATCATATTCCAACAATTGCTTTCAAGTCCTTGGTTTAAGTATGAAAACTTCAAAGTCTTACATCTCCTTTTTGCCACCAAGATATTTTAATTCGAATATCATTTTTTTTGTTAAAATATTAAAAAATAATTATAATTCTTAAAAATAACTATAAATAACACATTATTATAACATAGAACAAAATTTATTATAATTCTTAAAAATTATTTATATTTATATCAGGACAATAATATAAATTTTAATTAAAAATATTAAACATATTATAATAAATACATCATAAATTTTTCATCAACAATATTATTGTACTAAAAGAAATATTGGATTTAGACCTTTAATTAAATATATAATACTATTATATATATATATATATATATATATATTTACATTCGGGTAATTTTTGGATCGGGTACGGGTAAATTATAAGGGAACCCGTACCCTACCCTTACCCGCACAGTTTTCCTTCGAGTTCGGGTACTACCGGACCCATTACCCGATTTTACCCGACTTTTCTATACTCGCTATGCGGGTACCCGTCGGGTAACCCGACCCGACGGGTAAAATTGTCATCCCTAGTCTCACGGTGAGATCATTTCACACTTCCATAATTACTTTATCTCTCTTTTTATCATTTTTCTTTTAAATTTATCACTTTTAATTTATAGTATCATAAATTGTTTATAAAATAGTTTACTACATTTTTATCACTTCTTATTAATTAATTATCATTCTCTATTAAAATTATACAATTTTTTATCTGTCTCACGAAAAATTTTACCCTGAATAAAAACATGGAGTATACATTATTGAATAGTAAGAATTTATTTACTTTGTTAATAAATTTCCTATTATTTTTTTTATTATAAATTGAATATTCAAAAGTTACACATCTCTTAAGCAGCATATAGGATATCAACCCTTAAAAAGAAAAAAAAAGTACTTATTCCGAGCAAGCAAGTGTTGCACATATTATAAGTACTCTCACTTAAAGGTCCTCATTTTACTATATTGGGCGTTTCATTCAAATGTCCTTATTTTCTACTTTTAGTAAAAAAATACTACATGTGACCCACCACTCACTACTAATACAATTACCCACTATATATAAAATAATAATACTCCTTAATCTACGCACAAAAAGAAGTAACCAGTAATGTTTAGGCGGGATGGAGGGAGTATTATTTTGTAATCCATATCATATGTAAGTATGCCTGTAATTGTTGAAGAGAATTGAGTCGAAGAGTTCCCTAAAAAAAGGAAAGAACGGTATTTGTTGATCAACGCGTGTCCTGAGGCGTGAAAGTCACGTGGCTGGTCGGAAGGAAGGAAGCCCACAATCCTTGCAGTTGCAGTCAAACTCTTCTCTTCTCTTCTCCATTATCTCATCTACGCTATATATAATGTTGACATCGTTTCAGCTTTGACATTCTTTCAAGACTTCTTTTATATTTAATAATATTTGTATATTTAAATTTTTAATGGATTTCCACCAAAATATATTGTATGAAAGTATCATTTTTCTCTGAAAAGTGAGATGCTATTTTTATAACACGTATAGGAGCAATGATAACAACACAACCCTCCAAATTCAGACATATTGAGTTTATTATTAATGCTGTATTTTCAATTGAAACAATTGGATTTTTATTTTTAGCATCATGAATTTTAAAATGGTATTATAATTTAAAATATAATTGTAATAATTTACCCTGTTGAATAACTGATAACTCCTAATTCAATTTGAAATAAAGATTAATTAAATTAAACGGAAATACTAAAAAATGCTATTGTATGGTACAATATTAATATTGAATACTATATATATAGTCTTCGAATCGGAAAAAAATTGCTTGCTAAAAGATGTTATGTCACTATCGATTATAGCCTATCTAAAAAAACGTTTTTTAATATGTTACTACGTCACACATGAACCCTATTGAATAGCTATATAACAAATAAAATAAAATAAAATAAAATAAAATCTACTAGTAGTAATTTTTATTGAAACTTCTAATGCACTATGAATCCCAATTGGTTGTCCCACAAATCTACATCCAATGAAAATCTAATCTAATATAATCAAAATCAAACTAATGTCTACATCACCGTCCGAAGTTCCCCACCCCGATTCGGATCTCCCGTTACATTTTGGTGTTATATCTCCTGTTACAAACCGTTGAATAATTGAAACGTAGGATAAACTATTTTATACCCTAACAATCAACCCTAAGGGAAAAGGTTGAGATTTTTCTCTCTGTATGCGTGTCACTCATCTAACATGTGTAATAAGAGATGTAACACCAAAATATAACAGGACATCTAAGTTCCCCACCACCCCCCCTCCCTGACTGATCCTACCATACTATAAATTCACATATATTTCAAAACAACAAATTGAAACTAAAAAGTAATTATAACATATATAATTAAATATTTACTCCAGTTTCAATTTCTTGCCACTTCACCACATATCATACACACATATCCCCTGTCTTACAAAATTAACAATGAAGCTCGCCACCGGAATGGTAAAGCCGTACAATATGTTCTCATCCAAGTCTAACCACGGCGCCACCGTCTTGCGGCCACCGGAGAAATCTACCACCTCCAATGTCGTTAAAGTGAAATCCATTAAAACGGCGTGGCAACAATTTCCCACGAATCACGATTCCAGCCAATGTCTTGCTTCCACCGCAGCCAAACTCCGCGACAAGTGGAAGGAGTTCCAGGGAATCAAAAACTGGGAGGGACTACTCGACCCGCTGGATGATGGTCTGCGGGACGAGATCCTCCGGTACGGAGGATTCGTTGAAGCAGCTTATCGCTGCTTCAACTTTGACACATCGTCACCAACTTATGCCAAGTGCATGTATTCAAAAAAGTCAATGTTGACGAAAGATAAGACGGATAAAAAGAGATATAAAGTCACTAAAAATTTACACGCCACGTGCGGGATCCAGCTGCCCGATTGGATCGAGAGACTGCCCAGCTGGGTGTCCAATCGGTGCAGCTGGATCGGGTACGTGGCGGTATGTGAGGACAGGGAAGAAATCGCGAAGCTCGGGAGACGTGACGTGGTGATAGCGTATCGAGGGACCGCCACGTGTATGGAGTGGCTGGAGAACTTACGAGCTACGCTGACGTGTCTCCCCGATGACATGTCACCCGACAGCTGTCGTTCGATGGTGCAAAGCGGGTTTTTGAGCTTGTACACGTCACGCAGTGAGAATTGCCCGAGCCTGAGGGAGTTGATCAGAGAAGAGATGAACAAAATCCTGCAGAAATACGCGGACGAGCCGTTAAGTATAACGGTAACGGGGCACAGCCTCGGGGCGGCGCTGGCGACGCTGACGGCGCACGACATTACGACGACGTTTAAGCATGCGCCGTTAGTAACGGTGGTGTCGTTTGGAGGGCCGAGAGTAGGGAATAGAAGCTTCCGATGCCAGCTGGAGAAGAGTGGAACAAAAGTGCTGAGAATAGTGAACTCCGACGATCCGATAACGAAGGTGCCTGGATTCGTCGTAGACGAAAATAACCTGCAGTCGTCGAGAGAAGGCCTGGAAAAGCCCGCGGGCCTGTCGAGCTGGCTGCAGAGACACGTGGGAGACACGCATTGGTCGTACGCGGAGATAGGGAAAGAGCTGAGGCTGAGTAGCAAGCATCTCAGCAACGGGAATGTCGCCACGTGTCACGATCTAAAGACGTATCTGCACTTGGTAGACAACTTCGTGAGCTCCAATTGTCCCATTAGAGAAACTGCTAAAAGAGTGTTTCACATGCAAGGAAGAATTAATTAATATCTATGGTTGTTAATTAACTGTAAATATGACTAATTCCACTACTTCCAGATACAAATATTATCGTATCTACCTCATTCCCTTCTCTTAATAAATTACTAAATTTACAAGTAAAGATTAAAATTACGAGATAAAATAATATTCACAGGCGCACAACGTTCCATGGATGTAGTTTGCCATATTCAATATTGACGATTATATTGCAGAATTAATTAGTGTTAAACGTTAACTGCTATTTATACATATTTAAAACTTGTTCAAGCTTGTCATAGATTTAATTTTAGTTATGATCAAGTTTGATTCCATGTTAATTGTGTAATAGGATAGTTATATATTGAATACTAGTATATAAATATAATATTTTTTTCAAAATAATATGTTATTTAATAAATATAAAATAAATTATATATTTTGATTATTTATGCCAGTACATTATTCATATTATATTAAATGAATTATATAAAACTAAAATTAATATTATGGAATATATTTTTTTAAAGAGTAATTAATATTATTACATTATTTCTTAATTTATTATATACTTAATTTAATTATTTTAACTAATATTTTTAAAATTTTATTTTGACTTTAAATAAAATATAAATCAATAAAATATTAATTTACACACTTTATTTTGATAAAATATAGATTATTTCCTTTTATTTCGGATTTAATAAAACTAACAACCCATTTATTTAGTATATGTTTTAAATTGCTTAATTTAATATCTATTTTATAATGTAGAATAAAGAAATTAATATATTTAATTAGCAATGCTTCACACTTAGAAATATGTCATAATTAAATGTAATTAAATGTTGATAAATATTAATTATTAATTAAAAAATAAATAAATAGAAAGAATTAAATAAAGACTAACCAATCAAAAAGCAACTCATATAAAAAAAAATTTAAGAATGCATCTAATATTGCCGCATATATTTTTGCAATAAATTATTTTAAGCAATTATTTCTCAATTATATATATTAAGATTTTCATCTAGTTCCTGTTACTCATTAAATGATTACTCATTAAATGAGTGACATCAAAGGAAATGATATAATTTTTATTAAATTTTACGTGTCAATCATCCAAAATTTTGCAACAGCAAATGTAACATCACCAAACCATCCGATCATATACATTATGCATCTCATGATACGTGATCTTTCGGTTTTTGTTAATTACACATCCATTTATTTTAAATCACGAATATGGAGTAAGGTTATCACCGGGCACCGACCATGCTAATGAAAAGATCACAGATTATTACGCACAAGTTAAATTAGTTTGTGGATATGCTAGATATAAGATAAGAATTTAAAAATGCATTTCTTGGTTCAATGGATTCGCTGAATTTTTATTTCGATCTTACATCTATCTACTAATCTTAAAATGTGCAATTTTTTATTAAATTGATTCCTTAAATAGGGAGTCTAAATATACGTTGCACTTTAACATGAGATTTCCTATAAGTGACATAAGAAAGAAAGACACCCAACATTATTTAACTTATAAGGTTAAACAGCTAACATATTATAATACTTAAACAATTAATATATTTTATAATTTATTAAAAAAAATTATAATATCCTTAAAAATTACATTTTCTTCAAAAATTTATGTGCTAAATTTAAGATTGAAATTTTATTAGGAAGTAATTATTAAATCCACCAAGTGAGTGAAGGAATAAGTACGAATTGTTATGTTTTCTGTAAATTAGGTTTACGATATAAATCATATGATTTCCTTTAATTTCCATCGTGAACTTGATTTATAGAATTGTTTGATAATTGTTGTTGCATGAATACACATGAAACAATTAATGAAGGCCATATGTGGAGTTTAAGTCTAGCTCCCATGCATCATGACTTTTGTATATAGTTACTGTCGTGTAAGGATTGACTAGTCAATTTCAATGCAATATTTGTTAGGACAAAAAAGGATGCAATAATAATAATCTAATAAATGCAAATTTGACTTTATAATGTGGTTATACTTTGATAGAAATCTCTTGAAATAGTCAGTGCATGCTAAATAAATTGGTTATTTCATGCTAATTCAATTCTCCTCCGTCCAAAGGTGTCCCCTACACCATAGTAGGCCGGAAAATAAACCTGCACTATCTCATTAATATATATATATATATATATATATATATATATATATATATATATATATATTACATGTGAGTTGATATAATAATTATATCAATAATAATTTGCACTAAACTTTACATATAAGAATATGAATAAAATTGATATATTCATGACACGAGTAAATTAAAGTATTATTATTATATTTTTAAAATTAATATAAAAATAAATAATATGGTTCAGTGATTTCACATAAATATTATCCATTTATTAATATAAGCTAAAGCTTATATTTTGAGGAAATACTTGTGAAACTGTAAGGTAATATCATTTTTATATTTTCTTAATTAGTTATCATTTTTATGAAAAAAATTATTATAATTTTTTATTAAAAATATAATCATTTTTTATTTATACTAGAAATTGTTAATGAAATAATTCACTACTAAATTTAATTTTCTATTGGAATAATTTCATACTCACTCCATCATGTCCTGGTAGTTACGTTTACTTTTTACACGTGAATTAAGGAGTATAGTATTTTAATGCATATTAAAGTGAAAGAATTAATATTTTAATGTATAATGATTAGTTGATTTAGTGTTTTAGGTGGATCCCACGAAAATATTTGAATTATTTATGTGGGTCCCATATATAAAAGTGAAAATATAACAACAATATAGAAAAAAAATATAACTATTAGAATGAGATTAAGGAGTACTTTTTAAAAAAACTTCTTTTTTAATCGAAAGACTTATCAATATTTATCTTGTCTGTTCCCATAACATAAAAATTACTTCTTCCATCCCAAGAATACATTCGCCTATTTTTGGGCACGGAGTTTAAGAAAAGTAATTTTTTGGTGGTGTGATGTAAGAAAGAGAAAGAGTATTTTGGGTAATTGAGTAGAATAAAGTGTATGATATAATTGACTTTGACTAAATTGTGTGTAAAAAGAAGGTGACATTTTTATAATATTGTAGTATTGTAAGGTTATTAATATTGTGTATTGTTTCCACTTTTAGGGGACGAATATATTCTTGGGACGGACCAAAATAGAAAGAACAAATGTATTTTGATTTCACAATTAATTAAAATAATAAAAGGTTAATGATTAGTGGTGGAGTCTACATGCCGTTATTCTTGTAATTATTTTGTCATCATTCCCCAAAATAAAAGGGGAAAAAGAAAGACTATTATTTTGATTGAAACAATTTATACATACATTTGACTAATGATTATATATACTGTTAATAACGAAGCCATCCCACTTTTAAAATCAATTTAAAATGATATGGATATCTTCATTTATTTTTTAATAATGAAACACATTTTTTTTCATTTTTGAGAGGATTACTACTAATACAAAAAAAACTCTTAATTACTATGAGATACAAACATATAAAAATATTACTAATAACTACAAAAATATATAGTGATATTCTAATATTACCCATACAATATGCTGCACATAAATATTGTATGCAGCAAAAGTTCGTGTACAGCAAAGTGTGTGCAGTAAAAAAAAGTGTGCAGCAAAAAGTGTGGTGGTCCGGTAGAGCTCTGGCGCTTTTCCGGCGGCCGGCCAACTGTCCGACAGTGCTCCGCCACCGTCATTTTTCCTGCGGCGACGGTGAGTTGGGGTTAGGATTTATGGTTTAAAAGTGTATGAGTTTAGGGTTATATTTGGTATTTTCCTTAAATATTTTGTATATGATAGTAGTTATTTTAAATCAATGTATCTAGTAGTAATTAGGGGTACAAAGTGTGTACCTATTAGTAATTTTTTTTAAATTTAATTATGACTTACAATTATACTTTTAAATTTTAAAATAAATTCTTGAAAATTGAGTAACAATAGTGGCAAAATAAATCATAAATTACAACGATAAAAATACAATTATGCTATTTAAATTAACTATAAACCTTAAAATTACATACTTCCTTCGGCCAATGCAAACGTAATCGCTTACTTTTTACATGTAAATTAAGGAGTATTATTATTAAATGTGTAGTGGGTAGTTGAAGTGCTCACTTTTACTTATTTACCCTTATTTTAAAATCTGATTTTTAAAATGGTTAATTACTCCAAAGAGTAATTAACCTTAAACCTGTACAAACATCAAATCCAACATTTCAATGAACTAATTGTGCCCAAAAAATCGTACAACACCTGGAAATTTTGGTGGCCTACACTTTAAAAAAAAATTGTACAAATGCTAAATTTCCTTTACATGTCCAATAATTAAAATTAAAAGTACAAATGTTAGGTACAAATTACATTTTGAATTCCCTCCTTAATCAACATTTCCCTCCATATCAATTTTTAATTCCCTCCAAAATATTTTTTAATTCCCTCCTAACTTACACCATAAATACATTAAAAACTGTAAAAAAAAATTCAGTTTCTTCCAACCAACAAATTGATGAAAAAAAATTTAAGTACCAATGAGCTTAATGTTATTGCTCAATTCATGTTGGTAGGTTTATCAAATGACAAAGTTTCACATGGCCGAATCACTCAAGCCACTTTTACATTTGGTATATCAAGAAAATTGTTAGAAGTGTATGGGCAAGAGCACAACAACAAATGGCAGCAGGTATGGCTATTCAGTTAGTGAATAGAAAACAACAGGGAGAGCATCCAAATTACAAGTATGATAAAGACAAGTTGGAAAGCATTGCGTTGAAGGAAAGAGGAACCTATAGAAGCATAGCAAAATAAATGAAGGTCACTAAGAGTATAGTCGGTTTTTTTGGGTTAAAAATGGCTGATGAAAGCACATACTAATGCAATCAAGCCAGCTGTGTTTGAGAAAAACAAGATAAGTCGAATGAAATTCTGTATAGATGCATTAGAGGTGATTAGAGAAGATAAAATTATTAAGTTTAAGAGCATGTCACAGACTGTACACATAGATGAGAAATGGTTCTTTCTCACAAGAGCATCAGAGAGATACTACTTAACTACGGAGGAACCGGAACCATATAGAGCATGTCAAAGCAAAAATTTCGTTATAAAGGTTATGTTTCTATGTGCAGTGGCCAGACCTGCATATGATTCTATGGGTGTGTGCATATTTGATGAAAAAATAGGTATTTTTCCATTTACTGAAAAAGTACCAGCAAAAAGGAATTCAAAAAACAGAGAGGCTGGTACAATTGAAACAAAGGCAATGTTGTCAGTCACAAAGATTGTGACAAAAAATGTATTGATCAATCAGGTAATTTCATTTAAAGCTGCATTTATTTATTTAATTGTGTAAACTCTCAGAGTGTGTTCATCATTGAGTTGTTAAACCTGAAATCACTCTCCTGAATAAGAATTATTGTAATAATCCTTATTGGTGACATTGATTTCAGGTGTTACCAGCTATAAAAGCTAAATGACCAGTTGGAGCAAGTAAGAAAATATTTATTCAATAAGATAATGCACCGCCTCATATAATGGACAATGACCCAGAATGGAGAGAGACTGCAAGCTCAGATGGATTCAAATTCCATCTAGTCTTTCAAACCCCTCAAAGTTCAGACACTAATGTTTTGGATTTGGGTTGGTTTAGGGCTTTTCAATCATTACAAGTGCAGACTGCAGCAGAAACAATAGATAATTTGTTAAATGCAGTTAACAAATCATATGAAGATTTGAGTCACACCAAACTCAATGCAGTTTTTATAACCCTACAAGGTTGTTTAAGGGAAATCCTGATTTTTAAGGGATCCAATAATTACAAGACACCTCACATGGGAAAGGAAGCATTATTAAGAGCTGGAAATCTTCCAACTGATCTAGAGATGCATCATGATTTGATAGAGGAAAGTATTAATTATCTTATCCAGAAGAATGAAATGGCTGGGTTGGATGAGCTCATTGAAAGTTTAGGGGGGGATGAGCTATTATGGTTGTGTTTTGGTTTTGAGTTTTGGGTATCTTGCATCTAGATCAATGGATAGGTTGTGGGGGGTTTTGTGCACATATTAGTATGCATATGTGTAGGCACTTCTTAAGGGATGTTTTGTAGCTGAAGAAGTCATTGTTTACAGCTAAAACAACTCTTTTTAGGAGTTGTTTAAGTAGTAAACATTGCTATGTATGACTGAAATATTTGTAAATGTGTTAATCTATTTACAGATTACACAAACATCACTTTCAGAATACTATCATCATTGAGTGTATGTGAAAATGTCTCCTAAATGCATAATTGGTGATATGTCAATGTATGCAGTCTCCTTAATTATGCATGGTGACAAAAACAACATAATTGGTCACTTAACAAAGTATGCAGTGTCCACAATCATGCATGATGACAAATTCATCATTCTCATACAGTTTCAGCCCACAAAAATAGGGTTATTTAATCAAAACACCAACAAATTCAGCAATCAAATCATAATTGGATGCAGTTTCAGCAATCAAAGCATCAGAGATCATAGAACCCTCAATGACAGTACCACCAATCTACCAATTCATCAATCATATAATCATCAAACACAGGTAATCCGCCAATTCCTAAAATGAATTTATTCAGTTTCACTCTCAGAGAGATCTCATCATAGAGTGTTTGTGAAAATGTCTCCTAAATGCATAATTGGTGACATGTCAATGTATGCAGCCTCCTTAATTATGCATGGTGACAAATTCAAGATAATTGGTGAGTTAACAAAGTACGCAGTGTCCACAATCATGCATGATGACAAATTCATCACCTTCATACAGTTTCAGCCCACAAAAATAGGGTTATATAATCAAAGAACCAACAAATTCAGCAATCAAAGCATCATTGGATGCAATTTTAACAATCATAGCATCAGATATCATAGAACCCTTAATGATAGTACCACCAATCCACTAATTCATCAATCATATAATCATCCAACACAGGTATCCGTCAATCCCTAAACTGAATGTACTCAGTTTCACTCTCAGAGAAATCTCATCATAGAATGTTTGATAAATTATCTCCTAAATGCATAATTGGTGACAAACGATGTATGTTGTCTCAAGAATTAAGCATGGTGACAAATTTAACATGCTAAAACCATTTAACCCACATAATAATCATCACATCAGTTTATGAACTCATAATCCCACATATGAGCAACTAATAGATTAGGGTTTATACCTCAGAGTATTCGGGCAGTTTCAAGGCCGCAGGGCATAAGATCTTTAGCATCTGTATTTGAAACCTGTGTTCTGACATAAATGCCTTGCTAAACTGGCAAGCAAATTTTTTTCTGGAATGGGAACGCTCATCGACTCATCATCAGAGTCGGGCACCACCATCCCTTCGTATTTAGGGTCAAAAAATAACTGCTCCTCGGAATCAGGCACAACAAGCCCCGCATATATCTCAGCCGATTCCGAGACAACATATTCATTCAGATCTGACTCGGAAGGGGCCGAGTATACTGGGAGCTCAGTAGATTTACATGAATCAGAGTATGATGGCCTCAAGAGAGATGAGAACATCGTAGATCTACAAGCTTCATACTCAAAGAATGATGAGAACTCGAGGATTTCGCCGGAAATCGCTTCCGATGGTGTATCAAGCGACGACACCACCATGGAAACAGACTTCGACTCGGCTACTGATTCCATATCTTTTTCAAGATAAGAATAGGAAATGGGTTACAGAAGGAAAAGGGAAGAGATGTATCACTGAGAAGAAAAATTACAGTGAAGAATACGATTGTGATAGGAAGAGATGAAGGAGAACACGATGATAGGGAGGGACCATCGCTGAAGAACACGATGAGAGAGAGAGAAAGTACAGCGAAAAGATAGGCGCAAATGAGGATTAGGGTTTCAGGCCTTAATTTTTTTTTTTTATGCGTGTGATATTAATTGTGATAGATAATGAATAATGGAGTAATAAATCAAGTTGTTTACATTAGATAATTAAGTTGTTAAATGATTCAAAACCAATGGCAGATATATAAATAACTTTTGTTTAAGGGGGTATCATATTGTATTGGTGGGACCCATAGCTTCCTTAAATGGAAACGGATACCTTTGCACTGGACGTCAAAAAATGAAAAAATGGATACCTTTGCACTGGACGAAGGGAGTATTAAATTCTATAACCAAAATAGACATAAACCACAATATTTCATATATTAAGGCTTAATAATATTTAATACTACAAAACAAGAAAAAAAAAGAAAAAGAAAAACACACACGCATGTACATCCAATAAAATAAATAATAAAAAATGTATCTTAAATAATGAGTAGTTAATGATATGACAAGCATACAAATTCCCAAAGCATGTGGCTACTGTACATTTGATTAATGCTCTTATGCTAGTTCGTTGATTATAACCCAACCAACTACCGACCATGTGTACTGATTTTTTTAATTAATTATTTAACATACGGTTGAGTTAATTCACACACAGATTTCCTTTAATTTAAATTCTAGAAAATAATTAGGGGTGTTAATTTCTGACACGACACGATAGCACGATACGTGAATTGCGGGTTAGTGTTTGATCTTTTTGGGTTCGTGTCATTATCGTGTCAACCCAATAAGGACATGAAAATTTCGTGTCGTATTCTTGTCGGGTTCATGTCAACCCGTTAAGCACGATTAATATTAACAAATGACTCATTAACCTGTTAACAACCCAATAACCTGCTAACAACCCAATATAAATATAAATTTAGAAAAATATATGATAAAAATATTTAATAATAATTTCAAAATATATTAATCTAAATTTTTATTTATTTTAATTTGTATTTTTTATTTTTTTATTTTTTATTTTCTCGTGTTGTTATCGTGTCGTGTCGTGTCAACCCGTTATTTTTCGTGTTCGTGTCGTGTTGGAACGAATCCTTATCGTGTCGTGTTCGGATTTGCCCTTTATCGTGTCGACACGAAACTCAACCCGTTAACACGAATTGCCACCCCTATAAATAATAGGATTGAAATGAGATAATATATTTATATTAGATTTATACTACTCAATTTGTTTTCATCGCATGTGATATTAAATTATTTTGAGACTTCACTAGTTGAATTTGGTTTTGAAGAGGATGCATAGAGATTTAAGTTTTAAAATAATTTTTATCATTAAATTAAATAAATATTAAAAATAAAATAAAATAACTACCCATTTAAATTTATCAATCTCAAGGTGTACCGATGCACTAGGTACATTCTAAAATCGCCCTAAAATTTGGTAGAAGTATTAAAATAGGCAAAAATTTGTGTGCATTCGGGCGCACGGGCACACTCTGTGCGCCTTTAGAATTTTGTATTAAACTGTATACCCTTTAGTATAAAGATATAATCCTTTATTTTCTGAAAAAAATATTAATAAAAAGTATATACCCTTTTGAATAAAATAATATACTATTACATATGATATTAAATTCTAAAGGCGCACAGTATGACCCGGGTGCACGCAAGCCTCACTCTTAAATAAGATCAATATAAAATTCACTATTATCTCCGTTTGTAAAAATATAATACAGTAAATAAGATAAGCCATTGTTTTATATGATTTTTTTATTAAATATTATTTGTATCCCTATTTTTTATTTTAAATTGTATCCTAAGTATTGTATCCGTCTCTAATTTCATTGCAAGAAGTACTAGTGATGTGGCACTGATTTAATGATTAAATAGATATTTAAAGAGGAATATGAAAAATATGATAGATGATTTTGTGTTTTTAATTCAGAGTATTTGAAATCTTTATATTTATAGGGTGGGGATTTATGAATTTGTAAATAGACTTTATAATCTCATCAAAATAAACATGTTTTTGGCTTATAAAGTATGATTCAAATTTGTAATCTCAGAATAAACATAGGAGTACATTTCAGTGGTTTCCATTTTTATTTTTTTAAGAAAAAATACTGATATTTTTGCGTGAATTTAAGCCCATAAATTTAACAAAAAAGAAGTAACAGCCAGAGCCAGGGAAAAAGTGCCTCTTTTAATTGTTGTTCATATGTGAAAGCCCACAATAATGTAAAGCCCAATTAATAAAATAGTGGGCTTTTATTATTATATTTATTTTATTTTATTTTATTATTTTATTTTTTTATTTTGTTGTTGAGTGAGCCTTATTCCATAAATCAAAATTAACTCACACTATAAAATGAGCCCTTCCCATAGAACTTGGACTGCGTCTGAGCTAGGTGTTGAAACTTGAAATATAATAATAATATAAAATGAAAAATAATATTTTTTTGATATAGAGAAACATATTTTCAACATTCTAAAATATTATTAAGTTGTGGTACTGAAATTTTAGTATATTGATTCTCACTAATTCTTTAAAAGGTTTAATTTCTTGAATTATCTAGGCTGGATTTGGAATATTATATTGGAACTTTATATAAACTCTAAATTCACAATAATATATGTTTGAGTAATTTATTTCTAATTCTTTAGCCATTTTGAATTTCATTACACATCATGTGTTCAAATTCAAAAATTTCGATCCAAACGTGACTTTAAATAATTTACTAGATCTCCTACATGACTAGTGGTGCGACTTAGGCAAACCTAATTAACACTTTTTTGTTATTTACTCCAACATTCTTAATTTGTATGATTAGAGTCCACAAACCACACTACTTTTCTTTTCTAATTTAAAAATATTTTATCTCACCCCTCACTTACTTTACCACATTGTATTAAAATTTTTTACTGCAATAGGTAACTTTTGTGCATCAATTTCACCATTCATTTATTATAATTAAATCTACACCATTCATTTATATTACACATTTCTACATCAGATTTTTACTACACATTTCTATATCTTCTTGAATCCTAATTACATTTGCTGCACACAACTTCTACGATAAGTTTCTCCAATACTTATGATTCATTTTCTTGCATAAATCATCTAAATTTGTGTGTAAATTATGAATTTTGTCGTGTTGATAAACAATCAAACCTACACACGAGTTTGTGTAATTTTGTTCGATTTTTTTTAACATTAAATGTTCATTAGATTCAATTTGTTCGCAATATTTCAAAAATCTCTATTATTATTATTATTATTTTTAAAACAGTATCATATTTTCCTAGGAACATACATAATGAAATTGCAATGTGGTGAAATTGGAGATTTCCAAGTGAGAAAGGAATCAAATAAAGAAGACACATAATTCCCTTTCTCTAATTCCAATACTCCTAATCAAGCTTTCAAACCCTCACTTTCCATAAAGCATAAAGCGTTTGCTGGGCCCACTAAAAATAACCAACAAAACATTTATTTATTTATTGTAAAATTGATTTTTTAGTGGTGTAAAATACTCACCTAATCATTTTAATCACTAAATTTCAAGGTTTCATGGGGATTGGAGACGCACATGACAGCTTATTTATCTCGACCATTTTTCTCATTATAGTTTCATCTCCCGTTATTTGTAATTTTCTTTTCATTACCACTTTAATTTTCTTTTTGTTTTTTTCTGATTAAGGACTTTGACTCATTTTTAGTTTTGATTTGATTTTTTTACTCCATCAAATTATCCATTGGTGTCAAATTATATTTTGGTTTTTATATTTTTTATTTACGGTCCATGTAGAGGAAATAATAAAATAAAGCCTTTTATTTTATAATTTATATGCTTCCCTTTTGGTATAAATTTTATTGGTTTTTTATATATCTCATTCATCCACTAATTTGAAATAAAACATTTAAATGTAATAAATATTTAAATGTAATATTTTTGTGAGTGATTCATGTTCGATTTCCTTTGAAAACGAATAGGGGGAGTTATAAGGAGAATTTGAAGAATAAGAGTGTATAGTGACTTGAACCAATTATACTAACAATTAAGTTTTTTTATAAAAAAAATTATTAGGCAGTGATCTTTTTCCCCCAAATAACTCATGTAGTGTAGTATGTACGTATATCTAGTTATTCAATAATAAGAAATTTATCTTTACAAGTATGAATTATTTAATGCATTTTTCAAATTTAATTTCACTTGTAATTGCCCATCAATATAGGTACAAATAATAAAGTTCATTAAATAAGCCTTGATTAAATTACCTTAATTATGTATGTTAGATTAACTTGGTTAGTATATTTACAGTGACATTAATTACATTATCCAAGTTAAATCCACCATCTACATCACTTATCCACCTTCGTATTAATAGAATATCTGTAAATATGTTGTGGAAGGTGTTCGAATAATAATAAAATTTCCTTTTCTTGGTAAATTTTCTTTATTTAGATATCTACGTGTATGCTAAATATTTACTCCATATTAAACGAAAAAAAAAAGAAAAAAGAAGAAGATGCATTATTAAAGTTATAAGGATGCTAAATTGTCGTTGACGAGTACATTGGGGGGACATTGTACTATAGCAAAAATTTGGAGGTATGTGTGAGTGTAATTTGTATTATATCATATTCTAATTCTTTGTACACTAATTCACAGCATGCACTCTCATACATCTTTTTCCTCTTCAGACATATTACGTTTACTTTCCTTCTTCAATCCTTTTCCATGTTTTTCTTCTTTCCCTCCCTACATTAATAATGCTATTTTCCATTATTATTATTATTATTATTATTATTGTTGTTGCTGCTGCTGCTGCGGCGTGGAATGATGCAATTTTAATGTATTAAAATATTTTTTAATCAACAATTAAATTAACCATTATACTTGTAAATTATGAACTATAACATTAAAATACCCCCATAGACAATAAGATGGAATTAAAATTATAAATTAAGAATTAATATTAAATTATAGGGTGATTCTAGGGTGCCCCTAGAAATAATGGGTTAAATGTAGAGGTAGTGGACAGTTATTTATTTAAAATTTTAATTATTTCATTTTATTTAATGGTAAAGATTTAATTAAAATTTAATTTAACGATCAGTGCACGATCTGACTCTAAGTTTAATGGTAAATTTTAAAGTTTAGTGGTAAAATTAGACATAGTACAACATAACATACTTTGTCATTTTATTTATTAAAAAAATTATAATACATTCAAAAGTTAAACTTTTTAATCTATGGAAAATTTTATTTTATGAATTGTGTACTCCTTCCGTCCCGGGCAAAGAGCTACGTTTACTGTAACTTTTGTGAGAGCTTTATGCAGTCAAACGATGCAGTTTGACCGGGACGGAGGGAGTATATGTTAATCGTTTTAAATTGAAAGAAGAATATACGGATGCATGACAATTTGAAAACGACATCAATTGTACTTTAACTAGTATGTATTTACTTCATTTTACATGATCTTTTGTGAAATTTATATCTAATACAAGATCTAATCTCGTGTAGACTAGAGTTTATATGGCAATTTAATTAATTTTTTAGAGCAATAAAAATGTACTCTTACTATAATGGTGTTGTTTTGGTAATTTCAGTTACGTGTAGGCGTGAGGGGGCGGTTGCTTGTGGAAAAGACGGATTGTACCCCCGCGGAGAGGCACAAGCGGGACCACTTGCTCTCTCTATTCTTTAATTCTCGCTATCTCCACACCACTTTTTCTTCATTTTACCATATTGCCCACATATTCCGTATTTTGACTAAATTAACCTCCCCATGAAGTTGGAATGTACAAAAATATTTTCACTCCATCTTTTTACTAATGCTCATTCCTAATTGTTTTTATCGCAACCAAGATAATACTCCCGTCCGTACGTAAGTTATCTATCTGCTTTTTGCACGTGAATTAAAAAATATTATTATAGTACTTTATATAAAGTGGATGATTGTATTAGTAGTGAGTGGTTTGTATGAGGTCTTTTACGAAAAATGAACACCTTAAGAGTGGACGATCAAAATAATAAAATGGATACCTTATCAGCAGCGGACGGAGGTAGTAATAATTATTTGTAAGTGAATATATTACTCCATGCGTTATTTTTTATAAATTAAATATCTCATAAAATTTTTTCTTTTAATACAAATTACTAGAGCATGTGAGTGTGGAGGGCACTGAATGTTTTATAACATTTTGGTGTGATACATCGTATAACATCTCCTCAAGAAATGACACGTGACAAAATGGAAAAATCCAATCCCTTGCCCGTAGAGTTTATTGGTTGACTTATGTTATATTTTTTCCCCTTTCTCCTACATGTCACTCATTCAACGAAGTGATACAATAGATGTCACACCAAATGACACATAAGATTCAGACATTTGTGGAGAGAGGGGCAAAGTGAAGCACTTGGGGCAAAATCGTCCTTCGCCACTAAGATTTCCTTTTTCTTTTGGGCTGGGGTAGGGTACCCACCTGCGTAGACATACACTATCTTAAATCTCTCTCTAATGTTGTCATTAATTGGTGTGTATACCATTATCACCCACTTATTTTATACATATATACATGTGCCTCCAAATCTAAGCAATTATACATTTGTAGGCTTCCAATAAACTTTTACGCCAACACAAATCTAATGGAGTACTTAAATTAATCATGTAATCTATGGTGTAACTGGTGTTCTATAATTAAATATAAATACTACTCCTAAATTATACTCTAGCGTCTGGTTTGAAATAGGAATACACAACTGCTGAAATGACTATTTTGTCCCCCCTTCTCTCTACCCGTCCAGCAGTCACCACAGTCAACACGACTTTAAAGCAACTCAAAAGAATGGAAATGCAGAAATAAATAAATAAGAAAAAGAAAGCTCACAGTTGCTCCAATCGGTCTTCCACGCTACACAAATTCTTCATCTTCGTTCCTCTGCAAAAGTAAAGTGAACCCAAGTAGCCAAAATCTCCCCCTTTTCTGCTGCTGCAATCTTTCAACTCTATTCACCTCTCTCTCCACCCTATTTCTTGACTTGCTCTACCTACCTATTTTTGTTTCTTCGCCATTTTTCTCTGATCCCTCTAGGAATACTCCTGTTTGCCCCTATGCAGAGGTAATTTCATGCCTATGTTACGTCTGCTTCACTGATGGGCAACATTTTTTTTTTTTTGGGTGGTCGAGTGTGATTAGTGACTTTTGTTCTTGTTCTTGCCTTCTGTTTGTTGTTTGAATGTCAAATTTTTTTCTTCTTCTCTAATTTAATAGGTTGTGGGGGTTTGCGTGGAATCTAAGTTAGAGTAATTCTTCTAGTCGAATGTCGCCGTTTTCTTTTTCCTCTCATTCTATGTCAAAAGATGCTTGGATACATACACTTGGAATGGTGCAGTTTTATTTTTGTTAATCCATTTCAGATTTTGGGAAGGTAATGCTAAAAGATTGGTGACATTCTGCCAATTTGAACTGGGATTTTAGTGTTTTTACATTTTCTTTAATGAAATGGATGAAAGTTTAGAAACGTTTTGATTCAATAATTTTTTTGGAAAATTGTACATGATAGGAATTTGGTAAGTGATACTTGAGCTATTAGTTCATTCTTCCTTTACCACAAGATCTGTTTTCTATTGTTCTCTTATCCACTCAGTTATGGGTTTTCTTAGGCTTTTCTTGAGTAATTAGTTTACTTATTTAGAATATTTGTGATTAAGATAAGAACATGGCCTGCTGATTTGTGAGATTTATATATTCAATTCTTGGTTTAAAATTTGTACTGCAGCAGTCTTCTGGATGGTATGTTCTTTGTTGTGTGAATGTTGGAGGAATGTCTTGTTACATTTTTGTACACCCTAATATGAATATGCTTTTGATATTTTGATTGTTCATTGGCAGTATAAACTAGTGAAGGGCGATACTTGTGATGATAAAGGGTGGTTTGATATGGAAAGGATCCCTGAATTGCACTCAGTTCCCAAGCAATTGCCTCATCCTGCTAAGGTGACCAAGACTCTCCCTACTTTGTTGAAACAAGATATTAGTAAACCCTCCAAATTACGAGAGCCTAAAGAGTTGGAACTACGTGTCCCTTCACAAGCATGGAAAGGGAAGAGTTTCTTGGAGGAGGATGAAGAACTGATGCCCGATGTGCTTTCCTTTAAAGTCAGTGGTGATTCATTCGAAGAAACGGGCTCTACTTCGTTTCACGGTGTGAGTCACCCTCCTGAGCCTGTAGATGCTGACATGATGAGACCGGTGTATATACCTATTGGCCGGAACAATGAGGATGGAAAGTGCCTGGTTAAGAATTTGTCTAAGAAGGGCCCTTTTCTTGAAGATCTTTCACTACGTTTACCAAGTCTCAAACAATGCCCATCACTACTCTCACCAGCTGAGAGCTTGGTTGAAGAACCAAATGATTTAGCAGCCATTTCTTCCCCATTTGCGGCTTCGCGTCCATCACAAAATACAGAAGCAAGTCCACTCCCAGATTCTGAGGAAAAAGAATGTATTTGGGATGCTTCATTGCCTCCAAGTGGAAATGTTAGTCCACTTAGTAGCATTGACAGTATTGGTGTTGCTAGGGCAATGAGTATTGCCAATAGCTGTGCTAGCACATACCGAAGTGATGGTATTGTGAGCGATGGCATGCTTAGTGTGGATAGGAACTACGAGAGTACAAAAGGGAGCATTCCAGGGGATTCTTTAGAGAGTACCAAAACTAGCCTTAGCCGAGCAAGTGATAGCAGTGGCCTCAGTGATGATAGTAACTGGAGTAATATCACTGGCGGTGCTAATAAGCCTCACAAAGGAAATGATCCCAGATGGAAGGCTATACTTGCTATTCGAGCACGCGATGGTACTTTAGGAATGAGCCATTTTAAGTTACTGAGAAGACTTGGATGTGGGGATATTGGAAGTGTGTATCTATCTGAGCTGAGTTCAACTAGATGTTTTTTCGCGATGAAGGTAATGGATAAGGCATCCCTTGCTAGCAGGAACAAGTTGAACAGGGCTCAAACAGAAAGAGAAATCTTGCAGCTGCTTGATCATCCATTCTTGCCTACACTGTACACCCATTTCGAAACAGATAGATTCTGTTGCTTGGTCATGGAATATTGTCCTGGAGGAGACCTACATACTCTGAGGCAGCGGCAACCCGGAAAACATTTTTCCGAATATGCCACAAGGTATACACTCTTCTTGAAACTTGTGGTGTCTGTAAGTACAAAAAGAGTTAATCTTCAATTCATAGTGCAACATTGTTCCCTTTGGGCTGATGAGGAATGTGTTTATGCTTATTGTGTGATGGAATGCAGGTTCTACGCAGCCGAAGTTCTGTTGGCTCTGGAGTATCTGCACATGCTGGGAGTGGTCTACAGGGATCTGAAACCAGAGAATGTTCTGGTTCGTGATGATGGCCACATCATGCTCTCGGATTTCGACCTCTCCCTTAGATGTGCAGTCTCACCTACCCTGATTAGAAACTCCGGTTTCAACTCAGAAGGAGGAGCTGCATTCTGTGTGCAGCCAGCATGCATTCAACCAACCTGCTTCCTCCCTAAACTCTTCCCTCAGAAGAGTAAGAGGAAATCTGGCAAGTCCAAAGCAGAGACAGGGATGCAATCCGGGACCCTTCCTGAGCTAGTTGCAGAACCAACCGCAGCGCGATCCATGTCTTTCGTTGGGACTCACGAGTACTTAGCCCCTGAAATAATCAGGGGTGAAGGCCATGGCAGTGCAGTGGACTGGTGGACATTTGGTATCTTCTTATACGAATTATTGTATGGCAAAACTCCATTCAAGGGATCAGGAAACAGGGCTACACTGTTTAATGTAGTAGGACAGCAGCTCAAATTCCCGGACTCGCCAGCTACAAGTTACGCTAGCCGTGATCTTATCCGTGGACTACTTGTTAAGGAGCCACAAAACCGGGTTGGGGTGAAGCGGGGAGCCACAGAGATAAAGCAGCATGCCTTCTTTGAAGGCGTGAATTGGGCTCTGATACGGTGTAGTACGCCACCGGAAGTGCCGAGGCCAATGGAGGCGGAGGTTCCGGCGAAGTTGGGGCAAGTGGAGCTGGGGAATGTGGGGAGTGCAAGCAAAAGAGTTGTGGGAACAGATGTGAAGGCTGGTGGAAAATTTCTGGACTTTGAGTTCTTTTAGGTAGTCAACATAGCTGTATGAATTCCCTTGGTTCTGCATCTGCTGTGGACTATTGAATGCTATATATGCTAATGCATTTCAATCATCAATCAATCACTTTATTCTTATTGAATATATGTATCATGGAAATTTGAGGAAAATTAACTTTTAAGAAATACAATACAATAGCCAGAGCTTGTATTAAACTTTCAAACTATATAAAGCTTATAAGTTTGGGCTTCTTTATACGATAGAGTTTCAAGACTTTGGGTTTTAACATTCTGCAGACTTTAAAATGGATTAGCCCAATTCAGAACCCTAGCTTACGGCCCATTCTATAATGATGCATCTCATTGTGTCCCACTAAACGGCCCAGTTACCGATATTCTACAAGTCTGTCTTTCATTTTTAAATATGTTTCTATATTTTTTTTCCCCCTCAAAAAGAAAAGAATCTGATTCTAGCACTTTTTTTTTCCCCTCAAGTTGCCCATCTTGAATTTGAACTTAAAACAATCATTCATAGTCCAACCACAGCTCAACAATTTGCAGAGGGGAAGTGGTAGTGTTTCCTTCTTCTGCAGAGTTGGACTTTAAGGGAGGCAGCAAAACAGAGCAGAAGAAGAAAACCATGGCATGCCGTATATACTGACAAGCAACTGTGATCACTTTTCAACAAATTGTATTCTTTCAAAATTCAACATCCAAAGGTTGAATCTTGCAGTTGGTCAATCAAGATTATCTCAAAGAAATAAATGACTTTATTCTTCTGATCAACCTCAAATCCCTGTACACAGATGCTCTCATCCCCACCAACAAATGGGATTGATGAGCCTAAAAAATCCAAGTGTTTTTATGATCAAAATCAGCCAACCTAAATATGTGTTTCCCAAAATTTGACCCACCATGGAAAAAAAGAAGATGCTTGCTTTCTAACTAACCTTAAAAATCGAAAAAAAAAGAAAGAATACTAATGCAGTTACTTCTATTCGTCTAAATGGCGTAGGAGCGATTGCAGACCGTCTCAAGGGCCTCTGTTATCATAGCAGAAAAACTTGTCATAGCTTGAAAAACACCAGGCAATCCTGTTTGGATGTTATTCAGTGTCATTGCTCTGGTCACCTCCACTGCCTTTGAGTGTTTCATCATCTCGTCCTCCACCCGCCTTTCGCACGTGGCCAGCTCTGTTTTTTTCTCGGCCAGTGGGTCTCGTGCATCCAAAACATGCCCGTGATCCGGTCCAGGATCCGGAGGTCCAATGCCAACCATAGAGTATGAGTTATAGTACTTCTTCTCAAGGTTTCTGATGGAGGATGCCTTTTTCTCAAACTCCTTTGATGCAGATTCGGTCCGTTTCTTGATCTTCAGCTCCTCCGTTTGTTTCAAAGATATTGAATGAATGACATTGTTGAAGCTCTTGATGGCTTCAGAGGCAACAGTGTCTGGGACTCGCTCTAGAGCGAGTTTCCACTCGTCGAAGAAGGCGAACACCTCTGACTGTTCATCAGTTGGCTCGTTGTTGATGGGGATGAGGGTGAGCTTGAACCATCCGTGCAGATAACGAACAAAGTCACGTTGAAATTTAATCAGGTGGCAGAAGCTGGAGTCCCAGTCCGATACAGCTGACACGAGATCACGTGTCGCCTGGCGATGCAGGTCTGATGTCGACTCGAATTTCGCTGTGTGGTTAACGAGGCCACGAACTTGCTGCACTACATCATGTTGGATTTCATGGTATTGGTTCATTGATCTCCACATGTACATGAAACTGCAGTTGGTTTTCTATTCTTCGTTAGAGAGGAGGTTGACAGTCTACTAAAGACACTAAAATTCGACTAACATGTTATAAAGAAGATAGAAACAGCACAAGGCAAAACAGTACATCACCAGTGTTGATATGATTAATGTAGTCCAAGCCTTCATGGATGTACGAAGACAGAACTTACCCATGGCAGAGTTCAACGAGTTGTGGGATGAGATCAGAGTCCCGTAGTCCGATAATGGCAGACGAGGTCGTTGAAACAGCCTGAGATGTCACCACAATTAGAGACTGTAGCCTCTTTATTGATGCCTTCGTCTTATCCAACTTGGTTTCCTCTTCGCCCCTGTACTCTTGGCCTTGAAGCGCCGACAGCTTCCTCTCGTGCTCGATTTTCACTCCTTCTTTCGCCTGCATTTTAAGTAGTATCAGGAAACCAAGAACTAATAATTGAAAGCTGTTGATTAAGGTAGCACCTATGAATCCCAAGTTGTCAAGCTCAATTTTTATGCCACCACAAATATAATGTGCAAATTTACTTCATGTTTACCGACAAAGGCATCAACAATCCCAAACTACTGGTGAACACAACATTTTAAACAAAAGACAAGATTTTTAAAAAGGCCATTCAAATATCTGCTAATGCACTTCATGCTTAACTATATATCAATCGAAATACAAGCAAAGTAGTAATAGTATCTGTGGGACTCAAGGTATTTTACACACACGAGACGTATCGAATCTAAAAATACATCTAAACAATGATATCTCAACCACAATGCCAAGAACTGAAAAGGGGAAACTGATATTGAGATCATTACCTTCACTTCTTGATACAGTTTCTTTTCCCAAGCCAAGAGGCGTTCCAAAGTGGAGCCAAGGCTCTTCGGACCACCAGATTGTTCGATTGAGCTCGGCTCAAACCGATACTTAACCGTCAGTGGAGGCTTTGAAGTCCAACTGGAGCTCAAGTTATGCAACATTCCACTGGAGTGATACACAGTCTCTGTAATACCAAACTGAAAATCAATCCTAAATTCAACTTCCATTATTAACTTAAGCATGAAAACCAACTAAAACTAATCAAGTGATTATTTGTCAAGAAACAGCAATACAAACTTATATAGAATAATTACATTCTAGAGTTTCAAACAGCATGGCATGATTTCAAGGAAACAAATAATCATTCTTACTTCTCAATTGCTTGAAACTTCGATCGAGCTGATCCCTGCCAGCTTCAAGCATCTCAGTGACCTGATCTCCAGCTGAAGCAGCCTTATCAAAATAGTCCCCAAGAGCAGCAACAATCTCTGCCAGATCTTTATGCCTCACCACAATCCTATTCTCAGAACCCACATTCCCCCAACTAACCGATGATTTCCCATCATCCTCCGAAGATGGCTTCTCTGAAATGCTCGAGAACTTCGAGCTGCCTTTCACTTTCACGTTCCCACCTTCAGTAACAGACTCATAATTGGACCTTGTTCCAGAATCGGATCTCGACTTCAAATCCTCCCCTTCTTCACCATCATCATCACTCGAGCTGCTTGTGCTGCTGTATCTGTCATGGTCACCCCATTCACTGCACTGCACTTCCTCTCTCTCTGTTTCTTCATCCTCGCTTTCCCACTTCTTCTTCTGCACTGGTTCAGGGGTGTTCTTCCTCACTTGAGTGTTCCTTGAATGGCGTGAGAAAGAGGACTTAATCGATGCTCTATCATCAACCTGTTTTGCCTCAGCTTTATCATCGTTTCCATTTTCAATGTAGCGGTGATCATCGTCGGAATCATCATTGTGGATTCGGGTTTCGTTTTTCTTCTTCTTTTGGAGTTGCTCGAAGTATTCTGAGTCAGGAGGAGAAGGGGGAGGATAGAAATTATCCCAATTCCACATTGAAGATGTCTGTGAAGGTGTGGTTGAATAAGTGGACTTTGCTGTTGCATTGTAACTGAAATTAGGGTTGGGAGGTGGGGAGGAAGAGAAGCTCGAGTCGGAGAGTATGTGAGGCACTTTAATGGGCTTTCTCTGACGCGGCGGGGGTTTGTGGAAGTAATGGGAGGATGAGGTGGACATGGGGGGTGGCGGAGGAGGGGGGTGGATAGATGGCGAAGGAGAAGGAGGGATGAAGGTGGGGGTTTTAGAGGGGGCAGGGGGCGTGCGGAGGAGGACGGCGGGAGAGTGCTCGGAAACAGAGAAGGGTTCGCCGGAGGCGAACGCGACAAGGGCGGAGCCCGTGGTGCGGAGGGAACGGCAGTAGTCGGAATGAGCGGCGGCTAAGTGGTGGCGGGAGTAGACAGCATCCTTCATGAAGCGGCGCCGCTCCTTGCACCGCCGCACTGTGTCCTCGTTATCGAGTTTCGACGCCGTACAACCCATTAAGTCCCCTCCGATGACGGAAACGGAGACTGGTGGCCGGAAAACAGAGAGAAAGAAGACCGGCGACGTCGGAGGAAGATTCAGACAATATACAGATTGATGTCTTTATTTTCACACAGTTCACATACTGCCACTGAACTGGCTTCGCTCTTCCTCGATTTAAATAAATCATTTAATATTCTTTAATATTAAAATATTTGCTGATTTTGTATTTTTATGCTTTGAGAAGGCCTAAGACTTAAGATATGAATTTGTATATAGTTATAAGTAATTTTTTATTTTCTTTGGAAAAAATAAAAATAGTGACAGAGAATGTTCTATTGTGTCCCTATTCATTATTATTCTTTATTGTATTTTTTCTTTTTTTTTCTTTTTTAAGTTACCAAGTAATGCATCATTTTTCAAATATAAATCCTTCCAATTTAAGAGATATGAACGCCAAATCTCTTAAAAATCACATGGTAGAATTAGATGTTACTTTGCTTTTCATGTTTTCAAAAAGGAAAACATTTGGTTATATTAACCTTAAAACTTTAACGTTTATTTTTATATTTAAATATGAGGTTTTGCATGTGAATCCAGTTCACACTGAAATGATAATACCTTTTGTTTATAATCGCCCATACATATTAAAATATATTGTTTAAAATCACAAGTTATATCCTTTGTTTAAAAAATAATTATACCACCAACTAATTTTTTTATCAATTAAAGAAAACATTATATACAAATATATTTTCAATAAATGCATTAAAATTCGTATTAGATAAGAAATGAAATGTAGAGACTGTTTAACATGTTTATGTATTTTGAATGATATTCATAAAGTGGATATGTCACACAATGGGACGCCAAAATGTATAATAGTATTAAACACTTATTTTCAAAAGAAAAAAAATTGGAAAATTTTTAGCGAAGTGTAACATTAGAAGCTAATTTTTTTTTTCACATTTATCTTATAATATTTTTGAAATGGAGGGAGTATTTGTATACGATTAAGTAATAAAAAATGATGGGATCTACTTAGGGGTGGATAATATCGGCATATAAAAAAATACCGATAACGTATCGATACTTTATCGAAAATTTTGGTATGAAAAAATTCATACCGATACCGAAATTTCGATATATCGAAAAATCGGTATAACAAAATTTCGATAAATTAAATCGGATACCGATAACGTACCAAAAATTACATCATACCGATTTTTCGGTAAATACCGATTAATACCGAAATGTTGGCACACCGTTCATACCGAAAATTCAACATACCGAAAAATACCGATTTACCAAATCATACAGAAAAATAATATTAAATTTTAATAAAAATAATAAAATTAATATAAAAATATTTCAAAATAATTAAACTTTCTAATCTCAAACATTCTACTTTAATAACATCTTCTAATTTATTAATGAATTTATATATATATAATATATATATATTTTAGATAAAAAAATTTATTATTATATTATTATATATTTTAATTTATAAGTGTATTATATTTTATTTAATTTTATTAGAGTTTATTTTAAATTTTAAAAAATAAATATGAATAAATGTGATGCATAATTAATTATATATATATATATATATATATATAATTTAAATATATTAGTAATACAAAATATACTTAAATATATTATTATGTATAATTAATTTTTTAAAAAATAAATATAAAATTTTTTGGTATTTCGGTTTTCGGTATATACCGATACCGAAATACCGAAAATTTTAATATACAATACCGATACCGTACTGAAATTATCTGTACGGCAAACATACCGTACCGAAAATTTCAGTATGTTGAAAATTCGACATTTTTCGGCATTTTCGATACAGCGAGCGCGGTATACCGAGTTTTCGGTATTTTTTCCCACCCTCGATCCACTTGTACAAGTCTTTCCTTTGATCAACCCCATATGGTCTTTTCTTAAAAGATGGCATATTCAAAGCAACATGGTCCCTCCGTTTTTGATTTGTTACCCAAAAATTTTAACCTTCTTAAAATAATAAAAATGTCATAACAAATTCTCTGTTATACACATTACTTCTATATAAAAATAAAAAAATAAAATTCTTAACCAACACACCCACATACTTTATCATTTATTTATTCTTAAAAAAATAGCATAATACCTAAAAATCAAAATTTTCTTAATCTCTTGTGCTCAGTAAAAAAAAAGAAAAAAAGGAAGAAAAAAAGAAAGAAAGAAAGAAAGAAAGAAGGGAGTACTATTTTGATTAATAACCGGTGGGCACTATGAAATTTTATATTCATGTTGGATGTTTTCTAAGAATTTAATAATCCAATTGCCTCGCTTTTAAAACACACGCTAGATAAGGTTTAATTTTGTTAAGAAGAGTTTTAGTTGAAAAGTGGTGAAAATTCAAACATTTAATATTTGAGTCGATGTTAGGGATAGGGATTCCCATCTTTTGTTGAAAGAATTTTCAACCATAGAGCCCAAAAAAGTGGTCTTTAATCTTCCAATGTTGAGTGGATTCCTTTATTGGGATAAAGGAACGTGGGGGAGGCCAAAGTAAAAGATTGAAGTTTGTGAAAGATTTTTTCCTTTTCACACCCCCTTTCTCTAAGAAAATTGTAATTTCGATCCCTTAACTATTAGCACTTGTCCATTTAGTCTCATAAAATTTCAATTTCTAAATAATACTTTTAGTACTGAAATTGAAATTTTCCTAACTTTAGGTTTCTCTCTCTTTAACTATTTCTTCAAAAAGAGTTGCTTTTGCAATTAATGAGTACACCCTTGTAAATATTCATCACCAATGATGAATGTGGCACTTCTTTATAAATGAAACATCCACTATCAAAGTAATATGATTTGCTATTAATATGATACTATCATTGTATAATCAAGTGTAACATGTATTAGGGTGGTGGCTCCCGTAAGGTATTTATATCCATACTCACTCATGAAGATATGAATGATGAAGCTGCATTCCATTAAAGAGAATGGAACTATTCCATCTTCCCCCTGAAAAAGGTAAAAGGTGCAGCCACCCATCAACATTCATTATTCCTACACCCAATTGATGCACCTATCTCTTTCTCACAAAGGGCCCCCTGTTCCTTCATCTTACTCTCTTTTACCATTAGTTTTGCTTGTAAAAACCCAGCATGTGTAAGATCAATCATCTTGATCAATGCATTCCACATGAGAGTTATTTGCAAGTTCACTCGGGTGATAATGGTTAGAATGCTGGCCAGGAAACCCAATTTAACAACCTCACAAGCATTTTACCATGTTTCTGCATTAGAAACGATAAAGTATAAATTTTTTCCTCGGTAATTTCTTCATTATATAAGGAGACAAGACCATGATGAATACCTATTCAATGAACCAATCCAAATAGCAACAGGGGACTACATCCTAATAAGAAACGGTAAAACACATGAAGAACAAACTAATTAATGAAACATGCAAGTGTTAGTTTTACCAAAGGGAGGATTCGCATTCTGGCCCCCACAAATTTGTGCGGAAAGGAGATTCCCACTTAAATTACAACCAAAATAAAAATGGATCCACAAAATATCCAGGGTTGGCAGATTCCTGCTTTCTCTCATTTAATGATGGTCGATCAGAAATTTTTTTGCACTCTCACACGGCTGTTGCTCCAGGGGAACCCATTACAGGCTCCTCGGGAAAACCAAAATGTTTTAATAGACCCTGATGTAACAAAAAATGGAAATTTAATACCTACACATCCTGAGTGCCAAACACAAATGACAAAAAAGATTTATATCCCAGAGAAAATGACATACCGTTGAATCATTTATCGCGCAAGTCACACAATAATGCTCCTGAAAATAAGTAATTTAAGATTTATGCAACAAGTTTAGAGTTAGATATGATATACATATATAAAAGAGATAAACTGGAATGTGTGAATACTGATGTACAAATAGTGGGAAAAAAAAAAGAGAAATGAAGATCTGAATAATACCAAAAACAAGGATGTACCTACTTTACGGTATCTGTATGCATAGATCAATTATAATATACTAAAAAAATAAATTTAAATATGTCACTTTTTCCATGTATCCCTCAGGTCTATATCATATGGAGTAACCCCATGATTTTTCTTTTTTTTTCTTGGAAAACCATGGCTAGCCAGCCACCCTGACTGAATGAAGAAGCATAAGCATGGAAATTAAATAAGAACCCTGCACGACCTTATGTTGCTAAGGTAATAATAAATAACCCAGGTGTAGCTGATTTAAGCAATCATAAAATCAAGTTCGTACATTTGAAAAGGTAGAACATAGCACAATGAAAATTTTAACAAGGTAGCCACTGAGACACAAGAAGTCAGTATATTCAGCTACAGAAATTTCTATTAGCATGCAGTTAGATTAAAGCAATTTTAGGCAGGTCCATCCCAGAAAATATTAGAAATATTCTCGTAAGCATCCAAAATCAGAGATGATATAATCCTACAGCCCCAATGCACAAAAGACATTCATTTCTCACATAGGTAGAGGATAAAATCAGTTTCTGTATCATAGGAGAAAAGTAGTGAGATACGTGCCTGCATCATGTACCACTCTTCAAACTCATCAAACAATTCCAGCCGTTCAATCCTATTGCAAGAAGAGATAAGAATGATTAAAAGGATTTTACATGCATCAAGCATCACAGAGAAGAAAAAGAATTTTAAAAAAGTAGCAAAAGTAAAACCATCGATCTGGAAAAAAAAAAACCTTTTAAGACATACTAAAACACTTTCTAGCATTCAAAGAAAAAGGGAGAAAGGTTTTATACCTTCCAAATGGAAACAATCATACTACTACTAAACTAAACTTTCTAGAGAAAACTCGGTGAAGTAGGGTGGGGGCAAGTGAATTTTTGTATTTAAGCCCCAACAAAGGTGAATGACCAGATTCATTAACAATCCTCCCAAACAATGCAAATAGCACACAGTAACCTCATAGGATCTTGGTATCTTACTCCCACTGGAGGAAATAAAGATCAGGCTGGGCCAGAAGGAAATGAAAGCAAGGATCAAAGAAAGACAGAAATAGGGGTAGATACAGGTATTTTGAAGGTGAAGGAGATGATGGGGGAAGAAGCACGTGGGAATTCTACTAGGACACGCAACTTCTATTTCCTGAAAGGATTTCAGTTCGAATTTTGAAAACCATTAAGTACAGAGTCTAAAAATTGAAGAGAGTTTCCTAAAAAAAATATTACTATTTTAATCAAATATTTATAGCACTCATAAAGGTGACAAAAGCAGCATCGATGTCAGTTAATCTTTGATAAATCAAGTGACATATACCTCCGCCTTTCTTGGGCTTCAATAAATGTGCTATAAACTTTCAGCATGTCCCACGCAACAGCTCTCTAGAGGACCTCAACCAATCCAAGTATAAGATATTAGCAGTTATGAAATCACACAATTCATATGATGTAGAAAGAAGAAACTCGGGGAGTGTTTAAGGAAAAAGAAGCAATTATTTTCAGTTAACAATAGCATATAATAGAGACCTATACACCAAATTATTTGCTTAACGTCTCACATAATCTATAAAACAATTTAAGTATCAATATAACGGGGGAATACCTGCCATCCTTGATCAAGAAAAAGCCTTTCCTTAGCCTGTAGAGTTGGTGTCGCGTAAATGCCTAATAGTGCACATCCTCGACTCTGCGAAGAAAATCTTATCAATCAACTATCGTGTTAAACTTTTTGCAATATAATATGACTGATGATTTAAATTTCCTTTCAGATAAGAAATACAATAGCATCTGTTATCACAATATTAGAGTTGAAGAGTATGAGATAGCCAAATTTCATAACCATGCAAATAAATTATGGGGTGCTTCAGAAAACAGTTACCCAATTTATAATCCTTAAAAAGAAGTAGCTAAGAAAATCGATGCATGAGAGCAGTGCTCACACAGAAGCCTACACAAAAACAAGAACAATGAGAACAATAAGAAGATGGAATCCTAAAGCAAAATGAATAAGTAAATCTAAAGAACTCCTGAGGACAAATGGATTGATGGGAAAAACTGAAACGTCATTACAAATTTACAAGAACCCAACTAAAAAATTAAAGCAAGATACAGCAAAATGAATAAGAAAATCTAAAGAACTCCTGAGGACAAATATATTGATGGGAAAAACTGAAACGTCATTACAAATTTACAAGAACCCAACTAAAAAATTAAAGCAAGATACGGAATAGTCTATCAATTAGCTTACCACACAGAATAATATCAATAAATATGCATACAACAAACTCGGTAGTATTCACAAATTGATAGGTACAACAAACCACCCTGAGCTTCTATTGAATTTCTTTGACAATTTTAGAAGCTGTTTAGGAACAGTTGCCAGAGCCTTGGAGTTCTAGTAGACCATGAGGCAGCCACCCCAGCACCAAAAAGTATTCTCGTAATCAAGGTTTCTTTAACTACCTAAAATGTCATTTCTCCACCATAATCTCTTTGAAACTTTCCTCTTAACAGAAGTTCACAAAGCTAAAATCAGAGCATCCTGTTAGTTATCGCCAATCTAAAATTTTGAATCTTATATTTATATGCCCTTCAAAGGAAATTGATTTTCTTTAATCCACTGATTGTTTCAAACAGTGGGAAGCATAAAGTAACAGACATAATTAGTTGGACAGATTGGGAACTGAATTGCATGGGCTAAGAAGCTGAGAGTTGAAATGCCTTCACTTTTGAACAGCAATTGTTCATAAAAAATCTCATATTCTCTAGAGCATGGTAATGGGGCAAGCAACTAACCGTTTAGCGAGAATAACTTGAGCCAAACAAATTAACGAAGGCATAGATTAAATTCGATCTTACAGACAAGTAATTTGCACATCATAATAACGTAAAAGTTACCTCAAGGTTCTTTATCATTTGTTGGCCAAATGCATCATCGGGATGAATCTGTTGGCAGCAAATGCATGTTTAGGCCATTGTAGTACAATTATTGACTAATGAAAGATGGAAGAAGCAGGGACATCACATAAATAATAAACAAAACGGATTTAATCATAAATGGAAGTAACAACATGCTATAGCCATATTAGAAGACTGGGATTCATAACCTGCTCGTATAAGAAGAATATAGCTGAAGAAAATGTTCTAGATGCCCATCCAACAATATCACGGGTTGAATCCGGGTCTAAGTATATTAGAACGCATTCTGCAATTATAAAGGTTGGCAAACTGATAACAGCATTAGAATTAAACACATTGCGTATTAAAAGAGGATAAATGAGATATAAATAAAATGAAAGCGAGCTAACTAAATGGAAAAAACGCACTACTCAATTTTTTATAAAGATGTGTATAGTGCACAGGATAGAATTAATCAAAGAAAGCCAGATTCCAAGATCCAGAAATGTTCCTCACAACACTAACAAAAAAAATATGGTCCTACTTTTATAATTGTGCCATCCACTCTTGCTCAAGACATATTCAGCACAAGTTTGTGCCCGGGATAACAGTTGAATAACTGATGTGTATACATATAAATTAGCGGTGAAATTGGGAGGTGTGGAGGAGAGGTTTTGAACATGACATTAATAACAAAAGATATGCCTTAAAAATATTAACAGAGGGAAAAAGCAAGTTTAAGAAGTTAGAAATGCTGCAAGGACATACAACATGAATATTCCATCTCAGATTAAAATTATTAAGCTGCAATAGTTTTAGCTATGAGCCTTAAACTTTAGCATCCAAAAACATTCATCAGAGACATATTAAGGAATAAAAAATAATTGAAATGTTATTTAGGACTTAAACTATGATATAAAAAGAACTAATGTGCTCAGATATTCCCCAGAATGTTCATGCAGCACTTCATGTGAGGTAAAAGAAAATAATTTTCCAAGAAATTACACATACTTGGGATCTAAATTAGCCAAAGATAATATCTCATCAAGTTTCCGTATATCTCGCAAGTCAACAGGGAGGAGTTTGTAATGATCTCCAAGCACTTCCCCTTTTTCTGAACAGATTCAGGATATATATGAAATAAGTTTCTCTGTAAACAGACATTTGTTAAAATCGGAACATGCATCAACACCGAACCTTGAGAGATTAATGCAGATTCACCAACTTTGCTCCTCAGCTCATTCAAGTTTTCAATAAGAGAAGCTTTCTTACTTGTCACCTAGTAACGAGAGAAACCGATATATGAGAACAATCATCAAATAAGTATAAACTTAGAAATTACAATGAATAGATTCCATCACTACGATAAGTAATAAAGCAAGAAGGATGATAATGATGGATACAATACAAAAATAGAAGTAAAATGGTATGCAATTGTTCTTCCAAAGATACGTCTTCTATGTCTCTACATGAAAGTAATGGAGAAGGGGGCGGACTGTTGATGATTTCTACCTCTTTGAAATCTAACTCCACATAAAGATAAGGCGCTCTCCCTTCATCCTGTAGAAAACATAACACTTTGCTTTAGGGCTCATAACTTGCACTTAATTGAATGGAGACTGACAGAATTGACAACAAGAACCAGATGGACAGTAAAAATAGGCTATCAAAAGTAAGGCATGTAATACACTGGAATGTCTAACAAAACTAACTAGTATCAAGGATACATAATAATGTCTCACATGAAAACAGAAGCACCTGCAACTGAAAAAATGTAGTGTCAAAGCCAGCTCCAAGGGACAATATTTGCTTCTTGTTTCCTTTCTCACCCACATTAATCTCACATTCAATAAACTGATAAAGAAGCTTCCGAAGTGCTGCATACCGAGCATAATACCCTATACAAAAAATATTTAAACAAAAACAACAAGAACTAAGCACTGAAATACTGCTGTGATGTCGTACATGATAGAATAAATTTGAAATGTCAGGAATTATCAACTCATACCACGGTTTATTATTGGGGATCTCCTGACGGGCCTTTTAACAAACAAATGAACGTAATCGTCTTTCATGTATCCTTTTTTAACGCAAGACCTTTTGTCAGAAAATTGGAAAGCATCAGTTACTACAATCAAGATGTTACTACTTAAATCATATCAGATGATCGAACTACATGCAGCATGGGCAAGCATGAATTTATTAACATCATCATGTCAATACATGGATTTTTACTGGCTATATCTGAGATTAAGGCTACAGCTATCTGTTACATAACACTAGTGGCGGCAGAGGTAAGCCATGCAGCGCTCTTCACTTTGGAATCACTGATCAGTTTTTCCACAAAGAGGCTTCTCAAGAATAGATAATAAAATTAACACTCTGTACCATTTAAGAATTCAACATCGACTATACACTAACTCAAAAGTTCTTTTTTATAAAGAGTAGTCTAATCTCTCCTGATAAAATTAAATGCTAAGAGATAATGGATTATCTGGGTTTATGGAAAATTAAAGTGAAAAACATCAAATACATTTCAAAGACCTATTTATATTTATTAATACCACCTTGGCCAAGTACAGAAGATACAGGTCAAAATAAAATTGTAAATAGATGCAGATATATATCTAAAGACACTGAGAACTAAAACCTACTATATATTAAGATTCAAAACTCGAAAAAAGAACTACCGACATAGTCACAAGACACAACTGCAGCAGCCGACATGATACTACGTCGAGGTGTTTTAACAGCAGCATGCTCACGTGGTCACTAACAATTCCATTATGATGGTTGCTAAAATCGCAGGCAGCGAAACTAGCCAACTCGCTTCATTGATATCAGATAAGCCAAGCGTTACACCACACACATACGCATTAACTTGACAAAATCCCCAACAGAAAGGGAAAGGGAAGAAATAGTATAACGATGCATAACTGCTCATTCGCGTCTAATCACATCAACTCAAGATCCTTCCACATCAATTAACCCCGTAGAATTAACGCGATTATGATAGGCGTTGATCCAAATCTCAATAAAACAAATTAATCAGAGAACAATTTTGAAAGCAATGGCATAAGTGAGGTATGGAGAAGAGCATACAGCTTACTAGCAGAGGCATCGTCGTTGGTGGCTTGAACCGCCGCTCTGTTGCTTCGCCAATCGGCCGTTGGTTTCGCCATGTTAAATCAATTTTCACAGTCACGCAAACCGGATAGAATAAATGGGCAAAATAGCCCTAATAAACTTAAGTTTTTTTTTTTTTTAACCTCACGTATTTTATTAAATTTCGAATTATATAAAAATAATTTCAACTTTATTAAGATAAATAATTTCAGAGTTCATTATTATCATATACATTTTACAATACTATTTATTATTATCACTAAGACAGAGTCTCTATGTAAGACTTATTAAAATATGCCTATTATATACTGTATATAAAATATGTTTAATAGTTGTTAAAACATATTTTCAAAATACGGTGAAATGCATTAAAGTATAATTTTATAATGTTATTCATTATTTACCTACTTTAACTACAAATAAACAAACTTTATCCATATAATATGTATAATTTTAGTGTGTCTATTAAAATAAATAATTTCAGAGTTCATTATTATCAGATACATTTTATAGTACTATTTATTATTATCACTAAGACAGAGTCTCTATGCGAGACTTATTAAAATATGACTATTATACATTGTATATAAAATATGTTTAATAGTTGTTAAAGCATATTTTCAAAATACGATGAAATGCATTAAAGTATAATTTTAGCATGTTATTCATTATTTACCTACTTTAACTACAAATAAACAAACTTTATCCATATAATATGTATAATTTTAGTATGTTGTTCATTATTTACATACTTTAACTACAAATAAACATATTTTTCTATTATAATATAATATGAATACTTTAATTATAGGTCAATCCATCGCACAAAAACCTATTTCACAAGAGAGTATCTCTATTAGTAATAAGTATATTAGGCTAAATATGAAGTATTAGTTATTAGTTAAATATCATTCTTATCATTAATTTGATTGTATTCAATAATGTATAGTTGTTAGAATTGAAAACATATTCCATTCCCACTTTTTTTCCCTAAATATCCATCTAGGAGGTACATAATAAAAAAGTAATACGTGAAATAAAAATCTCTTTAAAACACATTAAAAAATAAAGAAATTAATGACATAATAATGATATTATTTATTGCCCTAAAATAAAAGAGTAACTATTTTATTACCCAAAATAATGGATTTAACCTCCACTAAAAACAATTCTTTTAAAATATGAAAATCCTGAAATTAATTCGTATCAAATAATGCATTCGTGTCAAATAATAAGTTGAGATTTTTTTTTAACATTTAAACTAATTGGTAAAACGAAATTGTGTTAACACATATATTTTTTTTTTTTAAGAATTGGAGTTAACATCTTACTGGTTAACACGAAATTGTGTTAACACATTTTTTTAGCACGAATTGGAGTTAACATTTTACTGGTTAACACAAAATAATTTTTTTTAACACAGAAATAATGAATTCGTGTCAAATAATGCATTCGTGTAAAAAAATTGAGTAATATTTTGTAACGCCCCGGGTTACGCTATGGGGTTGAGACGCTACTAGATATAAATTCCCCTATATAATAATAGAGGAGTCGAGAATGCACAGCGGAATAATAAAAAAAATCCCCAAAGCGATAGTATAATAAAGTAAAAGTTGCATAAAAATTATTACATATTAGCATCTACTCACTCGAGTAGATTGAGATATCCAAAACAAGTACATTCAGATGATATATCTGAAATAAAGTTTTAACAGAATACTAAAATATATGTCATAATATAAAGTCTTCTAAGACTTGTAAACTGCGAAGGCCTCTCCATCTTCTAAATCTGGTTCTGAAAATCGATAAGGGGTGAGCGTCTAAAATACACTCAGTAGGTTAACTTAAATGATTGCACAGTTAAAAATAAATATGCATGCCAAATATACCATAAAATGTAACATATGTCATTTGATAAAATAATTTGCATATTGTCGTTCGATAACTTAATGAAAATATTTTAGACCGAATTGTCATCCGATAACTTGTGTTAGTTGGTATATGTGTACCAGGCAGTCACCCCAGTACGATGTTAGCGTACTTTGAAAATACATTTTAGTACTGAACCGACGTAGCCAGTAACTTGTGTTAGTTGGTATATGTGCACCGAGTCATCACCCCGTACAAGTGTTAGTAGAAAATATTTATCATCGAACTAAAAGCATACATGACACATAACATGTCATATCAGTAACACATATCACATCTTAACATAGCAATCATGACATAAAATGTAACACTCGGTAAAGAGTGAAAGTTACACCCACCTTAAACTTATTGAAAACGTGTAAAGTGGACTAGGCTTGCTCGTGAGTCTCAGGTATGCCTGCAAAGGTATACTAAACTGAGTTCTACTTCTAATAATAATACCTATTATTAAAACTAATTTCTAAAAATAATTTAAACAAACTAATTATTGTTATTAAATTATTAATTTAATAAAATATTAAAAAAATAGAAATATATCATTTAAAAATAATAATTTAACAATTATAGTTTTCTACTTTAATAATAAGTTGTAACATTAAAATATAAATAATAAATAATAATTAAATAATTAAAATATAAATAATAAATAAAATACTAAATAACATAATTAAATAAAATAAAGTAAATAAATAAATAAATAATTAAATAAATAATGTAAAAAAAATTAAACATGATCTGCTGCTTACGCAGCTCTTCAAATTATATATATATATATATATATATATATATATATATATATATATATATATATATATATATATATATATATATTACAAAATGACCCAACTTGAGTTATACAACTCTATTTGAAAATTCGAAAATACGTATAGAGTCCTCGCAAGGTGAGGATCACATACATACCAATTTTTCATGAAAATAACGAAGTTTAAAGAGGACAAAAATTTCACATGAAGTGGGTCTCTTCCCATCTTCTTCATTTCACGTCCAAACTCAAAATTAATTATATGTTTGTGATCCTCGTGAGGAGAGCTTCAAAACGGACTATAATATCAAAGTTAACTCACGCCGAAACGAAATATGCCATTAAAGAGTACGAACTTTGACTGAGCTTATTTAATACATACAAAAAATCTATTTCACAAAAGAATTATATATTTAGAATCTATGCATCGAGACGATCATTTTCGTATATAACATGATATGAATAAATCAAAAAAATAACTCAAATAGCAACAGAATGAAAGAAGAAAGTTGAAGTGTATATATATATATATATATATATATATATATATATATATATATATATATATATATATATATACACACGTGAGTGTGTGAATAAAAGAAAGAAATTATTTATATTTTCATAAAAAAATATAAATGGGAGAAGATGTACCTGTAAGGCAGTGAATCAGTTGGTCTCCCATCTATTCTAATTTGGTTGTTAGTATAAATTAAAGTTATACTTGGGGATCAAGTATGCAACAGTATGTATCCTACTCACTAATCTTATCCACTAAAAATTATCATGTGCTCTTAATGAATAAAATAATAATATATATATATATTTATTTATTGCTTTTTATACATATATAATATATATATATATATATAAATATGGCATTACATCCACCCATACTAAATTAAAAATTTCGTCCTCAAAATTTCACTTACTAGGTATGAGTAGATTCGGATATTTATTTCGTATGTTGTCTTCACGTTCTCATGTCGCTTCTTCTGTATTGTGTTGACTCCATTGGACTTTGATTAAAGCAACTTCACGATTCCTTAGCTTATGAACTTTCCTGTCAAGAATGGCGATAGGAAATTCCTAGTATGCTAAGTTATCATCAATTGCTATAACTTCATGGTTAACAACGTGGCTTTGATCAAACATATACTTCCGTAGCATGGACACATGAAATACATCATGCACTCCAGCTAGCTCAGGTGGTAAAGCTAATCTGTATGCCAACTCACCGATTCGTTCCAAAACTTCATAAGGCCCAATGTATCTTGGCTTGAGTTTTCCTTTCCTTCCAAATCGAGAAATTCCTTTCATTGGTGAGACTTTGAGAAAAACTTTATCTCCTTCCTGGAACTGTAAATCTTTGCGTCTCTTATCAGCGTAGGACTTCTGTCGATTTTGTGCAGTCAAAATTCTTCTTTTGATCTTTTCAATCGTTTCAACTGTCTTTTCTACTATCTCTGGTTCTAGAACTTTCTTTTCACCAACTTCATCCCAATAAAGAGAAGATCTACACTTCCTTCCGTAGAGTACCTCGCAAGGAGCCATGCCTATTATGGCTTGAAAACTGTTGTTGTAAGCAAACTCTATAAGTGGTATGTATCTTTCCCAACTCTCCTCAAAATCTAGGACGCATGCCCTCAACATGTCTTCCAATGTTTGAATAGTCTTTTCAGACTGACCATCTGTTTGCGGATGAAACGCCGTGCTAAACTTTAGCTTCGTGCCCATTTTGTTTTGTAAACTGTGCCAAAATTTTGATGTAAATCTTGGATCTCGATCAGAAACTATAGAAACTGGTACACCGTGCAATCTGACAACTTCTTCTGGATAAATTTGTGCAAGCTTATCCATTCCATGAGTCATTTTCACTGGAAGAAAATGTGCTGACTTGGTCAAACGATCCACTATCACCCATATAGCTTGATTTCCTCGCACTGATCTTGGTAGACCAGTAACGAAATCCATTGTGATATGCTCCCATTTCCACTCAGGAATCTCTAATGGTTTCAAGAGTCCTGAGGGTCGTTGATGTTCTGCTTTCACTTGCTGACAAGTCATACACCTTTGGATAAACAGACCTATATCCCTCTTCATATTTCTCCACCAAAATGCAGCCTTCAAGTCTTAATACATCCTGGTTCCTCCTGGATGTACCGTGTATGGAGTACAATGAGCTTCTGATAAAATTTCTATAATAAGATTCTTATTTTTAGGAACACATAATCTTTTTCCAAAAACGAGTGTTCCATTGTCTGTTAGAGCAAATCCCTTTCCTTCCCCAATCTTCACGCGTTCCTTAATTTTTCTGAGAAATCTGTCTTCATCTTGAAATTTCTTGACTCTATCTCTTAGAGAAGGTTTAATCAGTAACGCAGTTAATAATGCTTGAATGCTACTTGGAGGTATTACTACTTCCAAACTCATTCGAGAGAACTATGCCACCAATAATTATTGGTTTGTTATAGAGTAGGCTAATTCCCCTTTGTCTTTCCTGCTTAAAGCATCTGCTACCACATTTGCTTTTCCTGGATGGTACAGTATGGTACAATCATAATCCTTGACTAATTCCCACCATCTTCTTTGCCCCATGTTTAATTCATTCTGTTCGAAAAAGTACTTCAAGCTCTTGTGATCCATATAAATTTGACATTTTGATCCATACAGATAGTGTCTCCAAATTTTCAAAGCATGCACCACAGCTGCAAATTCTAAATTATGAGTTGGATAGTTATGTTCATGGATCTTGAGTTGTCTAGACGCATAGGCAACTACTTTATTATGTTGCATCTGAACACATCCCAATCCTTGCTTTGAAGCATCACTATAGATGACAAATTCTTCTGTCCCATCAGGAATTGTTAATACAGGTGCAGTGACTAATTTCTGTTTAAGAAGGTTGAAACTATTTTCACATTCTTCCGTCCAACAGAACTTAACTTCTTGTGAGTTAATTTCGTCAAGGGTCCTGCAATCTTTGAAAATCCCTCAATAAATCTTCTATAATATCCAGCCAATCCAATAAAACTCCGTACTTCTCCTACATTTGTAGGTGTCTTCCATTTCTCTACTGCTTCCACCTTAGTCGGATCCACCTCGATTCCTCGAGCTGACACAATGTGCCTAAGAAAAATAATTTTGTCTAACCAAAACTCACATTTCTTGAATTTGGCATACAACTTTTCCTTTCTTAGTATCTCTAGAACGATTCTCAGATGTTCTTCATGTTGTTCCCGATCTCTAAAATACACTAAGATATCATCAATGAACACGATCACGAATTTGTCCAAGTACGAGTGGAAAACACGATTAATCAAATCCATAAAAATTACTGGTGCATTGCTGAGACCAAAAGGCATTACTACGAACTCATAATGTCCATAACGTGTTCTAAAAGCAGTCTTTGAAGTGTCGCTCTGCTTGATTCGCACTTGATGATATCCAGATCTCAGATCTATCTTGGAAAACACACTAGCACCGCCCATTTGATCAAATAAATCCTCAATCCTTGGCAAGAGATATTTATTCTTGATGGTAAGTTTATTCAGTTCTCGATAATCGATACACATCCTAAACGAACCATCTTTCTTCTTTACGAACAGAACATGTGCTCCCCAGGGTGAAACACTAGGGTGTATGAAACCCAATTCCAAGAGTTCTTGTAATTGGATCTTTAGTTCTTGTAACTCATTTGGTGTTATTCGATAAGGTGCTTTTGAGACTGGTGCTGCTCTCGGTACTACATCAATTGTAGATTCTACTTGTCTTTCAAGTGGCAAGCCTGGTAAGTCTTTTGGAAACACATCTTCATATTCCCGCACGATACGAATATCCTCTATGCTCGTCTTCTCGTCTTCACTTTTTACGATACTAACTAAAAATGCTTGACATCCATCTTTCCTCATCATTTTGATTGCTTTCATTGCAGTTATAACTCGCAGTATTACTCCAACTTTAGCTCCGTGAAAAGTAAACTTTTCATCTTCTGGGAGTTGGAACTGTACTTCTTTTTCACGTCATCTGATTACTGCATGATTAGCTCTAAGCCAATCCATCTCTAAAATTACATCAAAATCTTTCATCTCAATTACATGAAGATCTGCAAGTAGGACTCTGTCATTTATCTCTATCTTCACATTCTTGCACAACTTCATGGTTCGGATGGAGTTACCCGAAAGTATACTAACCTCAAGAGTTGATTTGTCTAACCCCTCACAATTATTCTCTACTTTCTTATACATCTTAGCAGATATGAATGAATGAGTGGCTCCCGTATCAAAAAGTATAAGAGCGGGAGTGCCAAATACTGATAGCATACCTGCTATTGTTTCCGGTTCTTCTTCAGCTTCCTACTGTGTCATAGCATATGCACGTGCTGGTCCAGCACTTGATCTTCCTCCTGCTTTAGTCATTGGGCATTCCAATATGGTGTGTCCCGGTTGACAGCATCGATAACATATTCCGGTTCCATATAGGCATGCTGAAAGGTGATTCTTACCATATTTTGGGCAAGAAGAATTTGTTCCGAGTAGCGGTAGTCCTGATCCTCCTCCAATTTTTATTTGCTTATTTTGAATTTTAGGGTTTCATTTTCCGATCACCGGTCCTCCCCACTTGCGCTTTGCAAGTATCTCTATCACATTTTTATTTTGATTACTGTTATTCTTCTGTCGAGACTCAATTTCTTGTGCTCTAGAAAATGCATCTGCAAAAGTCATCGTCCCTTGTCTAGCCAATATAGTGCTGATCTCAGATCGCAATCCCTTTTCAAATCGTCTAGCTTTCTTTTCCTCCGTGTTGACAAGATGTGTGGCAAATCTGGAGAGTCGATTGAATTCTCTTTCATACTCAAGAACACTCATTGTTCCTTGTTTCAAGTACAGAAATTCACTTTCTTTTTCATCTCGGTACGATTGAGGCATGTAGTTTTGGATGATCATATCCTTGAAGTCTTCCCATGTCATTCTTGTCTTCTGTTCGGGCGTTTTGGTACGTCCGTAAACCTCCCACCAGAAATCAGCTTCACCCACAAACTGGAAAACAGAGTACGAAATCTTCTGTGCATCAGTGCAATCGATATAAGTGAAAATTTTATCCAACGATCTCAACCATTTTTCAGCTTCTGCAGGGTCATCCGTTCCATTGAATGTTGGTGGATTGAAACGTTGGAATTGTTCAATTACCAAGGTTGGTTCATTTATAGGAATAGGTTCTGGTGGTAGTGGTGGTCGTGCAGAGTTTGCTTGAAATTGTTGAGCCAATCCCCGAAGGATTGTCACTAAATCATCTCCTGGATTGCCATAAACGTTTTCAAGATTTTCATTTGTAGGTAGGTTTTGTGGTCTTCTTCGACTCATGATCTGTTCAAAGTTTTTGTACTCATCATTATTATATGTTGGTATATCATTAAAATACAATGAATAAGATATATAAACACATATATAATTATATATATACACATATATATTAGTAATAGCAAAATGGTGCCTTTGGCACTCTAATTGTTAAGTATACATATGCATCTAAAAGTTATTCTTAGTCTAGAATACTGCCAAGAAAGCCTATTTAGTGCGACATCTAGGTTACCTATATACATCACCCAATTATGGGTCAAAAGGTTCCATCTATTGGAATGTGTCGCTACTAACTATAGCAAAATCTTAATAAGTCTGAGTTAGACTAACCACTAGGGTGTCCTAATCCTCCACCACTCCATCAGCAATATCCTCATCAACCTCGAAATCACCAGGTATATCAACGAACACCTCAACAGGATCCACTGGTACAGCCATCGGGAAATGCATCATCGACACACCCAGGAATCCGTCAGGAGGGGGAGGTGTCTGGTCTCTAAGGGCCCATGTGTGGTACAAACATACATTAAAAGCCACATAATTCAGCTCGTGCCCTGGAGAAGCCACGAACATCTCAAAGTAAATCTGCCGAGCAATCTCAGCCCACACACCGGGCAAGGTATGAATGAGGATGAAGCAGTACTGCACCTCCGTCACCCTCCGAGCTCCATAAAAATCCTCATGATGAATGATGAGCATTAAGGCGAAATGAGTGCCTAAATCATCACTCTTAGTCCTGCCACAAAGGGCGGCTCGTTGGGCTCTAACAGCGTTAATGTGAGAAATAACTGCTTCCATCTGATTAACACAATTTAAATTTACTCTAAGGTCAATAAAGAATTTAAAATATTTAAGAATTAATATAATCACACATTAAATCCTAAAGTGTAATTACAGCGTAGTCATAAAATAGTCAATCCTAGGGTCGATATAAAATTCTAAGTTAGGTATTTGAGCAAGTCTTAGATAGAACGCTCTGATACCATGCTGTAACGGCCCGGGTTACGCTATGGGGTTAGGACGCCACTAGATATAAATTTCCCAATATAATAATAGAGGGGTCGAGAATGCACAGCGGAATAATAATAAAAAAAATCCCCAAAGCGATAGTATAATAAAGTAAAAGTTGCATAAAGATTATTACATATTAGCATCTACTCACCCGAGTAGATTGAGATATCTTAAACAAGTACATTCAGATGATATATTTGAAATAAAGTTTTAACAGAATACTAAAATATATGTCATAATATAAAGTCTTCTAAGGCTTGTAAACTGCGAAGGCCTCTCCATCTTCTAAATCTGGTTCTGAAAATCGATAAGGGGTGAGCGTCTAAAATACACTCAGTGGGTTAACTTAAATGATTGCACAGTTAAAAATAAATATGCATGCCAAATATACCATAAAATGTAACATATGTCATTTGATAAAATAATTTGCATATTGTCGTTCGATAACATAATGAAAATATTTTAGACCGAATCGTCATCCGATAACTTGTGTTAGTTGGTATATGTGTACCAGTTCGTCACCCCAGTACGATGTTAGCATACTTTGAAAATACATTTTAGTACTGAACCGACGTAGCCAGTAACTTGTGTTAGTTGGTATATGTGCACCGAGTCGTCACCTCGTACAAGTGTTAGTAGAAAATATTTATCATCGAACTAAAAGCATACATGACACATAACATGTCATATCAGTAACACATATCACATCTTAACAAAGCAATCATGACATAAAATGTAACACTCGGTAAATAGTGAAAGTTACCCCACCTTAAACTTATTGGAAACGTGTAAAGTGGACTAGGCTTGCTCGTGAGTCTCAGGTATGCCTGCAAAGGTATACTAAAATGAGTTATACTTCTAATAATAATACCTATTATTAAAACTAATTTCTAAAAATAATTTAAACAAACTAATTATTGTTATTAAATTATTAATTTAATAAAATATTAAAAAAATAAAAATATATCATTTAAAAATAATAATTTAACAATTATAGTTTTCTACTTTAATAATAAGTTGTAACATTAAAATATAAATAATAAATAAAATACTAAATAACATAATTAAATAAAATAAAGTAAATAAATAAATAATTAAAAAAAATCAAACATGATCTGCTACTTACGCGGCTCTTCAAATTATATATATATATATATATATATATATATATATATATATATATGTATATATTACAAAATGACCCAACTTGAGTTATACAACTCCATTTGAAAATTCGAAAGTACGTATGGAGTCCTCGCAAGGTGAGGATCACATGCATAATAATTTTTCATGAAAATAACGAAGTTTAAAGGGGACAAAATTTTCACACGAAGTGGGTCTCTTCCCATCTTCTTCATTTCACGTCCAAACTCAAAACTAATTATATGTTGTGATCCTCGTGATGAGAGCTTCAAAACGGACTATAATATCAAAGTTAACTCACGCCGAAACGAAATATGCCTTTAAAGAGTAAGAACTTTGACTGAGCTTATTTAACACATACAAAAAATCTATTTCACAAAAGAATTATATATTTAGAATCTATGCATCGAGACGATCATTTCCGTATATAACATGATATGAATAAATCGAAAAAATAACTCAAATAGCAACAGAATGAAAGAAGAAAGTTGAAGTATATATATACACACACACGTGAGTGTGTGAAGAAAAGAAAGAAATTATTTATATTTTTCAAAAAAAAAATATAAATGAGAGAAGATGAATCTGTAAGGCAGTGAATCAGTTGGTCTCCCATCTACTCTAATTTGGTTGTTAGTATAAATTAAAGTTATACTTGGGGATCAAGTATGCAAGAGTAAGTATCCTACTCACTAATCTTATCCACTAAAAATTAACATGTGCTCTTAATGAATAAAATAATAATAATATACATATTTATTTATTGCTTCTTTATATATATATATATAAATGTGGCATTACATAATTTTTATTAATTTTTCAAGTAAAAATTATTTTACTTAAACACTTTACTCGAATATTTAAGTAAAAGGTATTTTGGTCAATTCAAGTATAAAAATATATAGTTAGAATAAAAAAGAAAATGTATAAAAAAAAATAGGATACGGTAATTTTTTTCCCTTAAAAAATTAAAAAAATTTGAATACATTTCCTAAAAAAACAATACGCACAACAAAGTATACTTTATGGTGAACTACATAAAGGTTAATTAATGAAATAATATCGCGTGCCACTCTTCATACATTATTAAATCATGGTGAACTGAACATATAAAGGTCACGCAAAATATTAAAGACATTACGCTACAAGCACTCAGTTATTTAATTTTATTTTCAAATATTAAACATATATTGACACTACAAACATTTAATGAATTTATTTTTGAATTTATTTATATTATGAGTTAATATTATTTTTTATAATTTAATTAATATTATAAATATAAAAAAAATTGCTTTGTTGGGAATTGAACGCAAATTGGTAGCTTCCACACAAAATATTAAACACATATTGACATTATGCTACAAACACTTAATGATTTTCTTTTTGAATTTATTTTATATTATCAGTTTAATATTTATATAATTTAATTAATATTATAAATATAAAAAAATTTGTGTTTGTTGGGAATCGAACCCAAATTGTCAGCTTCCACGCCAAATATATTATGCTACAAACACTTAATTATTTTATTTTTGAATTTATTTTATATTATTTTTTTATAATTTAATTAATATTATAAATATAAAAAAAATTGTGTTAGTTGGGAATCGAACCCAAATTGATAGCTTCCACGCCAAATATAAAGCATATGTTGACATTAACTACAAATACTTAATGATTTTGTTTTTGAATTTATTTTTTTGTTTTTGAATTTATTTTATATTGTGAGTTTAATATTATTTTTTTATAATTTAATTAATATTATAAATATAAAAAATGTGCTTGTTGGGAATTGAACCCAAATTGCCAGCTTGCACGCCAAATATTAACATATATTGACATTATGCTACAAACACTTAATGCTTTTATTTTGAAATTATTTTATATTATGAGTTTAATATTATTTATTTATAATTTAATTAATATTATAAATATAAAAAAATTTGTGTTTGTTGGGAATCGAACCCGAATTGCCATCTTCCACGCCAAATATTAAGCATATATTGACATTATGCTACAAACACTTAATGATTTTATTTTTGAATTTATTTTATATTATTTTTTATAATTTAATTTATATTATAAATATAAAAATTTTTGTGTTTGTTGGGAATCGAACCCAAATTGCTAGCTTCCACGCCAAATATTAAGCATATATTGACATTATGCTACAAACACTTAATGATTTTGTTTTTTAAATTTATTTTATATTATGAGTTTAATATTATTTTTTTATAATTTAATTAATATTATAAATATAAAAAAAATTGTGTTTGTTGGGAATTGAATCCAAATTGTCAGCTTCCACACCAAATATTAAACATATATTGATATTATGCTACAAACACTTAATAATCTTCTTTTTGAATTTATTTTATATTATGAGTTTAATATTTTTATAATTTAATTAATATTATAAATATTAAAAAATATTGTTTGTTGGGAACCGAACCCAAATTGCAATCTTTCACGCCAAATATACTATGCTACAAACACTTACCAAATATTAAACATATGTTGACATCATGATTTTGTTTTTGAATTTATTTTATATTATTTTTTTATAATTTAATTAATATTATAAATATAAAAAAAATTTGTGTTCGTTGGGAATCGAACCCAAATTGTCAGCTTCCACACCAAATATTGAACATATAGACATTATGCTACAAGCACTTAATGATTTTGTTTTTTGAATTTATTATTATAAATATAAAAAAAATTTGTGTTTGTTGGGAATTGAGCCCAAATTGATAGCTTGCACGCCAAATATTAATCATATGTTGACATGATAAAAATACTTAATGATTTTGTTTTTGAATTTGTGAGTTTAAAATTATTTTTGTATAATTTAATTAATATTATAAATATAAAAAAATGTGTTTGTTGGGAATCGAACCCAAATTGTCAGCTTCCACGCCAAATATTAAACATATATTAACATTATGCTACAAACATTTAATGATTTTGTTTTTGAATTTATTTTATTATGAGTTTAATATTTTTATAATTTAATTAATATTATAAATATAAAAAAATGTGTTTGTTGGGAATCGAACCTAAATTATCAGCTTCCACGCTAAATATTAAACATATATTAAGATTATGCTACAAACACTTAATGATTTTGTTTTTGAATTTATTTTATTATGAGTTTAATATTTTTATAATTTAATTAATATTATAAATATAAAAAAATTGTGTTTGTTGGGAATCGAACCCAAATTGCCAGCTTCCATGCCAAATATTAAACATATATTGACACTATGCTACAAACACTTAATGATTTTGTTTTTGAATTTATTTTATATCATGAGTTTAATATTATTTTTTTATAATTTAATTAATATTATAAATATAAAAAATTTGTGTTTGTTGGGAATCAAACCCAAATCGGCAGCTTCCACGCCAAATATTAAACATATATTTACATTATGCTACAAATAGTTAATGATTTTATTTTTGAATTTATTTTATATTATTTTTTATAATTAAATTAATATTATAAATATAAAAAAATTGTGTTTGTTGGGAATCAAACTCAGTCCTCTCCGTCTACCTCTTTACCAACTAAGCCACTTACCCCTCGTCTATTCATTTCTTTAATGCGGGAAAGGGGGATAAGCTTGACCACCCAAATTGTTAGCTTCCACGCCAAATATTAAACATGTATTGACATTATGCTACAAACACTTAATGATTTTTTTAATTTATTTATATTATGAGTTAAATATTTTTACAATTTAATTAATAAATATAAAAAATTTGTGTTTGTTGGGAATTAAACTCAAATTGTCAGCTTCCATGCCAAATATTAAACATATATTGACATTATGCTACAAACACTCAATAACTTTATTTTTGATTTTATTTTATATTAAGAGTGAAGATTTAGATTTACAAAATCCAGCAAATTCTAAATCAAAATTTTATATATCTAGCCCAGGCATGCACAAATGAACCGGAACCGGAACCGACGGTTCCGGAATCGGCAAAAAAAAATCAGAACCGGCTAAGGAATGTTCTGTTCCGGTTCCTCATATTTGGGAAAAAACCGGCGGTTCCTGTTCGAACCGCCGATTTTTTAAAATAATAAAAAAAAAAAATCGGAACCGAAATCATCGATTCCGGAATCGAAAGCTTCGTAGCCCGGTTCGATTCCGGTTCCCCCTATCATGGAATCGAAACCGGCGGTTCCGAATCGGGTTGCATGTCTAATCTAGCCTATTGATTTGGCTCGTAGAGCTTTTACTCACCGTACATGTATAAATAACCCAAACGTCCGTAAACTCTATATCAGAAACAAATCTTTAAACATTCTACGGAGAGAGGTGATAGGCGCAAGGGACTGTGAATCGAAAAAAGCCCATAAATCAAGAAAAGCCTTCTCCTAATTCCCAAACCCTAGGATTTATCGCCGAAACCTAATTTTCCAGTGCTTTCTGATCTTTAACGCTGTCTATTCTCGAGTATTCGCGTATATAATTATCTTTAATTCATTATTTGTTTCGTGGATCAACAAAATGGACATTGAGGAAAAGCAAGCGGAACACATAGATTACTTTGTGAAGCAAGCTTCAAATCTGAAGGGCGCAGCACTCGGAAACGTCGTCATTGAGGCCACTTCGCACCCTAACCTCTTTGCATTCTCCGAGATTCTCGCTGTTCCTAATATTCTCGAGGTACTTCATACTTGGCTTAGTGCTCTTGTTAATTTTTGTTACAATTTAACAGTGCGGTTAATCGGTTTCAAACTTTCAAGATAAGGATATATGTGTTCTAAATTTGTATGTTGTTTGATGTTATCTTTAGAATTCGTCTCCTATTGTATCAGGTTTTGCTTATTAATGACTCCGAGTTAATATAGAAAATAGAGTTATAATTAGGTTTTCGTATGAGATTTATAGGTTAAAGTGAGGAAATATTGCACTCTTGTTGAGATTGTTTTGGTGCAAGCTAATTAAAACGTGGTATATGCTCTAAAATTTTAATGTGGTATCAATCTATCTCGGCTATTGAATTTTAATCAATTCTATCTTCAAGTGATGTTTGGGGTGGGTTGGGGGGGGGGGGGTTAAGAGGCAATATTTTTCATTGGGGTATTCTCAGAAGGGCTGAATAATCATATCAATATGTTTACAGAGCATGATCTGAACGATAATGTATAGATTTATGGTTGGATTTTTGTTCATACAGTGTGTGTGTGTGATGTTTCATCCCTGTCAATTGTCATGCATGCATATATTGTATCTTTGATGATTCCTGAGCCATTATTTGACACTTGAGTTGATATTAGCATTTCTTTTACCATATCATGTATATAATTATGAATACATAACGAAGCTCATTGTGAAGATGTTGCCATCCTTTTAAAATTGCGAATACTCAATACTGGTTAAGAAAATTTATTCATAGGCAATAATTTTGGAAGCTCGAAGTCATAAACAACAAGAATTAAAGTGTGTTTGATGTAGGAGGGCATATTTACTTAACACTAGGCTCTAGTGAAATAATATTATCAACGGAACATAAGAGAATAAATATTCTACTCTTTAATTTATTCTGAAATCTTAGTCTTTATTCTTGTTTGCAGCTTGAAGGAACTGACAACAGTATCTTCCTTGATTTGCTTCGCATGTTTGCACACGGTACATGGAGTGAATATAAGAGTAAGACCCCATCTCTTATTCTCTTGAAAAGTATTTCATCATAGTTTTTTCTCTTTACGTAAAATCGCCTAATCTCTGCATTATTTTGTACGCATGCTTCTCAGGAATTTGGTGTTTGTACATTGCCTGATTCTATATAGCAGCTAAGTTATTGTTTTGGCTGTAATGTGACGTCTGTGTCTGTGGGGTATATCTACTGGCAGTCAAAACCTATAATATTTCCAATTCTATATCAAAGTCCATATCATGATAGTACTCATGCATGATGTATACTTCTTGAATTTTAACTAATGCATTTCTTCTAGAAACACCTTTTGAAGTCTGTTCCGTAATGTGAAATTTCAATCTGATGGGATCATAGGCGCATGGAATTACTTTTCCTTTGTTGTCTAAAAGAACTATCGTTGATGGGTTGATGCACATGCTCTCCAGATAACACTAAATTTGAAAGCTGATGCGCAAAAAAGTAGTCAGCAATGGAATCCCAATGTCAGTCTTTATAGTTACCTCAAATCTGTTGTATGAAGAGAGGTCAATTTTCAAAATGTGCATGCAGAAAGTATGCATACACTAAATTTTCATAATCTGCCTGACTGTTTTGACAATCTAGAGAATTTTTCATAATAAATTATATGCAGATCTTAAGATCTTTGCATTCTTATACCAGCAGGTTCCATTTTTCTGTCAAGTTTGTTCATCTGCTCTATTTTCTGTTTGATCATCTTTGCATTGATTCATGTTGGTAGATGTAATTCCCAAATATTTGTTGTATCGTACCCATGGAACAGGAGCCTCTTATTGAATGGTTGCATTAGGAGTAGCTGTAAAATTTAGACCTATTTTGTATCATGGGGCTTATACCATGAAATGTTGGTGTGATGCAGGTGTTGCTAGTCGACTGCCACAGCTAGTTCCTGATCAAGTGCTCAAGTTAAAGCAGCTGACTGTGCTTACTCTGGCTGAGACAGACAAGGTATCTTGTTGTGTAATTCCTTGATTGTATCATTGTATGTGAAGTTATTTTACTGTGCAAATTATACTAGTATTTTGTTTCCCATTTTGACTTATCAGTCATATACTGTCAGGCCTCCTGGTAAAACATTTATGTGTACATTATTGGGAAACTAGCCTAATTTGAGCCCTTTATTTCCTATATTTTATTGAATTGGGTCCCTTGTTCTTAATTTCTATGCGTTGGGTTCAAGTAAAATTTACACTCTTGTGCATCAAATTTTATGTCCCGTTGTGTCTTTCATCTTAATTTGTCTTGCACTGGGACCTAGTCATACTATGATGAAATATTAAAGGAGTCAAAATGAAAGCACAGGCGCAGTTCTAAATCATGTTTAATCGCAAGGGTCAAATTTTGAATACATTAAAAAGGAAAGAAAGAAACTGCAGGACCAAAATATAGATTATTTTCTTAAATCAGTTACAGTATGCTTTTCTGGTTTCATGCCTATTTGAAACTCGAGGAAATTTGCCTTCATAAAGCTGTTAAACTGGTCCATGGATTCTTTAAAGTATGCTGAAATATTTTTTGAAATGTTCAGCCTGAATTTATTTTTATCTGGGTCTTGTTTTTTTGTTTCTCTTCTTGGTTTTTTCATTTTAAGCCTTGCGGTTCTACTTGTGAAACGAAAAAGAATTTCCTTCTCTATATTTTCTGTTCACCAGGGTATTCCAATAATATATTTGGGTTTGACTTACTATAACAAAGTAAAATTTGAATTTTCATACTTGAATATGTCTTTGTATAGTACTTTCTCTTCTAAATTTGATCATTTTTTCACTTCACTGATTAACAATTGCAGTATTTGGCGTGTAATGTTAGAGGCTGGTTTTCAGGTTTCACGTTTATACTTACTAGGATTATTTGGATCTCTTATTCATTTGCTTGGTTAGGTATTACCCTATGATACATTGATGCAAGAATTGGATGTTTCAAATGTTCGCCAGTTGGAGGATTTTCTAATCAACGATTGCATGTATGTGGTAAGATTTTTCCTTTTCATTTCGATCAGTTTAGCTACCTCTTAATTTTATGTCACAGTGTCAACTGTGAATGGATTTTGCAGTAGACAATTAAATTATTTGCGGTCTGTTCATATCTTTCTAATATACTATATTTGATCCTCTGCTGTCTGATTTGACACGCTTTCTATTTAATAAATTATCCAATTGAATATTTAGTTGATACAACACATATATTATAAAAAAGTATGTGCTAATTCTTATTTGTTCTATTTTGGGCAGGGAATAGTTAGAGGAAAGCTGGATCAGTTACGAAGATGCTTTGAGGTTTTACTTCTATGTAGTCCTCTATTATTAATTGTCCTCTGACTTTTGATTTGGTGGTATCTAAACCAATTGAACTTGTAGGTGCAATTTGCAGGAGGCAGGGATATTAGACCTGGTCAATTGGGCAGTATGATTCAGATCCTAGCAAATTGGTACATGTCTTCTCAGAATACTTGCATCTTTTGTTGGCATTTTTTTTACGGGTGTTGAAATTTCACATTGCTTTGGTGCGTTTAATAATGTAGGTTGTGACTTGTGATAAGATTTGTTTGTCTATAAATTTTTTTCCAGCTTTCTCTTTCCTACCAATTTTTTTAGTTCCAAAGGTGTGATTGCTAAATAAAAATTCTTCTTTTTTTTTATTTTTTTAAAATTACTATTATTATTATTTTTTCTCTTGTAGAAAAAAAAGTCATGTAAACTGCACAACCCGACAGAACAGTTTCATCCAAAAAAATGTTATCCAATAACAATGACATTTTACTAAAAGACAAAGTCACGTTAACTGTAATTATGACACCCTTTTCGTATTTGGCCACTATTATTTTTATCTACGTGATTTTTACAAAATAATGTTAACTTTCATATTCAAATTGAAAGAAACTTAATGGGAACACAGCCAATCTCATTGCCCATTGTTAACTTCTGCACTATTTCTGGCATCTAAAGTTTGTATTTAAAATCTCCTATGGTGATTTCTTAGGTTGAGCACATCAGACAATCTTCTTGTCTCAATTCAAGAGAAGATCAATTGGGCGGACACCATGGGTGAGATGGACAAGAAACACAAAAAAGAAATAGATGAAAAGGTGGAAGAAGTGAAGAAGACGCTATCTTCAAAGGTCAGTTCTAATCTTTCACTTTACCATAATCCCGTCTTTCTTTCATTGAATTAGTCACAAATTCGAACAGCCTTTACATTGTATGTGACTTGGATGCCTATCTGCATCTTTGAAGTTATGCTTTCCAGGTGGGCGTATGTTCTTAATCAACCTTAAACTGACTTGTTCGTTATTCAAGTTTATAAATAAGGCTCAGATAATGGCACTTTAAACCAGGGAGAGCCTACTATCTGCTGTGTCTGTTTAAGCCTCCTAAAGATGATAAAGTTTTTTTTGATTATGAAATATTCACATTCTTAAGAATGGTCTGGCTTAATAAGCATTTTGAATAATGATGTCTTTTTGGTATGTTCTTTCTTCTTCTATTTTGTTAAATTCTGTTATGCAAACAAGTATGTAAACAAGCTCTTGGATATGTTGGTCGATGTTGTGTTACTTACGTTGTGGCAGAAGTTACAACCTGTAAGCAGGCCGACATTGACTACCGAGGGCATGAAGAGAACTTTTCTGAACATGGTGGAGTGATGGACTACGAACAAGATCGTAATCGGCCAAAAAGGTAACCAATCCTTTCAATTAATTTTAGGTTTTTGCTACGATACGATAGTCAAGTATTGTATGATTTCTGGTATCAGTGCTTGGTTTCAGTTATCTACATTCCCCTTTATAAGGATATAAACCAATTCTATATTCATGTGGATATTCATCATTCTTCCGGGCACAGGACCAGTAGAGTTCTTAGGAAGAGTATTTAGGAGGGCATTTTTCTCGCTATATAAGGATATTTGTGCTGCCATTTGAGACTGACTACCTCCTACCACGCTTTGTTGCTTGAATAATTGTGCAGGAGACGACATCCTATAGGTTGAGGAGATAGAACTAAGGAGATCCTAGGATGAATTGGTCGCGCAACTTGCACTTTTGGATTCGAGTCATTGCAGCACACGAGGTTGCCACTTTTGTAGATGTGATCTATGTGGACTCAGCTGTGTTTAGACCCAAGTTGGCGGCATTAGCTTGTGTTGCCCCAGTGTATTTTCTTTTTTATGTACTTTGGGACGAGGCTAAACTAATATTGGTGATGATTTGCCAATAACATTTTAAAAAACTCGTGGAAACTGCTGGCGTTGCACCATATTCATTGTGTGGATCAGCCGATTGGGTGCTGTGATGAATGTATTTGAATCTTGATTTCAATCATTCATTCGTTATTATGAACTTTTTACTTTGTTGTTGTCTCCTTTTAACCCGGAGTAAAACTTTGTGTATCTGCTTGGTAAGTTGTTTTTTTCCCAGATTATTTGAAGAAATATTTTTCTGTTAATTTTGAAAAGAGGCATTCACCTACCCTGCTGGAAAATGTTTGCTCATTAAGAAAATATTTATTGACAGTATAGTAAGATAGACACAATGTTTTTGAACCATGGATTCATGGCTCCCTTTTTCTTTTGATTTATTCCAATCTCATGATCCTATTATTTGATAAATTGTTGCATTTTGTTATTCCAATCCTAGATCCTGCCATCAAATCAACAGTGGAAATATTAGGAACATCAGTATAATAACTGGACCACATCTAAGTATGGTTTTTTAAGAAGCTCACCTGTCACAGTCGACGCTGCGGGAGATGGGAATGTCCAGCGTAACGCCACATTTGGCGGGCAGAGCTTGAGCTGCTGCATCCTTCAAATCAGCATAACGGTTGGCAGCAGCCTTGACGCAGCTGCAGCATGCCCTCTTGTCCTCCGTCGTCTGACCCATCCCTTTCACTGTCTTGACCCCGCGACAGCATGCATCAGACGGGCTGGCATCGTGCCCGATGAGGTAACCGACACAGGGCATCAGAGCGGCGTCCACCTCACCACACGTTACGGCCTGCCCGGGCTGCACAACTAGTTGGAAGACTGCAAGAATTGCGAGGATTGCTACCACACCACCCTTCATTCTTTGGACAGATGGGATTTCGAAGAAAGACTTGCTTGGTGTGTGATTGATTAATGATCTCTTGTGGCTGTGATTGGGAGTTAAATTGAAGCAGTATTTATAAGCCTTTTGGGGGGTTTGTTATTGAAATAAGCATCATCAGAAGCAGTTTTGCTGTTTTGGCTTGTTCTGCCAGCAGACATTAAATAGGCAAGCAAGTTGATGAAATCTTTGAAACTGATTTTATCAACATCATAGTTTTACAACTGCACTTTTCATCTGTTTTAGGTTCATTATTTGTTACCATAGATTTGTGTGAAGGAGTTGGATTCATGACCTATCATTGCATCCATATTTTGAATTCTATCGTTATCCATTATTATGCCTATGGTGAAAATTGATTATAATTTGTGGGAAAAAGATTATTAAAAAGGATGTCTATTTTTTATTCATATTGTAACAACAAATTTTGTATTTATGATAAAATAAATACAAATTGGTGTATAAAGATAATTTTAGATGGATTTAATTTAGAAGATAATATGTAAACATGTTACAATCTCAATCAATCATCTGATTCTTCTCTCGAGCCAATTTGGCCTTGACTTGACTTATTCTGGAGTGTGTGTTGACTGTATGTTGACTGTGTTGACAGTGTGTGTGTTGAGCTGGATCTTCGGATGAAGCTTGTTCGAACTCGGATGTATAGTCTTGACATTGATCCGGAGGCGTCGAGCCTTTGTTCGGATTGAACGTTGACTTGAAGACTTCTTATGAAGAACGCCGTTCAATTTGGTAGAACACTGTTGACTTCACAAAGACTGCTGGATGAACACCGGATCGGAGGGGTTTGACACCTTGATCTCTGATTGGAGGCGGTTGGCTGGAAGAACGCTGGATCGGAGAGCACCTTGATCTCTAATCGGAGGCCGTTCTTGACTTGAAGATGGTTGAAGATCTCAAGGGAGCACTGCTCGTATTCTTAATCTCTTTAGAAGCGTCTGCGTCTTCAGATTTTTTAGTATGATGAGAATGAAGGCTGAAGACCCTTATTTATAGGTGGAGGAAATAATCACTTGTGAGATATTTTCTCCTTGAAAAGATATATTGAGCTTTTCTCCTCTAATTAAGCCGCTGGGTTGGATTTGAGGCTATTTAATTTAATTAAGCCTGCCAGACTGGATTTGATTTGCTGGGCTTATTGACTTAAGTCATGCCCATTGAGTTGGACTTATTTGACTGGATCTGACCCAATTATCAATAATTTACTCATTTATTTTAGGAATTAATTTATTTAAATTCCTTAATAAATAAATACTTAATTGATAATTATTGCATTAATTTCCCACATATTTTTATTTAATAGCCAATAAAATTCAGGTGCCTACACGTATATTTAATCTTTTACTCTTAGAATTTAAAATTAATTTAAAAATATCATTTTACTTTTATCTATACTTTTTATATAATAATATACCGTCGTGGTTCATGACTTCATGTAATGCATTTTATTTCATAGAATTTTAATCTTGTTCAATGGGAATTCTTTAGAAACTCGTTATTGAGGATAGGGGTGAGCATTATTCAGTAAAAACTGAAAAACCGACCGAAACCGAACCGAATCATTCAAATCGGTTCGGTGACCACACATACGGTTCGGTTATCGGTTTTCAAAAATTGAAAAATTGGTATTACGGTTCGGTTATGATTTTAAAATTTCTAAAATCGGTGAACCAAGAATCGAACCGAAATTTCCTAATACATATGTAAGAAATCCTATTCCCACTCCATTCTGTTCAGCCTTCATTTCAAATCTTTTTCCACCGCACCCACATTCTCACTCTCCATTTCTTTTCACACTTCTCACCTATGTACTCACTCATTCAAACTAGTGTTCAACCACAAGGTCTCCGCCTCATCTACCCTTTCCTCTTTCACCTCGACCTCACCCGCCACGTCGACCTCATCGCAGATAATGATTCGAAGAGGCCTCCATCGCCGTCGCCTTCAGATAGAATGCTGTTGTGGGCCTGTGGCATCAATCGACGCCGGTAAAAGTGCCAGTGATGCTGCCGCCGCATAAGGTAGTGGCGACCTGACATTCCCCACCGCCGGATCTTTAGGATTCCCTTCTCCCTCTCACCAAATGAGATCTATTTTCTTTACACCCTCAATTTTTCTTTACACTTTCTATTTTTCTCCTTCATCAATAAGTAGTTCGGTTTTTTCGATTACCGACCGTAACCGAACCGGTAAATCAGTTCGGTGAAAGATTGGTTTCAGTCATATCTGGTTCGGTTTCTGTTAATAATACCCTCAATCCGATTTTAGTCGGTTTTCGCTATTCGGTTCGGTTCGATTAACCGAACCGACCGTTGCTCACCCCTAATTGAGGAGGTGACAACTACAATACAAATTCTTATATCAAAACCAAAATAATAATAATAATAATAATAATAATTTTGAAAAATAATATTATATATATATATATGTATATGTATATATATAATTATTTATTTATTGAAGTTGAAGAAGCCAATTGTATCACAAGTCCATAAAAGAGCCCATTAAGGACAGCCTAAAAGGCTAACTTTGTAATTTCCATGATGTACTGCGCTGTTTAAATCCTAAAGCCTCTTTCCCGCGTAAGGGCCAAGTTGCGTATGTAATGAACTCCACAAATACTCTGCTATTCAAATCAAATCCTTTCCCCCTTCAACAATCAACAAGTCTGTTTAATTAATGCTTTGATTTTCATTCGTTGATTAGTATACCAATTAATTTCCATGAATTAGGATTAAATTTCTGTAGCTTACTCTTGGATTTCAACCCAGTTCAAACGGGCACAGCAATCAGCCATGGATGTACATAGCTGCATTTCTCCGGCAAGGTGTTCAGTATTTCTAGGGTAAAAAAGCCGGCTGAAAATTTGATGATTAATTCAACAACGAGGGATATAGCCTCGCATTTGTCGCGTGCATGGAGTCCTAGAGAGAGAAAATGCCTCTACCTCCTTCAATTGAAATCCCACTGCGGAGCATCCCTTCTCCAGATCCACGCATTCATGCTCCGAAACGCTCTGGATACCAACCCTAATCTTATTACCAAGCTTATAGCCGCCCTGACTTCTGGGGGCTCGCGGGGAATTCGCCATGCGCGCCAACTGTTCGATCAAATGCCTGAAAAGTCCGATTCTTTCCTTTGCAACACTATGATGAAGTCCCACCTCTCTATATGCCAGTTCTCTGAAGCCATTAATCTGTATGCCTGTTTGCGGAGGAAAGAGGGGTTTGTGCCGGATAATTACACTTTCTCTACCTTGAGTAAGTGCTGCGGCTTGAAGCTTTCAGTGCGGGAAGGAATGGAGTTGCACGCCCACGTTGTTAGGTATGGCTTCAACTCTAATTTATATGTGGCAACCGCATTGGTTGACATGTATGGGAAGCTGGGGATAATGGATTTTGCTAGAAAATTGTTTGACGAAATGAAAGAGAGGAGTTCAGTGTCTTGGACTGCTCTCATGAATGGGTATATCAGAAGTGGAGATATGAATATCGCAAAAGCAGTCTTTGATGATATGCCTGAGAATGAGAAAGATGCAGCTACATTTAATGTGATGATTGATGGGTATGTGAAGTTAGGGGAGATGGGGTCAGCTAGGATGCTGTTTGATGCAGCGCCAGAGAAAACTGTGGTGTCTTGGACGACTATGATTGATGGGTATTGTAGCATTGGTGATGTGGACTGTGCTAGGTGGTTTTTTGATGTGATGCCTAATAGGAATTTGTATTCTTGGAATGCAATGATTGGCGGATATTGTCATAATAAGCAATCAAGTGAGGCATTAATGTTGTTCCAGGAATTGCTTGCATGCAAAGTATTTGAGCCAGATGATGTTACGGTTGTTAGTGTGCTTCCAGCTATTGCGGATTTGGGTGATCTGGATTTAGGGAATTGGGTATATAAATTTGTGAAAAGGAAGAAGTTGGACAGATCTCCAAATGTTTCCACAGCATTGGTTGATTTGTATGCGAAATGTGGGGAAATTAAGAAAGCAAGAAAAGTTTTTGATGATGTTCAGGCCAAAAGTATGAGTACATGGAATGCGTTGATTAATGGATTGGCAATCAATGGGTGTGCTAACGAGGCATTAGAAGTTTTCTTGGAGATGAAGAGAAAGGGATTCTACCCAAATGAGGTTACCATGCTTGGTGTCCTGTCAGCTTGTAATCATGGTGGTTTAGTGGAGGAAGGCAAAAGATGGTTCACTAAAATGGGGGAGTTTGGACTTACTCCTGATATTGAGCATTATGGTTGTTTAATTGATCTCTTGGGTAGGGCTGGATGTTTGGAGGAAGCTGAAAGATTGATCGAGAGCATGCCTTATGAGGCAAATGGAATCATCTTGAGCTCTCTGTTATTTGCTTGTGGCATTGCTAAGGATGTCGCCAGGGCTGAGAAGGTGGTGAAAAAGGTAATTAACATGGAACCAGATAATGATGGCAACTACATCATGTTAAGGAATCTGTATGCAGCTGAGAGGAGATGGAGAGATGTAGAAGAAATCAAAAGTTTAATGGTGACTAAAGGGGCTAAGAAGGAGGCGGGTTGTAGTGCCATTGAAATTGATAGCCAGAATTTTGAGTTTATATCTGGGAATAACAAACATACCCAGTTGGACATAACACATTTGACCTTAGACCGATTGCAGATGCACATGAAGGTGCAAGATCCCCACTTCACATTGTAAATTAAAAAGCGTGTGATGTTTAAAAAAATATAGTACTTTGTAAAATCACCAGATATGTCGGACACAGGCATTTATAGACGAATGGGAGTGCAGTCAATCAATCGGAACAAATGAATGCATTAAGCAGAAGGTGAATCAAGCATCATCACCGGAATAGCAACAGCTCCAGCCGGGCTAACTACTCAACCAACTAAATTGATCAAGGTAAACCAAATGTCTCATTATTTCCCAGATCATGGTGCTAGCTCTCGCTTCTGTCAAGTTATCTAGGAGAATGTTCGTTGGTAACATCAGATCATTAATTTTATGAGAATTCTGCTAAATTAACTTGTAAATAGTTGTTTGATTCATAATCATTAAGATACACAATTTTGAGTACAATGATGTCCGATGAAGCTACAGTAATGAACATTATACTCTTAAATAAACCCTTTTTTCTCTCACTAATCCCTACTTCGTATTCTTATTGTTTATTTGGACATATATGAACTGCAGCTCCACCGTTTCTTCCCATCTTAGATCCTACCACCAGAGAATGAAAAAGAAAATATGGAAAACATCAGTATGATAAAAAAAAATAACATCCTTGTCTACTAGAGAGTATAGGAGGAAACTCACTTGTCACAGTCGACACTGCGTGAGATTGGGATTTCCAACTGAACACCACACTTGGTTGGCAGACTTTGAGCTGCGGCATCCTTCAAATCAGCATAACGGTTAGCGGCAGCCTTGACACAGCTGCAGCAGGCCCTCTTGTCCTCCTGCGTCTGAGCCAACAATTTCACAGCCTTCACCCCAGCGCAGCATGCGTCAGATGGGCTGCTCGCATGCCCAATGAGGTAATCGACGCAAGGCATGAGAGAAGCGTCCACCTGACCACAAGTTATGGCCTGTCCTGGCTGCACAACCAGTTGGAAGATGGCAAGAATTGCAAGGACTGCAACAATACCACCCTTCATTCTTCTGTGTGTTGGATGAACAAAAAAAAAAGTTTTGAAATATGATCAGTATTGATATCTGATGCTTTTTCTTGCTTGGGTTTGTAACTCAATGATTGGGTATTTATAGACTTTTTGTGAGCTTGTTTCTTGATATATGCTTCATCATCTGCTGTTATTCTGTTATGGCTTATTTTGTCTGAAAACCTTAAAATAGCAAAAGCTGATGTAATCTTGAAACTGTACTTGAGACAAATTGACATAATAAATGCTGCACTTTCCTGATTTAGGCTGTGTTTGGCTAAAGAAGTAAAAGTGTATTTATTTATTAAAAGAATATTGTGAAGAGATTATTCTTAAGTCTTAACATTAAAATGGGGAACCTCCACTCTCACATAGTTTGGTTTTTTAAAAATCACTTATCACTTTTTAGCAGTGATTGAAAATATAACCTTTTGTTTTTGGTGATGGATTTCAGATTCTTCACTCGAATTAATTTCTTCCATTAACAACAAGAATGGGTAGTCAATCAGTCATAACTGGAACATATGTACGAAAGAATAGATTTTATTAATAAAAGGATGTAAATATACACTTTTCTTGATAAAACAGGTAAGAGGCAAAGACTTGCATGATTTCATCTTCTGCCGTCTCAGTCAAAGAGTTCATCTTCATGGTGAAAAGAATGGATAAAACTCATCGAGGGCGGTACGTTTGCACGACCGGGCGTTGATCAGGACCTACACGAGGCTTTCCGTTTGTTTTCAACTTCAACAGCTCTAGATAATGCATCTCATCCTTCACAATCGGGTTATCAATGAGAACTGCATTGTCTTCCTGAACACATTTACTTGTATTAAACAGAAATCGAATAATGAACAGATGATTATGTGAATCAGAATTCAGAAAGAAAGACTAACAGATTCATGTGGAAATGTGAAACGATCGTGTCCATTCTGCTTCGTGTCTGATCTTTTTGGAAAAAGCAAACTACCATTGTTCTCAGATATAAGCTGAGATGCAAAGTCAGCTCCAAATTTTCCTGCGATTAGAGGAGAACTTGGAGGAGAATAACATGCATCTACTAAGCTCGAATCATCTGTGCAAGAAAACTTCCCCCCATGTTCATCAATTACTTTGCCAACTCTAGTCTTCATCGTTCTAACTCGTGAATACAGATGTTCAATCCTCCTCAACGTCTGGTCCAAGATATTGTCGTCCTTATTCCCATTCTCAACGCCCGTGCAGTCGTCCTTGTAATCGAAAATGCTGCCTTCCTCCTCAGATGCAACTAGTACCACTTTTCTTTCTGTACATAAGAATAGCATGTTAAATTTTACCAGCATTTCATGTCAAACAGAAACAGTATTATTTCAAGAAACACAAACATTTCCAAAAGGGGTTTGTTCATTCCTACCAGGATTCTTCAACACATGGAAAGAAGCATCCTGAATTTTCTTCTTGTTTTCTGCAAAAATGCTATGAACATAATTTTAAACTGGCACAAGAAAAATAAACAAACACAAGTTGGTAGCAAGGAAGCCATATTGTACCATAGTAAGAGAAAAGGCTATGATCTGACATATATGTGGCCAATGTTTCTTCAGCTCTTCTTCTTTTCTTCCTCCTTGCAACCTTACTTGTACCATAGGTGAGCTTTCCATCACATTTCTTTGCTTGTGCTTCCAATCTATGGATTTGCAGTTCAAGCCACTTACAACTCCACATGATCGGCCGAATAAACGCCCTCCAATGGAGTAATGGATTCTTCCTAAAAATAAGAACAAACACTCTAATCAGACACAAATAAAGCAGCTTGAATTGCTCTAAAGATGCGGTGGCAATACATTACAAGAAAGTAACTTTGACAGCTCATACAACTCTTAAGTAGTACCTCACTGTGATCAGTTTATCATGTGATCCACCAGAGTTCAAATCAGATTCAGTATCTGAAAAATCAGAGGTATCGAACGAGCTCGAGCACTCGGTTGCATCCGAGTGTTGTTCCTCAACCAGCTCTCTGTCCCAAGATACAGAACAGTCCATTTTTATAGCTAGTGGGTTGAGTAACAACCTATGATCACTATTATCTTTGTGTGCATTATTAGGCAAGTAAGCTCCAACTCGCTCCTCTTCAGTAATAGTTGTAAAATTCATGAGCTGGGATTCAAGTTCTTCAGCAAAAGAACCATATTCACTGGGGAGTGAACCCTTCATCACTTTTTTCATATTCCATCACAATGAATGAATCAAACACGTATTCAAGAAACCTGCAGAATATTCAAATGGATGATTTGTTGATTATGTACATCCTATTAATACTGCACATAACAAAACCCCAGAAACTAAAGATTTCGAATTGATTTCACTCCTGAGGTTGCATATAATTATAAAGTGACAAAAGAAAATAGATACACGAAACTTGTGTGTTTATGCATGCATCTAATCATGTGCTTGTAGAGTCATCCCAATAAAGCAGATGAGTACTCATACGTGCATTCATATACGTGCATTCATACATGTGAAGCAGAGTAATCAGCAATTTTTTATTTTTATCTTTTTCCAAAATCTTCTTCTTCCAACCCTCAAAATTGACATTAGAATTTCAAATTAAACCCCCCAAATAAAAAGAACACGATCTTGATTGAAACCACCCTTTCAAGATATGATCAAGACTCCAAAAAAGATTAATCAAGTCCCAATAAAACAAAAAACCAAACCAAAAACAATCTTTCAAGAATTCAAGAAGATCAATGAAATCCCAAAGAAAACAAACCAAAAGGCACTACAGAAGCAGGAGAGGGAGTGTAAAGAATGATGATGATGAAAGAATGATATATGGAGTAGTGAGTAAGAGTAATAGTGAGAGTACACAATACAAGTAGCTGAAGAGTAATCAGCGGGAGATGGCGGTTGCGATTCTTGGGGGGGAAATCAACGAATCCAGTTTTCACTAAAACCGTGCTGTCAATTCTCTCCATAATTGCTTCTTGATTTTCTATCAATTCGTTAGTTTACTTTTTCCAGGTCAAAAAGCTCATGTTACAATCTCATGTAATTACATGGTGTAATGGGTGACCCCTTTTACACACAAGGGGAACTGAATTGTTGTATCAAATTGTATCATATACGAGGAGGGGAGAAAGGAATATTTGTAAATTGCAGACACATGTTTTTCCTTTTTTGGATTTAATTTAATTGGGAGTAGTATATTTTAGTCTAAAATATTACTTCGGGATGAAATAGTACAATTCTCATTATATTCTATTATTTAATTATTTTGTTAAATCAGTATAATATTTTGTTCTAAAAGATAAACTACAATTTATTTAATTAATAAGAGTACTGTATAATTTTTTCGTTAAAAAGATCGGCTTAAATATAAATAATATAAATATTTGATTAAAAAAATTAATTTTTTTTAGAAAATAAAGAATACATATTTTTATACAATGATGAAGTTGGGGGCAGGTATAAGAGTTTTAGCTATTATTATTATATCACTAATATATATTTTAAAATATTTGATAGTATATTCCAATAAAAAAATTAATGTAAAAGTGCTTTAAATGTTAATCACTCCAATGTTTAAACATTATTTAAATATATATTGTTAAATAGTCGGTTTATAGTATTGAATTACAAAGGAGAAATATAGAAGTTTTACTCTAATGATCCAAAACAAATTATTCTTTACACCCATTTATATCACATTACTTTTTATTATATACAATTTTTTTTAAGTGATAAATTATTATTTTTTAAATTAAAAATATTACTCTCTTCAAATTATTAAGAAATTCACGGTTATTATAAATATAAAGTTTTAAAAAGATTATTATTTTACTCGCTTTATGAATAGTTTGATTTTTTTAGGTAATAAATAAATAATAAAATATATTATGTGAGTTATAAAGAGATAATAATTTTAAAATGAAGTATATTGTAAGGTGATTGGACTGTGTACTATTTCTTTATATTAGAATATATGAAACTTGTTGATAAGACAGATAAAATATAAGCGTGAAATAATTTATGAGATTAAAAATACTATAGTCAAATTTTAACATAATTTTATATTTAAATATTTCTATTAAGTTGAGTAATATTTTTAATTTAGAAAGTAATTAGTTCGTTACTCTAAAAATTAAATTTTCATAATTTTGATAAAATTAAAATATAGGAGTATTGTGCAAGAAACAAGCTCTAAATATACACTATACAAATTTATTAAAAGATCATTCTTTTATTCAAACCAGCATTATCTATCATACCATTTATATCCTCTTATAATTATAATTTTCCTTTCATACTTTTCAACATTTAATCATTTTCACATCACTTTTTTAAATATAGCATTCATAATATTATTTACTTTTCAAAATATTATTGCATTCCTCTTCAAATCAAACATATTTTAAAAATTATGGAGTATTATTTTTATTAATTATTAATTATAAACTCAACCTTTAAAAACCATGAGCATGTTTGTTAAAGCTATGTTGTCTAAAATAGTTTCTCTTAAAAAAAAAACCCCTGTGGAAAGCCAAATTTTATTTATTATGGAGTATTATTTTTATTAATTATTAATTATAAATTCAACCTTTAAAAACCATGAGCATGTTTGTTAAAGCTACGTTGTCTAAAATAGTTTATCTCTTAAAAAAAAAAAGACGCCGGTGGAAAGCCAAATTTTATTTGTAAAATAAATAACCTTTATACTAATACATATCGTTCTCATAATTATCATTTAAAAAAAATAGTATATCACTAGTTTTATTAATTTTTTTAAGATCTTGCAGTATTTTTAAATAATAAACAAAGTAAAAGGTATCTTATACGTGTTAAGTGAAAATTATAATTTTAAATTTAAACGACTTTGGTTATTGATAAATGTTATATTTCTTTTGATATATTTTTTTTAATGGTAAAAAGGACGAGAAAAGTTAGTAGGTGTGAATTTAAGGATTGTATGGAGGGATGGAGCATATGATAGTAATTAATATTGAAAACAGTGAGTGCAAAGAATGAGAGCTGATTTTTATTCACCAATTTGACAGATCTTAGGATTATCAAGTAAGAATACTTATTTTTAAGGAATCTGCAATCTTGAAATGTATTACTGCGTCGTTTTATATTGAAAAATACAATGCATAATCAGTCAAATCACAAAATGCTGAACTATATATATCAATCAAAACCAGACTACAAGTATCAATTTCACAATTGAAAAAAAGCAAAAAATCTATGCTGCACGCTTTATTTTCACCAACTCTAGATACTGACGAGGTTACACACCAACAGATGAGTGAGATTTTCATACCAAAGATTCCATCTGAATATGCTGCTCCAGGTTTCTTAATACGATACGAGCAAAAATTTTTGCTTCAAGGGGTGCACCAGCAGCTGCTGCTGCTACACGGAGCACTCGTGGAGCTCCAGCGTTCTGCAGAAGGGTTGCGTGATGCATTGCATGCCGGCCACCCAAAATCGTGAACTACAACAAATGGAGAATACTGTTATGAACCCAATGAACATCAACACTTGTGATATATATATATATATATTTCCTTACAAACTGCGCCAACTGTGAGGATTCTCATGAGAAAAAAACAAACCTCAACAAGCTATTTATAATATACTGAGGCGGTACTCAAAAAGAAAACCTTCTTTTTAAGTCTAACCTCAAAGGTAGTTTTTTAATACTCTCATTAAGCTTTTTTTTATCGATGATCTACCTGAAGAAGAGCGAATGCAGCACAAGACTTTAGCGTGGGAGAAGGGTTTCGAAGCATAGCAACAAATCTTCCAATCTCAGCTCCACTGAATAACAAAAGAATGGCAACTCAACGAGTAATGTAATAGAGAATTTCAGAAAATAATATGAGAAGAAAATTTGCAAATAGCAGCAGTTGGAAATCTTGGATTCAACACCAAAATTGCCTAGAAATAGCTCGGAATCACTAATTAGACATAATTCAAGATACAATAGTGTATGAAATGCACAAGACAACATCCGATATCCTTTATCCTTTATAAGCATGAAAAAAGGAATTTCACAGCTAAAATTCTGCAACAAAATGCTGCTCACAACCATATATTCATAGATCATATTTACATGTGCAAATATCATATGTTCCACGATCGTGTAAGATTAAAAACAAATCATAAAGTTCTTTTAAACCATTGAAAGCTCTAAGATCGTACATAAGCAAGAGAAAGTGAGAAAATTGGCAAGGTTCACCAGTCTTTTATTCACGTAATTCACACAAGCAAAACATATACGTACAAAATTAAGAAGGTTTCATTGAATGTCAACATTTCAAGCTTCTCACATTTGGCACCGATGTTTATGACTCACATATAATATGAAATGGCCAATTTAAATTATGGTTCAAGTAATAAATGAGCCAACGATGTACCAAGCCTATGATGAAAATAGACAGAATAAGACTGAGAGGGAACCTGCATCTCAGATGACCTGCTTCTTGAATACAAGCAGATTCTGTTACTTGCGCCAATGCTGCAGGTGCTGATGATGCTGCTGCTGCAGCAAATGCTTGAGGATCAGAAAAGCTCATAACGAAAGCTTCAATACGTTTTAAGGCCATTTTTCTAGAAGCATCCAAGTTCGTGCCCTTGGAAGTGCTCTGATTCGACGTTCCTATCAGTGCAACTTCATCTGTTCTGTTCATTGAAATAGCAATTAAAAATATTTAGCATAAACCCGACTAAAGTGCATATAAAATATAAAGCAGCAGAGGGCAGATTACCTAACAGTAATATGCCAAGAGTGTCGTTAACTTTTGATTAAGGTTATCCTCAGAGATTCAACAGTTTTATTACTTAATTTGATTAGAACAAACATTAATGATAATATGAATAGTATTAATAAATAAATTGCATCTAAAGCAGCAGTTTCTGCAATAAAAAAAAATAAGGGTAAAGTCCATGAACAATCAGGTCCTCAGGATTGTTGGACATTGACATGATGTAACTGCCCTTGAGAAAATGATGGAAGCTAGAAGCAATTAATGACAAAATATTGTAGCTGATAAAACTTGAGAAAAACTCATTATAAAACCATGCATGTATCTCTAGTTGGAAAAAATTTAAGAATCTCTGCATGTGTACATACATTGTGTGAAAGTGTACTTTCAAACAACCACTAATGGATTTAAGTATACCCTCAATCATTTGATCCAGATGCAGGCTTAGTGTATTTTGCTTAAACAATTGTAAAAGGAGTCCTAAAAGATATAAATCAACATTAAAGGTCTGTTTAATACCTTCCATCAAACATGTAGGTCAATGCCAATGCAGACATGAAGCGTGCCATTTTTGAAATAGAAGTGGAACAAAGATGGGCCAAAGCGGGAACACCTCCTTCCTCCACAATGCGGAGAGCATTACCTGGATTGAAAGCAAGATTCCAAAGAGCTCCAGCAGCAGTCTCATGCACATCCTAAAATTTGATTCGTACTATCTCAATTAGAAAAGGGTGCACATCTGATGAACAGCATCATAAGGATTCATTCGGTGAAGAGTATGCATATAGTATTACCCTAGAATATTCAGATACATTAAAAAATCACTTAAAAGAGAATCCTTGTTATCTTTGACTCACCTATTGTTCTAAAACATAACTCGTCAACATTTGGAGTAAAATAATTCTAAGACTATGCTTGGTTGAACACTTTTGATACAAAGAATGGAATGGAACTTTAATTATTTAGTATGTTTACGGAATGAAATGAAACCCCAATTCTGGGGATCGAACCATTCCTCCCTAAAAGGAGAGAGTATGGGTTTGATAACTAACACTTTTAAACAAATACCCAATCTACACTGATTCCCATTCCTTTATATTGTACCAAACACCCCCTAATATGAAATCTCATCAAACAATGAAATCATTTGAAGACAGTTAACAGGATAAAATTACCAGAAATGCATAATCATTTGTTGTTACTACAACAATATATTACAAGTAAAGACAGAAATGGACTACAGACGATCAGTTTGACATGAGAAGGAAAAGCCGAGCCATACACTTTTGGAGGCACAAACTTTGAAAATATGTAGCATATGCAACTATTTACAAATCAAAATTAAGATGAGAATCATGAGATGGTCATTCAATATGCTATGGGTGTGAGAGTTATACCAAATAACATTATCATGAGTTCAGTGTGAACTCACTACCTCCCCTTAGGCCAGTTACGAAAGAATGCTTCATGGAGACTTAACTGAAAAGTAATTGGTCGGCTTGGCTTAAATATTAAATGGGATTCTTTTCAAACAAGTTAAAACATTTAGATTTTAGATGTTATGGAAATTTAATAACATGCATGAAGTTACAGAAGAGAGGATACCTCATACGTGCACGGGTGAGCAAATCTATGCACAAGCACCATTTCAGATTTTATCCAATCTGATGCCACGTCATGATCTTTGAATACCAAAACATTTTATCAGAAACAGCAATGTCTTCTTTCATTTGTTGAAACAAAATTGATATCTCATCTTTTTGTACTAATGTGTAATTAAATATCCGTCTAAGTAAATTTAATATAAAAGACCCCACCACCAAAAAAAAAATTAAAGCTCTCAGATCTCATGAACCTGTATTTATACTTTATAGACTGTGTTGCTGGTATTGATTCATGTTCAAAAATCACATCATACCTCACAGAATTGCAACTTAATATTTTACTAAAACATAACTAATAAAGCATATGATACAAGGAAATAGACTACACAGGTTACACAAATAAAAACTCTTCTCAAAAGGCTCCATGTATTTTTTAGTAAACATACCTCGGCATCTGAACGAGCAAGCGCTATTAGTGGTAGCACGCCTCCTTCTTGACCAATAGCAATGCTATTACAGAGTGAACAAATAATTAATACACAAAAGAGAGGTGATAAAAATAAAAATAAAAATAAAAACTACATATTAACAATGATAGAACATTAACACCAAGTAGCTGCTACTAGAAAACAGCACACAGCAACCTAATCATCAACCTAGACTACACATGCACTTCTACCTGGCCCTGATGCCGTAACTTTGGCCAACTAATAATTATGCCCACTAAAATTAGATGATGACCTGATATCTATTTCAACTCACTTTCACCTGGAGAATTTCTACGTAGAAAATTTGCACTTGGGGATTAACACCAGTTCTTTCTATATTCACTAATATTATGAATATAATAATTATTGGACTGGTATTTTTCTTCAACCAAGAGGGACAGAGTTTGGTCATTTGATCATTGGAGCACTCACCTATTTGCTTCTGACACAGACAATCCCCAAAGAGCACCAGCAGCCCTCTCCTGAAGGCCGTGAGAGGCATTTGAACAAGAATTTGCAAGAGCAACCTGACAACCACCAATGAATTGAATGCTCACATGTGCAGGAATTTCATCTTCTAGAGAGCTAAAATAAATGTCACAGTGATGCCTGATGATAGTGGCGCACAACTTGGTAAAGTAAAATGGCCAATGTCGCAGCAATTGTCAAAGTCGAAGCATAATGAAATATATGTCTAATAAATATATGTCAAAGCACAACTACGTGTAATTATCGTGAAAAGTATAATAAATACATCCAGCAAGCTAAACAAGTAAATGTTTATTAGATGTCTTAAAGAATTTCTTTATCCAAATTGTTTAATTTAATGCAGATCAATCTATCACCATAAACAAGTATTTACATCGTTTGAAGGCCAACAGTCTAAAATAATTTTGAGCAATTAAAGTCAAATAGATGAAGACATTCGAAAGCAAAAAGGAGGAAGCATTACTCAATCCACAAATTAGGCAGCTAAAAATGAGAGTACAGGAACCATTTTGAACATTCTTCAGGTAAACCAGCTAGCCCACAACTACCTAATGCAACACCTGAATATAGTTTCCGGATAATACATGCAATCTCCTTAACCACAATTACTAGAGTTCCTAGAAATGAGTTGGAAAAAAAAACATAATTATCTCATACCAATGCCTCAACTCCACCAGCTGCAGCAATTGCTTCTCGATTTCTGTCATCAAAGGATAAATTCCATAATGCCCCAGCAGCTTCTTGCCTAAATCAGTCACAAATGGTATCATTTTGATTCTCACCGAGTACAATCTAAAGCAGGTCTGACCTATTTACACCCCCACCCCCACCCCAAAAAATAATAATAATAATAAATAAATCTCATTAGAAGAACAAGGAACATCTTACCTAACACCTTCATGAGGAGAGTGAGTAAGTTGCACAAGAGCATCAAGAGCTCCAGCCTCTTGTCCTACTGCAGCATTGTTACCATTGCTATCCCCATGAGCAGCCAAATTTGCCAAAGCTCGAGCTGCCTGGACAATAAGAAGGATTTTATGAAAAAGTTGGATACTTAATCTTCCCTACTTCAAACCATGCATATAAAAATTTTCAAATTGGATGGTAAATGTTAAGCATAATTGTTAAAGGCGGAAGACGCAAGGAGGCACAAGGGCCCTGATGGAACCAGAGGCGAGAAGCACCTGAGGAGTGCACCTCTTGAACACCTGCCCTGGTATTTTCTACAAGTTATATACATAAATATGGATACTTGGCACGTAATTATCTAACCAAACAAAGGTAAAATCTACATTATATCACATAATAATGCCTAATAACTCATACATAACATAATATGTTGCTCACTTCTGAACTCAGAGAAGAAAAGGCAGTGAACAGCTCATTGGAATATAGGATTGCTTATAGAAGCCTGACAACATGGGCAATATTAAAAAACATATATATTTATATTACCTGCTCTTGCACTCCTTCAACCTTACAATTCCGAGCTAGTTTAGCCAAGGCACGTACACCACCCACTAAAGCAACTTCAATGCTGCATTTGTCATCTGCAGCTAAATTTGCCAGTGCACCAGCGGCACGTTCCTATATGAATCAAAGACACAGACCAACCTAATTTAGCCTATAACAGTCAATAGACTTATATACCATTGTATAATGCCATAAGGATGAGGACCAAACAGGAAATAGAAATCCTGGGACTGTGGACCATACCAGAACTCCTTCACCACCAGAAGAACTCGACCATTTGAAGATAAGGTCAACTAAAGCTTTTACACCACCAGCTTCAGCAATGTCACACTAATTAAAAAGGAAAAAAAGAAAAAGAAAATCATCCCTTGAAAAATAGAGCACCGAATGAATAGCAAATTAGAGGCAAAAAAGATAAAGAAAGCAGAACCTTGTGTTCTTCACCGACAGAAAGGTTCCACAGTCCTCCCGCAGCCTCTTCAGCGACTAATTTGTTAGCAGACCTTGCTAGATTTACAAGAACACTGATGCCTCCTTCCTCAGCAACAGCTTGTGCAACGTTAGCATTCACTGATAAGTTAGCAATAGCCTACACACAAAACCCATACAAATAGAATGGATGTGATTACCATAATAATGAAAAAGCTCAAGACTCAATGAATGACTAATGATTTTAACTTGTCCCTCTGGGAAAAGGAAAACATAAGGGATCATGAAGATCATAAAAATGACAACAGCTAGAGATATTTCAGACATAAAATAATGTTAGTACTAAAGAAGCAGATATTCTTATTCAATAAAGAACCTACACAAAAAATCTTGCCTTAGAAGCTTCTGACTGAAGTCCCTCTTGCCATGACCGCGCAAGGTTCAGTAAAAGGTGTATGCCATTATCTCGTATAACTGCTTCAGCCCTTCCAGTGTCAATGTTGGCATTTTCATCATCAATTACGACAAAAGTTGCAAGAGCTGTGGCTGCCCTTTCTTGAACTTCTTCCTGGGCGCTTCGCATGAAACTAAGTAATAAAGTTGTGCCTTGGTTGAGCCAGAACTTATCTAAACCAGGTGGATTGCTCTCAGAAACACGTAGAAGCGAATAGGAGATTATCCATTCCAGCCAATTCAATATCTCAATTGACTTCTTATTATTCACAGAGTTTCTCCAATGCAGAAAAAAGTTCGAGTCATTCTTTGATGTATCGACAAATAAGTTACGTACTGCTTCAAGAATGTCAGTGAAGATAGCCAATACAACTTTACCTTTGTGATTATTATTGGAGACAAAGGTTGCATCCTCCTCAAGCGCAGGACAATTCAAGGCACATAAGACCTTCAAACTAAATGAGGATGAGAAGAGTCTTGAAACAGTATTCGGGATAATATCTGTTCTAGAAACATCTAATCCAATAATATTCTGCAGCTTCCCCCAGTGTTCTGCCACTAAACTCCACTTTATGTTAGTTGTCCCTGCAACCGAGAGGAAGCGAAGTGATGCAACATTTCCCAAAGCGGTCTCATCAACCTTTCGGCAGTCAATGAATCCAATATCCATCAGATTATGGCAATTCTTTGCTAAAGCATTGATAGCATCTGCATCCACTTCATGAATACCTGAGATTCGAAGTTTCCGAAGTTGAGGACAACAAATTGCAATAGCTTTTATAGCATCACTGCTGATCTTTTCACAAAAATCTGGCCCAATCTGAAGGCACTCTAGTGCTTCATGTCGTGCTGCAAGCACACAAAGTGTTGCATCAGTCATTTTCCTGCAACTGTCACCATTTATTTCACGTAATTTCTTGGCTTGAAGAGTTATAATAGCATCAGCAGATTCAGGACCGCGAAACTGAAGCTTCTGAAGATTCTCACACATTGGGGCCAGTGATGAGGCGGCTGCAGCGTCAAACTTATGAGATCGGAGATCTAATGCCTGCCACAAACATGGAGATTTACCAAGAGTCCACCATGCCCGGCACGTTGAGGACAAACTAGCCCGGTCACGATAGTTTAGACATGAGAAAAGCTGAATTACATTATCATCTGGTAATCTAGTCCAATCAACCCTCCTCCGAACTCTCCTCCCCATTCTTGATTCACACTTGGGACTCAGCACATTCCAAGTGACACACAAATAATGAATGATGCACGCTCAACTAAAGCCGAAGACACAGCACACAAAGCACAACTTTCCTCTCTTAACTGCTATGCTATGAGGTGTTCAATGACCAGTTCAACTCAATCACCAGCTGAAAGGAAGTCTAAAAATATCCCAAAATCTGGAACTGCCAAATCCCGATGATAAGAGTCACAGCAGCAATCAAGTTGGAAGACTCGATTTTTCAAGAAATATTGATGAGCATTAAACAGATCACCAAAATTTGACAACACTACAATTTCAAAACCTCAATCCTAATACCAGCCAAGATTCCTAATATTAGCTAAGTAAGAGTGCCAAACCCAAAGGAAATATATTCAAGCAGGCCCTTTATTCATTTGCGAACAAAGACAGGTGTGAGCGAACAACACAAATGCATCATGGTCAGGAGTAGTCAAAATATTACTTTTTTCCTTCAAACCTGTATCGTTGCGTCTGGGCGTTCAGATAAAACCCTAAATCTAATGTCTTAGCATTCAAAAACTATTGTAATTGCATCCACAAATGTTCCTGCGTATACATATGAGAAGGGACACATCAGAATACATGCTATAGCACGAAAGCTTTGCGTATGAGAATTGCCTTAATCTGTAAACATGATTCGAACAATATATATATGTATAAGAAAGATAATGCTTATAGACGCAGAGAGAGGGGGTTGCGCAATGGAGGAAGAGTAGGAGAGAATTTAGGTAATTACAAGCATCAAAGATGTGAGAGAAAGCAAAGCCAGAAGCCTAAAATTTGACCACAGCCCACTCTTGTCTCCTCTTTCTCGCACGCACGCGCACTATAAATCTGTCTATGGCGTATTACAATTCTATCAAATCCAAAATCCAACAAAGATGGGAGTGAAAAATTTTTTTTTTTTCCCTCTCTTTTTATTCTTCCTCTCCTCTTTCTCTCTATCAATTGTATACGTTCACTGTATAAGTGTAAAGATCAATTGCAATTTTCGCAAGTTTCAATCGTCTGCCCATTCTATTTATACTATACTCCCCGTCCCAGGAACCCAAGTCAGAGACGTTATGTTTAACCTAAGATCTGTGACCCAGAAAGTATTATTATTACTATTTCAAATTTATAATTTTTTATAAAGATAGTACTATTTTTTATTAAAAGTATTGTCACTTTCTATTTATATTATTTATATTACGAATTAGGAATTATTCATAAAATAATTTGAGAGAACAAAAAATATATACAAATTTCATACTTATCATTACTAATAAAATTTTTATATCAATTTTAATTAAGTGATATTTTTTAGACTTTAATACTCTTACCATGTTGGATTATATCAGTATCACTTCCTTTATCTACACATGTTTTCAATGTGAGCAAGTATATCGGTATGAGGGTCCGAGTTAACAAGTATGTTTGGTTAAGGTGAATGTGTAGATGATATTGTGAGTTAGAATTTCGATGATATTGTGGTGGTTGTGGTCGTGAGTAAGTGAGAATATTGGTGTTTACGCAAAGTGTGTATGGAATGATTGTGTAGGTTAGATTATGCATTAAAGTTGTCGTTGATTTTTGCATTGTTATATGTGTAAGAATGTCGGTGAAGATATTTGGTCATTTTATGTATTATTTGGTTAAAAAGACTAAAGAGTTAGTACTCCTATTACTTGCAAATTGAATAATTTAAAAAATAATCAAATTTTACAGTTCAAACAAACAAAATTTTCCATAAATTTTACCAATAGATACTTTTGAATTTGAATGTCCCTTTCTTTACTTATTCATATCGATTTTCTAGTTGGTGATCTCGTAGATTGCTATGTCACTATACACATCCTTAATGATATTTTGATCATTTTAAATACCATGTGGGTATTTTAATAAAAAGTTCGGTGATGTAGTTTTAATAATTTTTTACATTCTCCCTTTGTCCCGTCACAAGAGTTACATTTTACTATCTCCATCCCTCCACAAGAGTTAAATTTTACTAATTAGGGTGTCCCGCTACAAAAGTTTCATTTTCTTTTTTGGTAGATGAGACCCACACAAACACAATCATTTTATCTTTATGGGCCACACAACACTAATACACTTACCCACTATACATTAAAATATTATATCTCTTAATCAACTACACATTAAAATACAATGTTCTTTAATTTTCGTGCAAATAGTAAATATAACTCTTTTCATGGTATAGAGAAAGTATATATTTTGACATTTTTGTATAATGACACAAAAAGAAATTATACTGTAGGATAAACATTTAATACTAATTAATACAATTTTGTGAGATCATCGAATTTGGACACACCGTGTGTACAGAACTCGAAATTTTTATCTATATTAGTTTATTACTTTAAAAATATATGTTGTACATATACTCTAAAATGTAATTTAATTAAATTAGGGTGGATTAAATTAGAGTGGAAAGAAAACAAGGTTTACACGTATGTGAGACTGTTGGTGAAATGTGTTAAAGTATAATTATTTTATATAAATAAAATATATTTAATGATTGTTAAAATATATTTTTGATGAACAATGCATTAAAATATGATTTTAGTGTGTTATAATATGATTCATTATTAACATACTTTAACTATAAATTATTATTTCATACATTACATATATAATAAGCATAATTTAATAATAATTGATCCGTCTCACAAGCTGTTACATGAGAATGTCTCGAACTAAAATACTTTATTTGTCCTACAAAATTATTCACCCTTCATTCATATATTTAATGCACAAAAAAAATCACTATATACAACTTTAAAAATTATTTTGATTTTTAATCTGCACATACTTTTCATACACATGTAATTATTATTATTGTTATCATTTTTTTTTATAATTTAAAAATACTATAATATTCTTTAGAGTTAACAAAGTTAATAGTATATTTTTTTATACTCCATATTAAACAACGTGGAATTGTAAATTTGGAGCGTTTTTGGGTGGAAGTACTTGAAATCTTTTTAGTCATTTTGAGAGAACTTTGCACTTTTGGTCCCACAGGACACATAACCTCTTCAAAATAGTTATAATACTTTCACTTTTAGTCCCAAACAATTAGTATTTTTTTGTAGATTTGGTCCCATAAAACTTCAACCTAACATATTTTGTCCAATTCAATTACACTATTGGTCCCAAAAAATTAAATTCATATTTATTCTATTTTATTTTATGTTTATTTATTTAATATTTATTATTATTATTATTTTGAACATGTTTTAAAAAGTATAAAAATATAACATTAAATAAAATAATAAATGAGTAAATAAAAAAATAAAATAAAATATGAATTGAGTGTAACTCTATATCATATTTATTATTATTATTATTATTATTATTATTATTATTATTATTTTTTTTTTTTTAAACATGTATTTTTTGAAAACAATCAAAATTTGGTAACGTTAAAAATAAAAAAAATAAAAAAGTAAGTAAATAAATAAAATAAAATATGAATCTAAATTATTTGGATCAATAATACATCTGTATAAGATTAAATATGCAAGGTTGAAGTTTTATCGGACCAAGTTTGCAAAGATTTAATTGTCAAATAAAAAATAAATAAGTAAATAAATAAATAAAATAAAAGAACTAATAGTGTAACTATATATTCATATTTTATTTTATTCTATTTATTATTATTATTATTTCAGTATGTCTTTTTTGAATTTAATAATAATTTGGTAACATTAAAAATAATAAATAAATAAATAAGTAAATAAATAAATAAAATATGAATCTAAATTTTTGGAATCAATAATGAAGTTGTATGTGACTAAATATGCAGGGGTGAAGTTTTATGGGACAAAATCTATAAAAAAAATAATCCTTTGAAATTAGAAATGAAAATATTGTGATTATTTTGAAGATGTTATTTGTCATGCGGACCAAAATGCAAAATTCTCGTCATTTTGACCGTTAGTTCAATTAGCTGTCGCTTGAACTTCATGCATAAATACTTGTACATCATCAAACGTGCATAACTTCTTCCACTCAATACCCGCGATGACGTCATCGTCGACGTCATCTTTCTTTTCTCATTTCTGCTCGTCGGCTCTCAGGACGCCGTTGTTGTTACGAGTGCCGGCGACGGACTCGTACGGCGTGTTGGCGTCTTCGATTTGATTCTGCTAGGCATTGGCGCATCTATTGGCGCCGTAATTTTTGTCGTCACGGGTACTGTTGCTCGCGATACTGGTCCTGGTGAGTCTGTTTGATTTTTGAGTGCTTATGTATGTTATTATTTCGTCTCTGCGTCTTCTTTTACTGTTTGTTGCTTCAATTATTTTTCTCCTTTTACCGGATTAGATTAGGTACTCCGTGAACTTGTTGAAAATGTAGATATATGGAATTAAATTGATAAACTTCCCTTTAGTTTCTAGGCGAGGTATTAGAGTCATCGCCATTAATTTGACAGGCGGTGGCATGAAGTGACTTAATGTGGAGACCTAGATGGTAATGCGATATAGAGTTATTCTGAAGCACACCGACATTAAGTGGTTCCATGTGAGCCATTAAGTGGCTTTGACCGCCTGCAACTGAGGGGGCTTGTTGGAATGTAAAGGTCCAATGAAATTTTAAGTGGTACACTTATCTTTACACTACTTGAAATAAGTGGTTATTTAACAGATTTCCTAATGCCTTGAGAAGGCCGTGTGTTATGGTGTTCTGTCAGTTTGATCTGGGATGTACTAAAAAAATAATTTGGCACTGAAAGTACTTGATGATATTAGAGTATTATGCTGATTCAGTATTTATATGATTAGGGTCTTAACGTATATTCGTTTCGCATTTTTTCAAACAGATGAATAACTTCATCGAGTTGATAGTTTCTCTTTTTCAAACTGATCTACCTTTTAACTATAAGTCTACAAACTGAATGATGAGAACCTGAAGTTGAATGGCAGTTTTTGGAACTTGAAGCTTAACTGTCCAGATTTTCCAATGCAGGAGTTACAATTAGTTTCGTCATAGCAGGAGCTGCTTGCATTCTTAATGCGCTCTGTTATGCTGAATTAGCTACTCGCTTTCCAGCAGTTGTTGGCGGAGCCTACTTGTACACGTACTCAGCATTCAATGAACTCACGGCTTTTCTAGTATTTGCTCAATTGATGCTTGACTATCATATTGGTGCTGCTAGCATAGCACGAAGCCTAGCGAGCTATGTAGTTACTGTGCTGGAGTTGATTCCCTTTCTCAAGGACAACATCCCAAGCTGGGTTGGACATGGTGAAGAAGTTTTTGGAGCTTTATCTATTAATATTTTAGCTCCGATCCTCCTAGTGCTTCTCACTGTGGTTCTGTGTCAGGGTGTTGGATAGTCCTCCATACTGAATTCAATCATGACAGTAACAAAGGTTTTCCTTATATCATAAATTATATTTTCCTGAACTTTGCTTAAATGTAATTTGGTATTAAAAATGAAAAAAAAAACCTAAGATATGCATCCTAGGATTCATTAAGATAAACTTAATAATTTGAAATAAAAATGTTACCAAATTGTCATGCTGCTTCAGTGTCCTTGACCGCTGCTTTAGTGCTTTATATGTGGAAAAAATATTTTGCATTGTAATCTTTTAAGTGTTAGGTTTTATTGTTCCTTCTTGTAGTATTCTTTTGCAAAAACAAGATAAATTGCAAAAAAAATAGATTGGTTGTTTGAATTTCTTTGGTGATTCTTATGCATGCATGAGTGATTTATCTTACTGGCTCTTTATTTTAGTCTTATCCATAATGCTGAATTCAAAATTGCAACATTATGGACCCTGCTTATCTTACAAAACCTCGTGTACAGGTTCTCATTGTTCTTTTTGTCATCATTGTTGGAGCATTTGAGGTGGATGTCTCAAATTGGACTCCTTTTGCCCCGAATGGTTTTAAGTCTATATTGACGGGAGCAACTGTGGTCTTTTTTTCTTATGTTGGGTTTGATGCAGTTGCTAATTCTGCAGAAGAATCTAAGAGACCACAGGTATGTCAAAAGCATGTAAATTGGTACATCAGATTTATTCTTTCAATTTCCCCTTAAAATATTTCATAACTCAATTTTTTCAGAGGGATTTACCTTTGGGCATAATCGGTAGCCTCATGGTCTGTATTGCATTGTACATTGCTGTATGCTTAGTTATCACTGGAATGGTCCCATATCAATATCTTGGCGAAGATGCTCCTTTGTCTGAAGCTTTCATCTCCAAGGGCATGAAATATGTTTCTGTGTTAATCAGTTTTGGTGCTGTTGCTGGACTTACTACAACACTTTTAGTTGGGCTTTATGTCCAGGTGAACTTTATGTTATTTATGAATTTTGATGAATGACTTATTTTGGTCTCATTATGACCATTCCTTTCTTTAACCTACTTGCAGTCTCGGTTATATCTTGGACTTGGAAGGGATGGTTTACTTCCAGCTATATTTGCCAAGGTACACCCAGCAAGGCATACCCCTTTCCATTCACAAGTTTGGGTTGGTCTTGTTGCCATCATCATGTCAGGACTTCTTAATGTGCACGTGCTCTCACATATTCTTTCAGTTGGAACCTTGGTATGGTGTTTTTAAATGTATTATTTCTATTTATAATTGACTTGGAAAAAGCAAGAAACCATTGTTCCGGTATCATGCATTTAAACACCACCAGCTCTAAAAGAAAATACAGTTTTCGTGAGTTTGACTGACAAATTCTGTTGCAGACGGGGTATTCAGTTGTTTCCGCATGTGTGGTATCCCTTCGCTGGAACGAAAAAACGTCAACTCCAGCTTCAACCCGTAAATATTCTTCAAGGACAGAAGGCATCATTTGCCTTTCTACAATTGCCTGTAGTGCTTTTGCTGCTGGGGTCCTCTTCCGCTATGATGCTTCATTTTTTTTCATAATTTTTGCTTCTGTTATTGCTATTGTTTCTGGTGCAGCTCTTTATCTACGCCAAGTAAGTAAATTTGATCCCCACGTGCTTCTATAAATTCATAATTCATGTCAACATTCTACTGCAGATTGTTCAAAACACTTTTCACATGAATTGTCCACTCTTAATTCTCCATACCATTCAGGGTTCATAAATAAATCAATGATATCGTGTGGATTGCGTTCTTGTTTTTCGCAGGTTTATACAAAACCACCAGGTTTTTCGTGCCCTGGAGTTCCCATCATCCCATCTGTTAGTATTTTCTTAAACATTTTTCTGTTTGCTCAGGTAAATTTCAATCCATTACCTTGTTTTAGCTCTTAAACTGGCTTCTTAAATTCGGGTCTGAATGTCCTTGACACTTTGCTGTGACATTTCTTGTTCCAGTGCGTTGAATGATTAACATGTAGAGAGAGACTGAAATTTATATCAGTCAACAACGTATAAACCCTTAGAGCAATGAATTGGATTTCTCAATCCACGTGTCAATCACCAATGATCCGGCCCTTAGAGCAATGAATTGGATTAGAGTAGGAGAGAGAGTACTCTACTCTCATATGATATGATTTTTATCGATAAATGTTAGTTGTTAGTAGTTAGTTCACCAAACATTCATACTCACTATTGTTCCCAATGAGAATACTGGTTCGAGCCCAATGGCCAGATGAGCTAGCCCAGCTGGTTCCCATATGATATGATATGAATATGATTCGTCTTTTGTTTTGCAGCTGCACTATGAAGCGTGGGTGAGATTTATAGTTCTTGGAATAGTAACAATTGGTATCTACGCATTTTATGGACAATATCATGCAGATCCTCTCTCTTCAAACCACTCTATTATTTACCACCGTGCACCTGTGGAAGAAGAATCTCACTAATAATTTCATCTCAATTTAACTGTGTTGTATGTGTTGTATTTTTCATCTTGTAGAATTACACCCCACGTATGTATATGATAATATTGTACATTTACATGATCTCAAGATTATCCTATTTTCAGTTGAATAATATTATCAGATTAGTGTAATCTCATCTCTCATAATATAAGTTAACCTAAACAGCATTTCCCCATTTACCCGCGCCTAATTCTCAACTCCTCTCTCTTTCTTCACAAAAGTTTGATGGCCGTATTGCTTTCTGGTCGTGGGAAGTGAATTTTTGCTGAACTAAAACAGTTATATATTAATTGAAAAAAACTGTAATTAAATTTAAAAGAACATAAAAGAATAAATCAAAAATAAAAAAGTTATTAATTTGAGAGAATACAAAAATATTACTACATTTAATTGATATACTATTTCAACTGAAAAATACAAAATGTTCATGAATTTTTTATTAATAAAGATACCAAACACAAATAAATATATGGAGAAAAACAAGAAAATATCGTTATTTTTATGCAATTAAGCACTCAATTAATTTAGGGGAACTTGTTTGTTCATTAATCAAATATCATGACCCTGTTATGAGTATATGATATATTTCACTTATTTAATAATCATCTATAATTCACAAATAAATATGAAGTACAATCATATTTTAATACGAAAGAAAATGTTACAATTACAATATCCTTAAATTTTTTTTTATTAATAATAGATTTCTTTATTGGCAGAATGTAGTTTCAAATAGTCTATACTCTTATTTGGCTGTCCTAGCAGATCCTTAAAGCCTGGCTCCATGAAAAACTATGCTTCTCCGCCGAGCCACCGCTGTAGCCGGCGCCGTAATCCACCAATTCACCACCACCAGAACACCCCAACACTTCTTCTCCATCACTTCCATTTCGAATCTCCCTAAACCATTTTCGAAAATTCCATGGAAGTACAGGCCCAAGGCCATTAAAGACTCGCAGAAAGCTCTCTTAGACTATCTCCATATAACTCGGGCCTTGCCTTTCCTGTACGCCGACCACATAGCCAGAAATTCTCCCCAATGTCTGTGGGAAACCGTGTCGAAGATTCCCTTCTCGCATTCATCTTTTGCGCACTCTATCCAGCGATTCCTTAGGTATCATCCTATCAACGAGCTCGAATTTCTTCTCGAAAGTATCGGCTTGAGCTATGATGATAATGGCGTTCTACCTCTTTTGCCGCCGAATACGTTTTTTCTTTCGGATTGGAAGCATTTTGATGCGATTTGTGCTTTGGCTGGGATGGGTTTCCCCTGGAGTAAGCTAGGTTTGCTGTGTAAAGAGGAAGATTTGTTTCTTAAAATCAATCCGTCGCAGCTCCAGAGAAAGGTTAGCGAGATTAAGTCTCTTTATGGGTTCAACAGTGTTTGTGTAATTAGTATTTGATTGGCTTTTCCTCAAGTTTTGTGCAGTGATGTGGATGGTTTGTTACAAGATTTGAAAACACTGTTTCTTGATCATAATTTGTTGAGTTCTGTGGAAGTTAATGTGGATGCATTGTTGGAGGTTTGTGAAAAAACTAAGCTATTCTATGAGTTGGGCTGTGAGGTGGGTAGAGTTGGGGAGTTGATGGGAAGAAGCAAAAGCATATTTCTAGAGTACTCTAAAGAGAAGTTGATTAACAAGATTGAGTATTTTCGTAAATTGAATGTTAGGAAGGAACAAGTTGGATTGCTTCTTCTTTCAAAGCCAGAAATCATTGGCTTTGATCTGGAGGAACGTGTTGTTTCGATTGGGGGATTTTTAAAGCACTTTGGAATGTCTGAAAAGGAAGTGAAACTTCTTGAGCTGAAGTACCCTCATGTTTTTGGCAGGAATAAGATAGCTAACTTGCCAGCTGTCCTGCGGTCGATGGATCTACACGAATGGTTCTTCGAAACGATGCAAAATGGGGATGTGAGTTTGATGAATACTTACTCTGCTCTCTGTACAGAGGACTTGGATGATCACTATGCAAACATCTTAAGAATTTCTTGCACGGCATTGGTTTTGGAGAGAATAGGTTTGCTGTGAAAGCCTTACCTCATTTACACAGCAATAGGGATGAATTGCAGCAGAGGTTTGATTACCTTCTTCAGTCAGGCGTTGAATACACAAAACTTTGTGCTATGTTGGTGTTTGCAGCAAGGATTCTTAACCAGAAACAAACTTATCTTGAGGAGAAGGTTGAGTTCCTCTGCAACGAAATGGGGTTGTCTATGCAGTTCCTAGATGCCTTCCCTGGATATCTATGTCATGACTTGGAGAACCGAATCAAACCTAGATACATATTTCATAAGTGGCTCAAAGAGCAGGGCTATTGCGGAAAAGAATACGCCATCTCTACCATTATAGCCTCTAGTGAGAAAACCTTCATTGCTCGCGTTTCTCGCTTCAGTGATGAAGCAGCCAAGAAGTGGCAAGAGATTTCATCTGAGATAGAGTAATGTGTAGCAGTTGTGCATATTTTCTTGTGTATGATGTCATTGTGAACTTCATGGACAGACTCTCATGTATAAAGGACTTGTTAGGATACCTTAAAATAATTATACCCATAGATTTGGTTAGAGTTATTAGATATGCAGAACATTCTAGCTGTTATGAAGTGGCACCTAACAGCTTTCAAATGGGAAAACTGCTGAACTGGGAAGTACAATCTGAATTTTGATATATACTCCATATATTTTGCAGAAGGAGCTGTTCTATGGAGGAATGACCCGTTTTGCCCGTGTCACAACGGAGCAATCGCGGTCGCACAACGATCTGTAACGCCTCGATTTTTATACTTGTTTCTTACCATTTATAACTAGTTAGATCAAGCGTGGAGTTCATGATACATGCTTCAGTTGCTTGCACTTTTTAGTACTCATTTAGGAACTAGTGAATGCAAGCTTGGATTTGGGTAAAACTTTGTTGGTAAGTTTTCTTTCTCACACAAATTCTCCATCTTATAAGCTACATCTATATCCGATTTGAATTCTTAATTTATGATCATTAAAATCTTTTACACTTGTAGGTATTGATTATAACACATGACAAATACTTAACATGTAAAATAGGTGATGATAAGTTGAAAATGGAATATGCAATCTATATCTAAGCTAGGTACAACCACTATAAATGAACACACTTGTAAAGAGGCCACAATTCTGGCTAAAGTTGAGTAAACATGAGAATAATGTGAAAATCTTGTTTATATTTTATTAATATTGTAGTTGTATTAGTTATAAACTTTCGAGATGTAGTTTACTTAAATTTTTTTATCTTCACTCTCATACTATTAATTTTTAGATTAGTCTCACAATTTAGGTGACATATATTTAAGTCTTTCGCACATTTATAAAATCCAATTTTTTTTCTGCATACTAATCTAAGATATCATGTGGAGTGTTGTGGAGAATTAATCTTCAACTCGATAATAAAAATTCTTTATCAATCCATGGACATTATTGATCGGAAAAATCTTCTAAGCCATCTCCAGCCGTTAACTCAATTTTGCAGCACATTCATCCTAAAATGCAGTCAACTTAATAAATCATTTTCACCAGTTGACTCCATTTTACAGCACATTCATTTTATTAATACTATTTTTATTTATTTTTACATTTAATTAATTTATTATTATTTTTGAATGCAAAAATAATATAATAAAATATTAATATACTTAAAATTAAAATAACATAATCATTAAAATTACGTTATAATTTATTTAAACATGAAATTAAGACAACAATTAAAATTAAAATTACATTAAAAAATACATAAACATCAAATTAATGTAATACATCATACATATTAATTTATCATTAACCATTAAAATATTTTTTGTTATTCTAGCGGTTCGGATCTCCTGTTACACTTTGGTGTTACATCTCCTATTACAAATCGTTGGATGATTGACATATAAGATAAACTAATCTATACCCTAACAATTAATCCTAAGGGGAAAGGTTGAGATTTTCCTCTCCGCATACGTGTCACTCATCTAACGCGTGTAACAAGAGATGTAACACCAAAATGTAACAGGACATCCAAAATCACGCTACAGTGCTTTCCCCTATTTTGCAGCTAAATATGCTGCTTTGCTGGAGGGAGGTTGATACTGGAAAATGCAAGAATTAGCCCATATGCGGATATGCGGGTTTATTGGAGAAGACATTCATATTCGACAAAAAATAAATAAAATAAAAATAAAAATAAAAATTATTACTTAATTAAATATTTTTTTGAATAAAATTAATGAGAGATACTCCAATACAATTGAGTGTATATCTACTTAGGATAATTGTAATTGTTACCATCATAAATTTAATTCGATTCGATTAAATCTGTCCCCAAGGTATTAATCACGTGTTACATATGCATACGATCGAAAACTTGATTTATTGGGTGTTAGTGTAAGAAAAATTCAAATTAGTAAATGATTTTAATTCACAGTCATTTTTTTATTTGAAAATTTCTCACATTTAATTAAAGAGAAACATTTGTATAAAACTGTTTCACAGGAAAGATTTCACAAGACAGATAAAAAGGAATGAAGGATAACATGATAAAAGTGATAGTAGTACAATAATTATTTTATAAATTATTTATAAATGATAATATTTTTAAAGAAAATTAATAATATTTAAATAAAAAATAATAATTATTTAAAAAACATAAAAACAGCCTCAAGTGCAGTGTTTTAGGGATGCACCTCGTTAAACTAAAATTCATAAGATAGTTTGTATAATAGGAAATCAAATTATATGAATGAATAATCTATAGTAATACATTGTAAATTAGAAATATGCCCATAATTCATTTGACCTCACACGTTCTTAATTAGGAAATTATTTGAGTATTTATTCGTACCACTAACAGCTAATAATTGTTATTAAATGTTGCCTTGGGTCGCCTATGTCTCATGATTCGTGTGCCTTCCTCCGTAAATCATTTTCACCTAGATGATAATTTAAACATGAGTTGTTATATTACCTCGGAATGTAAAGAATATTAATACGCATATATATTTTTTAAGGCATTCAACAAGAATAATGTTTTTCTTTTAAAATTAAGATATTCAAATATATTACAAGTACAATTTTATTTTTAAAAACACTCAATAAGAATATATATTTTTTATTTTATTGAAATTGTCAGTGAAAATATGAATATTAATATTAATGTTAAGGATGTATATTTTTATACTTAAAAGAAACAACATTTAATATTTAAGAGTATAATGTTCAGATCGGGTCAAATTTAGAAGCATGGACCGAAACTTTACATTAAAATATATTATCTCTATCAAATTTCAATCTTTACATATTTTTAATTTGGATATTATATTTTAATTTTTACATTTCTTTTTTAATAAATGGGATATACACAAAATAATTAATCTATTTTCATGACCTCACACACTTATATAAGTATCTACTATACATTAAATATTATATTTTTTAATTTACTACATATTAAAATTTTATATTTCTTAATTTTTAGAAAAAAAAATGTAAAAATTGAAACCTGAAAGAGGGGGTATGATATTTTTTTAAAAATAAAATAAAATAGATGTTACCCTTTCAGTTTGTCATTTTTATGTGTATGAGTATTTGTTAGCTTTTTTTCCAAAGCTTACATTTTCAATATTTATTAATTTGTCCATACTCCATATATATTTACATTTAATATTCTTATACTAACACCTAATTGATATTATTGCTTTTGTCTTTTTCTTTTCTAACATGTAACAAAACCCTATCACCACATTTATGACCATAGGTTTATTGGAGTGATTCACGAAGAAAACTCTAGTAAATTTTATTTTATGAACCACGAATTATTATCCTTATTTAATCACGGGTTAAATATTATTTGTCAAAAAACTGTAGATAATAGCTATGATATATTTTCTATTTTCTAGTAATTTTTTAAAAAAAAAAAAACTCTACTGTGTGATTTTATCAACATTATATAATCCAATATAAATAAAAATAACTGACATCATCTATTTAGAGTAGAATGGTATACTAGAGGTAAGATTTTATGACTGTTAATTGTCTCACATATGAAATGGATCTGCCATAAAGTTTTGGGCCTGTAAGTATATCTTGGTTGCTATTTGGGCTTTGACATACTACTAGGCCTGGAGAAAAGCGTTTAATTAAGTTTTTTTTGAGAAATTTAATTAAGTCAAGTATAATTATATCTTAATTCAATCTATAACCACGAATTGGAGAAAAACGTTTAATTAAGTTTTTTTTTTTGAGAAATTTAATTAAGTTAAGTATAATTATATCTTAATTCAATCTATAACCACGAATTGCATATGGAGATTCCTGATTCACACCCGTCAATTAAATTTGATAGATTTTTTATACTCTCTCAATCCCACACGTATTTATTCGAATTTTCATTTTGACTTGTTTCAAATATTTATACACTTTCCATTAATTAATAATAAAAACATAAAATTGATAGTTTTTTATATCCTCTCCATTTTGTATCTGGAAATTTTTATTTTTATACAAAATTTAAAATTGAAAATTAATATCAATATTTTTGTTAAAAAGTTATCAAATATATAAATTGGTATTTTCTTGACTCTATTGCCCTTGAATTAAACTCTAATACCTTCCAACTCTCAAAACCCTCCTCCCCACCTAGGTAGCCGAACCGCCGTCGCCGGACCGCCACCCCTCTGCCGGCGATCCCGCCGGAAAATTGATGCCGTCAATCGTTAGCTGCCGCCGGACCACCATTTCTCCGCCGGCAATTGACCGTCTTTCACTAACAACCCCGCCGGGCCACTGCCGGTGATCGGCCGTCACCGCCGAACCGCCTGGACCGGGTGGGTAGGGGGTGTACCACCCCAAGTAGAATTAATAAAACACATACAAGGGTGTTTTTGTTCAAAAATGTAAAAATGGTAAAATTGATAATTAAGTAATGAAGATGTTGGTATTAAAAGTGTACACATGAGCATTTTTCACTATTGAGACTTTTGTATTTATGTGCACTTTTTATTTTGAGGTGTTTTAAATATTTATGTACTTTCTATTAATAATAAAAACTTATGTACTTTTTACTCTTTATTTATTAATCTCAATAACTTACGTACTTTTTTACTCTTTGGAGTATTTATTAATTTCAATAACTGTATCTACATTTTTACATTTTATTTATTATTTTCAACAATTTATTTACTTTTTGTCTTTAAATTATCAATCTAACCTTTCCATTGTGAACTGTTCCAAATATTTATGGACGTTCTATTAATAATAAAACTTATGTACTATTTTTACACTTTATTCATCTGAAATCACAATAACTTTATTTATTTATCATTCATAATAATTTTATTTACCTTTTCTTTTTAAATTAACAATACAGATGGGCATAGAGGGTAAAAAATAAATAATATAATACTATCTTACAAAATCATTTCATAAAATCCTTTTAACTTCTATTCCGAATACAAATAAAATAACCAATTTATTTTCCCTACCATGGATGCAATTAAAAAAAATAAAAAATTCTACCTCCCTCGACGAGTATTAAAAGATAAAAATTGAAAAGTAGAAGATTAAACTGCAATTAATATTAATATCGTTTCATACTCCCTCGTAACCCTAATTAGGGCAAACACTGAGTTCGCTCACGGAATCCCTCTTCTAAGACTGAGTCCGTGTGGGCGCGTGCGTGTGTGTGAGAAAATTAAAATACATTTATTTATATAAATAAAAATAAATTATATATGTATATTTTCTTCTTAACTTTCTTCTTCTCCACCTCACTTCTATTCGCTTTCTTTCTGCAACCTCATTCCCCCCTCCTTCTCTCTCTCTATAGTAAGAAATCTGCTTCATTATACTTTCATTTCCATCGAAACCTGTCCAAATACTGCATCTACCTATTTCATGCACTTATTTGAATTTTGATTCCTTTGAATTCATCGGATGAGGTAACCTCGCCGCCGATCACGCATCGGATAGGTTCATACTCCGAGTTTTTGAATTTGGTATCTGTTCAAAAGAATTTGCTGATTTTTTTTGAATCGACGTTGCGGTTTTGAAAAGCGTTTGCTCTGCCATGGCTTCAACGGTTCCGGCAAAATCTCAGCCGCTACACAATTTCACGCTGCCGCATCTCAAATGGAATAAGGACGGAAATTCCAGCGGCCACCACCAGCGCCGACGCACCATCAAATCGCCGTCGCGGATACCAAGTATCTCCGCCGCATCTCCTATCCGTCAGTCGCCGATGCGTGATTCTGTATCGGCAACGCCGCCGCGACACCAGTCCCCGTTACTCGACTCTGCTTCGGCGCCGTCGCCGATTGAGTCTCCTGTTCACGCCGATTACTTGGGGAAGCAGTCTCCTACTCCTGGAGAATCATCTAAACCGTATATGGGTCGCGAGTGGGCAAAACACTCGACGAGCGGCGGTGATCCAGTGCGGCATTCGCCGAGGCGTGATTTTGCTTCGGAATACGAAGCCTGGAGAAAAGGTAAAGGCGATTCGGTTGAGCACCGGAGAAGTCACTCAAAGAATATGACGTCTGATGTTACGAGAAATCGGCTTCATTCAACCAACCCTGAACGAGCTGCTCTGAAATTTGAGGGTAAATCGAAGGCGAAAGAAGTATATACGGCTGGAATTAAGAGATCGAAAATCTTAATCAAGATTCCTTGCAAGAACAACAAAACGGAAGAAAGTCCACAGGAAGAGCCGCTGAAGTTTGACAATAACGATGAAGACGATGGCACTGCTGAACGCAAAGAGGAGGAGAAGATCAATAATAACGTCGACGAAGAAACCAAAACGTGGAATTTGAGACCTCGAAGGCCCATACACAAGTCGCTGAACGTGAATGGAGGCAACGTGAAAAATAATTGGTCGGATTTGCCTGAAAGGGCTAAAACTCAGTCACCCTTGAGAAATCTGAACAATAGATCGGGGGAAAACGATGGCAATTGCGGCGGTAATGGTGTGAAGAAGGAGAAGAGAAAGCTGAGCATTTTTATCTCGCTAACCAAAGAGGAGATTGAGGAGGATATTTTTTCTCTGACTGGATCAAAGCCCGCAAGGAGGCCCAAGAAGAGAGCGAAGAACATTCAGAAACATGTTGATGTATGATTCGATCTGATGGATTATTTTGGTTTGAAGTTTTTTCTCCTTTTCTTCTTTCTATAATATGTGTGATTGATTGATCTAATTTCTGATTGCAGGCTTGCTTTCCTGGATTGTGGCTGGTCTCGGTAACTGCGGATTCATACAAAGTATCTGAAAATTCTATGAAGGTATTATCTCAATCATCGTAATCGGCTTTGATTTGTCTATAGATGCGATTGATTGGATGTTTCTGAAACTAATTTTTGTTATTATTTACAGGGGTAGATGCGATTGACTATCATCTATTGAACACTTCAATTGTGTTCTGGGGAAGCATTAAGGTGCTCGTCTTCCTAATTTTGTTTCGCATTTGAAGGTATAGTCCGCAGTAATTTCTAATGAAAAGGAAGAACTAGTTTTCATTAGGGTTTACCCCCCCCCCCCCCCCCCCCCCCCTGTTATTCCATTTTTAGCTGATCTCCAGAAATTTAGAGATGAATGATATTTCTTTTATTTATCATTGATTAGTTGCAGATGTAAATATAATTTCAGATCTTTAATACAAATTCAGAACTAATTTGGTTCTCCTTTTCAATTTTTTGTTCTTGGTTTATATATATTTTTGATACATGTAATCATTGGCTTGGTATTCTTTCTTTGCTAAATTTAATTGTTTCATACCCCATCTGTGAAGCTAAAAATCTGAATGACTTTTTTACCATATGTAGTTCATGATGTATCAAACTTGATAACAGCCCACATATGCTCACACATGAAGATCCTTAATTGTTTCTGGGTTGTGTTATTAGGATGTGCTATGTGTTTGTTGAGGCAGAAAAGCCAGAGGATTGAGATTCTTTAGTTCTCATTGAATGTTTTGATACCCATGTGAGATTGACAAGGGGTTGGATTAAAACATTCAAAGCTGAGTACTAAGAATGTTTGGAAATCTTTGCTGGAAACCTGCTGCCACATGTTGAGGAGATGACAGTAATTTGCTACAAAAGCTTCTCAATATCTGTGCTCCTGGTATAATTGCAAAAATACTTTCTTTATCTGCAATCCTTTGTAGAGAATCCTTTTTTTCTTCCTCTCTAAACCCAAAAACCAGATCTTGCCATTTGATTGCCTTTGAAGTTACCACCACTTCTTTTATCTTCTTTTCTTTAACCAATCTTATGCTCTCTTCAGTAGATTCTGTACTCAGTTTTAATCGAACTTCTCCAGTTTATAGTCGAATTCATTTCCTCGAGTTTCTTGAATCATCTTGCCTTTTCTGAGGAGTAGATTTGGGATGATTAATCTGGACTTTGAAACAGGAAATCAGAAAGAGATAATAAATATGTGGTGTTTACAAAGGAAAAGAGGGGTGCCTGATCTATATAAGAAGGGAATCAAAGTTATCAACTTGGTTGGCTTGACTATTAGTTTAGAGAGAGAAAGAGAGATGAATGAATGGAGTTTTCAAGGTTTCATCTTTAACTTTTTCTTGAATACTACTCTATTGAATTGGTCTTTTTTCTCTGATGGGTACGGGTTGGTTATTGACTCTGAAGATGAATAACTATAATTTTCTTGAATACTACTCTATTGAATTGGTCTTTTTTCTCTGATGGGGTCCTCTTGTACGGGTTGGTTATTGACTCTGAAGATGAATAACTATAATTCATGGCGTGGGATCACCTGTTCCATCTAGTGTTTCACGGGAAACACGAGATGGGGGTGGGGGAACAGGGAATTTGTATTGATAATTCATGATTATGATATTCCTTGTTCATCAAATTTGTCTAAAGTTAGCAAATTGCACTTGCTAAAGTCTAATTCTTTACAATTTTCAATTCTATCATGGTTTGGTAATAGTCTTATTTAGCCCAATTTCAAATTTCTTGGTTAAGTATCATCTTAATTTACCAAAGTCATTACAAAAGCACATAGAGTGGATGGAGCATAATCCATTGTCCCAAGTAATTATATGGGATAATGTTTTTATTTGGTGAAACATTGTTACTGCCCTTTATTTTTTATGTTAGCAAATAGCGACTTATGAATTATGATATATATGTATATATTCCTGAATCTATCATTATATTCTACACCCTGTTATCTAAGCTTGGTATCACAACACAAATATTGTAGGATACATTTCCACGGGTTATTTTTCTTATTCTCTGTCGAATAATGTTTCAAGAAATTCTATTCCACTCATTTGACCTTTTTGTTGAGCCCTATGATCTATTTATATAAACTAAACATCCTACTTAATTTAGTACGCTATTCACACTTCCAAAATTATTAAACATGATTTTCAAAAATATTCAAATTAAAATATTTTTAAATTAAAAGACTTTAATATCACATGTTTGGAAGCCGTGTATAATTTATAATTTTGAGTTTTTTTTTATTCGGATTTTACAATTTGCGAGTAGAGGTCATCACATGTTTAAACTTGTGAGAAAAGTTAGGCATGAATGAGGCCACGGAGTTATTTATTCATTATTTTCTAAAAAAATTAAAGTTTGCATTCATTTCTTTAATTTATTAAATATTTTTAATTGAATTAGAAAAATTGTGGTCTGTAAATCTGCTGCATCTCTTCAGTCCGAGTTATTTATTTATTATTATTATTTTTTTATAAAAAAAAGAGAATAATTCTTCCATTAGATTATTTTAACATTCAAATAAAATCAAATCTTAAAATTTACTCCACATTGTGTTTACCCACATTTTTGCCAAGCAGTGCCTTATGGTTTTATCGAAAAGTTTGATCATTTTTCAATTTTTTTTAATAGTCTCATTATGTAGACATATCAAGTTTCATTTTTTTAATCATTAATTTACCATATTACTTTATGTTCTGATAAATAATAATAATAATAATAATTATTATTATTAAAAAAACACAGTTCTATAAAATATCTAATAGGGTTTGGAGTTTGGACCTATGCTTCTTGATGAAAATTTAATTTTATTATTATTATTATTATTATTATTATTAATTTTGTAGAAACTCTCAACTCTCAAGTGATTCTTATCGCAGTTAAAATGCAAATTTGAAATTTGAAATGAAATTTTCAAAATTTCAAATTCCGTTACATTTTTTAGGCATAAATAACGGAAGAGGTTATCCAAATATTGTTGAAACTAATGCAAATCCAAACTATGGGCTGGACCAATGAATTCATCTAAAACTAATGAGTCGTTTATCTTATAATATTCCCATATAGGAGGCCCATAAATGGGGCCCAATTGTGAAGTCCATCAGAGCACGACAGCCCAAATCTGGTCAAGCTGATTGCTGAGAGAGGAGTATTTTCGCAAGAAATTAAAAATGAAATTAAATACACAGAAATGGAGAAAGAGGAGAGTAGACCGGCGGTGGGTGGGGCAGTGGATGATCACTGGTGGTGGCTCGCCGCGAGTACTGCCCAATTAGGATGGGGCATTTCGGCTGTCAGGAAGGGGTACGCCGGAGACTCCTTCTTCATGCCTTTTAAGGCCGCCGCTGTGGGTACTCTCTTTGTCGGCGCCTTCGCCTCCGCCGTCGTGGCCTCCTTTCGCGCTTCCGGAATCCACTCTGTAAGCATTCGTATCCCTCGTCTCTTTTAGTTTTTTGGATTATTTCAGATACCATTAAATTCTAAAACTTTTGGTTCAGACGATAAAATTTAGGGACGTTAGGATATATGATTGCTTACGTTTGAAATATTCATAATCAGTTGAAATTAGGGTTTTGTTGCTGCTAGAACACGAGTTCTAATTTAGATTCGATTAGCTTCCCGACCTTACAAGACAAGATATAAACTTGTTTAACTGATCTCTGACTCGATGGAGCAATTTGTTGGGGGCTCTGAGTTGGCTCAATATTAGCTCGAGCTTGATAAAAATCACGAACTCTTGGTAACTTTGAATGTATTCATGGCCTGTTAGCTGATCACTTGTATTTTCCTAAACTTATTGTGGCTGAGGTCATAGCTAGTTTGTTTTTGCCTTTGATATTAAGTTCGTTTGAATGTTGTAAAGGTTAATGTTTCCTATATATATGTATTACAAATGGAGTTGGGATCGTATAATTTTTAGTATTCAGTTGCCATTACTTGTGCCTTTATTGCGGAACAGGTGTTGAAATATCCCTTGCCATTGAGTAATTTGATCATCTTTATAGATGTTAGCATTGCCTTACAAGACCTGCTATGAATCTTGTAGGTAAAAGATGCCAAGGCTTTTGGTACGAATATAAAGAATGCATTAGGCCTCCCGTCTCAAGCTGGTGATGAGTAGGATCTGAATTTGCTGGTTTTCCAACATCAGTGGAGGAGTAGGAGTTTAAAGATATTGCATCAGACAGCAATTTTTCATTACTTTTCTGTGGGATAATGTTAACATGATATCTCCCAGAATTTAAAAGTGTTTCTGGGGGAGAAGCCGAGCAAGTAATGGAATGAAGTAAATTTCAAGGATGATGATAATTGAATGATGTTACAATTTACACACCCACTATAGTGTGAAATTTATGAGTTGGATTTGGTGTTTCTTGATGCTCTATAAAATGTTTGGTGAAATGTTGGCCATTTCTTCAATAAATGATGCAGATAGTTCATGGATGTCACATTTGTGTTTGGCAAAAACTTATGTACTCATGGGGACACGCCGTGCCCTCATGGGAACACAACCCTCCCCCTCCATATTCTATTTAACCATATTTATTGCTAGGGTTTAAATTGCAAAGGGGCATGGTGTACCCGGGAGGCACAAAAGCCTCACTCTTTGTGTTTAAGCTTTTGGAACCATACAGATACACTCCATTTCCTTTTTACCAGCATTTGATCTGCTATTATTTCAGTCTAACCCATTACAATTCCATTTGCCTCAACTTAATGCCATATAGTTGACTTACTATCAATAATACTAGAACGTTGACCGATATAAGTTCTTGAATGTAGTATAAAATTGTCAGTTTATGAAATCTAACGTTACAGTAGTATTTAAAAGATTTTCTTAATTTAAGGCCAAATCTGCATTTTGACCCTAATTTTCTTTAGGGGGCCAATTTGAGAAACTGCAGTTGATCGGAATAATAATACTAACATTTGTTGAAAAATGCACTCTCTAACAACCCATTGCTCAAACAAATGCTGTTCCACCTCCACAACACATCCTGAGCTATTCTCACTCAATACAAGAAAGTGCAATTATGAAAGATCTGAGGCAAATCAACATATTTTGTTATGAAATTATAATAAATTTAACCAAATTCGGCACCATCTATCAAAATTTTGCGTTTCAATACAAGTGAAAAAAAAAAGACAGGTGGGGGGGGGGGGGGGGGGGGGGTTTGGTCATAGGTAAAGGATGACAAAGAAAAAACCTTAACCGACAAATACATCCCCATCAAACACAATTTTAGCATTATCACGGGAACAAATTTATCGTGTTCATACCATCATTCAACGCACTTAATAATTTATGGCACTGGGGATTTGGGTGGTTGACCAATATGCTTTCAGGCTGGAACATAAGACTCGAGTATCAGCTGAGCTGGGGAAGGTGATGTGACTTCTACGATCAAATACATGAACTTCCATTGCTTGTCCACATTATCTTTGAACATCTCTGAGTAAACTTTTCCAGCTCCATGCGGGCCACGAATATGGAAATTAACCTACAATGCCGATCATTTGTCTGTCATACTCTCGATGTATTTAAAAGTTAGTGTTTTATAGTTTCAGCTACATACATACTAGGGCAAACTATTCCTTACCACTATGTGTTCAGCACCATCTTCATCGGTCCATGTCTTGTGGGGAACCCGTTGACGAGCAGCGCGGTTCCTACTTTCTGATCCGTAGCCAGTGATGGGTGATCCTATTCTTACCCTAACCTGTGGGTGGCAATAAGTTTAAGTACAGAGTGAATGCAAATCAAAGGTTCGACTTCAATAGATTAGATCTGCTTGTGAAACTTCCACATCAATTTTATGAAGAGTGTACAATGATGCAAATAGATCAAGATAAAAGTGGAGGGATTTTATGAAATCTAAGTGAGGATGATTCTCCTACCGGCCAAGAGTCGTAGTTTCTAATGTAACAGTTAATGAAACCATTTCCATGCCAAAATAAATTAAAGTACTCTGTTAAGTGTTAAGGAAAAAAGCAGTCCACATAAAGGACTTGAGACATGAAAATTTGAGCCAAAGTGAATCAAGCACACATACTTGGCTGTCATTTTGAATCCTTTCCAGAGCCTTATTGAAAATCTTGTAACTATAAATATTATTATCAGTAGAATATAACAGAAAACCATAGAAAAACAAATTATGAATACCCGCATTCGGGTAGCAACCTTTTTTACTTACTCCTTGGGTTCAAATATAAGTTCTTTGAAAACCCCATATGCTGCAGCAGCAGCGATGCCAAGGCCTGCAAGAATTATGAGACTATAAGAAGCTCCCTCCGTGAATGTCACTGGCTTCTCTGGGATGTTATATGTTGGGGCATCAAAGGGATCCTCAGCAGTAGTTATGTCTTTTCGAGTCTATCAAAGAAAAGTATAAGGAAACCCTAATATACAGTATGAAAATAGGATACATAAAAAAGTTAAGGAATTTTTCATAAATAAATAGATCATACATATAAACAGATCAACAACTAACTCACAAGCTCATAATTTGCTATCTTTAGAAAAAGTGAAAACTAAAAAGAAGCTGATGATAGAACATTCAATAAAGTTCTTAAGGACCCAAATCCTGCATTTACAGATAATCTCAAAGTACTTAATTAACGGCAGACAAACTCTTGAAGACTACCACTAATATAGGACAAATTATCAATCAGTAATTGCCAGATAAGATAGGTAACAGCTAATGGTGGAAAATCTTTCAAAAAATCCTTCATCCTTGATATTCGGTTCCTTAAATAACTGCAGAACTATGATCTCCATTATGTTAACAAAGTTATTTCAGATACACTTATCCATTATGTTAGCATGGATCTATCTTTAGGACATACCTAGTTTTTTTTGTTTGTTTGAATCTGGTGTTTTGGATGAAAAGGACCTAGAAAATGAAATGTTGTTCATATGCTGTCCAGCGCCTGCAGAAAGTAGATATGATGACTGATGGACCAAAGCATGTTTCCTTGTTGACTGGTCTCTGAGTAAGATTGAGTTACCTGCCAAGCCGAATAATTAAGAAATTATTCCAATGAACATACAAGCATTGATTATATACTTGGTAACACGAACAACCCAAACAGCACATCCTAATATTGTGATTCAAGTCACAGGAAAATAACCAGTGCATAGTCCTGCCATCATAAGAGAAATCCCTCGATGGTTTTGACTGATGAATTTCCAGGTTTGTTGAAGGCAAGAATGATAGTATAATAATTATTTACCAACATATTGATAATGAACTACCAAGGGTATAAAAGTGAATAAAATGTATGCACAGCAGGAAAAACTGGCAGAGAAGAAAAAATGATAAATTTGATAATTTAGTATCATGTAACATTGCTGAGCTCATAAATGTGCAGCACTTCACATAATGGCTGGAATTTGAGGTTTTCAAAAAAAAAAAAAATCTACCTACCATCAACTTGACGCGCAACCTGCAAAATAAAAGAAAGAAAAACCATCATAACTCAAGCAACGAAGAAACTGTTTACAGATTCAAGAGTAGCTATCCTTTAAAATGCAAATGCGAATGACAAGCTAGAAGATGCAGCGCCATACAACCTAGCTACATAAAAATTACTTTACCTTGTATCGACAAGAACTACAAAAGCCTGTCGTAAATCCAGTAAAAAGTCCCTTTTTTAGCATGAATTCTCATAATTATACAAGTGTAAAAATGCACTTTTTTAATACCGAAGTAAAGTATTTATCTATCTTACATTAAAAGATCCAACCATGGAAAAAGGGAGGTAATCATAAGTTAAACATAACAGCTAGGTGCAGAAGTATCAGACAATTTGTATGACAATACTCAAGAGCTGTCAGCGACTCAGCAGTTAGTGGTTGCTAATGTGATCCTGTCTCGCATAAATTGCAAAATTAAAGCAATATTAGCTTCAAGTTACCACCTTAACAATAACTCTTTTTGCTAGCAGTGTCCCTTGCCAAATTTTACTACACATTGCAGATGGATATCTCATTGCTAAAATTAATATGCGAGTCATATTGACTAAATCACAACAAACATACAAAAACCATCAACCTCAATGAGACATTGACACAAGATACCCAATCTACTATTAGCTGGATTACTAAATACTTATGCAAATAAACAGGAAACATCTCTAAATCCCCCATCATCCAAAATTAATCAGTTCCTCTTAATAAACAAAACCACAGGTAAAACAGAATTAAACAGTTAAACTGCACGCCATTAGCAAATACATTACCTAAAAGCGAAAGAAGAAGAGTAATGAAAACGAAAAACATTCACATACCCTTCTGGAGAAATCAATTAACAGTAATCTCTCCGTCGCTAACGACGAATATTCAGCGGAATCCACATCTAATACAGCTTTCGAGCGCACTTTCTTTAAACCCTTGCATAATGATCTTGAAATATTTGACAATTTAATCTTCATTCCAAACCCAGTTCTGTGCATAGCTTCAAGATTCCTCTATACTATATATCTCTGTGTTCAGAATTTTATAAATTATTTCTCAGTATTTTTTGTGTTTATTTACTGAGCAAGAAATCCAATTATTAAGAAAAAAATTGAGAAATCAGAAAATACGAAGCCTAGAAAAGGGAGGATTTGGGGCTGGCTCAATTGTGGAAAGACGAACAAGGCTTGAGTTGGGGTTTCGGCTGCAACGCACGTGCCAATAGTTAACGCACGTGACATCTTTAATTCTTTTTCACATTTTTTAAAATAAAATAAAATAAAATAAAATTGGGGTTTATTCTTTGCAGAGATGGGCTGAGAGAAGGATGGGCTTTTAGCCCAATAGGAAAATGGGCCTTAATTTTAAATTACAGAGAAATTCAAGGGAAGCGGGGGAATTAGTGGGCGGAGTGGCAATAACCGTCTTAACCGTCACCCCTCCATCTATCTCTCTCACAAGAGTAAATTATTTTCAAAAAAAAAAAGAAATTATCAGAGAGAAATGATCCGAGTGCAAAGAGAGAAGTAAGCAGGAAATTGAGAAAGTGGATTGTAGAATTGGTGCATCGTACTTGGAAATCAAGCTTTTATATTTCTTAAAAGTTGAGAGAGAGAAGAGTTTAAGAGTAGCGTGGAGGGTGATGGAAGGGAAGAGGAGGAAGGTGCAGTATGATGAAATGGGGGAGATAAAGAAAGGGCCATGGAAAGTTGAAGAAGATGAAGCGCTGATAAACCATGTGAGGAGACATGGCCCCAGAGACTGGAGCTCCATTCGAACCAAAGGCATCCTTCTCCGCACCGGAAAATCCTGCCGCCTCCGCTGGGTTAACAAACTCCGACCCGACTTGAAGACGTAAGTCTCTGTCATTTGCACTCTGTTGGATTTGCCTTTGCTGATATTTTCATTTGGTTAAAATGTGTACAATTTTGAGGTTTTAAAAAACGACTGGTGTTATGTTTCTTTGTTTATATTATGGGTTTTAAAAATGTCTTTCATCTGATGATGGATTTTCATGTTACATGCATCCCTGTTGTTTTTTTTTTTTTTTAATTTAGCTTGAGAGAGAGAGAGAGAGAGAGATGATTCATTGGATTGACATATTAAGTTTGTTGGTTTTAAGTTGATGAGAAAAAGGCTTGATTTTGATCCCTCTGTTTGTGTAATGCAGGGGAGTGAAGTTCTCTGCAGAGGAGGAGAGAACAGTAATCGATCTGCAAGCACAATTTGGCAACAAATGGGCCAAAATCTCTACATACTTGCCCGGAAGAACCGACAACGACGTCAAGAATTTCTGGAGCAGCAGGCTGAAGAGACTCGCCAGGATTTTGCACTCTCCTTCACCATCATCCACTAACCCCTCATTTCAAACTCAGGTCACACTTCTTTCTTTTATTGCACTTTCGCCCAATACAACTACTTCACTCACTTTCTCGCTCTCTTCTTTTCGCAGAGTTCATCAACACACAAGGGATCATCGAAAGCAAACTCCCATATTGATGACAACAGGACAACCAAAGTGGTGCCTTTTTGGAACTTGGAGTATCACACTGCACTTCCACTCAACTATACGCCTCCGGATGACCAACTCTCCTTCCCTCATCAGATTCCACAACTTCAGCAAGAATTCCCTCTGCCTTTAGAAACCCAAGAATTTATTGATAAACTTGGAGATCCGAGCTTTCTTGATGAGTTTGAGATGCAATGCAATGGATCTGTTTTAGGCACTGCAGAAGTTCCTATAGCGCCATCGTTTGTTGAACCTCAAGGAAGCTATCAGGTTCCTATAAAAGCAGATAGGCATGATACCGTGGATACCGATAGGCTGATATATGATCTCCCACCAATCGAGATATTTCATCAAATGGGACAACTCCCTAGCTCATCTGAATGGCCATGATTGAATCATTGTGTTGGCCCTTTTTTAGTCTGACTTCATGTAACATGACTTCTGTAGTTCTTGCTAATTCTTCTCTATCGAACTAACATTTTAATTTTCGTCCAGAAAAAACACACATTTTAACTGAATTCTGTATTCAAGGGACTATAACTATCTAATGATTTCTGTAACCATGTGTATGAAAAAATGTTTTTGCACAAGCTAGCGTTTCATATCAATACGCAGAGACTTTTCTCTATTATATACTTTTCACATTAGATGAGCCAAAAGATTCAACAGATGCATAGCTCATGTATATTCAACCACGCTATTATTGTTTCAATAATTCATATTGTGAATGGTCACGCGAAGATACAGCATTGACAAACCGCCAAGTATGATACACACAAATACAAAAAAGAATGTAGGAGGACAAATGCTAATCCAGCTTTAATCGTTTTCAGCAGGTGCTTTTATTAACTGTACACCGAAAAGATTTTGGGGGGATCCAACAAAGTCTCCAGCAGTGAATGATTTATTCTCGCCGAAACTTACAGATCTGTGTAAGACTGCATGTGCACAATACTCAACTTCAGCTACCATAACATTCTGAAAGCTTGTGTTAACAGCAGATCCAATTCCTTCCCCTGTAAGCAGATATGATGGTAAATAAGGTAGATAACAGTTGCAGAGTTTTAATGGCATAAGATTATCAAGGAAAGTAACATTATGCATTATGAGTGTTCAACCCCTTTATTTTTCAACCAGAAGCCAACATGCTTACCATGTGTCACCATTAACAAGTTCTCTGAAGGATATTTGTCAGCAAGAGTTTTTATCACCTCAAGATATCTGTCCCTGGCACCTTCAATGGTTTCTTGCCATCTAGGCAGCTACATTGACAGGGGATTCTAACTTAAGCACACGAAACACTTAAACTGCAACATGTATACATATCTTAAAGGTTTAGAATTTATATCACCTCCGTATATACCATCTCAACACCACTGTGGAACGTTCCAGCAGGTAATACAGACTTGCACTGTGAGATATCAAAACTAAAGATCCCATCTTTAGGAGCTACATTATCTCGGATGGCTAAGGAATTCATCATCTCAGACAACCCATATTCGATTGAGACCTGAAAATTACATGCTATGTATTATTACACCATTTATGGAAGAGGACTGCAGAGAGGAAAAGCACTGGTCTCACTTGTTGCAATATCTGATCAAATTTTACTTGTTGCTGCTCAAACTGAATTTCATCACTTAATCATGCAAATACTTTGTAACAGAAAAATCAATCACATAGAAGAAGAATCAACTTCTCATGATCACACTCTCCTTGTATTTTTTCCACTTATATCATCTAATGAAAAGATAAGGTTGTATGAAATAACATGAAAAATCACAGTTACCCGACTCTATTACTCTATTAGTAATGAACTGGTCATCTTCTACAAGAGTTTTACATTTCCAGGTACACAACACAACAACCGAAAAACAGAAAATCAAGTAACCATTAAGCAAATAACTACCTAAAAAAGTTGAACTTCACCTTCCATAAATGAAACTCCTAACGAGAAGAAAATAGAGATATAATCTGAAACTTCATCACCAAACGTATTTTTGCTCATACTTTACATCTTAAAGATATCTTCAGCTGTATTTATAAAGACAGAATCTAATAATTTAGAAAGATACTCTTAAAATGCAACCAAACTGCAGTTAAGCCGATTAACACACACTTGTTCAACCGACCTTGATTTTGGAAGGATCAATAACGACGCCGTTGGAGGTCAAGTCATTGGGATCTCCGGATTTCTTATCAACGGCGCACAAGGCGGTGACGACTTCAGCCGCAGTCTGTAGGCACCTGAGGAAAGGGGAAACGAACACCCGGTGGATCGGAAAACCGAGCTGCTTTCTGAACCTGTCGCCGGTGTTGAAGGCCCGGATTTTGCCGTCCTCCGCCAGTGGGGGGTCCCAGGGGCGCGGCGCCGTCGCCGCCCATCGAGGTACGACGTTGTCCAGCCTATCGCCATGGCGCATTACGACAACGTTTTGGTGGAATTGCGGGTGCGCATAGGCATACGCCTGGGCGCAGCCATCGCAATCGGATGAATCCATCAATCGGATTTGGGACAAATATTTGCGGATTTGAGAGGAAAAGATGTTTTTTCTGGGGAGTAAACTATGATTGGCCCTTTTATAGCTTGGAGTGGCGTGCGCTTCTGTGATTGGCTACTCCACCTACTCTTTACTTTTACACGTGGACTGGGGGGGGTGTATTTTTGCACTTGGATCCCCTGTTCCACCCCATGTAAGTGGGATGAGAGATAAGTATCACATTTCACACATATTTTACACATAATTGTGTGTGAAATGAGCCATTTGTCTCTCGTTCCACGCCATATTATATCTAGATGTAACATGGGGTGAAATAGGGGATTTGAATTGGTATTTTTGTGCGTATTCATTGACCCAGTATTCCTCGCCTCACTCTACTTCAACCTCCATTTTACGTTCAATTTGTATAAATTATAATGCCGTGAATTGCACGGATTATTAAATTAATTTTATATTTTTTTATTTAAAATTTATTTATTTAATTCTTTTACTACAAATTTTAGGGTCATTCCCAATATTTATAAGGTAAAGTGGGGTTAGTGGGGTAATTTTTTATTAAAAAATTTTAATTAAATTAAATTAAATTATATTATTTAATGGTGCAGATCAAATTTAAAATTAATCCAACAATTAAGATCGTTCAGGTGCACTCTAGTCGAACTCCAAATTTTATTATCATAATTAAATTATATTTTAAGGAAAATTATTATATTAGGTTACAATAATTTCATCATGAAATATTTTACTAAAATCACGTTTATAATGAATTACCATTTAAAAGAGATGCTTTTGCAGTGGAAATATGAAGTAAGGTGTAGTAATGCCATGTCGTATGTGGCATAACCTTGTTCAAATTCAAAGAGTAGGGCAAAATGTGACGAAGCGCTAGAGGTGACTGGTGAGTTCTCAATCCATAAGAGTAATGTTAGGGATGAGTTGGGCCTGAGCTCTCTGTCAATTTCACTCATTTGATCTTTATACACGAGATATCTATTCATAAATTATACTATTTTTAATTTTTTTGCAACAATCAAATATATATAGTAAAATGGAAGGAGTATGTAAAAAAATAATAATCTCATTGCCTACTCTGGCATACCATTTTAAACAAACTTTTTAGGGTTGATATTAGCTGCATCCGGATGCAATGGTGCACCATATGCGTATAACTTTTTATTCTATTTTGTATACATGTTATTCTATTTTATATACATATTTTTTAATAATTGTATACTTTTTTCACACTAAGTTTTTCATTAAAAAAACTAGCATCCATATGTGCATAATTTTTTATTCAATAGTGTATACATGTTTTTTAATAATTGTATATTTTTTTACACTCAATTTTTCATTAAAAAAAACTAATAATTAAATTGTATACATTTTTTGTTTATAATTATATGTGTTTTTGTTTATATTTGTATACGTCTTTTAAAGTGGGTGCATCCTATTTTAAGGTGCATCCGGGTGCACCCTATTTTAAGGTGCAGCTGGTGCACTGTATAATTAGCCAACTTTTTATTATCCCAAAATTTCCAAGTAAATTCGTGGAAGCAACAGTGATGGGAAGGTCAGTGGTGGAAGACTATATATGATAGTATTAATTATCAAATTAATTCGTCTACTTCATGCGATAGAATAAAAAAAATAATAATAATTAAAAAAAAATGATATTAATTACTCCATCAAATCGCTTCGTCTAGTGAGTGTGATTGATTCAAAATTGTAAATTATTCTCTTTTTTTTTTCTTTTCTTATTTTATCTTTGTGATTTAATCATTTAAGTTTAGTATAATATTTTTAAAATTATAATTGTAATTAGTCCTTATTGGAGGTTCAATAGAATTGATTTCATGATATATATATATACACGCTCATTTTCTTTATTCTCAAATTAATCGATTTGTGAATTGGATTTTGATACATCTTCGATTAGTGAATAAAGAAAATGAGCGTACACCCATTTCTACTCCTATATGTTGAGTACTGCGTTTATGATTATAATCATGGTGAAGATCATGAGTTACTTTAATTGAAAGATAAATATATTATCTATGCGTCTACTTGATGATAAAAAAAAAAGTTTAATTGATATTTACATCACTTCCACCCGAAATACTGATTTCAACATCGAATGATCAATATTAGAATTTTCTTCAACTTATTTTACAAATGTATTTTCACAAGTAAATTAAAGATTTTTAAAAATAATTGTACAGGATTGAATTTCTGATTTCATAATTTATGTTTTATTGATATAAAAAAAATTATATTCTACAAGTGATTATTAAATTCTTAGAGCATGTGTCAGATTATAAAAGAAAAATAATTATAATACGTATCAATCATTTAAAATATCTTATACAAAATAAAATGTGGTATTAGAATAAGATAATCTCGTTCCAATGAGCGAAGAAGATCTAATGATTAAATCACCCTTACATCCTCTTAACCTTTTGCCTTAATATTCATATATCTATAATTTGATTTACATACATAATCATGTTCAAATAATTCCAATATAGTCACTTTAATGAATTTATGTCTAATGTAAGGGAGATTACCATTCATTGGATCCTCTATTCCACTCTCTACTCCATCTCATGTTTCATGAAGTGCTTACACTCCACACTTCATAAAACATGAGATGAAACAGGGAGTGAAATAGGAGAATTGGTTTGAGATTCCCAAGTCATGCAAAAAATAGAAGTCTTTAATGTGGACCCCATGCAATTGGAACTTATCCTTATAGTTTGGCACATTAAATTTTGTTTTCTTTAACATCATACAATTTCTAAGATGATTGCTGAAAAATAATACTCATCTCTACCACTTATTTTTACCCCCTTCCCATTATAAGGTGTCATAAATATTTTTACTTATTTCATAAATGATAAAAATGCATCTTACATGTTACATATTTTTTACACTAATTTATTCATCAATTTCAACAATTTTATTTACTTTTTTTATACTTTATTCATCATTCATAACAACTTTATTTACTTTTCTCTCAAAATTACCAATTTATTCATACTTTTTCTTACATTATATATTAAAAGAAATTCTTTTTAATTTCCATGCTTGTACAAATGGGTAAAAATATCCGGGACGGAGGAAGTACTAAGTGCTATATTTCCAAGGTAGTTGGATTTTTTTATTTTTTTTATGTGATATTTTTTATGCCATTTTGTTGGATAAGTGATAAGTATGAGAGAAGAAATATTATACCCTAAATTAAATTATTAAACTATAGGGGCAAGTGATTGAATTTATTCACCCAATGAGGGGTTACAAAAGATGTCACAGAATATCCCGTGCCCTTATTTAGTTCAGTAATGTTGTGAGTAGAATTTTTTTTTAAAAAAATCTAAATTCTTATTTTGAACTTATCATTCATTTATCATATTTACGCTATTTGTTTTCTTGTCAATCATGCATATATTTACAAACTCATTAAAAATAAGTTCATATAGAATTAGCGGGCAAAATAAGTTCATGTAGATATAGACTAGTCACGAAACTTGTATCACAAAATGGAGTTGGCAATAAAATAAAAAAATTACTGCATTTCAGTTATTGATTTTATTACTGGGTAATTAACTCATATTTGTTTGAAAATTATAATGTAAAAGGACTTAATTCCAAGTTGTGTGAAACATATATAATAATCTCACAAAAATATAAATTATAATGATTTAATTATATTTTGTGGGTGGAAACATTTGAAAGGGAAATGAAAGATAAATATATTAGTGTTATGTAACATTATATTTTTTTCATATAATATTTATAACAAAGTCTATATGAGATTGAGCTTATGTTAAATTAGTTACTCATACCTATATAAAATATGTTATTGAATAGTAAAAATATAATTTATTAAAAATTGACGGAGGATACACTAAATGATTCTATAATATTATAATATATTTCACTAGAGTAATTATTATATAGTGAATTGTAGAGTATTATAATACTCTAAATCATATTTTAATAAATTATAATTTTATCATCCAATGACTAATATACCTATATAAATAAATAGGTAAAAGTTTCTGCGCCCCTGGGGACACGTTTTGTTCCAATGTAAATACAACCCTCCCTCCTTCATATTCTGTTTAAACCTATGTATTGTTAGGGGATTTAAATTGCAAAGGAAAACGATGTCCCAGAAGTACAAGAGCTCACTCATATAAATAATCATATTCGTGCACATCTAACATTGAGAGTGCCCAACATTAATTTTCTGTTATTGGATATATAATTATTAGAACCAATAACAGCACTTAAAATACATTGGATTTATATATCTAATTGGGCTGAAATTATGGGCTGTGGCACTTGGGTTTAAGCGACAATCGGGTCGGGTTACACTCGTACCGGCCTGCAAATTAACTGCCCGCCATTATACACAATTACTTGCAGCAAAACCAAATGTACGAATTTGAATAACTCCTCCACTGAAACGCCGCTTCGACATATTTTCTTTTTGTTGAGAAATGTGAAAAATCTCGTTCTCTCTCAACTTAGGGATGTTAGGAAATTTATATTTCCTATATAATTTAATTGTGGGCAATATATTAATACTCAATTATATTAGTTATTCAAATAATATATTGGGCTTAATTAAGTGATTAAAATAAAGTAAGAGCCCATGAACTACACTTATTTGATATGGGCCAATGAGTAGATACCCAATATTACGTATCAGGTGATTATGGGTGGCCTGATATGAGTAATATATATAGATACCTAGGTTATGGTCCCCAACGCTAAGCCGCACGCAGTTCTCTCTTTCCCCATCTGAAGAGATTACGAAGGTCCTTACGGAATCCAGAGGCTTTAGTGAAGGAAGACCTTGAACCTGCTGCTGATCTTCCCTTTAATTCCGCATAAGAAGATCAATGGATCCAGGTATTCCTCTATATAATTATTTTATGTATCTCATTGAATCATGTTAGGGCTTAAGGTGTATTTGGATTAATTGTTATGTTTCCAACAAGTGGTATCAGAGCCACCCTATATGTGATTCTCTGAGATTTGTAAAATTGATTTTGGATTCAAACATTTATTATTTGAATCGTGAAGTAAAATAATTTTTTTAAAATTTGATAATATTTTGACAGTTACATGATTCGATAACTGTTGTTTAATTATTACTGTTGCGCCACATGAATTTATTTTTCTTCCAGTTGTGTAACTTGGGGTATTCGAATTGCTTATATGATCTAATCAATTATTGAGAAACTGATTTATTTAATCAATTGATTGTACAATGGCGCTTTAATGCTTAGTACATGTTTGGATCGTACATTCCTTTAAGTGGCAGCTTTTGGATCTTATTTAATTGATGATCACATGTTCTCGAATTATGTGATTTAAAAAAAAAATGCTTCGATTTATGTACCTTATCAAGTGTTGACCTGCTTTGATTAATTTTGACATGTGGGTTTATTATTAAATCAATCAATCTATCTTTTGTTTTATGCTATTAAAATTGAATCCAGAACTGTAATAGAGTTTAGTAGTTTAAGGTATTGTGCAGTGGCTACTGAAATTATTTAGCGACAGTCTTTTCATTTTTTTTTGTGGCTGATTTTGAGGTCAGTGTTGTTGGTCGCTAATCTTTTTATTTTGTGAAAATTTTGGCAGTTTAAAATAATTAAATTTAGTTTTGCCAATTGACTTGTTTTCCAGTATGGAAGAGTTTTTTTTTTCACGTATACATTTGGAATTAGTGTGACTCGTGAATTCATTGTAAATTTTGATACTTCGTAAGTTATTTATGTAATACATGTCACACATAATGTATGTACAGTAAAAAAAAATGAATTTCATTCAAGAATCCATAAAGAAATTTATTTAAATTGGGGAGACAGTTCAATGTCGTTTAATTAAATTAAATATTTTAATATTTATTTAATTAGTCTAGTAAACCTTCAATCTAGTCAATCGAAGCACCATGTTGCCACAGCAATATCGTGTGTGGAGAAAAGCTTTATTGAAATTACATAGATGAGTGTGATATTATTTATGTGTTCTGTGTTCGGCCCACAGGTAGGCATAGTTTGACAGAATAATAACACACATGTGATAATGAGTATGTGATAATTATTTGGATTATTCATGTGAACATGAGTTGGTCCACAGATAGACTCTTGTTTGACAGAACTTATTGTCAATACTTGATTGTTGCACCAAGATTACCACTGTAGTTAATTTTTGTCCACAAATGAGGTTAATGTTACACTTGGTGTCTTGAGATGGGTCCCCAATTTGTTTTACTTATTCGTTCATAATTTGATTTATGATATGAATGTTATGTGAGTATACTTAATGTGTTCTCTATTTAGTTTCTGTTGCTATAACTCCTAACTTTACTCAACAAATCAATAACATCCCAATGCTTAATGGGACAAACTTCAAGAGCTGGAAAGAAACCCTTGAGATCCTTCTGGGATGTATGAATTTGGATCTGGCTCTTCGGTCTGATCGACCCACTGCTACTGCTGAAAATCCAAATGAGGCTAAAATTGAGAAGTGGGATCGGTCAGACCGAATGTGCATGATGATTTCGGGGCTCTATTGCTGAGAGCAAAAATGCCAAATCGTTCTTCGAGGCTGTTGAGCAGTACTTTGCCAAAAATAAAAAGGCGGAGGCAAGTAGTCTTTTGGCTAAACTTGTCTCCATGAGGTATAAAGGCAAAGGGAACATAAGAGAGTACATCATGGAAATGTCTAATCTCACATCAAAGCTTAAAGCACTCAAGTTAGACATTTCTGATGATCTGCTTGTGCACTTGGTTCTGATCTCACTTCCTGCACACTTTGGGCAATTCAAAGTGAGCTATAATACTCAAAAGGACAAATGGTCCCTTAATGAGCTTATATCTTACTGTGTGCAAGAGGAAGATAGAGTGCAGAGAGATAGAGTTGAAAGTGCTCACTTGGCTATAAATGCTCGAGGCAAGAAAAGAAATCGACCTAATGGTACTGTTGTTGCTGCTGCTTCAGAGCAGAAGAAGCAAAAGGTTGAACCTAAGGATCATAGATGCCACTTCTGCAAGAAGCGGGATCATTTTAAGAAAGATTACTCCAAGTATGTTGCATGGCGTGCTAAGAAGGGTATACCTCTTACTTTGGTTTGTTCTGAGGTTAATTTATCCTTTGTACCTAAAGATACTTGGTGGGTAGATTCTGGTGCTACTACTCACATAAGTGTGTCTTTGCAGGGTTGCCTGCATTACCGGCTGCCAACTGATGCTGAAAGATTCATCTTTGTGGGCGATGGCAATAAAGTTGTAGTAGAGGCTATTGGAACCTTTAAATTGCATTTAAAGAGTGGCTGTTATTTAGACTTGTTTGAGACATTTGTTGTGCCGTCTTTTAGACGGAATTTGGTTTCTATTTCTGCTTTGGATAAACTGGGATTTTCCTGGTCTTTTGGAAATAATAAAGTATGTCTCTTTCAAAATTCCAATTTTATTGGTGATGGTCATTTAATTGAAAATCTTTACATGCTTGATCTTATAAATTCCAATAATGTTATTCTGCAAACACATTCAAGAGGTACAAAGAGAAAATTTTCGGAGGATTCTGCGATTTTGTGGCACAAGCGCTTAGGCCATATTTCTAAACAAAGAATTCAAAGGCTTGTGTCTGATGGAATCCTTAATCCCCTAAATCTTGTAGACTTTCAAGTCTGCGTTGAATGTATAAAAGGGAAACAAACTAATATGAGGAAATTAGGAGCCGAAAGAGCTAAAGAAGTCTTAGAACTTATTCACACTGATATATGTGGTCCATTCCCTACGGCATCATGGAATGGGCAACATTACTTTATCACGTTCACAGACGACTATTCTCGTTTTGGCTACCTATATTTGATTCATGAGAAATCTCAATCGTTGGACGTTTTCAAGTCTTTCAAAGCTGAAGTAGAACTTCAACTTGGTAAGAAAATTAAGGCTGTCAAATCTGATCGTGGAGGTGAATACTATGGTCGATTTTATGGATCAGGAGAACAACGTCCAAGACCCTTCGCACTTTTCCTCAAAGAATGTGGAATTGTTCTGCAATACACTATGCCAGGTTCTCCTCGCATGAATGGTGTTGCTGAACGTCGGAATCGGACTCTTAAGGATATGGTGAGGAGTATGATAAGTCATTCCTCCTTGCCAGAGTCTCTTTGGGGAGAAGCTTTGAAAACAGCAGTGTACATTCTCAATAGAGTACCAAGTAAAGCAGTTTCGAAAACCCCACATGAACTTTGGAAAGGCAAGAAACCTAGCATTAGACACTTACACATTTGGGGTTGTCCAGCTGAAGCGCGGCCTTATAAGCCACATGAAGGAAAACTGGAATCAAGAACGGTAAACTGCTATTTCGTTGGTTACTCTGAGCATTCACAGGGGTTTAAGTTTTACCATCCCACATCAAGAACCTTTTTCGAGACGGGAAATGCTAAATTTCTTGAGGATATTGAGTTTGGGAGGGAAGAAATTATGAGGAAGGTTGTCTTTGAGGAAGATTCTGGAGTAGATAATGATTTAATTACCTTACCGATCATAGCTCAAGAAACAACTCCAGAGACTCATATGGAAATCACTATTCCAAATCAAGATAACATTGAAATCCTTCCTCCATTAGCTGAAGAACAAACTCAACCACTTCAAGAAGTGCCATTAAGGAGATCCACTAGAGAGAGGAGAAATGCTATTTCAGATGATTATATAGTATTCCTACAAGAACATGAGGATGACGTTGGTTTGACCGAAGATGATCCTGTCACTTTTAGTCAAGCCATGCGAAGTTCTAACTCTCAGAAATGGATTGATGCCATGAAAGATGAGTTGAAGTCTATGAGTGACAATGATGTTTGGGATCTTGTCGAATTGCCTGAAGGCGTGAAACCCATTGGTTGTAAATGGATATTTAAAACCAAAAGGGATTCAAATGGCAATATCGAAAGATATAAGGCTCGTCTAGTGGCTAAAGGCTTCACTCAAAAGGAAGGCATTGACTACAAAGAGACTTTCTCTCCAGTTTCTTCGAAAGACTCTTTCAGAACTATCATGGCACTTGTAGCTCATTTTGACTTGGAGCTACACCAGATGGATGTAAAGACCGCTTTTCTCAATGGAGACATTGAGGAAACCATTTATATGGCACAACCTGAAAACTTTGTCTTCGAAGATGCAAAGTCTACAGTGTGCAAATTAAAGAAATCCATCTATGGTCTCAAGCAAGCATCCCGTCAATGGTATCACAAGTTTCACCAAATTATTACCTCTTTTGGTTTTGAGGTAAACATTGTTGATGATTGTGTATATTGCAAGTTCAGTGGGAGTAAATATGTTTTCTTGGTTTTGTATGTCGATGATATTCTTCTTGCAAGTAATGATATAGGCTTATTGCACGAAACTAAGAGATTTCTTGCCAAGAAATTCGAAATGAAAGATCTTGGTGACGCCTCTTTTGTATTAGGAATTCAAATACTTAGAGATCGCTCTCGAGGTATCCTTGGATTATCGCAAAAGAGCTATATCGATATGGTTTTAGGAAGATTCGGCATGAAAGGAAGCAAACCATTAGACACCCCTGTGGCTAAGGGAGAAAAATTCAGTCTTAAGCAATGCCCCAGCAATGATCATGAGAAAAATGAGATGCAAAAGATTCCTTATGCATCAGCAGTAGGAAGTCTAATGTACGCTCAAGTTTGCACTCGTCCCGATATAGCATTTATAGTGGGAGTTTTGGGGAGGTATTTAAGCAATCCAGGGGAGCAACACTGGAAAGCGGCCAAACGTGTTATGCGTTATTTAAAGAGAACAATGGATTATATGCTCACTTATCGGAGGCTGGAGAATTTGGAGATCGTTGAATACTCTGACTCCGATTTTGCTGGATGTCAAGATAGCAAGCGTTCCACATCGGGTTATGTATTTACATTAGCTGGAGGGGCTATTTCTTGGAAGTCTGCTAAACAGACTCTTGTAGCTTCTTCCACCATGGCTGCAGAGTTCATTGCTTGTTATGAAACATCTAATCATGCATTGTGGTTGCGGAACTTTGTCACTGGGCTGCGTGTGGTTGACGGTATCGAAAGACCATTGAAAATGTATTGTGACAATAGTTCAGCAGTGCTATACTCCAATAACAACAGAAGTGCTACTAAAGCAAAATTCATTGAAATTAAGTATCTTGTTGTTAAGGAGAGAATTCAGAATAAACAAATTACTGTTGAACACATAGGAACAAATAGCATGCTAGCAGATCCACTAACTAAGGCATTAACCCCGAAGGTATTTCATGAGCATACTGCTCAAATGGGTGTTGTTTCTGATGTTACCTTAGTTTAGTGGGAGTTTATGTTCTATGTATTGAACTTCATATTTAGGACATTCGGAATTCTATAGAATAAAGTTGATGACCTTTTGGTTTATTCTGAATTCACTTAAGTTAATTTCCATTTTGTGATATTTGCATTGTGGATTGATCTCACTAAAGTTGGACCAGTTGGAAATAGACATGTTATTAATCACATTTTACATGTAATTTCCATGCTACTCACCATATTTGATCTATGTCATTGAGTATATTAATATGGTGATTGTCGGGGTTTAACCACGAATAATAATGTAGTGAATGCCGCGGTAATTCCATTGTTAGTGTATGAGATGAACCAGATTGTTGAAGGTAGTCTGAATGAATAGCATAAAGTTGTGCACTTAAGGATCCTTAATATAATTGTCTTCGGAAAATAATATATGGCCCAAGTGGGAGATTGTTAGGAAATTTATATTTCCTATATAATTTAATTGTGGGCAATATATTAATACTCAATTATATTAGCTATTCAAATAATATATTGGGCTTAATTAAGTGATTAAAATAAAGTAAGAGCCCATAAACTACACTTATTTGATATGGGCCAATGAGTAGATACCCAATATTACGTATCAGGTGATTATGGGTGGCCTGATATGAGTAATATATATAGATACCTAGGTTATGGTCCCCAACGCTAACCCGCACGCAGTTCTCTCTTTCCCCATCTGAAGAGATTACGAAGGTCCTTACGGAATCCAGAGGCTAGTGAAGGAAGACCTTGAACCTGCTGCTGATCTTCCCTTTAATTCCGCATAAGAAGATCAATGGATCCAGGTATTCCTCTATATAATTATTTTATGTATCTCATTGAATCATGTTAGGGCTTAAGGTGTATTTGGATTAATTGTTATGTTTCCAACAAGGGAAACCCTACTGAAGGTGCATTTGGATAATGAACACTGATTTTATCTATATAACGGGATGAGTAAATTTGTGTACTTAAGTTTTTAGAAATGAAGTTTTTATAACCATGTTTCCGCAACTGTTTTTGCCGTCAAAATTTCGAGGCGCTTTTAAGGGTTTCTAGGTTTGATCATGCGGATGTTAAAGTTTACGGTTAAATTTTTTCAAATATCAAAAGTTTAATGTGTTTTATGGCTTCCTTGTTTTAAGTATTGAGTTCAAACCACCGTTTTTTTTTTTTTTTTTTTTTGGCTTTGTAGCGCCTGATATGTGAAAAGATGATATGGTTTGTTCAGCTATAGAGGTGTAGGGTTTTGAATATTTGGTGATAGTACTGTTTATATTATAGTATATGTAAATAATTGAATGATTGGAACAACCTAGAGAGATTATTAAAAAAAGAAAAGAAAAATAGAGTGTTTTTAACAAAAAATGTTGTTGAATTTTGGTATATTTATTTATATATTACAGTGTAAGGTTTTATGGAATTGTAGACCACTTTTATAACCGTAACAACCTGATTTTTGGCTTAAATTCGAACTGATTATTGAGTGGAACATACACAATGGAACTGTTTTTCTGGCGAAAATTTGAGTCAGTTTTAAGGGTTTCTAGGTTCCATCATGCAGATGTTTTGCTTTAATTTTTTTATTTAAAGGATTATGTAGTTTAAGTAGTTGAGTTAAAAAAAAAGTGGCGTTACTTTATAGGAGTATATTATATTTAGAAAGAACCTGCAGGTATAGGTCCATTCCATGGAATATATTTTATTAAGAGTAGTGACCAAGTTTATCTGTCATAAAGAACATATTTCTCACATACTCAATTATATGTGGAATCAATTTCGTATTTCCTTAGAAAGATTGTATGATGTGGTAATTCTTGTTATGCAAAATTGACACCCATGTTGCTCTTTATATTTTGAAATATATGTGGGTGCATTTTTGCACACTCACGTGCGCAGAGCTGTTGGTTGGTAAGCTTCAGGGGTTGTTTTCTTCAACTAGTGACCATTTTTCAAAATTCTTTTTGCAAGTGTATGCTTGGGGTACTGAGTTATGAATCATTAAATATTGTTTGTTTATTTGTGTTTTCCCTCTCTGCTAACTATGTGTTGGTTTAAAGTGTACTGTAAGATGTGATCTGCTATTTGTCTTTTACATGTCATCTAAATTGCTGATAATGATCTCTTTTAACATAAACTTAATTATCATCTTTAATGATGCATTGCTTTAACATAAATTTAATTGTCATCTTTAATGATGCATTGCTTTACCCACGTTTCTGCTTTCAACTTTTTGAATTTGATGAATGCATGAACCATGAGATGAATGTGTTGGGTGATTTTACATTTTGGTTTTATAGTCTATTCCTGAAAAATTGATTGGTGTATCCTTTTTTTAATTAATCATTTGACTTACAAAGATGTCGATGACTAGGAGTTATACAGGAACAGAGAAAGTAAAATTTTGCAGCCTTTAAATAGTACATCCCGATCTGTTTTTTAACTACACAAATGGCCATTTTAAGGTATTAAATGCAGTTTACTGATAAATTCTAGGATGTCTTTCCAAATAAAGATCAATATAATTGGCATTACTCTATAATTTAGTTGCTCGAAAACATTAATTATGTATATCCCTTAACCCTCCTAGTTTGTATCTGATGCCGCGTAGAACTATAAGTGCTAGCAATGGTCTTATAAATCAACCATGTGACCTTCATTAGAATAGTTGAACACTTCTCTAGTTAAGCATATTTCTCAATTTTTCTTGTGGAATTTCACTTTTGCAGAACTGAAACAAGATCATTATGTCTAGACGTCATCCAAGTGGCAATGGCCTTACATATTACGAGGTCCTTGATGTTCCAATAAATGCAAGTCCAGATGAAATTAAGAAGGCATATAAAACAGCTGCAATTAAGAATCATCCTGACAAAGGAGGAGATCCTGAAAAGGCAAGTCTTTGTATTGTTTCAGTTCATAAGATGTCTAGCGTGGATGTGACTCTTATGTTAACAGTGAGAATAAAAACCATTGAATTGTTTGATTTTGCATTATAGCCTGCTAAGTCTGTTTAAGTGAGCTCCACTGTCTCTTTTGTCGATAAATCAGTTCATAGAGTTAGCTCAAGCATATGATGGCTTGAGTGATCCGAAAAAGAGAGAGGCTTATGATAAATCTGTGGAGGATCTGGGATTTGGAGGATGCTGTCATTCACATGATCCATTCGAATCTTTCTATGGTGGTTTTTTAGTAGAGCTTTTGGTGGTGAGATAGCTGATTTATTTGTAACCTGTTCTTCTTGCAGAAGTGATTTTTTGTTTAAATTTAATATTGTGTTAAATTCATGGATAAATTCTTCAGGTGGCAGAGGCACCGGAAATGGAAAGCGAAAAGGGGAAGATGTAGTGCATCCATTAAAGGTTTCTCTGGAGGAATTGTACACTGGTTCAACTAGAAAGCTCCGTATCTCTCGGAACATATTCTGCACCAAGTGTAAAGGGTACTTGTCCTATTCATGATGGTTTATATGATTGAACTCCTATGAAAAAGACACTTTTTTTTTTGTGTATGTGTGTTTTAGCTGTTAGTGCTCAATCATCTGTGGATTACACTTATAGTCTGAGGTATATCCACATCGAACTTTTTTGAGATGCTGACTTGTGTAGAAGAGCATCCATTTTTTGTCCATCTTTGTAATGCACTTCTGATCTCGGTCTATTCTTACCCCAACTTTTTGCCAAATACTTGCACGACTACGTAAAGGTGTAGCAAGTATGAGAGTACCTATAACATCACCCCCCACCCTCACCTCTTATATAAAATGGCATATCTTCTGGTAGTCCACCTAGCTGAGTTTGGTGTTTAATCATAACAATTGCAAAATATTATCAATTTTGGAAGATATCTGCATGCACTTGAAAGACTAGTTGAATGTCTTTGCACACAACAGCATCAACCCTTTTTTAACTTTTGTTAAACCACCTTCCTTTATTTCCTTTTTACTTTGTTGTTAGCTCATGATTAGTTTCTTATACGCATGCTAAACCTATCAGGACGGGTTCAAAAAGTGGGAATTCTGGTAGATGCTATGGTTGCAATGGTGCTGTGATTAGTGTGACTTTTGGTGTAACAGGACCTCCACTTCCACAAGGCTGTAAAGTATCCAGAGGATCGGGTACTTACAGATGTGTTTTAGTTTTTCTAATAATCTCATGCATTGAAAGGTGAAATCCAATAAATGAAAAAAACTTGATTAAAATATCTTCCTTGACACAGGAGAATTCATTTGTGCTGGAGATAAATGTTCTAAGTGCAAAGGTAAGAAGTTTATTAACAAAAAGAAAGTGATAGATGTTCATGTGGAGAAAGGGATGAAGCATCATCAAAAGATAGAGTTCCCAGGAGAAGCTGATGAAGCTGTGAGTTGCCTTAACCTTCTGCAACCTTTTTTTTTTTTTTTCAACTCTTATCATTATATGTTATTTTAAACAATGGCCAACCATTTGAAGTTTAGCGTCAGTATTTGAGCATACAGCCATATATCCTGATTGTATCTGAACATTGGCCATTATGGAAATCAATCTAGTCTGAAAATTTTGTTGAAATGGGTTTTGTTCAATTACAGGGTACTTCTGTTATAGTCTTTTTGTCATTTTTGCTGGTGCACAAATATGTAGTAGCATCAGGTCATTCGTTTTTTTCTTTCTATCCCCAGTTACCTGAACAGGAATATCTTAGGGAGTGATTGGATGAATGCTTTTTATAGCTTTATTCACCCACTTATTCCATCTTGCTAAATCACCATTGTAATCTTTCTTTGCAGCCCAACACTGTCACTGGAGACGTGGTCATCATCTTGCAAGAGAATGAACATCCTATATTCAAAAGGAAGTCCAATGATCTCCATGTAGAACACGACCTTAGTTTGAGAGAAGCTCTTTGTGGGTTTCAGTTTGTGCTAACTCAACTTGATGGGAGAAGGCTTCTAATCAAATCAGACCCTGGAAAAGTTTTCAAGCCTGGTATTTGATACTCACCTGCATGAAATTTTCCTTGTTCGATACTTTGTTACCTCATCAGACCCTGAGAGTTCTTTAAGTAATGATTTTATTGCAGATTGTTATAAGAAGATAAATGATGAGGGAATGCCACACTATGAGAGACCAGGCACAAAGGGGCAGCTAATTATCCATTTCGACGTCGAATTCCCCACTTCTGGATCGCTTTCTCCTGACAAGACGCAGATGTTATCGACCATGCTTCCTGTTGAATCAAAAAAGTGCTTGTCTGATGAAGTTTTAGCTCAATGTGAGGAAGCCACTTTGGTTGATGTGGATATTGAGGAAGAGATGAAGGAGAAGCCAAGGCACCAGGAGGAGCACGACGAAGATGAAGACGATGATGGAGAAAGACACACTGCTGAATTCGAAGATTTTGATGAAGATGAAAGGTTGAAGGCATTCTTTAACCACATAATGGATCGCCGTAATCTGTTTTAGACACACACTACCTACTACAGAATCATGCCCATGACATGATTGCTCTGCTGAATCTTTAGTTTGTTTTTTTTTGGGAAAACTTGGATCCTAATATTTAGTCACAGATCATCACTTTGTGAGCTTCGTTCTTAGTTCTAATCAAATTCGTCTTTAGTATTGCTTTAGGAGAAGTATATCCATTTTCAGTTTTCTTACTTGGGCAGTTAGTATTGTGGAAACATTTGCATCATTTATGTGAGGGCAACATTGACATGAGATTGTCTTATGTGAGATTATTTTTATATTTTTCTAAATAGTTATAACTTTTTATTTATAAGAAATAATTTACTGCATTATAATCTATTTTCATTAAAATATTATCACAAAAAGTGTTTGTTCCACGAACGGGGTCTCTCTCAATTGTTTGTTTGTTTGTTTTTTTTTTTTAATTATGTCTAAGTTTGGTATAAGATAAACTCCTATTACATATGTCTGCTATTGTGAATTAAGTGCATGAAAAACAAGTATTAGGAGTGGCGGATGTATCTAAGCATGTGTTTCCAATTTCCACTTGTCATCATTATGTAACAACAATAGTAATGTGTTGATGCCATAAATCAAATACTGTTTAAATTCAAAAAATGTTTGAATGAAACTGTTTTGCTTTTGAAATGGAATATTGAAGATTCAGATAAAGTTGTGACACCATTTTAATAATAAATAATCATCAATCATGGGCAGCCTTTATTATGGCGAGTTTTAAACTAAACCATCAACTTACATTAAATTAAATTCTTTTGCTATTTATATATTGTTACTGTCAATTTCTTCTGTAATAATGATTGCCGCTTTTTATCTTTCGGGACTAATAATTTGATTCTCTTAGAAGGATGAAAATTAAGAATTTTTTTGTTAAAATAATACCTTATTAATGTTTATGTTTGTTCTCAATAAATTTCACCAGAAGAAAACAAATAAACATACAATAATCTTATAGCCTCGTACTACTTAATTTTAAAATTATTATGCTTACCTAACAATAATAATACGATGATATGATATTATATGATTATATAATACTATTGTTTTGATGATATGATATTATATGATTATATAATACTATTGTTTGTACGCTTTACACAATAACAAGTTGATGGATGTAGCCAATATTGATTGACTTGTGGTCAAAATCAACGTTTTAGTTGCGATCGATTATGACGCTTAGTTGGTATACTTTGTAGGACATATAAAATAAAATAAAAAAGGTGTAAAATGCTTTATAGGACATAATTAAAAAAAAAATAGTGTGACATATTTATTGGGATGAAAGAAAGATAAGATTGACTCCAATAATGTATTTATGCTACTAATAGAACGTGCACAAATATAATCAAAAAAATTATATTTTAGCATCAAAATTTAGCAACATAATTCAATCGATGGGTGATTATCAATGGATTGACAATAAAAATAAAAATTTTCTTTTAGCAATAAAATACCAATAAATTTATTCTTTATTTTATCAACGAAATTTAATTAATTGGTAATTACCAACAGATTACTAATCTGTTGGTTAATCAATTTAACAACGGAATTAAAGATTTTACCAATGAATATTTCGCTGGTAAAAAATAATTTTTTAATGTCATTTTTTTTTTATGTAAAATGATAATTATAAAAAAAACATAAAATCGGTCTCATGTGAGATAGTATCACGTGATTGTTGCCCCACATTTTATGTTTTGATATAATTTCTTTATCTTATCTTTGTAGTTCTAAAGTTAATATAAATTTCTAATGAAAACTTTATAAATAAATACTCCATCCGTCCCATTTCAATGTTTACGTTTCTATTTTGCGCGTTCGATTTCAATATTTAAGTTTTCCTTTTTGGAATATGGGACCCACCTAAAACAATTAATATATCATCCAACACTAATACACCTACTCACTTTAAATTAAATATCATATTTTTCCACCCATTATCTATTAAAATATTATACTTCTTAATCAACGTACAAAAAACAAACATAAATATTGAAACGGGACGGAGGGAGTACATTATATAGTTGTATTTTTTCTCCAGTACCTTAAATTAAAGTAATACTACATATTTTTCTTAGTTTTCATACGTAACACACATTGTGAAATATATATATAGTACGAAACCCGCGTACAATGCGGGATCATTTAACTATTATTCTTATTTTTTATAATTAAATAATCCATGTTATATAAATTAACAACATTAATAAAGGAGTTTTTTTTCTTATACCTAGACAATTTTTTTATCTATGTAAAAATTTGCAACAAATTATAACATTTGACTTAAATCATATAAAAAGTTAATATATATGTACATATATTCTAATTATTTGAAAGAATTTTGACTTATTTTTTATTAAATGTTACCTATATAATATAATACAATTGAAAATTATTTATTACTCCCACTATTTCTCTAAAAAAAACGTACAACCATATAGGGACAACTTTGTCTCTTTACCGTATTTATATATTTGTTAGTATTTCATTTTTTCATTATATTTAAGTGCAATTACAATTTTGTCTCTTTACAGTATTTAGGTAGTTATTAGTATTTCATTTTTCATTGTATTTAAGTGTAATTATGATCAAAGTGTGTAATTCTTAGTAATAATAAATTCTTAATTTTACTATTTGTCTAAAATAAATATAAATTATATATATATATATATATAAATTTTTTAATTTATTCTTTTTTTCTATACATGATTTGATACTAAAGTAAATAAGTCATAGTAAGTGCATAAAAAAATAGTAAGATTATACGTGAATAACATGTTAGCAAAAGGATTTTGCTATACTATACTTAATATATATATATATAAATATAAAAAAAATATATACAATTATGAACAAAAATGTATACGATTATTAAAAAACATGTGTACACTATTAAATAAAAAGTTATACACATATGAATGCTAGTTTTTTTAATAAAAATTTTAGTGTGAAAAAATATACAATTATTAAGAAACACGTATATAAAAAAAAATAACATGTGTACAAAATAGAATAAAAAATTATACACCTATGGGTGTACCCTTGCACCCGGGTGTACCTAATATCAACTATATATATATATATATATATATATATATATATATATAAATATATATATATATATATATATATATATATATATATATATATAAAGTAGACTATAGCAGTAATTAATTATTATCAAATCAAATCATATAAAAAATGAATAAATTGAGTTTTTTTTTAAATAATTGATATTTTGGTTTAGTATTTTTTTAATTAACTATATAATAATAATTCTACTTTCATTATTTGTTATTTTTAAGAAACTAATGTAAAAAATATATATTATATAAATAATATTAATTTATATATAATATTCTTTTAAATATTCATAAATTTATAATGAATTTATTAATTTTATTTTTTTATTTAATTTTATTAGTTTCAAATTATATAAACTGAAAGTGCTGGGGGAGTGCCGTGAATTAAAATCAATTTGTGATGGGCCAAAAAAAGGGCAAGCGTTAAAACCAGAACAGAGTAGAATGTGTATATCAACACGCACATTGTATGCAACAAATTTGGTTTCAACCAAATAACAATTATCGATAGATCTCTTGCCTGTCATGACACAAGAATTGGAATCATAAAAACTTCACATGAATCTTTATTAAACTGGACACACAAATTATCATCACACAGTTGACTAATACTAATCAAATTTGCACGTAAACCTTCAACTAGAAACACATTATTCAATTTTGGAAAACCTTCAAGATTCAAAATACATTTTCCAGTGATTTTACCTTTTGCTCCCCCTCCATAGGTAACCTTACCTCCATCAAATTCTTCAAAATCAATCAAATTCTCTCTTGTACCTGTCATATGGCGAGAATAGCCGCTATCGAAGTACCAAGATCCTGCAATACTACTACTTAAAGAAGTATAAACGACATTGCATTTTAGATCAGATTTACGAATCCATTTGAGTTTATTCGTAGGGTGTGGAGCAGAATGTGAAGACACTGGAGATAACATTTTATCAGATTACATATCTTCTTTCATTTTATAGCAAAAATGATGGATATGGCCTCTAACTAAACAGTAATGACAGATGTAATGTCTTTTCCTAACTTTTTTCTTTTTGGAGTAGTATATTTCTTTTGAACATCAGATAACATATCAGGTTTGATATAATTCACAGGTTTACTACCATCAACATATAAATTAGGAAATACTTTTTCAGGACTGTAACCTAAATCTGTCTTACTAGTTTGACCAAAAGACAACGCTTCAGTTAGAGTATACTTACTTTTATTCAATCTGTCAAAGGTTTGAGTAGCTTCATCAAGCTTCTTTTTCACATTGCTCAATTCCATGTCCTTCTTAGTGAAAGAAACTTACAAACGAGTGGTCACCACTTTAAGTTCATCATTCTCATTTGAAATTGAATCAATGATTTTGCATTGATCCTTCTACTTCCCAAGAAGTTCATCATAAAGAACTTTAAGTTCATTGATAATTTGTAGGGCTTCATCATTCACTTCAAATGTATCTTCTGTCTCAGAAATAACAAATGAGTTGCGCATTCTTTAGGAAAATGCCAAATTCCATGGCAAGCTCTACATTGAATTGAATCCATGTCATTCATTTCAATTTGACTACTTAGAGGATACCAGCTTGTCCTTCTTGAACAACCAGGGTCAGATTATGACTTCTGCAGGCCTCTCACCGATGTATACCTCTTTGTCTGATGTGGTGCAGGAGGTGCTGAAGACACTTGAGGAGAGTTGTTAATCTGGATGCGGGGTTTTACGCTGCTGCAATTTTGTTTATTCATCTTCTTGATGATTGTGTTAAACTTTTTCATTAGCAACACAACATTCGCACATCCTTCATCCAACAACTCTATCTCATCGACTTCTTCTTCTATAAAACTTTCTTCTTTCACAGGTGTAAAAGATTGAGTTTATAGAGCAAGATTAATACATTATAAAATATGTGTGGAGAATTAAGTGAAACTTATTTATGCCCAAAGTTGAGTTCATATGTCTTTAAGATACTCATCAATTCTCCTAGAGGGAGAGTTGCAGTATCTCTATCTTCTTCAATAGCAGAGACCTTAATATGAAATCTCTCTGGAAATGATCGCAAAACTTTACTGACAAGTCGTTCATTGTTGGTCGAATCTCTCAAAGTTTGAGCTTCATTTGCAATATCGAAAATCTTTTCATTATATGAAGATATTGATTCATATTCATCCATACGAAGATTTTCAAACATGGTTGTGAGATATCTCATTTTAGATTTTCGAACACTCTCAAAACCCTCACAATGTTCTTACAAAACTTTCCTTGCATCTTTAGCAGAGATGCAATTTGTAATCATCTTAAACATGACAACATCAATAAAATTTCCAAGTTCTTGAATTGTAATTTCCAAGTTGAGTTTTTTCTGGAGTCCATTCTCCTTTAGATTTAATGATTGTGTCATTGTCCGCATCGATTCTTCGAGGAGGACTCCAACCATTAATAACCGAACGCCAAAATCTTTCATCAATTGATTTGATGTGAGTTCGCATTCGCACCTTCCGAATGGAATAATTAGTTCCATCAAGAATTGGAGGACGTAAAGAAGAAACGGAATAATCCATGACACAGGAAAAATAGGATCTACACTTAGTATAAATCAAGTGTAGGCTCTGGTACCAAATGAAAGTGCTGGGGGAGTGCCGTGAATTAAAAACATTTTGCGATGAGCCAAAAAAATGGCAAGCGTTAAAATCAAAACAGAGTAGAATGTGTATATCAATGTCTTGACATAAAGGATGTCGAGACACAAAATACATCACAATGCACAACGAAATAAAAAGAAAAAATCAGAATTAATTTTTTCACAAGTCTTACGATTTGTGATGCCTTCACTGGCGAAAAACTTTCTTATTAAAACTTCAAGACGATTACAAAAATAAATTACGAAAATCAACTACGAAAAGAAATCATATTCTAAATCCTTAGACATAGGATTCACATAAGGAATATCAAGAATGATATCCAACACAAAAAATACAAAATAAAACTAAAATCCTTTTCTTCTCTCAATTTGTAATCTCAGTGTTCTGCTCTACATCTAAAGTGAGAAGACAATGATCATTTTTATAAGAATAAAAATCCTTGCTCTCCAAGCAGGTTCATCCTACGATCTGCATTCCTTGGAGATCAAGTTCGTCTCCCACGACTATGTAATCCACGTTCTATACTTCTTTTCTTGATGTCCACGACGCTGCGTTCCCACGTTATTAATACATGTATTCAACGTTCTTCTCTCCTGCAGAAGAAATAAAGAAAGACTTTTTCTTTCCTAAAAAATAGGAACTAACTCAATCCAACAAAAATAAAAACACATTAATTAATAAAATAAATTAACTAACAATCAGGAAAGACAAAACAATTAAAATAGGGAATTTGAATAAATTCAATTTCTAACATAAACAACTAAAGAAAACAAATTTTATGTCATAATTGAAAATTAAGAAACATATAAATAAATAAATATTAATTTACTAAATTTAAAAAATTAACAAATATTTACAAATTCAATTTTAATATTATTTGATATGAAATAATGATTTAACTTAAATAACTTAAGTTTTCGATTCGATACATGAATTAGTTTTTTAACCTCTTATTCTTTAGAGGTAAATCGATTCAAGAGTACTTGAATCGTCGATCATCTTGAATAATACTTAAATCAATACTTTAGAAGTAGATCTTGAAGAATACGTGAATCCATTCTCAAGAGGTAATACTTTTGAAGAATTGATTCTTAAAATGTAAATCGATTCAAGAATACTTGAATTGATCCTCTTACTCTTGAAAAATCGATTTTTAAGATGTAAATCTATTCAATAATACTTGAATCGATTTATCAAATTTTAAGATGTAAATCTATTCAAGAATACTTGAATTAATTCTCTTCTTCTTGAAGAATCGATTCTTAAGAGATAAATTGATTCAAAAATACTTGAATCAGTACTTTTCCTCTTGAAGAATACTTGAATCGATTTTTTAGAGATTCGAATCAGTTCTCTTCTTCTTGAAAAATACTTGAATCGATTTTTTAGAGGTAGATCGAATCTCTACTTGATTCTCTCTATCGAAATAAATTTTTATATTTTCATAAATCAATTTTCTAGAGGAACTTGAAGAAATCTCCTATTCTTCTTGTAGAATCGAATGTGTATGTGTTTAGAATGATTAACCAAAGAATCTTATTTGTAGGTGAGATGAGAGAGAATATTATATGAAAATTTTTTCTCCACATATATATAATTTAATTTGATATTAATTAATTTATTATATTATAAGATTTAGTAATTAATCAATGATACCAAATTAATAAATAAAATATTAAAAATTTAATCATTATTAAAAATAAGAAACACATTATTTAAAAAAGAAAATATTAAACAAAGAAGTTAATTGAAAGTAAATAAGGAAAATATTAAAAAAATATTAAAAATCCAAAAGATTGAGAAAATTACACGTCACATTGGAGCGCTCTGTAGACGACACGTCAACAAGAAAAGTTTCTGCTATAGTATACTTAAGATATATATACGAGTACACATTCCCCCGTAATACATGGATGAATTATTTTAACCAATTAAAAAATCTAATTAAAGGTGATATTTAATTTATAGATATACATAATTTAAAGATATACATGAATAATAATAATAATAATATTAATAATTAAATATATTTTATTGATTATCTATTTCTAACTAATAAAAAAAGATTAAATGTGGTATTTAATTTATAAATATACATGACTTAAAGATATACATGAATAATAATAATAATAATAAATAAATAAATAAAAGTAGAAAAATTTTATATGTGTTATTAAAATAAAAAATAAAAAATATAGAACAACAAACCACGTCGCGACAACTCATATTTTTAAAAGTTATTTATAACATCGTATTTGTAATTAGTATATATAAGATACTCCCTCCGTCCCAAGAATACATTCTCACTTTTCATTTTGGTCCGTCCCAAGAATACATTCACCCCCTAAAAATAGAAACAATACACAATATCAATAACTTTACAATACTACAATATTACAAAAATGTCACTTTCTTTTTACACACAATTTAGTCAAAATCAACTATATCATGCACTTTATTCTACTCAATTACCCAAAATATCCCTTCTCTTTCTTACATCACACCACCAATTATTTTTCTTAAACTCCGTGCTCAAGAATACACGAACGTATTCTTTGGACGGAGGGAGTATTATATTATGATAAAATAATCGAATTTAATTATATTATTTTAGCTAATAAATTCTTTATAATGGTGGGATGCAAGATTTGGTGCTAGTCGTAAATGACACTTTAATATAAAAAAATTCCATGGTATTAATTTATGTCAGAAATAAATACAAAATTTAATTAATATAAGCATATGACCCCTACCTGGTGTCCATGTGGAATTCGTGGTTTCCGGATGGGCACAAAATTATATGGCCCTCTTATGTTTAATTACCAAACTAACCCCCTTTTTCTTTTTCTTTTTTTTTTTCCCACTTCACTGATAGCGATTATAAATTCTCAAGTTTAGAAAATAAACACAGTATTGGGTCCTCTATAAGTACTGTACTAATTATATAAAGCTCATTTAATTTGGTCATTATTTCAAATGATATAAAGCATTAATAGTGAGATTTATGTATTCAAATAAGGTGTATAATAATTCTGCAAAGTGAGCCGTTTTGTTTGATTGAATTGGGGTGTTTTCGTACAGCTGGATTAATGATTAAAATCTAGAATTCAAATAAAGTTTGGTATAACTAAATTTAGATTTTCAAAACATACAAAAACCACTTCTATATGCCTATTAATCCTATAATAGTTAATATACTCCTCTCGTATATATTATTTCTCCCTTTTAGTTAGTCCCAGGTTCACATCATAAGCTATATAGTCTCTCTTAATTTAAACATCCTATCAATACATAATGTATATAAAATTGGAGGGAATCACATGGTTAACACTATAAACCCGATTGAGTATTTATGCTCCCTTTTCAATATTCTCTCTTTATCTCTCTTTCTCTTTTATATATATATATATATATATATATATATATATATATATATATATATATATATATATATATATATATACTCCCTCCGTCCCGGCCAAAGTGTGTTATTTGTTTTTTGCACGTAGATTAAGTAGTATTATTATTTTATGTAAAGTAGATAAGTACATTAGAGAGATGTGATGGGTAGTGGTGGACTCTTTTTACTAAAAGAGAAAAATGATGCAATTTGGACGGGACGCCCAATATAGTAAAATGATACTATATATATATATATATATATATATATATATATATATATAAATTAATAATTTCTTGCAAATTAATCTAACATGACAAAGAAATGTATTAAAATAACTATTATTCAAAATATAATAAAAGATGTATTAAAATATTATTTTAGTGTGATATAATTCGACTCATTAAAAATACACGTACTAATTAGCATACATTACACATATAAGAGATGCGCTTACTTAGTAATAAGTCGACCAATTACTCACAAAATTAAAGATTTCTTCAATAAAAATTGCTCCGTAATTACCAGAAAAAAACAAATATTGAATGAGACTAATTTTCAATTTTGGACATCTTGTCTCTATGAGTTTCAATTTTTTTTTTTACGCATATAAGATCTACACACTCATTAATATAATTAAAATATGGACTTACATACTCATTAATATAACTATTCATTATACATTAAATATTAATATTTCTTAATTCACATGCAAAAAGTAAATGAATTTCTTTGATGATATGTTCGCGGCATAGTGCCGCGCCCTGCGCAAGTAGATTTGATGATATATGAGTAATAAGTAGAAAAAAAAAAACTAAATTACTGCATATACCAAGAATTTAATTGTGTTATGCCATCAAAACAGAGAAAAGTTTTGTCTTAAAAATTAAGTAAAGTAATCCCTTTTCTCATTTATAATTTGTGCTATTACACTATTCAACCTTCAAAAATAGTAAAGTTAAAAAAAACCCTCTTATTATATTTTATTTTTATAAACATTACTCTTAAGTCTTATCTAGCTCACATAACTTATTTTTATTATTTATTTATTACTTAAAAATACCATAATATTCCCAAAAGTTAATAAAATTGTCAAAAGATTAATTTCATTTATTAACTCTATACCTAGAGTAAAAGTGAAGAATATTTGGAGGGAGTAATATTTTTATCACTTCCTACTTAATTATCACTTATTAACAAAATAGCACATAAATTAAGCATGTATAACATTATTATTTTATAGAAGAATAATATCAAGTTCAAAAAGTAATATTGTTATCATGTATCTCAAGAAGAGTTCAAAAAATATATACTACTGGTATTTAAGATAAGGAATGAGAATGATAGTTTAATTGTTTTATATTTATAATTAATGCTTGGTGTAATGGTATAGTTTAATAATGATTTGTGTAGTACCATTATTATTTCTAATCAATTAACTGCAGTTTATTCCACTATGCTCAACAATAATCATACTTCTACAACCTACCCTCGATTACCGTAATAAATATCACACCCTTCCGTAGTTCCGTGTTGTTGTTGTTGTTTTTTTACGTCTCATAATAAATATCATAATTATTTAAAAATAAAAATACAACATCAATTTATAATCTGAAAATGCATTTACAATAAGTGTGTCATTTATTTAAAAACGGAGTATATTTATTAGTACATGGAGGATTAGAATTAAACATGCATCTTCTTACGTCATTTTGGACATTTGCACATGCACGTGTAGTACGTAATTATAGTTATTCCTGAAATCTTATCCTAGAAAAGGTTAAAATCTTATTTTCAAATGCTATCTATTTTAATTTTATATTGCAAATATCCATTTAGATCATTTCTAAAAATTACCACTTCCCAACAAACTACACACCTATTATAAATATAGTATTTTTTTTCATTTTCTCATATATATATATATATATATATATATATATATATATATATATATATATATATATATATATATATATCATTCATTTAATGGTGTAACATGTATTAAACTAGTACAAAAAAATTCAAATCGAAATCCAAATGTCTTGTTACATTTCATATTACACGAGTTAGATGCGTGAGAATCATGAATATGAAAATTTTAAACTTTTTTTTCTTCTTATAATTGATATTTTTTTTAGAATATAGATTTTATTATATATTACTGCAATATAATCATCCAACTATTAGCCGATAAAACCAAACTATAATAAAAAAAAATGCGAACCGCAATATTTATACCCATTTTTATAGAGTAATACAAAATATATATATTCGTGATGAAAATGAAAAAGAAAGAAAATATTTAATAAAATTAAAATTAAAAAAATAGAATGAAATTTGAGTTGGATTTATTAAGCGGTTGATCGAGTGGATACTATCGTCTAAAGACACGTGATAACAGTAACGTGTCGAGCTGCATGGATCCATGCTCTCCACGAATGATAAATTCCACATACTATAAATATGTGTTTTCGTACTAACTACTACCAACTCTCACTGTATTCTCGTTTTTAATACTCCTCCTCCCTCCGTTCCAAGATGTATTTACTTTTTACACGTATATTAAGGAGTATTATTATTTTATGTAAAGTGAATAAATGTATTAGAGAAATGTGATGGGTAGTGGTGGGCCATTAGTGGGTCCATTTTACTTAAAAGGAAAAATGTTGCAATTTGAATGAGACACCCAATATATTAAAATGATGTTATTTGGGTGGGACGAAGGAATGAGTAATAAAAATTTGTTCAATTCCAGGGACAATATCGTAAACCTAATTTATATCATTTTTTTTTTTAAATGTACTATTGTTGGCATTTTACTTAGCTAGCTACTACATCACAATCCCCCTTTATCATGGAACAAAAGACCATCTTCCACGGTCCACCCCAAGACCACCTTTTTTCCTTGTCCACCACCGCCGCCTGGTGTCGCGCTGCGGAGGGCGGCAGTTCGACTCCGCTTTCCGCCGCATGCACAACTTCTTCCACCGGCGAAACTCAGCCGAAGGAAGAAGCTCAAAAGGAAAACGACAAACATCCGACTTACCGTGGAGTGCGGAAGAGGAGCTGGGGAAAATGGGTGTGCGAGATTCGAGAGCCGAAGAAGAAGTCGAGAATATGGCTCGGGACGTATTCGACGGCTGAAATGGCGGCTCGAGCACACGACGTGGCGGCTCTAGCCATCAAGGGCAAATCAGCTTTCCTCAATTTCCCCGACCTCGCTCAGAAACTGCCCCGACCCGCCTCCACCGCGCCGAAGGACATTCAAGCCGCGGCTGCAGAAGCCGCGGCTCTTGTATTTACCAGCGAGGAAGCTGAGCCGGAGTTGAACATGCAAGATCAGTCGTCGGCTTGTGACGTGGACGATACATTTTTTGACTTGCCGGATTTGCCCCTGGATGGGTCGGATCACAGAGATGGGTATGGGTACTATGATTTATCTTGGAAGCTGGCTGGAGCCGACATTGGCTTCCGGCTCGAAGATCCATTTTCGTGGGAGTGCTACTAGGTATTTAAATTAGTGTATTATATACTATTGAACATATCTTTTACAATAAATGCTTTGTTTTATTTTTTAATTTTATTTCAAGAAGATCAGTTCAGTTATTATTATAGTTGGCATATTTAATTTTAATCATTAAATAATTTTGGGAATTAGTGTAAAAGTGCATGCGTAAATTCTGAATACATATTTTATTTTGAATGCATATCGTTTAGAGAGGTCTTCTATTATTCCGTCAACGAGCGTTCGTGCTTCAAGGATATACATATGATTATATCAATCTTGTTTGCAACCCCATTCCAACGTGACACACACATACATAATTATTATTTTTTTTTTTTTTAAGATTCAAATTTTATTGTTATTATTTAATTTTATTTTGATAATTTCACGTTAAATTTTTTTTTATCTAATATTGATATGCTCTACCCTGTATAACGTGTCCGTCATTTAATTTAAAAATTGATATCCGGTGCACTAAGGTGCAAGCGTGCACCCATATGTGTATAACTTTTTATTCAATAGTGTATACAGTATTTTTTAATAATTGTATATAATTTCTACACTCAATTTTTCATTAAAAAAATTAGCACCCATATGTATATAACTTTTTATTACTCAATTTTTCATTAAAAAAATTAACACTCATATGCATGTATAATTTTTTATTCAATAGTGTATACATGTTTCTTAATAATTATATATATTTTTTGCACTCAATCTTTCATTAAAAAGACTAGCAGAACTAACAGAAAATTCGCTAACAAAGTGTTTATATTTTTATTCATAAGTCTATTATTTTTGTTCATAATTATATACATTCCTGAGAGTGGGTGCACCGTATTTTGGATGCACCCTTAATTTAATTAGGTCTTACGTACTTTTTTTTAAAAAAAAATATTTGATGATATTTTATGTTTCATAAAATTGGATGTGAAAATTAGTTGATGGAGTATTATTTGTTTTATAAAGGTGCTTAATTTATTCTCCAGCATGACTTTAATTTTCTTTTCATTTTAAAAACTCAATGGCCCACGTTTTGACATATGAAAATCAGGCATCGAGACAATTTAAGTTTTTAATTAGTTATCGTTTTCTATTTAAATTTTATTACTTTTTTTTATATTATATTTTCAAAAATATTATTTCCACCCACCACACCATTTAATTTATCATTTATTTATTATTTAAATTTATAATTCTATTCTCAAAGTAAATAAAATTAATAAAAAGAAAATTTTTAAATTTTATATTTATAGTAAAAATGAACAGCTTATTGGATGAGAAAGTATTAGAAAAATAGAAGTCTAATTATAGTGTGCACCCGGGTGCATCCTAAGATAGGATGCATCCATATACAAATATAAAAAAAAATATACAATTATGAGCAAAAATGTATACAATTTAATTGTTAATTTTTTAATAAAAATTTAAGTGTAAAAATATATACAATTATTAAAAAACATGAATACACTATTGAATAAAAGTTATACACATATGGATGCTAGTTTTTCTAATAAAAAAATTCGTGTGAAAAAAATATACAATTATTACGAAACACGTGTATAAAATAATATAACATGTATACAAAATAGAATAAAAAATTATACAAATATGGGTGCATCAAATATACACTCAATCAATTTTCGACAGCGAGTAGAGTATTCTTTCAAAAAGGAAAAAAAATTAAATAAAAGACTCGAGCCCAGTTGACTCCATATTTGTTTGAAAACAATTCGAATATAATTTATTTTCTACTCAAATATTCATTATATATTTATTTATTAAAATTTTAGGACAGAAGGACAGTAATAATTTTATAATATAATTTAAATTTTAAAATGTGGATTAATAATAGAAAAATAGTAAATATTTTCAAATATAATTTTAAAAAAGTCCTTTTGTAATGAAACATTAACATAGAGAGTAGTAAATCTGATGACGCTATAAATCTGTCCTTGTTTCTTTTTGAGTTGAAAGCTTTCAGTTCTAGTCTTCTACAGGCACTATTTATAGATGCTGTTGAATTTATTTTATTTTTATAATATAAATAAACTTTAAAAAAGTGGCGATAAAAGAAAAAGAAAACAAAAGATTCCCATTGGATACGCTGAGTCATTATGATAATTCTTTTTGTGATATTACACTGTTAAATTATATCGCGACGCGTCTTAACCTTTTTTTAAATATCTTTTTAAATAATGATTATATATATGATAATTAATCTGATTTGTAATTTAATTTAATACTTATATAGTAAGACAACGTGGCTATATAGATGGAAAGCATAATCTAATTTGTATAGTTAGCATTATTTCGTAATAATTGACTGATGGTCAGAAGATTTATTTATGAACCCATGGCCACATGTTCTTTCAATAATATTTTATTTTGATCCACATTTGTTTGCTAGGAAATGCAATCTTAAGATATTATAAATGAATCATCATACGATTTCAATCACCATGCAGTACCATTAATTAATAATACTATATAAACATTTGATAATGTATACGGAGTATATATTATTACCGCAATAAAAATATCTATTGCCACGCTTTTTTCTATGACATGACACTTAAATAAAAAAACGGTGATAAATATTCTATTGATACTTTTAGAAAGAAACTATATATATTGTGAAACAAATATATGAGAAATGAGTTGGTACATCTATTATTATTAATGTATGTTTATTACTTTATAAATAAAATATAATAATTATATATTGATAGTTAAAATATGTATATATTAAATCATATTATAACATTGTATAATCATATTTTAATGCATTATGCATTATATTTTAGAATAACATATTTTAATAATAATTAAGCGTAATTTATATATATAACATTCATATTTTAACACGTTTCACGAGTATATCTCACAAAAGCACCCTCCCACAAGAGACCTCCTCATTAAAGCAATTTTTTCTATGGAATAGTTTGTATTGAATGTTTTATTTTATTTTTAACATATAACATACTCTCACTATTTTATAAAAGTTGACATATATATTTTTTTAATTTGTCTTTTAAATATTGATACATTTAATTACAATTTACAAGAATATAAATATACCTAATACAATCAATATATTTAACTTTTTTTAGAAAGAGTACTATCACCCAATTCATTAAAATATACATACTCTACGCTTTATTTAATAAAAATAAAAATGATCAAACTACTCGAAAAGTGCAAACTTATTAATTATTAATTTTTTAAACTTAACTACTATTGCATGAAAAATATTACTTATTTAAATATAAATATATAATTTTTCTCTGTCTACATCCCATGAGAATGAGATACTTGGCATTGCAGATTCATTTTACATATTTTTTTGAATTAATCTTTTGTTTCACGTACATTTGCGAAATGTAGAGGACAACATTAGTATCTGTGACCACATCTCTTATATATAATTTTTACTAGGTAGGTGTACTCCCCAAATTACCTCATAACTGTCAGATAAATGACGATAATAATAGGGACATGATTATGTCAGTGTTGACTGCATTAAATAGGGTGGGTGAGACTACATTTAAAATTATAGAAAATATTTTATTTCCAGAAAAAATTTAAAAAAAAATTGAAAAATATTTCTTCTATTCGGCCAACAATTTTGTTCTATTCGGCCAACACTTTTTGTTCTATTCAGCCAACAATTTTTTTTTTCAAAAAAAATAAAAATAATCATACGAATAAAATTAATGTATCTTTTTGTATTTTAATAAAAAAATATATTCATGAGGCATATAAAAATAACAAATTAATGCATTCAATAGACTGTAAAACAAATTATTGTACTTTTATACTTTTTGGTCAAAAAGGGATCTCAAATATGTGATCAGTGTGTCCCTCTCAAGGGCATTTTAGCATGTTTCATTAAAAGTGATTAGAATAAATTGTTTTTAAGACTTGTGGCTACTAAAAATTATTTTTAACTAAAAGTGGCTAATTTTTACCATTATCAATTAAAATAAACTAAAGACATGCATAATTATTACATTTGGGGCCCATAAATCACTACGGCCACACTTACAAAAAGTTGAATATTATTGAAATCCAATGTAATTTGGAATTGTTATCAAGATGTTGGGGGTAAGGAATGCAATTGAAATTGGATTTAAATAACCAGTAAAAAAAAAAAAGAGAGTAAGTTATTATTTTAAAGTTACAATACAATCTGTCTGTTCGAGTGTCGGTTTCAATTGATCGGTCTTCTACCGGCAATCCGATTGATAAGGTTCGATTGTCAAAATTAGTCGGTTTCTCATGACAAATTGACAAACTATGAGATTTGTATATTAGAGTGACTTGATTAAGTATTAAACGATTTCTCTCTCTCAACTTAAGCTTTTAGTTGAGGTGATTATTTAACATGGTATCAGAGCGAATTCGATCCTACTTTTGATGTGAGGATTATCATTGGAGTGAATCGGTGATTTCGAAGAATTTTGATTACATAAACTACTATCTTCATAAAACTTGTAGATTTGGATTGCTTCAGCCTAAATCTGTTGATGATATGGAGGATGTTTCATATTATTTTCCTAGAAAGTTGGACATGTGTTTTGGTCCACATGCTCCAACTTGGGGGAGGCTGTTGGAATATATATTCCATTAATATAAATTGCGTATTATAAGTTAGAAATAAATGGTGATTTGTCAATCACCATTAATATATATTTATTACGCAGTTACAATTTTATAGTATATATAGATGTAATGCAGTCACGTTTCAACTGGGAAAGTAATAAAATCGTTCTCCACATTAAAGCTTATTGTACCGTTTCTATTATTTTGAATACTCATTTATGAAAAAAAAAAATCTACATGCAGGGCTTGAGACAAAAATTTTCCGTATGAATGTGACGTATGTGAGGGGACGTGTTAGAGTGACTTGATTAAGTATTAAATGATTCCTCTATCTACCAGTTTAAGCTTTTAGATGAGGTGGTTATTTAATATGGTGGGGTGTTATTATTTTTTCTATTAGTTTTTAAGTGGTCAAATGGTGATTTTGTGTAAGGGGACAACTATTCGCACTCGAAATTATTAAACGTACCCAAAAAATATTTAATAAAACATAATTACTCTTATAAAATTTATATCTGTTCGGTTGCAACAATCGAACAGAACAAATAATGTTCGGTTGCAACAATCGAACAGAACAAATAATGTTCCGTTGCAACAATCGAACAATCATCTATCTTATTTGTTCGGTTGAAACAACCGAACAGAGCAAAGATTTATATTTTTTTTAATTCATATCAACAATAGTGAGTAGATAAAATAAATAAGTTTCATGACATCATCAATCTTTAAACAAAGATTGTGATTCATCTTTCAGTGAAAGTATGCAAGTTTCTGCTGATTCTATCAATGACAGTGGTAGTAAAATTCACCACTATTACTGCCACTTCCGTTGATTACTACCACTATTACTGCCACTTCCGTTGATAGAATCAACAGAAACTTGTTTACTTTCACTGGAAGAAGATTCACAATCTTTGTTTAAAGATTGATGTCATGAAACTTATCTGTTTTTTTATCTATCCGATAGTGTTGATATGAATTAAAAAAAATTACAAAGTAATGTTGATATGATTTAAAAAAAATTACAAATCTTGTTCTGTTCGGTTGCTGCAACCGAACAGATAACATATATGAATTCTTTGTTTTGTTCGGCTGTTGCAACCGAACAGATAAGATAGATAATTGTTCGGTTGTTACAACCGAACAGATATAAATTTTATAAGGACAATTATGTTTTATTAAACATTTTTGGGGTACGTTAAGTAATTTTGGAGATGCAAATAGTTGGCCCTTTGTGTAATTATGTATTTAATTGGATAATAAAGAAGAATACTAGTTACTTTTATTTATTTATTTATTTATTTATTATTATTATTATTTATGTTGGTAATGATTATGATATTTTTGCATTTCTTCCTAAAAATGTATTACAAATACTTGTGTAAACTATGTTTACGGTATAAACCCTATGGTCCCCTTTTTAATCATATATATTTTATGTAGGTATAAAACTTATGGTCCCCTTTTCAATCTCATATACTCTATGTATTGTTAAAGTGTTTAAATTAAAGGGAACCACTGAATTTACAAAAAGATTTACTCTAACTCAATATACTAGAATATAAGCTTCCAATATTATTCCAATTTGCAAGACTTCATTAATCAAAGACAGTGAAACCACATTCGCCACCATTAATAAAACATGCATATATGGAGAGTCTGTTTCAGGATGTATACATGGATGGCAATTGGGATAGCATTAAATTTTTTCCACACATTTATATTCTTTCATAAAATTGATCAACTAAATGTTCAATATTAAAAAATATATATATAAGAGACAAAAACATAATTTCTACATGATTTTCACAAAGGTTTAAAAATATCAAGTGGATACAGGGTTTACATTTCAACCAAATCCTTATTGCCAATATTTATAAATAATATTTTTATTCTTATTTTTATTTTAATGCACGATTGATTGTGTGCAGGAAGGGTCGTTGAACATGTATAAATTATAGTACTATAATTTTTTTCTCTTAACAATATAACCTAATTTTTAATCCCTAAATATATTTCATTTAATCATATTATTATGGTTGATAATGATGATCATTGTAACAGATTGAGAGGCAAGTTTGATTTGATCAGACAGTGCAAATGAATATGTAATGTTAATTCTATTGAATTTGACACGAAAAAACGACAGCACCATTCTTCGAACCTCCACCTTTGTAATTATCAATTCAATTAGAAGATCTTTTAACACTTCCTCTATACTTGAGAATGAGTAACGAATAGAATAATAAATTGAAAATAATATGGTTTAGGGAGGGGCCATGGTGAGAGCAACCATGATAGATAGTTAGACCACAGTGTTACTTGAATCCCTATTTGGATCTTGGATGTCATGTTACATTTTGGTGTTACATCTTCTGTTGCACACGTTAGATGAGTGACACATATGCGGAGAGGAAAATCTCAACCTTTCCCCTTAGGGTTAATTGTTAGGGTATAGATTACTTGAGAATGAGTAACAGAAGATGCGAACCGATTAATTTGGGCCCTCTTTGTGAAATTGATAAATGTATATTTCACTGGAAACGTTTACATTGTACCTACGTATATGTGATACAAGTTCTAGTCCATCTATCCAACCTACTTAAGCCAAGGCTTAAGGTGAATAAATCCAAAGTAAACCAAAATACATCAACGATTCATATACAAAGATGCAATCTGGAGTTTGATTCTATCTGCAATGTGATTCGGGGACAACATCCTTGTTCCAAACTGTAGAGCATTCCTCTCCATCCAAGTGTAATATGTCATGGTGGCAAAAGTGATGAAGAGAAGTCTTTTTGCTTTGTTGCATCCTCGGGTGTCCATGTGTATTTTACGGAAGGCATCTGTAACTGAGTTGATTATTCCCCTTCTCCATCCTATCCATCTCTTCACATCATCCCAGATGTATTTGGTGTAGGGACAGTGGAAGAAGAGATGAGCTGTGGATTCTCTATCAAAGCAAAAACCACATCGTTAATCTTCTCCTGTGCACCAATTTCTGTCCTTCATGGATAGTCTTTCCCTATGTACCAACCAAAGTCTAAAGATGTACTTCCTGACTATCCATTTATTCCAAATCTGTTTGTATACGAAACTTGAATCATGAGTGTCTCTGATTCTCAAGTATGTATACATACGATTAGCTCTGAATATTCCATTCTCACTACAATTCTGCATGACACTAACTAGTCCTTCTCCTTCTTCATCTTTTCTCAATCACATTTCTAGTAGCAATGATTGTTCTCCAAATATAAGAAGAATTGGCTGTGGGAGAAACAATCGCCCAATGGTTGGATGTTAGGTAAATTTCACTAACCTATACGCCATTGAATGGGATCCTATTCGGTGGAGAGCGATTGACTCATAGTCTTGGCCCATCAATTAAAGCCTAAAAATTAATATCAAAATCAGTTGGTGAGGGGTTGATCCCATCCCAAGCCATCATTTAAGGATGATGTGGTTTCGTGGATTCAGATATACTACTAATAAATTTTTGTGTTATATCTTTTATTATATGTATTAGATGAGTTATTGAAAAAAAAAATCAATCTTAAGGGTTGATCCTTCTAGGGTATAAATTTTATTATATGTTACCTTGTCAATAATTTAATAATTCGTAACAGGAGGAGACGTAACATCAAAATATAATTGGATATCGGAACTGATTTCTTAGGTGGATCTTGGTGTTAATGGGATGATCGGGTCATTAATGGAGTTGTACGTAGATGGTCCATTGGGCCTGATATGATATATTTTGATTTAGAAATGCGGCCCTCACCACTGAATCTGTTTTGGAATTTGAGTCAAAAGGATAGACAGGAACGATTCTCTACCCAATACCAATAATCAATTGATGACATCTTTATGATGTAAGCATGACCTAAGTATGATTTTCCCTCTACGTGAGAATACTTTGGACGATAGACAAATTCTCTTGTGAGACGTGTTAAAATATGTCTATTATTTAGATAAAATATGATTAATGATTGTTAAAGTATGTTGGATTATGCATTAAAGTATGATTTCAGCGTGCTATAATATAATTTATTATTAACATATTTTAACTACAAATAAGCATACTTTATTTCTACAATAAACATACTTTATAGATAGATCAATACATCTCACACTCGTCTCCCAAATAACCCTTAGAGAGTTTCTCTAAGGTATATAGTTAAAAGGAAATTTCAATCCTAAAAATAAAAATTGAAAATTTTCACCACATCAAGAAATAGAACAAGAAATATAACATTAAGGACATCCGAATCGACATGAAGTATTGCTTTAACCAACACTGGGATTTGGGATTTCTTTTTTTCATCCCACGCACTACTGTTTTTTTTCAAGTTTTAAATTAGGGTTCTAAATTAGAATTTGGAAATTATTCCTTGTATATTGAGCATCATACTCCCTAAGTTCGCAAAACACGTGTATTTGGTGGTACGAAGTATTTTTCGTCTCATGATAAATTTTATATTTTTTATTTTCATTCATTCCACAATAAACTTTATCATTCAAAAAAGAAAACATCATATTAATTTCTCAATTTTAAAATACATAATTATAAATTTACCCATCTCACATAACATATTTAATAATTTATTTATTATTTAAAAAAACTATATTATTTTCAAAATATCAATAAAATTGATTAAAAAAATAAATTTTCTTAAATTTCAAGGAAGTAACTTTGACTAAATTGTATGTAAAAAAATGTCACATTTTTATTAAGTTGTATTATTATAATGATGCTGGTATTATGTATTGTTTCTATAATTTGGAGTGTAAAGTTATTTGGGACGTACAACCTTTTAATATAAAATTTTATTATTCTTAATTTAAAAAAAAAATCTTTATTTAACATTAATTCCCTCATGTTTCAATATAAAAATTATTATCCTTAATTTAAGAAAAAAATCTTAATTTAACATTAATTCCCTCATAATTCAACCGATCCTTTCATTAAAAAAATAAAACTTTTAATAATTAAAATGAATATAATTAAAATAAAATATTATAGTACAATTGAACATTTTGTGTTGATTCTAAATTTTTTGCCAAACGTATATAATTATCGCATCTATGACCTTAAATAATCCCTTTAGAAGAGAACTAGTTTCTTGTGATTTAAGGTATATATGGTAAGTTCCCTTTATTTATAGATTAAAAAGACAATTATACAATTAACTATTCTAAATCCAGATACCAATTGGCATTAAACCAAAACATATACCAGATGAACACATTATTACAGTCTAAGAAATGAAATATGCATTGCAGAGGAATACTCAGACCTAGAAACAAATGATAGTGGTTGAGATGAAATATATGTCGCCAAATGAACAGAAGCAGCAAAACAGAAGTAGAAAAATATTTTATAAAGCACGCCAATTTTTTTGAAATGTGATTTTCAGGTTGTTGGATTAGTAGCCCTGAGCTCGGGTGACGACTACGATCATAAGTATGACTACACAGAGTAAAAATGAAGATCTCACTTTCTCATCCAAAAGATGGGTGGTACCTGGAGTTGCTTTTTTGTTTGAACCACGTTGAAATATCTCATTCACTAATGATGTGAACTTTTCCAGCAGTTCTAAAACCTTTGACGTTGTGAATCCCGTGATCCATTTCACGATGACTTCTGCTATGTCTACTTCTTCGGGGTAACTCAGCTGCTTCTCCTTTCTACCTGCATTCATTGATACCACAAATATCTATCAAGTACGAGGCATTCGAAACAGACTATGCATATGTAGTTCCTAAAACTACATTCTTTTTTTTCTTTCTATATATCCATGGATCAAATGGAAAGATCATTGCAAAGGGAAGTTTAGATTCATCATATTGAACTTCAATTTAAACTACCTTTTTAACAATTTTAAGAAATAACATTTTCCATTCTATCAATAAATTTCTTTTTTGTGGCAAATTGACCACTTAGATGGGAGGCAAAACTATTCCATCACCTCATACATCCAAGAGAAGAGATGAATTTTTTTGAGGTGTTAAAAAACTCGCTCTTACACCTGGAATCAGGCTCGTTTTTAGCATTAAAATAAGCCCAAACCATTGCATCAACTAATCATACGATATCATCAGAAAACACATTCAGTTTCAAGGTGTGATAACCTGTAGGGACCGAGCCTCGTAGATCCTGAACTGCCTTATTAATCATGATTGCTTCCCAGACAGATTTATCGCTTGAAATGGAGAGGACCAAGTTCTGAACAAGAAATCAGTCGGCATTAAAGAAACCGAACAACAACTACATGGAAATGAAGATCCAAGGTTTATCCGTGGTCCAAGATTTTGGAATAATCTTGTTTATGAAAGGATTTGAAATATGAAATAGAAAACAACTATATAAGATTAAAAGTAGCATAATTTTACAGAATGAAATGTTCATATATATAGAAAACAACTAATTTATGCTCATATTATAGAATGAAATCAGAAAACATGTATATAGAATGAAATGTTACCTGAAGATCTGGTTCTGCTTGCATCATATAAAAGGCATCAGAAAACTTGGCAAATCCAGGAGATTGCAGCATTTCCAAATCATTGTGATACAGCAATACCAGAAGTCCATCATTCTCCAATTTAGACGCCGAAACATGGTGCATAAAGCTAAATATATCACAGAAAATATGAGATAAATGTAATCAAGAACATTACACAAGTGTTTAGATAAAGTGTATAAATGCAGTAGGCTTGAATTAGAAACTTCATTACTTGAGAATTGAATTCAAAATCTCTCAAGTCTCTACCACTCATACAACCCCCCAACCCCCAAAGGGTTTATACCACCCAACCCATCCCCATTCCTACAGGAGGTATGTAGGCTGCACTGTTCTTCGCTTTTAGTCACATTTTAACATACAAAAACAGAGGAAATAATAAAGAGTTCGATAAAACCAGTCAAAATATTTTCCAGATGTGTCTTTAATTTAATTTGAAGCTATAATTTTGTATGTAATAAAACCAAACTGCTTCCATAACAAACAATTGCACAAAGAACTAGCCCTAAATTAAACCAACACAAACAACCCGATTAAAAACAAAATTAAACCTAACAAATAAAGTCAGGAAACAAGGGGAAACTTTAAAAAGTTTCAATCTTCTACCTTTGTAGTTGATGAATTGCGTTTTCAACTTCAACTCGAGAAGGAACCGGCCCAAGAAAACAATCGCCAGTATTCTGATGGCATGGTTGACTTCCACTGGGAATATTCACCGTCACTGATTTCGGTATCTGGAAGTTTCCCGGGATGTCCGAGGCGGCGAAGGAATTGCCAGCATACATAAAACCTCCACCCATGATGCGACAATTCCTAGGATAATGATTGGATTATGATTTTTGTTTCGAAGAAAATAAGTAAACCGTAGTAGTGATAGAAGAGAACATATAGTCTAGGGTGTTTCTTTATTCTCAAGAAAATTTTGTTATTGATGGAACAAAAAAGGAGAGAATATTTCATGAGATATTTTCTACAATTACTTGAATCTCTCGAATTAAAATATACACCCATTTGGGTGTAATTCTATAGTGCAGGTGCATCTAGGGTTTATGGCTATAGTTTTTTTTTTTTAAAGTAAATTATTTTATTAGATCTAAATATAGCTATTACTAGTTAGTTTCTTAATCCAAAAGGTTTCTATTTTAACTCATAAATTTGTTTTGGTTTTTTTTTTTAATTAATACAAGTAATTTTGCTTTGATTAATTAATTAATAGCATGTAAAAATATAAGCAAATAATTAGCTATTTATGTGGTATAATGTATCATGATTTGAGGTTGTGGTTGGTGCCTATGTATATTCTGTTAACTAACTTAACCGCTATTACCTGATTATTCTATGTACTTGAATTGCAGACGTGGAAACTGTTCCAATTTTCTGTGTTTTTTTTCTTTTTTTTGGGTGCATATTATACTTTGTATTGGTTGATTAATGATGCCCTAATTACAATTGAAGAAGCTAATAATATCTGCATTCTTGATCATCAAGGGGGATTGGTTCCATTTTAAAGGTGTTATTCCCCTTTCTCTCTGATCTCAGCTACCGTGTATTTGTGTATAATTAATATTTAACTATTTAATTAATGAATCACAATTGAATATATATAATTAATTAATTATTATTTATGATCAGATTCAGATCTATGGCGGAAGGGACATACGTGAAGCTAACTGAGGATCAAATATCCTTGCAGAACATTACTCCTGGTGAACTAAATCAACCCATTGACCTTGAAAAGGTATTTATTTTACTTTTCTTATTAATTTATGTTTTTGAGTTCAAATCAAGAAAAATGAAACGCTGTCCTAAAATTAGTTTCTGGTGTTTTTATAAATGATAATAAATAATAATAATGTGGGTGATTATAAGAGTAGAATGAAGTTGTATTAATTGTAGCTGCATGAACGAACTTGTGAACGATGTGGACAAGTCATACCAGCTTCGTACACACCACCAGCTGACGAAAACTGGGCAACTGGAATTTTTGGTTGTCTTGAAGATTCTGATTCCTGTAAGCCAATTTAATTCAAATTAAGCTTGTGTTTTATAGAATAAATAAATAAACATGAATTCTTACATACATATACATTAGGCTTGACAGGATTGTTTTGCCCGTGCGTGTTATTTGGACGCAACATCGGCGCCTTTGGCGAAGAGATGTCAGAGCATGGGTCGTGTGTTTGGCACGCCGTGTGCGTGGAGGGTGGCATTGCAGTGGGGGCGTTGACGGCAGCTTTTAATGGCGGTATGGACCCGAACACAGTGTGCCTCCTCACGGAGGGGCTGCTGTTCGCGTGGTGGGTGTGTGCCATCTACACAGGCATGGGTCGACAAATGCTGCAACGCAAGTACCACTTGGAGGTACTCGGGAAAATTTCAATTTTAGCATAGTAATTGAGGGGAGTTTGCAATTTTAGGACACTATATTCTTGGGTTTGTAATTATAGAGTATTATGTTTTAATCCGATAACATAGTGTCCTAAAATTGCAAATTCCTTTAACTCCTTCATTATTTCGTTGATAATGTGTTGAATTTTGGTTTGGATGAGTAAGATGTTGATTGTGTGGTGCAGGATGCACCGTGTGATCCGTGCATGGTGCATTGCTGCTTTCACTGGTGCGCCATATGCCAAGAACGGAGAGAGATGAATTATCATCTCTCTCAGGAAAGTGCAGATCATTCCACCATGGTGGATCCTCCCCAACTTCAAGAGATGATTGGTACCAAACATAATGGAACTGATCATCGCTCTTCTTCTTCGTCGAACCATGAACAACGGGGACATACTAATTTGGAACTGCAGCCCATTTGATTTTTTCTCTTTTTTAACCTTAGCACTTCATAGCAGTTTAGGGAACAAAAGCTTGAAAGCTGAGGTCAAATTGGAATATCAATAGTAGATTGTAGCAATGATGAATGCAATGGAATGCGTTGAAGGCGAAGAGAAGAAATGTAGCTGAAGATCTAAAATCATGTGTAATAACGTCTGTCTTTATTAAATTTTTTTCAAATTTCACAAAACAAGAAAACTGGGATTCATTTGTCTTTATGCCCATAAGAGTGGGGATCTACTATTCACTTGATGTTTCACTCCCTATTCCAAGAGATCAATTGAACACACAAGTGATAATATTAGTCTTTCATATGATAGTTATTACTTTTCAAGAATAGAAACTCTCCAATTATTTGAAAAGGAACAACTCTAAATTTCTAGAAGAGTAATGTTTTTACTACAAGGATCCTCATGCTTTTACATTTATCTCATGTACTGCTAATGGTAAGATTGACATGTAAAAGGGACATGAAATCCAATCATTACCTTAAGATTGACATTTTAATTTTCCCTTATCTATCTATTACGTGTCATTCATCCAACAATATGACACAAAAGATGTTACAATAAAATGATACATAGAATCCGAACCTTACAACAAAATGAGAATTTGAAACCCGTTTTTACAAAAGGATATCCACACCCTATTTTGTGCAATTCGTATTTTAAATTAATGATATATCCAACCTCGTGAATTCTTATTTAATTACAAATATAAAAAAATAAAAATAACTTAGCCCCATGGGCTCATCAGTCCATCTTAAAAAAATTGGGTTACATTCCTCAACAAACTCATGGGCTCATCAGTCCATCTTAAAAAAATTGGGTTAGCAATACTTAGCCCCACAAAACCTAAGGCACCGATGTTGATTTTAGATGGCCCAATGAGCCCAATATTATTGGGCTAATCAAGCACGGGCTGGATCCAGTTGCTGATAGGATAATATTGGGCCGTTTTAGCTTCAATTCCAATGCATACCCACAGCTGTCAGCATTAGTCCATACCCGAATTCGTTGAGACACGGAAAATTGCAATTAATCGTAATTTAAATACCAACAGTAAACATTGAAAACTTCCCATGTTTCCAACCCGAGATTGAAGAAACTCCGTAAAATGTCAGTGATCGCCGGAGAATCATCGGGAGAAACACCGGCCGGAAATCTAAAGGAGGAGAATATTCCGAAATCACCGGGATTATACGATGGAAGTCTTCCGTGGATGGAGTACGCGCTGCAGCAAGCACAGATTGCACAAAAGACCATTGAAAGCACCGTAGAGAACGCAATCGAAGTCACCAGATTGCGAGTGGATCGCATTCTCACCACTTCGTCGGCGCATTTCAATCAAACCATTGTAATACTCTCCGTTTTCCGTTCATTTCCTTGATTATGGTTACTGTCATTTAGGGAAAAAATCTATTTAGGTTTAGTGTTTTTATCGTCGTCGCTAAAATAGAACCGTGCATATCTGTTCCCTAAAATTTGTCGATATTCTGTTTTTTGGAAATTAGATAAGGATGGGAATTAGTATTGTACCAGTTACGAAATACTTAAGCAATACACTCATACGTACATAGACTCGGGAATCACGAGTGCATCGTCTATTTGTTATATAATGCTTGTTTTTAATATGAGAGAATCAATCAGATGAGACTTGGTCCATTATGCTAGTACTTTTTAGTGGCTGTTGAAATTCTCATTCCAATAGCTTAAAAATGGCTGACCAATAAATAAGCTCTAAGTTATCTGTATGTCGGATAAAGAAGGGCACTGGCTTTTTTACTTGGAAATATTGTTCAGTACATTTTTCAAATTTTGGTGATTAAAATTTAAACGGAGATAAGATTTTTCACTCATATTCCTGCATAAACAAAGGTTTTTAGTTTTTAGATATATAATCTTTATCATACTTCAGGAGATGTATGTTGATGGAGCTCGATGCACCTTACCCATCAACACATTTGTAATGTTTATTTTGATTGCTTCATTTGCATCTTTTTGATTTGTCTTTATGCATTTGTGATTTGAGTTTGGAGATAAACATGTTACAGGATTCTATGCAAGATTTAAAGTCTGAGTATAGCACATATGAGAATATTGCTTTGGGGAAGATCAAAGGTCTGTTTCCATGTGGCCTTCATTATACATGAACAGATCCATTCAAAAAAATTCTTCATATTTTGATTTTAGTTTTTGTTTTCTCCCTAATCAATTTTTTTTCCTGTAGAGGGTGTTCATCTTGCCTCTGCACATCCTTTAATTACAGCCGGATCTATTATTGGAGTAGGGTTTCTGGGTCTAAAGAGCATGTTTAGTTCACGAATTTTAATCTATTCACAAATACTATTTATCATCAGTCAGTTGCCCTTGAAGTTATGCATGCTTTGATCTATTTTAATGTATTTGCAGAGACCAGACAATTCTTATACTTCAAGACAATGCGCCTCTTTTTAAGTGAAGAGGTATGTTCTGCATTTTTAACATGTTGATTATGTTGTAATATAGTCAGAGCTTTTAAAGTGCAAAATCACTGAGGCTTAAACATACTACATTAATGAAGATTTCTGGATATGGATAGCGACATGAATTGCTTTTGTTGAGTGAGATAACAGTGTCAATATACAAAAGAATGTCATTATATGGTTGAACTGGAGTAATTGTGATGTTATCATTTGATCAACATATTTGGAATTTGGATTATTAGAAGCTTTTGGATAGTAAATAATTATCTTTGCTAATCTTGCTTTATTTAGACATTGGTTTCTAGAGCTGATGCAAGAGTCAAGGAACTGCAGCAATCTATAGAACTTTTGAAAGGTGAAAGCGAAAAGTTAGAGGTATTCTTTGTGCTGATTCTTGGTTTGTTTGGTATATGCCATCATCTTGCATTCTTCATTGATTAATATTGCTTTGAAAAGTATACCCCACTTAACCATCCTCTCCTTATTTTTCATTCAAAAATGGAGCAGGATTAAATGCATCCCTGTGATTTATTTTTAGGAAAAACACGTGTTGTATATATACTCTAAAGGGTGGACATGAATGTATTTTAAATTCTTTTTCCTTCTGTAGAAAGGAGAAGGTAATGAAACTTGTTACTAATAATAATCATTATCATTATATATTATGAAATTAATAAATTATTAATTGGAAAAGGAGTATTGCAACTTCTTATTGACCATTTACTTTACCCATGTTTCAGTTATGTTGGAATATCCAAATGTGAGACAACTTTATCTATTTTAGTTTAACCTAAATGGTGCATCAAGTTTTTAACAAAAAGTATAGTATAATGTGAAATGAGAGAAGTTTTCTGAAATCTGTTTTTGTTCTTAAGTTTGTGGGGCAGTGGTTGATACTATACAAACTTTTGGCTGACATCTTTAGCTTGCTTTTCTTATCTATTGACGTGATATGTGCTGGTGGTTATAACAGAAATTGGCATTGCAAGCTGAAGATGAACTGGTGCGGGGGAGGAAAAAACTTAGGTCTATCCATGTTTGCATTATCTTGTATCGCCTCATATCTAATTTCGTAACTAACATTCCTGCTCAAATTTTGTGTTTCATCCACATAGGCAAGCAGGAAAGCAAATACAAGGCGTCATCAACTCTGGGTACAAGATAGAAAGACAAGCTATAGGTAACTAACATTCCTGCTCAAATTTTACATGCAGTGATGCACAATCCTCTCCATATTAGTGATAATCGATTTTAAGGAATCAATGTATAATTCTGGATAAATGGCATCTGATATTCAAGCTAACTTTTTTGAACCAATCCAGGCTTGAAAGATGCTCTTGGAGAGCTTCCGGGTAGAGAAGCATCTCAATTTCGAACAGAAGTAAGTCCTCTTTTTTCTTTTAATGATTGTCTACGTACTTCTTGAGTAGTTCTGTAACGCCGAGTTTCTTGGTTTCCAGGTTAGTAACCTCGCTAAACAGGCAAAGAAACAAAGGAATGTTCTTTCCAAAGAAGTTACAAAAATCAGCAATTATGGGATCTCTGTCTGACTCTCTCATCTCTATTTTCTCTCATATTATTGATACTTGAGCATCTAATTTCATGGCAAGTTCACAGTGCGAAATAAATGTTCCGATGCCAAAGCTCAGGTCGATTTCAGGAATCACTTCATCAAAATTCAAGAACATATGGACATTTTAACCTCTTCGATGATTTCACTGCCCGACATGGTGCTTAATTCAATAATATTATGCAACCCACCTTTTTCCATTTTTGCTTTAAATTTTGTGTTGTCATATTTGGTCTTGGGGATTGGAAATCCGGTATATTTGTAATGTAGCAGAGGGAATGAACTGCTGTAAGGCTATTATTGAGTTTGGTGTATACTGCGTTTTTCTTGGCTAGAAAAAGGATGAGATTTTAGGAAAAAAAAAGTTAATAATAAATAAATTATATTACTATTTACTCATCTTTGATGCAAAAAATCAACTAAATCATTCTGAAAAATGTCTGACGATAAATTTTTGACCTAAGATTGTTTAACATACAATCTATGGAACATTCACAACGTCCTTTAACTAAGAAAATGGATAAGGAGAAAACAAAGGGATAAGATGCTAAAAATCCTTGAAAATGCTACCGTCAAACATTTAATCTTCGCCGTTCTGGCCTTCTTCTTTTAAGCGAAGAACACGAAAAACAATTACTCTCTCAATCCCGCTTATAACTTCGCACTTTTCATTTTCATTCATCTCTCAACTTATGCACACTTTCAAAAATAGCAATCAATACAATATTAATATTTTTACTATACCACAATACTACAAAATTGCTACTTTTTACACACAACTCAACAACTTTATACATATTCTTATTAAATTACCTAAAATACCTCTCATTTATCTTACTTTTACACTTGATAGCGTACAAAAAGGTATAGATGTTTGTCCATATTATTGACATCCAGAATTTTTTAAAAAATACATATCAATCCATTTAAGTTATATTTAGCCTAATGGTTTAGGGTTTATAGTTTTCGGGGTTAGGGTTTATAATTTTAGGATTTAGAGTTTTTTTATTAAAGGGTAAATTAGTAAACATACATTTTCTATAAAGTATGAATGTCCATAATATGGATATTTAGCATCACCCCGCACAAAAATACATGCGCAGAATCGCGGGACGGAAGGAGTATCGAACTATCAATTTATATTCCACTATAGCAGTTTCAGAAATGATGCACAGTTTATTTGGCTTCAGAGTACCTTAATCCAAGTCTCAAGTCATATAATGCTTAAAACATCACAAGTGCAATGATGACACTAATGGTAAGCCTAATAATACAGTTTTCCTAAGACAAAATGCAGTTATCACAAGTACATACCTTGACAGATGCTTTTTATCTGCCTTAGTTTGTGCAGTGTGGTGGTAAGCCCGTAGCTTAGAAACTAACTCAGTAGCATCTTTAGCAGCATTGACAGCAAGCACCTACAAAGGAAGGTTCCAAATGCACTTCAGATGGCAATAGACAACATACGAATTAATGCTTAAAAGATTCATATTTTGCTATAAAACCTTTGGTATGACTAGTAATGATTCAGCAAACTCGGCAATAGCCAGTTGCTCCCTGGATCCCAAAGTTGTAGCCAAATTCTCCAGATACACAGAGAGTGCCGCCTCTACTGCACCTCCACCAGCAACTACCTACATTTCGCCAATTATTAAGATGAGTTACTGTATTTTAAACTAACTATTCTTGTGCTTCACAGCCAGAATAATAAAATCTGTTAGAACCTAGCATACTCTTCCAGGAATGAAGCACAAAAAAGCATGTAAAAACCGGATCATAAAACAGCCACATATCATGAGATTATATTTTGCCCCCAACAACAAGCCCAAAGACAATCTCAATCAAATTCTGTGTACAACGTAAAATTCAGGGATAATGAATCTCCTATATAACAAGGCTAATATGTAAGAAAAACTGCCAAGAACAACAAGTACAAAAATTTGATAAAAAAAAGAAAGATTTCTGGCAAGTTCAATAATCAACGAGAGCAGGTCCTTACAGTATTAGATTCCAGAGTCCGTTTAACAATGAATAGAGCATCATGCAAAGCTCTGTCCATTTCATCAAGCATGTAGTCATTGGCACCTCTAAGTATTAATGAAACCTGAAGAAAGCATTTCAATTCTATTCACCATGCTGTGCAGAATTATCAAGTACAACTGAAACTTATCATATATCTGCATCTGAGAATGGAGAATTGTCTTGAATAATCGAGAGAGAGGGAGTTGAAACTAGTGATTCTGTCTCAATAACCATCATATGAAACAGTAAAATATCACATGTAGCAAATAAGTATCATAATATTACAGGACTCAGAGCTCATACCCCACTTGTAGTTTTGGTCCCTTTTATCATAATAACATCATCATCGGCAATGCGTTCCTCCACCACTTCATCAGCATGTCCTAGATATGATGAATCAAATGTTTCTTCTCCTTCCATATCTGCAAAAGTTGAAACCTGTACTGGAGCAATTAGAAACAGAAAAAAAGCACCTAAACTGCATTTCTAGCCATTTTCTCTTTTTCCAGATTACAAGATGATAAAAACATCCAGATTTTTTGTGATTCGAAACTTATGTTTACAGCAAAATATGTTAGTACTTTGTGCATGAATGCCTAAACATTGTTTTTGTGATGTTTCACAATTTAAAAGGCAGACACCTTCAGAATAAAAATAGTCAAAACAATTTAAAAGGCAGACACCTTCAGAAATAAAAATAGTCAAAAGAATATTTTGTGCAGTAAACCACAAGACCATGTCTACATCATTTAGGAGTCCTCATCTATAAGACTACATACAAAAATAATTGTTTGGAAGGACTGAATCACAGAAGAGATGTCTCCTTTTGAAAGACTACAATTGATGTTTGTTGTCAATTGATGATAAATTATTGGGGGATAATGATGTATCAGCTTTTCAGTCATTGTGCAACAAGGAACATATAGAATGGCAGACAGCATAAGATAAGTCTAATGTACCACAGTTGCACCAGCCGCCTTTGCAACATGCCTCAGGTCTTCCTTGCGTACTCGTCTGACAGCGATTGCACCAGCCTCCACAAAGTACTGTAACAATATAACAAAGACTGATAGAACATCACCAACAGAAAACAGGGAACATACTAAAGATAAAAATTAAGATTGGGGATTTACAGCGAGGATAAAGAATGTAACAGAAAATGGGGAATGGATTCAGAATCAAGAATTAGGTATTTTCGTAAAAATAATGTAGATGCCGAAAGATTATTCTATTAGCATAATATTTTCTATTACGTGTAGAAGAACACTGAAAAAAAAAAATATGCACCTTTAGTGCCATGTCATCAATTCCTTTTGTGGTTAAAATTACATTTGCTCCTGCCTTAAGAAGCTTCTCAATACGTTCTTTCGTCGTGTCAGCTTCTCTACAAGAAAAAAGTCTAGTCATTAATCATAGGCCACAAATTAAGTGGCCCCTCAACCCAGCATTTAGTATGCACAAGGAACAGAAGACAATGAGAAAGCAAGAGGATCAAAAAACAGACTACAGGAGATCAAAACATAGATCAACATACTCATCAAGTTATCCTCAAAGAAAAAATTCTGATTTTCCTGATAAATGTTAAATAGCCAACTCAAAGAGATTTCAAGCACATACTAAATGAACATGTTCAATAAAGACATCAAAAGATATCGCGTGGAACCTGAGTCTCTTCTTTGAGACATGATTACAAATAAAAAATAGAAATAATCACCTCTGACGAATCTTTTCCAACTCTCTGGGGTCAGTGACCAAAACTTTAACCCCCATTTGCATCTTTGCCTTTTGAAGATTAAAATCGAGACAAGCAATTCTGGCTGGGGTAACCCTCAGTGGCATCCCCTGTGCAGCACGCCCAGTATTCAGAGCATATCCTTTAAGTAAATAGTTGTCTCTGGCACTTTTACCATGGGCCTTAAGTATATTGATTCCCTGTACATCATGAAGATACATGAACTGTTCACTTCTAGATGAAAGATCAAAACACCAATGTCATTGGAGCTTCAGAAAATAAACTCATTTTTTATTACATAATGCACAAAAATATACACTCTTTGAGTTAACACATTAATGAATTATTACAGGAGAAATAAAAACCTTAAAAGTATATATTTTTATGTTTGCACAAATACAAAATCAAATCCAATACGAAAATTCACATATCTTTGCCTTTCTTTTTCCTTGGTTCTGTACAGCATGAATGATGAGCAAACCACTGGTGAACCACAAGGGTACTAACAGTAGAACACAAATTCCCCACTCCTCTCCCTCAATAACAGTTTAGTGATGGGATAAATTCACTATGAAACTATGAATACAGAGAAAACTAATTGGTAAAGAATTTTTCAATGTGATTAATGTCAAATATTCAAAATAGTAAAAAGTTAATGATTAACTGTGTACTACTCACCTTGATTGGATACTTGACCTCACCTCTTGCATTGGTCATCTTTACTGCTTGTACAGCTTCAACAACCTAGAAGTGAAATTAACTTGCATTATTACTACAAAATACAGAGATCAGATTAAGTGCAAACTGCAGCAGAGAAGCATAAATAGACCAGGCAACTTCAAGCAATAAACGAGAAGAACTAAATACTGCTTCAATGCTATGCCATTCAATGCTTACCAGATCTGCAAAGAAGTCGCTATCAGCACCTATCAACTTTGAGGACATGCTGGTCTTGGCAGAGTTCACAAGAGAATCTTTACCCAGCTTTTCTACCTTACATAGAAGAATATATTAATCCAAAAACAATACGGAGCATATAATGCTTTAGAAACCTAGTTACAAGACAAAAGTCAATTGTCATACTTATAACCTAGAATTATGACTATCACATCGTAACACAACTTTAATGACTTGTCTTCTAGTTTAAAATATTATTACCCCAAAAATATTACAATATGTGCCCAAGGAAGCAAGGACATCCAGTCCAAGTTTTTTGCATATTTGGGTCTTAAACAAATTAACCATGCTTGATTACAGAATACAAAACCATTTATAATTCTATAGCATCCAGTGGCCAGTTGAGATGATACCTTTACAGCCAATTTATCATCAACATATTTACATGCTTCCCTCATTGCAAGCTGACATAAATGCATGTCCAATAGCAATTAAACAACAATAGGGTGAATAAAGATAAAGAGAATAGTGAACAAAGAAAGAAAAGATCTTACATGAGCTTGGCTGGTGACCAAATCAGACTCCCAAACAATCGCAAAATTGTGAAGTGTAAAACCTACAGTATGTTCATTTAGTCCCTCTCAAGTTTTTCATCCACCCAAAAATCAGTAAATTTTTACAGACTCAAACTGAAAACCTAGCTCAATTGATAAAAGTTCAGATAAAGCAGGTCACGAGATTAGCTGAGTGCCGCTCTTTCCATTCCTGTTCCACATCGTCTCATTACAGGTATTTAATGACCAGCTTGCACAATCAGGAAAATTTAACATAGGACTGAATTCAATATTCTATCAACAGTACCTGAACATTGTCCTAATAACCCAACATGAACTCTAAATCGAAATTATTTTACTGCATCGACATGAAATTAAAGCATAAATCACCTTATCGAGGCCAACAGGACCAAGCGAAGACTTGACTATGTTCTCCACAGCCTGGCATGCTACCACTGCAACATTCTCAAACAAATTTAATCAAAATTATTTGATTGCATACACACGTTAGATATGAAAAGCAACATCTCACACATTCGTGCTACTATACACATTCACACGCATAGCCGAAGAATAATTACCGTTTTGAGTGCGAACGTCCTGTCCAGATTGCCGTTCACCGGCAATATCAGGAGCAATCGCCATTTTTATCTGTTCGAGAAACGAAATGCCGAGATTGAATCGGCTGCTTGTGTCTGCTCGATGCGAGAAGTGTAGACGATGGGAGCTGCACTTTCGAATCTACGGGTCCGCCTAGAAATCCAACTCTTCACGAGCAGTAGAGAAACTTCAGTAAGTAAATGTTTGGAGCCTTGGAGGGTTTTTGCCAACTTTTGAAATTTGATACCGTACCATTTCAGATTAAGGGCTAGCTGGGCTGGAATATCATATTTGAACACTGGTATTTTTTTCCTGACTAAGGCCGATAATCTTCGAATTGTTAAATTGGGCCTCCCAGCTATTTTGGCAGCTGTTTAATTGGGCCTCCAACTTAAACTGCCATCTTAGTGTTTTCTTTTTTTCGGGGTTTTATTTCTCTATGTGGACAATTAATTAAATTTAAATTATTAATTGAAATAATTATTTTAATAAATGTATCCATATCCGAATTTTTGAAGATCATATATACAATTGTATATGGTACTATTTATATTATTTAGATTTATTACTACTTAGTACGAGATATATATTAGTATTACTAACAGATACAATAGGTAAAAATATTAGTAATATTATTAATAGGTACAAAATATCAACGTAAAATTTTCAAATATAACCTTCTTCACAAATTTTCTAAATAACGGAATCCGTCATTTCCACGTTTGAAAATTAAAGAAGAGAAAATATACTTTCAATTATATTATGTGTGAGGGGCCAAAACTCTAGTCTTCATACTCGCCTTCAACAGTGGTGGCAGGATATCCACGGCGAAGAATTTTCAAGAGAGAGATAGCAAGTGTGTGTTTTTAGATTTAGCAGATGGTGATTGTGTGTAGTGTGTTGCGAATTTTGTGTGCTAGTGGGAGATTAGAGATAGAGAATGTATGTATATGCGAACAAGTTTTTTTTTTTAAAAAAATGGCCTCTTTCGTCTTACACCAGATTTGGAAGAAAATTAAATATAATCCATCTCACCCTCTAGTTATATAGGTTAGGAATTTTTTTTTATCATATGTGAATGAATTTCTGAATACAATTTAAAGGAAGTAAATCAAATTAATTAATTCTTTCTGAATACAAATATATTAAACATAAATATTTTCGAATACATAAATTTTAAATACAATTAAAGATAAATATTTTCAAATACATAAAATTTATTTTGATGAATACAAATATATTAAAATAAAATATTTTTGAACACATAAATTTTAACTTTCTAAATACAGTTAAACATAAATATTTTTGAATACATAAATTTTATCTTTCTAAATACAAATATATTAAACATAAAATATTTTTGAATACATAAATTTTGAACAAACATCAATAAATTTCTTCCCACCCCTGCAGCGACAACGTCATTCCCGTGAAACCATCATATTCTTGCGAGATTAATCCATTATTACTCACCGAAAAACTTGTTCCAGATCTATTTCACACAATCAAATATCAATTTCTACAACAACAGCTACATCACTTCATCTCTCAGCCACAGTCCACGTAATCAATCTCACCCCACCTTTCATGATCAATTAATCTGAAAAAATTATTTTCAAGTTTCGTTGTCATCGTTGTTCGATGTCGGACTGATGAGATTGTCATACTTCAATCTAGACCAGTGAATTGTTGCACAGAGCAGGGAAAGTCGTTCCCTTCTTACTCTGTTTCGACCAACAAAAGTCAATGAACACGAAGCTGATTAAATCGATGTAAAAGCATTGTACTATACCTTCAGTAATCTATGGAGCTCGAGAACTAGAGCTGGCAATGCACAAATTGCTCCATAAATTTGTTCTGTTTCTTTCTGTTACTTCAGCTGATTTACCAACTCCTTGGAGCTTGTAAAGGCCTGATCACGCCAAGTCCACCCTGCTCGAACAACAAGTTTTAATTTTTCAGATTTAAAGCAGGAAGCTTAAATGCAGTGCCTCTTACTAGTAACTAATTTAACTTTTCTAAAAGCTAAAACTTTAGGTTTATCTCCAATAGATGCCACAACCACTTGAACTTTTGCTCCAATAGTATATCAATGATGATAACAGCTTCCATGTCCCTAGTGCCATCAACAATGTGTACTATAATCTAACTAGAAGGTAAGCAAGCAAATTAGATAACCAAAAACCACAATCAAGCGAACCTCATGTGTTTTTTTAACAAATTAGGAATCACATAAATCAAAAAATAAAATAAGGGCTAAAGAAAATCAAAATCATTACTTGAAATAATAACAACCAAGTTCGTGTTTAACTCCACACTTGAATTCTCCAATAAAATAGCTCCTATCAGCACATGTCTGCACTCCAACACCATGACTTTGCCCATTGCACCACTCTCCAACATATGAATCCCCTGTATTAAAACTTATACACATCATATCCATGTCTCATCCCCTGCCTATATTGTCCTCTATATCTGCTTCTTTTTGCCCAACTCTCAATCCCATAACCATCATACCTCCCATCAACCCAATCTCCATCATACCTTCCATTTACAAAGTAGTTATACACTCTACTACCATTGCATCTCCCTTTATGAAAACTAACCTTCATAAAAATTACCATTGTTGTAAAACTTCACCCCTTCTCTTGTAATTATCATAATATTTATAACAATATTTTCACAACCAAAGGTTATGGAGACACAATAACCTTCAGAATTATCGGAGATATAATAACCTACAATCCCATACATTCATCTATGATTTTTAAAAAATTAGAAAAATAATATCAGTCACCACTACCATTGCATCTCCCTTTATGAAACTCACCTTCATAAAAATCACCATTGCTGTAAAACTCCACCCTTACTCTTATAATTATTATAATATCTATAACAATGTTTTCACAATCAAAGATATGGAGGCACAATAACCATCACAATTATCAGGAGATATAATAACTTACAATGCCATATATAGAAAAAGAATATCAGTCCACCTGAGGAGAACTATCAAATGTTTATTTGACCGGTTTCGGCTCAATGAAAGTATACTCATCCCCATGATTTGAGCGCATGACTTGGAAAAAGAGTGATCCAATTAATATCAAAGAGTGATCTAATTAATATTAAAGAGTAATGTAATTGTTTTTATAAAGTAATACATCAATTTACAAATTGCATACAATTTAATTTTTCTCAAATCAAAAAGTAACCTAATTAATTATAAAGAGTAACCCAATTAAAAGATAAGAGTAACCTAAAAGATGTTCACCAAACAGAACAATATATTAATAAAAAGAGTAATCTAAAAAATTGTTCATAGTAACTCAATTTATTATAAAGAGTAACCTAATTAATAGATAAAAGTAACCTAAAAGATGTTGACAAACAGAACAATATATAAACAAAAAAAGTAATCTAAAAATTTGTTCATAGTAACCCAATTCATTATAAAGAATAACCTAATTAATAGATAAGAATAACCTAAAAGATGTTGACAAAATAGAACAATATATAAACAAAAAGAGTAATCTAAAAACTTGTTAATAGTAACCCAATTCATTATAAAGAGTAACACAATTAATAGAAAAGATTAACCTTGTGAATCATCAATAGAAATTTCAATACAAGACTAAACTAATACAATAGATTAAACTAACACAAAGTAATAACTACGGGTGATGACTTAACCAAATAATTTTCCCTGAAAGTAAATGAAGAAAATTCTCCAAAACTTGAAAATATTTTTCACTCTCTAAACTTAAAGACTTCAAATAAAATAATTGGATTAGTGGCATTAAAGACAACTTAGGTTGCATATTGCAAACGTTGGTATTCATTACGACTTATATAGGCCTGCCCTCATTCACCATCTTTTTCAGAGAGTTGGGCCTTCAAATCTTTAGAGAGAGACCATGAATTAAAATGATTTTTGCTTGAGTCTGGGAATGATTCCCTACAGAAAGTTACTATCATTCTTACCATGAAATTCTCTATTTAGTATATGATAAGAAAATATTTTCAACTTTGAAAATTCCATTGAATCCAAGGAGCTGATTCACTATTATTAATATACAAGAAAACACAGAGTTAGTAATTTATACCGACAATTTACCATCTATACAATAATTATTATGTTACAATTTTTTTTTCCAGAGATCTACTTAACAATTTTCTACTTTAGGAGATCTATCATCACTATCTATGAATTTGGAAAATAATAATGGAGGGAAAAAATCACCTGCTCCGCTCAGCTTAAAAAGAAAGGGCCGATCCCACGATGTCAAATCATAAGCCGCCAACGTACGGTCAGCAATAACCACCAACACGCGATCCCTCTGGCGATCAATGGCGAGATCGAGGGACAATTTCTTCCCCAATCCGAAATTTTCACCACCGGAGTCTCCTCCAAAATGAAGTTGAGAGAACCCAATTGGCAAGCACATGTGGAGGGAGAAAGAGCAGATGGATGATATTTATGAGTGTATTGTGCGTAGGAAGAAAACTCAATATATGGAAAGCAAGCCTGACCCGAATTTTTAAAAATTTTGACTCATTTTCATTAAAAAGTCCGGTTCTATGAATTTTAGAAAATGAGACTGGCCCAAGCTAGTTATTATCTTATTTATTTTATTTTTGAATACACAGAATATAAATATTTTTGAATATATAAATTTTGTATAATATATTGAACACAAATTATGTTGAATATAAATATTTCTGAATACATAAATTTTAACAACAATAAACGTGATTTTAAGGGTATGATATTGAAGTCAACTTCCACCCTATTTTAAGGGAGTAAATCATGGAAGATAATTATTTAATATTATATTAATTACTCTATTCTTTTTTTAAAAAAATAATACAATTAAAATAAGGTTAAAAAGGACATTTTATTCATCATTAATGTAATATTTTGTATTTTTTTTAATATTGTATCTACTAGTAAAAGTATTCATTTGTCTATTTAATGTGAATTAAATATATTACTCAATTATTTTATTTATAATAATGAATATGAGGTCTTTTAAAGTAAAGAAAATAAATATTTTTAAAATAAATTCCAAATATGAATTGATACAGTACAAGTACTGATTAAAGATGAGAAAGGAATGTTTATAATTCAACAATTAAAAAAGGGATAGATTGTTATTTTGGTATCAAAATTATTTCTTAAATTAATTAATAACCTCAAATATAAAAAATTATTAATTTATGACTTAAATTTGTTACATATTTTCTCTTTATTTTATCAATCAATTAAGTGTCTATAATTTAGATCTTAATCAATAGTTCTGTATATTTCACGCTTATGAAAAAAATATTTAAACCTATAATACCGCTAAAAAAATTAAGTTAAAGACAAAAATTTGTACGTTTCGGAGCACAATGTGCGCCCATACTTTTAATATTAAATTAATACTAAAAGTATGTGTCTCGGGATCCAAAAGCCTAACTCTTAAGTATAAGTATTAGTTTAAAATGAGAAATGATCAATAAATTAAGTGTTATAATCTTAATAGTAGCTAAAAAAATATTTAAACCAATAATACCACTAATTAATTAAAAAAAAATTGTGGGAGGTTGCTGTATAAAAGAGAAGGTTTACTGTCATAAGTTTGTATGTGTGTTCTGTTTATGCTAGGTACTTCTTAATCAATAGTTCGCTTAAAAAGGAATAGATATCAAAATTATTTCTTAAATCAATTAATTATTTCTTAATCAATTAGTAACATGAAATATATAAAATTATTAATTATTTTCTCTTTATTTTATCAATCAATTAAGTGTTAGAATCTTAATCAATAGTTCTGTATATTTCAGGCTTGTAATAGATAAAAAAATATTTAAACCGATAATACCACTAATTCATTAAATAAAAAAAATTGTGGGAGGTTAGTGTATAAAAGAGAGGCGTTTATTTTTATAAGTTTGTATGTGTGTTCAGTTTTCTGCCAGGTACTTCTTCAATAAATTAAGTACAATAAGTAATTAATTAGTTAATGGAGGATCGTGTTTGTTGTATGTGCGACGATGTCGGCTTCTCCAACAAGCTTTTTCGGTGCACCAACTGTCCCAACCGCTTCCAGCACTCGTACGCTTCCCTCCCTCTCTCACACAGTCACCTAAGTGTATGCGTTTGCATGTTTATTTTGCAACATTAAATTAATGTCAATTTCACAAAATAAATATTTGGGATAAATACCGATTTGGTCCCATAACTTTACTCATGGTCCTTTTTAGTCCCATAAAAGACAAGTTTGTCAAATTAGTCTCACCGGTGAAGAAAGAAACGAATCTTCATTTAAGTCGATTTTTAATGTTTAATTGTAGTTTTATCAGTTATTATCTGGGGGTTGCAATAAGAATGAAATTAGAATTTGTGCTTTCACATAATTAAGTGCCCTCATATTCGAATTTATAAATTCTTTATTGGTATATCATTGTGAATCCGTCTTACTTATAAAGAAATTAGCAATGATGGGTTGACGATATGATTACTGGTAAAAAAAGTGGAATTGTCCAAGAGAAAATTATCGAGAGTAAATTATGGTGACTTAGTTGATATACAAAATGATGAAGAGATAAATCATTATGTCTCAATTAATCATTAGAGATTAGATAGTCCATTAGTTTCACTGCACACAATGAATCCCTCATTTTTTAGAGGTTGCTCCAATACTGTGTGTGTAGAATTCGATCTTTAATTATTGGTACAAAATGTCACCTTTATAACTAATTGATTGCTTATCCATATTATTTTAATATCAATAAATACTCTCTCTGTCCCGTTTCAATAACTACGTTTGTTTTTTGCCCCTTGATTAAGGAGTAGATATTGGGTGGAAAAAATGATATTTAATGTAAAATTGTTAGATGTATTAGTGTTGAATATGAGTCACATGATAATATAATAATAATTTTTTTAGGTAGGTCCTATATATTCCAAAAAGGGAAATGCAAAAATTGAAATTGAATGCCCAAAATAAAAATATGTAAAGATTGAAATGAAACAAAGGAGTATATTTTACCTAATATAAATATATTTTAATATTGAATTAATCTATTTCAAATATTCCACAAACTTATAATTTATGAGCCAGTTCATTTGACAAAATGAATAAATTATTTAACATCAAGACAATAATTAAATAATCATTAAATGTTAATTTTAGTTAAATTAAATTGATGTAATGATTTTAATTAAAAAATTGATGTTGTAATTATTTGATGATTTAGATGAGTGTGTGTTCAGCGCACAAGATGTTAAAAGGTATAATATTTTTGTTTTAAATGGTATTTACTAATTTCGTCCAGTTAAATTTTACATTTTCTATTTTCGTCCGTCCCACATTAAACTTCACTACTCAAAAATCCGTCCGAACGAAAATAGAAAATGAAATTTAACTTGGAACAAAATTAGTAAATACCATTTAAAACAAAAATATTATACACTTTAACATCTTGTGCACCGGACAAACACTCATTCTAAATCATTAAATATTTACATTAATTTTTAAATTAAAATCATTACATTAATTTAATTTAACTGAATTAATATTTAATTATTATTTCATTTTTGTCTTAATGTGATATTGCCACGTTGACAGCGTCACTGCTGTTTCTTTATTTTTGTTTTTGTGAACTAACTGAAATTTTTTTGTAAGTATATACGCACTCGATCAAGGTCTCAATTTATTGAACCTTTGAATTTAAAGTTAGAGGCTATTTTAAGAAAAAAGAGAAAAAAGTTGTTATATCCAACATAGTAAATTATGGAGAACGGCATGGATAATGCTAACGTTAATGCGGTTGATGATGAAGGCAATGTTAGAAACGGATTATTTTGTTAGCTACCCATCTAACTGCAATATATCATTATTTTTTTTTTAAACAACAATATCTTAACAAATTAACTCTTAATTAAAGGTAATTATATTTACACATTATTCCAATCTATTTTTTATGTTTTAAGTAATATATAAGTAGTATCGTTGTTGGGCCTTTCGGTCTCATTTGGCCCAAAGGGCCCAATCAATGGTCTTAATTTATTGAAAAGTTCGATATATTTCATTTTCCGTGAAGTTTGGTTTAAAAAATATATATAGGCCACTGGCATGTTTTTATGGACACCACGAAATATGAATCATATGAGTGTTTGGGAGTGTTTCTTTTATGATTTATGTTTTGAATCTTTCGTGTGTTTTGAATCTTTCGTGTTTTGAATCTTTCTCGTTACCACTGTGTTACATTGACTTTTACAGTGAATTAAACTTAAAGAAATTTGAGCACTATTCATCTCCGACGAAATATCAATGGCCGTGATACCCTAAAATCGTAATTTTGATTTTTATAAATTTTATAGATATAAAAGACTCACCATCATAGTCTATCAAGAAACAATTGACGCAAATTAAACAAACTAGTAATTTTATTTTCAAGCATGAATATGACATAAATTACTCTACAGATTTTATGTATCACAATATTAGAATTGATATACCAAATAATACATAAAAAGGAATTGTACATATAATTGTCATGTATAACTTCTAATTATCTTAACTGCATGGGTAGAGTTGTCAATTTAACCTAAATTCATTGAGACAATATGTTAATAATTCATCTCAAAATTGACCTAACCCAAAATGATCCAAGCAAAAACAACTTACCCCATCCAAACTCATTAAAGAATGATTCCGATGGGTTATCAATTATCCTGACCCGACCCAATACCCCACCACCAACCCAATACTCATCCTTACTCTCCCAACCAATGCCCACCTCAACCCCTTAACCCACCTCCGCACAACACAAATCACCTCACGCCCCCACCCACCCCCCCTCCACCCCCACTCCCCCCGGCACCCCAAAACTCACGCACCTCTCCACCCTCTCCCACAACCCACCCCAACCCCTTATAATGAACTTTTACCAGAGTTAAATTACAATTTTAATCTTGGAATTAACCCTAAATCTAGGGATAAAGAGCAAGGGTAAAATATGCTTTAAACTACTATGATAAAATATATTGTAATTGATGAAATTACATTTATATCTCTAAAATTAAATTTAGGGAGGATTACTATTAGGTAAAAAAAACTCTTAATTACTATGAGATACAAACATACAAAAATATTACTACTAACTACAAAAATATAGTGATATTACAATATTACCCCTACAATATGCTGCATATAAATGTTGTGTGCAGTAAAAGTGTGGGGTGGTCCGGCGGTGGTCCGACGAAACTCCAGCGACCGGCCGGCAGCAGCGACCCGACAGAATTCTGGGCGGCTGTCCGGCGGAGCTCCAGCGACCGGTCGGCGGTGGCCATACATAATTCCGGCGGTCCGACGGTAGGTGAGGGTTTAGGGTTTGTGGTTTAAGTATATGGATTTGAGGTTATATTTGGTATTTTACTTTAATATTTTGTATGTGAGAGTAATTATTTTAAATCAATGTATCTAGTAGTAATTAGGTGTACAAAGTGTATACCTATTAGTAATTATTCCTTAAATTTAAAAAAGATATAAAGAAAAAAAGAGAAAATGAAAAAAAAATTAAGAGAAAAAACGAAAAAAATAGATAAACATATGGAATTAAATTGTTCTAGCGGTAACTAGGGGTGTGCACGAATATTGGATTTTACCGAAACCGCACCGAATTAATCCCGAATCGAAAAAACCATTGATTTTTTGGTCTTTTCCGAACCGAATCGAACCGATTTTTCGTTTGGTACGGATTTGGATATTTTTCGTTTTCCCGTACCGAATATTGAATATAACCGAACCGAACCGAACTGGACCGAACTGTTCCGTACCGAAATTGAATTTAAATTACGCATTAAAATTATATATAATATATTTATCTTATTATTTATAGTTTATACTTTATATGTCATGAATTAATTAATTTTACTCTACTTATTATAATGTAATTATAATTAATAAATTAAAATTAGTTATAATATAATTACAAATAATAATTTTAAAATATATCTAATGCTCTAAATATTTATTTATTACTGTATATTAGAAAATATATATTTCATAAAGTAAAATAAATTTCTAAAAAAATAGGAAATAAATAAATAAAATAATATGTTTAAAGTTCAAAATATTATTTTAGAGAACATAGTGAATAAAATAAATGGTATCTCTAAAATCTAAATTCAGTCGTAAACTTAATAAATAATTATTATATTATTTATTAATGAAGATAAAATAAAAAATTAAATAATAATTCATATTTGTGTCTAAAATATTGTTATATAGACTTTAATTGAAGTACACCTTAAATTTAAAGTTAAAGGTTTAATAAAAATCTAAAATTATTAATTTTCTTTATCTTAGTACTACTTATTTTTTTGGGGCAATACATGAGGTAATCTTATGTAAGACTATTTTACATTTTTTTAAATAATTATCAATTTTTATTAAATATATTATCACTTTTTATTAAAAGCTTATCATTCTTTATTTATAATATGAATTATTTATGAAATAATGCAATGCACCACTCTCACTTTTAATCAATTCGAGTATAATTTTTTATTCAAATAATATCTCTTCTTATATGTCTCATGAAACTCTTAATGTGAACTTTAAAGCAGTATTACAAAAGTATTTTCTTACTTTTTAAAGTATTATTATCTTTTATTAAAAAAATATGTATAATAATTATTTTTTATGTAATGTAAATATATGTTAATTATTTTTAATAATAAAAATTTAACATTATTAAATTTTAATTTACAACACTTTTATGATTAGAGACACTCTCTTGTGAGACGGGTCGATCCATTACTAAGTATGCTTATTATACAGGTAAAGTATGTTTTTCTGTAATTAAAGTATTTCAATAATGAATCATATTATAACACCCTAAAATCAGACTTTAATTCATCATTTATCATACTTTAAAAAACATACTTTAATAATCATTAAACATACTTTATCTATATAATAAGCATATTTTAACACGTTTCACAAATCGTCTTATATATGCAGCGTTTCACAAGAGAGTTTGTCTTATGATTATATTAAAACTTCGAATTTGTTTAATGATTATTTTGGTTGTCCGTTGATTCTCATTTGGATATGGGAAATTTAGTTTTTCTTTTAATTTTATTGATATTTTTCTAATTATTTATTTGTGCAAAATTCCGTTTCTCATGAAAAATTGGATCCGATTCACTTCGCACTGTCAAAATCCATTTTCCCGAAAAGTTTTGAACCGAACCGAATTTCGGTACGGATTCAATATCGGATTTTTTCTTTACGGATTCAATATCGATTTTTTTTAAAAGAAATCCGATTCGAATTTCGATATGAATTTTTTAAAAATCCGTACCGAATCCCGATCCACACACCCCTAACGGTAACGCCACTTATGGAATTTTATTAGTTTTATCTTTTTATTTCCTAATTTAAGTAAAATATTTGTAATTTTTTTGTGATTTTTAATTTCTTTAATGTATAGTAAAAGTTAAAATTAATTTTTTTTTAATAAAATCATAAAAGTGAGCATATAATTTATATCTGCATGCAAATTATCAAAATGAATGCAATAAAATGACAAATACTTGAATGAATCAATCAATTTTGTGATTTAATAATCGATTTCCTATTATACTCGAAATTATTTTTTATTATCAGCTAGGCTTTACAATATTTAAGAGTATTATAAAAGTAAAAGTGAAACATTATTAAAAAATAATTGAGCCAACTCGTGGGTCGGGTCATCAGTGATCCGAGTTGCGAGTGATTCGCCCTCGTTTGACCCCTTAAAAAGCGGGTTATGGTGGGTACCACACGCATTCATATCATCAAGCCATTCTGACATCTATAGGAATGAGTATGCGGATGCTTTTTCCTCCATCAATTCTTTTGCAGATATGTCCATTTTCTCCCTCGAGAACTCATCGATCTTTAAACCTGTACACAAGATCCATTAAATTAAAATTAAAATCCAAACATAATTCAATATTGACACATCATTAATACTCCATAAGAAAGAGATGTAATTAACCTTGGACAATAGACCATTCTCCTTTGTCACAAGTGACAGGGAAAGAATAAATGAGACCTTGTGGTATACCATAAGATCCATCAGAACATACCCCCATTGACACCCAACTCCCCTGCAATAATTTCATTCCTCCAAGGTTCAACAAACAAACAAACAAAAAAAAAGCACAAGAACTAATGTGTTATATATTAGGCCAACACTTTTGAGGACTACTCCAACCTTAGGAGTTCCGAGAAGCCAGTCGTGCACATGATCGCATGCAGAGCTTGCAGCCGACAATGCGCTAGATAGCTTCCGAGCTTTGATGATGGCTGCACCGCGCTGCTGCACCGTGGTGATGAACTCTGTTTTTGCCCTAAAAAAACCTCATGCATGCATACAACACTTGTTAATGAAAAATCACAGCATGAAAAGGTTTGTTAAATTACCAACTCATCTAAAAGCTTAAGCTGATAAAGAGGGAAATCGTTTAATACTTAATCAAGTCACTCTAACAAGGTTAAGGCGGTGATGACGCGTACCATTTGTCGTCTCCAAGGAGTTGCACGATGGGGGTATGTCCGTAGGCGGTGGCATGATTGAGGTCAGGATATTGAGTGGAAGAATGATTCCCCCATATGATCACATTCTTAACATCACTCACATCCACCTCAAGCCTTTGTGAAATCTGTCCTAAAGCTCTGTTGTGATCCAGCCTTGTAAGACAAGTGATGTTCTTGTCTGGAATTGAGGGAGCAAATTCCTTCAAGATTAGTGCATTTGTGTTTGCTGGATTTGCCACCACCAAGACCTGAAATCACTCATATGATGAATGCTTTGGAATAAACCAGCATTAATATTAATGAAGCAACTATGTCTGAATTGGTTAATTAATACTCCCTCCGTCCCGGAGATATTCGACACATTTTTTTTGGACACGAAAATTAAGGAGTATAATAATTTAATGTAAAGTTAGGTGAGAGAAATAATATTTAATGTGGAGTGTGTAGTTGTATTAGTGGTGAGTGTGATGTGTGTGGACCAATGTATATAAATAAATTATTTTTGTGTGGGTCCCATATTCTTAAAAAGAAAATATGTCAATTTGTGGGACAACTCGTAAAAGAAAATGTGTCAATATCTTTGGGACGGAGGGAGTCGTACTTTGCAATCAGGAGCAGCATGTTGGTCAAGAGCAGAGGCCTGAGCCTTGTAAATGGATCCGTTGTTCGACATCACGTCTTTCCTGTCCATCCCTTCCTTGCGTGGGAATCCGCCCACCATAATCGCGACATTAACACCCGTGCAAGCTTCAACCACATCAGTTGTAGCAACAACACCTGTTGAGACAAACCATGCATGCATGTAATTGGACTCATCAGTATGTGTTGCAAGTGGATTGATCCAATGATATTACACATAGATATACCTTTGAGAAGGGGGAAAGCAGCATCAATTAATTCCATTTTGACCCCATTAAGGGACTCAGCTGCAGGCTCAATGTCAAGCATATGTATAATTACAGGCTGATCAGGACCAAGCATTGCACCTCTGGCAATCATTGGTACTAGAGCATAACCTATTTGCCCTGTCATAATTCCCCAAACCCATTAACACATATACTTGTGTGTGTGAGAACTATTCTTACATTTGGATGACAGAACAAACAACATATATAAAATCAAGAAAGTAAGCTAGAAAGCCACTGTATTGGTTATAGGGAGAAAATATCAAAATTCATACTTGACCGATTCTAATTTTAGTTCTTTCAATTTTAGAAATCCAATCTACTAGTTATATGCATGTAATTCAAGATTTCAACAATATAAAGTGTTCGGATCTCCTCTTACATTTTGATGATACATCTCCACCAGTTGCAAATTGTTGGATAATTGACACGTATGATATAATAAAATATATACCTTAAAATGAAAATATCAACCTTAAATAAAAAGGTTGAGATTTTTCTCCTCTCATGCGTGTCACTCATTTAACGCGTGCAACAGAAAATGTAACACCAAAAAAATAAATAAATAAATAAATTGAGGATATACATGCCTGCAGCACCAGTGACAAGAACAGTAATGGGCTCCTTTTCTATGACCAAGAAACTCCAAATATGTTTGATAATTTTCCATGACAAAAGCAGGCACCCCATAACAACAAGAGGGGTTTCTAATGCTGTTAAATCACCCATTCTTTTAATCAACCCTTTGTCGACCCGATAATCATTAATTTCATCGAATTATAAATAGCAGAGGTATGAGTCTACTTGTAAACAAGGCAAGCAAAAAGGTTGAACAAAACCCATAAGGAATGTAATAGTATAATCTCATTTCTTCCCAAAGAAAAGAACATTGGATTAGCACCATAATCATGCAATAATTAATGCATTAATATTAAAGAAACTGAGCAGCTCAGAACTCGACCCATATCTGAAGCCGTTGATTCACATAATTAAGGAAGTCTATTCAAATCCAACATATATATATTACGATCATTTTGTTTAGATTAAGGCAAAATTTTATAATGATGTGTGTCTATTTCCGAGAACAAATTATATATGTCCCCCCTTAAGTTATGAAGTATACTATAATTTATTAATTTTAACTTAATTTGTGAATTTGAGTTTAAGATTTTATGTGGAATTTTATTCTTAATTTATTCATTATTGAATAAAACAATCCGTATAAAAATACAATATTAATATTTTATTTTCTTAATTTAGCATTTATCAGTCATCATTAACAAATTATTCTTTGCATGCAGCAGGTTTAAATGAAATTATGTGCACCCAAATTTATATTCTCTCCTCTCATGAAATATCAATTTTGTCAAATTTATATAATCTACTTATTGATCATTTGTCATTTTTTATACTCCATTACGTTTTACTTATATTATGTAATCTGTATTGCGAGACAAAGTTTTAATAATTTTTTTCAACAAAATAAATGAATAAATAAAATAAAATATATTTAAACAAATATATATATGAAAAGAAATAAAGATCAAAAATTAATATATTAAATTTTAAAAGTAAAGATTAAACTCTAAAAATAAATATTTAAAAAAAAATAGATGAAGTAAATTGGAGTTGATCATTTCGTGTGATGTGTTATAAAAATTAATCATATGTACGTACGCTTGACCTAATTTAAGATTTGAATGGGTTTATTTTAATAATTTAACAGATTAGCCACCTACAGTTATGTTAATTAATACGAATCCCTCTTATAATAAAGACGCAATCTTTATTAGTTGAAGTAATCGTACTCCCCATTGTGGAAGTTTCAGAATTATTTATTGAAGTTGATAGTATAAAATAATTACCTATACTATACAAAATATTATAATTTACTAGTACAGTGCCCGCCTGCAACGCGGGTAATCGTATTTTATAATTATTTTTATTATTTTAAATTTATATTTTTTTACATATAGTCAATCATATTAATTTATAATAATGATTTTTTTTAATTTTATAAAAAAAAATAAAACTATTATTTATTAGAATCACAGTGATTATAATATATAAAACTATTATAATTGAGTAATCTAATTCATTGTACTAATAAGAATAATTAATTTAAGGATTTGTATGCATCATTAAAATGATAATAAAAAGAGAAAAAATAAATTTTTTATTTTTATTTTTTGGTTGAAGCCACGCTCTATCGATTATACTCTTAATTTAATTTAGAAATATTAAGTTATAATAATGTGTACTTAGACAACTTTGATAAATTATTACTAAAATAATGGATTATACTTTGATAAATTATAATTAAAATAATGGTTTATATGTAAAGAAAATTTAAAAATTAAGGTCCAATCAATTTCACCGATGATAACAATGGATAAAACTCCTTATTAAGTAAGTATAATTTATTGTACTAATGAAATGAATGAGAATAATTTAAGTTTTATTATACACCATTTTAATTATAATAATAATAAATCAGTCTTATTGTTGATGCAAAGGCTTAATTGATCATGTTTTTTTTATTTTATTTTATTTTAAATCTAGTTTATTAAGTTATACTCTCTTCATCTCACTAAAGATGCAATATTTTTTTGGGTACGGAGATTATGAAATTTAATAATTTAATGGGTAATGGGTTTGAAGATATAATATTTTAATGTGTAGTGGGTAAGTGTATTAGTGGTGTGTGTGGGCTCCATATGAATAGATTAATTATTTTTGGTGGGTTCTCATATGCTTAAAAAGGAAATGTAACAACTTATGTGGGACAGCCCAAAAAGAAAAATGTCACAATACATGAAAAGTAAAAAAAAATAAAAATCAAATCATCAATTAACATTTGAAATGTTTAGAAATTCTAAGGCTATATATTATCCTTTTCAATTAGTTACATTTTATTACACCTAACTATGATTTAATATAAAATAATAACATTTGAAAACAAATAATATAAAAGAATTTACTAAGTGAATCAAATAAGTATATTATTGTATTTTTGATCTATTCGAAATAATAATAAATAAAATAAAAAAAAAATCATCCCCATATCCAATAGTGAATGAAGCAGTGATTATCAAGACAATGTTGCACTCAAAATTTTTTGACTGTCTAATTTTAGTAAGTCATAGTTACAGATGAAAAAAAATTATTAGAAAAAATACATAAAATTAACTCAATCCTTTTTATTATTATTATTAAAATTAATATTATTAAAATAAATGAATAGAATAAATAGATTCAACTAAATTTATCATATAATTGGAATTGTGTCTAAATTAAAAGATTTTATCAGATCAAATATATTGAATTGTGCATAGCCATATAACTTATTTATTCATTATTAATATGGAGTCATGATATTATATGGAAATAATTGTATAAGATGTTTTGTCTTGGTGTTTAGACAATTTAAAAGTAGTATAATAAAATAACTTATAGTATACTTGGATTATTTGAAATAATTTTTAATATTATTTAAAAATTATTTGAAAAAATTAAATTTGAATAATTGTAATAAAATCATATTTTTAAAGAGATGTGTAAAAATAATATTTTTATTTCAAATTATGTTTTAAAATAGGGCAAAATAATAATAATAATAATAATAATAAATCGGGCCATGGGAAAATTGAGTCTATAATAATGAATTAAAAAAAATCAATCAAATAATTAAACTTTGAAATCCAATACAAACCAAACAATATAAAAATAACTTAGAAATAATTAGTTTTTCTCATAAAAATATTCATTTAACATTGTCATGACACCTCACATTTTTACAAAAATTATAAATACACATTTAACCTTATGATGACACCTCATATTCTTATAAAAATTATAAATGCACAATGAACCTCATCATAACACATCACATTTTTCAAAATTAAATTTGATAGCTTATTTTGCTTTAATATATAAGAAGAAGTTTCACGGAAACCTACCACAACCTACCACGTGGTTCTGATTAATAATGTAGGTTTCTTTTCGAGATACTTTAAAAAATAATAATCTTATTACAAAATATAAAATAAACTATCACGCTAAGTATTGCTTCTTTTTTTTTTTTTGTTAAGAGCATGGATGGCATTTGATATCTGGGCTAGATTTCAATCAACTAGCTATTACAATTATTTTGTTCCTGCTTTGATATCTCATTAGATTCAATAATTATATAAGACCATTTAAATCCAATTCAAAACTTATTTTTTTTTTATTTTGTTGTATTACCCTTTTTTAGGGTGTTTTGAAATTGTGTCACAAAATGCTATAAGATGAATGAAAAGTTATATTAATATTTTTAATAATAAATTATAATTGTTACGCATTATTTTATGAATAATTTAAAAAATAAATAAATATAAAGTAGACAAAGTATTCCATACTACTTAATTATATGCATTTTACTTTCGTAGTTTATATCTTATTATAATTTTAGGGTTGAAACTAGCTCTAAAAATAATATCTAATGAAAAAAAATATATTAAAACGAAGAGGAGACGAGGATAAATTGGAATATCCGCCAAATGAATTACACTCGTATTAATTACACGTCTTGATTAAACGTAGAGAGCAGTATGTATATATTAAAGACACTAAATCAAAATTAGATACTTGTAGTTAGCAAAACCGTTTATTAAGTTGAATATATCAATTAAATATACTAAAGCATTTAATTTACCTGAATATTTTCTCTGTATCACTTAGCATGCCAAACTAGCATGAGCCCTATATGAATCTCACTAGACCCTGTTTACTTATGGAAAATGGTGTAAATCATGTTCTTCAAGTGGTCAATGGACTGGGTTTATAAGTGTTCGACTTCTTGCCAAAAGCAAAAATCGAACCTCACCTGCAACTCAGTTGGAAAGTCTTTCTAACCATTCGTCTCGATGGTCCACTTCTGCTTATTTATAGCTGTAAGAATCAGGACATTCAGCTACAAGGTTCAAAACTGGTGAGACATTCCAGAAAAAGAGGAGATGAGAAACAGGCTACTACATAATAAATCTTTAGCATTTTTGCAATGTTGTCTATCTGTAAGAAGGTCCAGTAATGGATACAGGTGCTTCAACTCTGTGTCCACCAATCCTGTTATGGATGATTGTTGCGATGATCCAGTCAGTTTCCATAAAACTTAACTCTCTTGTTTTTATTTTCGATTACGAAATGGTAGTAACGCAGATGAGATTGATGTTGTGTGAATATTAAGGTGGTTGTTGAAGGCAATGGTTGTTCAAGAACAGCACTTCTCAACAGACCCTCTTCACTCAATGCTATCAACAAAGACATGGTTTGTTTGTCTGTTTTCTCATTTATTCATCATTTTTGTTATACTAAATTGAAATCAAACACAGGCTGTGAGGCTGCAAAAGTTGTACAAAGATTGGGAGGATGACCATGATGTTCGGTTTGTTGTCCTAAAGGTACTACTACTTATTTTCTTTCCCTCACCCACAAAAACCCATTTGTTTCTTTTTATTTTAACTTTATTTTAAAATTTGTGGCATTTTTTTCTTTTAGGGAAGAGGCAGGGCATTCTGTGCTGGTGGAGATCTGATTTCCCTCTATAATTTGATGAAACAAGGTTTCTCTCTCTCATTTCTTGTAACATGAATTCTGTCTCCTTTTGAGTTGGGGTTATTAATTAATTAATTGGCAAGTCACAGGTAACATAGAAGAGAGCAAACAGATTTTCTGGAATGGATATGGGTTGATATATTTAATTGCTAGTTATGTGAAGCCACATGTAAGTATGCCTATCTGCCTCTGCCATACCTGATGAAATTATTATTTAATACTATATAAAATATAATGATATTAGAAGTAGCCAGTAGGCCTTAATTAAGAAGTAGTAGTATAGTAGTATTTGATTAAAATTTATTAGTAATAAATTTGATGCAGGTGGCCATCTTGAATGGGATTACTATGGGTGGTGGGGCTGGAATCTCAATCCCTGGAACATTTCGTGTTGCTACTGATAAAACTGTATGGTCCATCTTTACATATTAATAAAAGGGGCACAGATTCATTATTAAAGTATACTTATTATATATGAAAATAATGTTTATTGGTTGTTAAAATATGTTTATTATGAATCATGTTATCACACTCTAAAATCATACTTTTAAAAAAATACTTTAACTATCAATAAATAAATTTTACTTTATAACAATCATACTTTAACACGTATCACAAATCGACTCACGTAAATATCGTCTCATAAGAGACTTTGTCTTTGTGAAATGATAGTGGATTGTGTATGAATTGATAAAAGAATCATGTTAAATTCAAGAATGAATTTTTTTTTTTTTACTACAGGGCATTTCAGCTCATGTATAATGCTATAAGCATGTAAAATTTAATCAAATTATGGAAATTGCAGTTATTTGCTACTCCTGAGGTACTAATTGGATTCCATCCAGATAGTGGGGCATCTTATTACCTCTCACGTCTACCTGGATATTTGGGTTAATCTGATTTAACCTTCTCATCTCACTGGCAATTTATTTAAGTGGTTATCATAGTTTTTACTTTTCAGTTCCTTCTTAAGTATGTGCATTCATCAAGAAATGACATTGATCTTTACATATTTCCAGGAGAATATTTGGCCATGACGGGCGACAAGCTAAACGGGTCAGAGATGATATCGTGTGGACTTGCAACTCATTATACGCATACAACTGTTAGTCTCTACTGATTCTTGAATTCTTACTATCATCCTCAATTCCAATTTCACTCCATTTCTACGTGTTATTCTTACAGAAGCTTCCTATGGTGGAGAGAGCACTAGGAAACTTGGTGACCAGTGATCACTATCTTGTTGGAGCCAGTTTACAGAAATTCCAAGATCCAGTTCATATACATCACAACAGTTTAATTCACAAGTAGGTTTAGCTTACTGAGCCAAAATCTTAAAAGATTTTTATTCATTAACCTAGTCAAATACTTGGTCAGGATGGAAACAGTAGACAGATGTTTCAGCCATGACACGGTTGAAGAAATCATCGAGTCTTTGGTAAAAAAAACTACAGATCATAGACATTTTCTTCTTTCTACGATTCTTTAATTTTTCATACAGATGATTAAAAACTTGACCAGGAAAATGAGGCAGCACAAAAGAATGATCAATGGTGTGCATCTACTTTGAGGAAACTTAAAGAAGCTGCACCGTTGAGCTTGAAGGTTTCCTTAAGATCTGTAAGTTGCTCAAAGTATTTATCCCATCAAACGATAGTCTTCTGCCATTCGACTAAAGTCATATTGTGTTGCATTAATGAACGGAGAAGATACGGGAAGGAAGGACACAAACTCTAGAGCAGTGTCTTACTAGAGAGTACAGAATGACTATTCAAGCAATGTCCAAACAGATAACAACTGACTTCTATGAGGTATTTAGCTTCGAAGAAAGCAATTCGAATGTTTTAAACGACCTTACCTAATTCTATCTTCACTTGTTAGGGCATTCGAGCAAAACTAGTGGATAAAGATGTTGTACCTAAGGTAAGAATATAAGTAAAAAGTAAAACATCAATTAAATGGATTTTTTGGCATATTATGTCAAAAGTTATGTTATGTGTTCTATTTTCTGTTTCATTAATTTTTATACAAGTAGCAATATTTTCTCAAAAAATAATACATTATGCAGCATGATTGTGAAGTTAATTATATTGTGTGTATGCAGTGGGATCCTCCAACACTGGAACATGTATCTCAAGACATGGTTAATCAATACTTCTCTGATCTCTCCCCATTGGCCCAGGAGTTAGAGCTACGTAAACCCATCATATGATGCTCCCAAAAGGCATGCTCCTAGGCAAGGAACTCTTTTTGTCATACTTCAATTCCCTTGGGTAGGGAAACTTGTCATAGAATATTCTCCTATGTCATCATAAAATATTTGGACAAGTACAAGTAGCTATAGGTCATTTGATTTATGGGACTTCTTGGGTTCTATCAGTACTTTTAGCATAAAAAATGAATCGTTACAATAATGAGTCATTTATCTGAAGTCATCAGGAATATCCTGCGAATTATCCACCAATACACCACCAGTTGATATGGATATCTTTATACATACATTTACTGTAACTATTTAAAGGTATAGAAATATAATTTGCATTTAAATCAATAATCATAATTCATAATAGTAATTATAGACTTGATATACTATTATTTTTAAAAAAATTGCATTTAAAATTTAGTCTCTCTGCAAAGCTAATCTTGTGATAGTTCACACTCATCCATCTCAAATTCACACGAATGTCATTCCTGAAATAAATACTCCAGTAAAAATACAAAAATCTAAACTTCAAGAGGACTTATTTCATTCATAAATCAATAAGCTACCACTTAACATGTGTTTATAACTATTTGGTATCACAAGTGATTAACAAAATGACATAGAAGAGTAGGCTGTAACTGTAACTTGTAAGCACTCATAAGTCTTATACAAGGTCATTATTATTGATTCTAATATTAATGCATATGAGTATAGCATAAGGATATAAGCTATATTATTTAACTAAAGGGTAGAACGCCATCTGTTCAAACTAACATCCAAGAAAATTTTGAAGAGTGAAGCACAAATCTATTCATGCCATAATGACTTACACAAGAATGTAAGAAATAGACAAGTCAACGTCTGTAAATGGATTAGATTTTCATCACGAAACCACTTGCTTTCTGTTCTCTTGTTCACACTAACATATAAATGTATCTTCTATTTCCCTAGGTTCAAAACTCACAATGTAGACGAACAGAAGTGTGGAGTTTACTCTTTGCGGACAAAATATAGCTTACCCACAACATGAAGTAGAGCAACAAAAGCTATGAACCCAATGCTCATTACAAGAACAACATTAGGAGAGATCTTGAGTCCTGGGGCATCATCTGTGTAAAACTGAAGCATGGTTCCACTTGCTCCACCGGCGGCTCCACCTCCTGCTCCCACTGTTCTTCTCCGACGAAGGTTGGCTGCAGCAGCTGCAGCAGTTCCTCGTTGGGGAGCAGCTCCACCTGTAGCCATATCTGCATCCAAGATTTTGAGCTTCAGAACCCAGGTTCAGTCAAACTTCTTACAAAACAATATACTCCATGAAGGATCACACAAGAAAAAATGAGCATAAATGGGAAAGTGTGGTGAAAGCTACCAAGATAATAAACAACAGGACAAGCCAACATGTATATTGAACCATACGCTTAAATTTCAAGGGATGTATTAGATGTCATTCTTTATTTGTAAAATACACACTCTGATCACCAATGCAAGAATCCATACCTTATCCTACAATTAAATTAATAATAAAGTAGTTTTTTATACCTCGAAAGTATAAACTCAACAAAGTATGACTAAAGAAAATCTAATACATTAAGAGATGTAACAAATTGCACTAAATTACTCACTTGGTTCTCTTTACTGCTTAAAGAAAACATAGATCCGTAAATCCACACAATTGGGCTTCGACATCATGATTATACTGCCATGAAATTGTACTACGCAACTTATACAATATATGTATGTACTTAATTGTATCAACGTGAATGAAAAATATACAACATTAGCATCATAAGAAGCTGATAATTCAACAGAAAAAACAATTCACAAAATTAAACACCACATTTATCAGAAAGCAAATACGAAGTAAAACTAAACAGCCCCATTATTGCTATCAATCGCTTCATCGAACCGACAAGGAAATTACATATAAATAATGCGTATCATTCTCATTAACTTCCAGAATCCAGATCTCAGAATTGAGATCAGAAACTTGTCGAATCAGCACAATAGTGGTCTTCAAAATTAAATAAATGATCAACAAACACAACAGATCGATATATTGCTGTGTTGTGTCCTATCCGTAACTAAAGATCCATCCTGCAGTCAAATATTTAAGTAAATTAATCGAGCAAATAAAAATCAGCGTAAAGTTCAAGAGAACTGACCAGATTTTTCAGAATTAAAAACTTGAGATTTCTCCGATTGCTTTTCCCTCTTAGGGTTTCTCACTTTCGGATCGGTTAATACGCATGCGTTGAAGAAGCGAGTAAGTTTATACTTCTGCGCACAGAGAGATTAAGTTGACCTTTGACCAAATGAGTTAAAATAAAATTTTCGATATATTACTGTATTGTGCAAGTAATATTATCATTTTAATAATATTTGAATTTTGGAGTCTAGTGTGTAACTGGGACACAGGTGCACTTAGCGTATATCAACTTTTAGATTATTTTTTTATTTAATCCTCACCATTCAATGAAATAAAATAATTAATAACTACTCACTACCACTTGATTTTACCCTATAAATTTGCAGGTGCACCAAATACACCACAAAATAACTCTGAATTTTGACTTGTTTTTGCATTTTTTTAATTTAATACTATTATTATCGATTCATTGAAATTATAAATAAATTATTTAACTTGTACTCCCTCATTCACTTTGCATTCCACATTGTTGGAGATTATTTTACTAACTTTTAATTTTAGTAGTATTTTAGTATTGTTAGTAAAAATAAAATGTAAAGTGATATTATATGTATTAGGTGGAGGATTAAATTTAAAATTATGATAATTTTTAAAGTTATTGATAAGAGTTTTTTTTTTCCCTCAATGTATAGAATTTTATGTGGACAAACAAACAATAAAAGAGTGATCGATTTTTAAGTATAAAATTATGATATTAATAATTTGTTCATGAGATTTATAATTTTATCATTTTTCATTAAAATATACTCCATTCGTCGCACCTAAAAAAATGGTTGGTCTCCTGTGTCCTCGGAGACACACAGTGCCCCATGAAAACATAATAATTTAATACTAGAAATTTTTGCATTTCCATGGGGCACGGTGTGTCGCAAAAAATCTCTTTGAAGGAGATTGAAGTAATATTATAATTAATTTTTAAGAAATCATAAGGATCTTAATCTCGAAATTTTTTTTGGAGTAATCTGATAAAAAAAATAATAGTATTAAATATTCAAATTTAATTGTGTTTTCTCCCTCAATTATAATTAAATTTTATTTTCTCTGTTCATCTTAACATTTTCATTTTAAAAAAATGTTACAGTATTATATATCGAAAATATCTCCCAATTTACTTTAAGAACACATCCGTTGCTTTAAAAAAATACTTGAACTTGGGAATAGTAAACGAGATAATGGTAATTTCAAGAAGAGTTAGTCTTTTACTAAACGGGATTACAGGATTTACACCGTTAACTCAATTTACCCAAACAGAATTTATACCGTAAATCAATTTACCCAATTTACCCAAACAGAATTTATACCGTGAATCAATTTACCCAAGTGTTTGTATTTCAAAAAAATCATTTGCACTAACCAGGATCCGTTCTTGATCTGACCGATAAGTCATACAAATGTCAATTTGTGTGTCGACCCGACCCAACTTTGTTTTGCCCGTTAAAGCCCATTTTTTATTTCCTAATTCATCAAACTGTACCCTTAATTAGAGGTATCTGCAATTTTCATGAATTAGCAAAAAGTGATTTAAAAAAAAAAAAGAAATACATATTTGAAAGAGTATTTTTCGAATCAGTGTGAAATTTTCCACATTAGTAGTTCAGAGTTTATAATACCAAATTGAATGTGGTAAGGCTTCTTGACAAAAGTAAGAAATTATATTCCATAAAAATAAAAAATAAATAAAAGGTATTATTCCATATCTGTGACTTCATACAGCAACTAACTTCTGAACTTCCAACAATAATACAGTATCTGCTACCAGTCACCTATTGTTCGACTATTCTTCAAAAAAACTCTCACCACACTCAAAATCCACGGCATTACTCATCTAACTGTTCTAAACAATTGAAGAAACATAAGCACTACAAGAAATACATCATTAAAGGTCGAACATGCATTAAGATTGGAAGGTTTGTCCAGGATCATGTGCTTCTCACAATCTAATAGTTGGGGGCATAAAGGAATGTCCACGCGTAGTATCAAGAATTGGTTCTGGTTCTAACTCTGAATTTGCCTAGGATGAAAGTTTCGATCTTAAGAGGTTAAACCAAAGGAATGTCAATAAGAAAAAAGCTATAGCCGTAATCTTAAGCCCAAAAAGGACATAACCAGAATGCCTCCCTAACATAACAAACATCACATGGAGATCTTACCATTAGAATTATCATAGTCAACCAGGGGTTTCCTAGTTTAGATAAGTACCTGGTAATGTCACTTCCGCCTCAAAGACCGACTGCCTTTTTGTCCCACTCCTGACCCTTCAAGGCTAGCAGATAGCATTGACCTGGAGTCAGGTTGCCACTTCAACTCTTTGAGAACACAAAATAAGTTTGCTAATTCAGCTGTTATTTCACTGTCCTTTATATTGTTGCACGAAACTACTCTTAGCCTATCAAGCTCCTTCCAAGAAAGTATTACTGATTCTAATCCTTGTGTTGTCAGTAACGAACATCCTTCTATTGAGAGAGATCTTATAGTCCTGCCATTGAAAAAGAGAACCATAAGATTTGAAACCAGTCAATAAAAAACTGTAACAGTAAATGAATATTTTTTCACAAACTACCTTTATAAGATAACTCTGTTAAACCCTATTCAAAGTCGGTTTTATAAAAATCCCCATCTTGGGTTAGGTAACAGTCCCCAGTCCCCACCCACCAGGCATGTAACTTTTTAAATACGACCACAGATCAGAAATTTCAACAGAAACCACAGCAGAATACAATTTTCGACACCCAACTTCATTTCTGAAAAGGACAAATAAGCCAATATTGTCCTACTTTATCATGGAATGCATAATGCTTACAATTCTGTAAAAGCTTCATTAAATGCTAATGCAGTTATTTGCATCCTCATTTCCGGACTGTGAAAGTGTTTTGTAAGACCACACTAAAATCTAAAAGGGTAACGTTGTAGGGAAAAGTTTATGAAGTTGATAAGCCAATTGTATCAGCATATCATTCAAGCATTGAGATTTCCCAAATTCTGAAGCTTAAAAAATTCCATAAATTGTACCAAATCTAAGAAGAGCATGACTCTATGTTTATTACACCTGCACTTACAATCATACTCAACATACAGGATTGTAGCTTGCATTTCTAACTATTATTGCAGGCAGATAAATTTACTCTTTTCCAGTGGCATTATAAAAACCTCAAAAAAATTGCAGAAATTAAGGTTTGTATCATATTAGACGCCTACTTATAAAAATGAGATAATTATGAAGGTCATATTTGCACCAAGTATATTTAAACCTAATAACAGAATAAAACAATGATGCCTATGAAAGAAAAACTAGAGTTAGATGTATACATAAAAATAATAGCAGCAGCAAATACACCATCACTCAATCCCCAGCAGTCCTCAATAATAAGCTCCCTAATACTTCTACAAACTGAAAACAAAGCCTTCCCACCATGCTTGTCTCGCATCTGACACTTCCTCAAATGCAATTCTTCCAGCATCATACATGATCCAAGATGCTCGTCTAATCCTGGATTTTCATCAATATTCTTACATGACTCAAACGTCAAACTCTTCAAGTTCCCACAATAAGACAATGCTGATAACCACCCACCTTCCATCCTATGATTGCCTATTGTCAGCTCCTCCAACATTTGGCAACACTGCCCAATCGCCTTAATACCATCAAAACTCCCCTCACACCCCACTAACTCGAGCTTCACTAGTCGCCTACACCCCTGTGCCAAAATAGTCAGTCCAATATCTGAAACCATAGAATCATAAACACCATTCACATTCCCATACAATTTCAAGATTTGCAAATTCTGGCAATTGTAAATCCCTCTCAATGTTGAATCACCACAATAATGCAATTCCATCTCCTGCAACAACTCACATTCCTTGGCCAAACAACTCAGCCCTTCATCACTAATATTCATTAAAACAACTCTCCTCAAATTCCTACACCCTTCAGCTAAAATTATCACCCCTCTATCAATCTCTTTCAAATTTAATATATCCCCCCTCCTAACAAAAAACCCTTCATCACTATCCAACACCCCAGAACTCAAATGAAACTCTATTAGCTTATTACTCAGCAAAATCCCAGAGTTCCTCTGAGATTTAATGCAAGCCGGAAGTATATTAATATCAATCAAATTAGGGAACCGAAAACTCAACCTCCCGGACTCCAAGAAATCCCAATCCATTAGCTTAATCGATTTAACTAATTTCCCGAACATAACACACCACCTCTTGCACACTAATGAATTTGAAAAAAGCTGCTTCGTATCCGAAAACTTATCGAAAACTTTTAGCAACGTTTCATCAGACAACAAGGATGTGTAGTCGGTGCGGGCGGAGAGCGGATTAGGGTTCGACGAATCCGAGTCGGGTTCCGACTCCGAATACGGAGTGGTTGACCCTGATTGCGAAACAGGGAGCGCACGCATTTTGAGGAGTGCATGCTTAAGCGACTCATCCGGGTCGACCCGCGTTTTCTGAAACGGGTCAGAGGAACTCGGATTCCTCTTCTTGTTCGCCTTTGTCGGCTCGGAGTCGTGGTTCAAGGTCGAATCTTTTTCAGGCGAAGATAACATTTTTAGGAATTAGGGTTTCGGCGCCGACACAATTGAAACGCATCACCGCCTTTTTCCTCCGGGCTCTATAATTAGCTGAGAGAGTACGACGTCGTCGCTATTACTGTATTATACAAGAAATATACATACGTATACGCGTACGTATATGCGTGATGCCTATTAATGTACGCATCTGAACATCTGATAGTGCGTGTGAAGTTGGAGCTCAGTTCTTGACTTGTTGCTGAGTATTGAACAGTTGTTATTGTGTGTATTATTTTTATTTATTTTTACTTATTTTCTTAAACTTTATTCATCAATTTCTATGATTTTATTTATTTATTTACACTTTAATCATCAATTACATTTTCAACATTTTTTTTTCAACTCCCACTTCTTCTTACATTATTATATAATAAAAAAAATCTTAATCTTCATATTCGTACAAAGGGTCATAACTACGTGGGACGAAAGGAGTTTTTTTTACTGCTACATATTATTTGTTATGAAAAATCCAACTAAAATATTTATTGAGAGTTTTAATCGGAATATAAATTACAAATTTAATCTCCCTCAGTTTCATACCATTTTTCACTTTCATTGTCATATTATTATAAAAGAAGATTTAGTTACTTTTTTTGTTTATTTTTTTTATTTAAAAAATAAAAAAGAAGAAAGAAGATTACTCCTATATGCAGTAGAATACAAAAAGAAGATTTGGTGGAGGAGTGGTTGATATGTTAATCATTTATGGTACCAAAACAATTCACAATGCAACAAAAAGACATTTAAACTTTGCTACTATGTCTATGTTTTATTTGCAACATATAATTGCAGTATTGATGTTTAATAGCCCCACTCATACAATTAGGCATTAGCCTTCTTTTAGGTTTCATATTAATTTTACAATCATTGACTCAAATTATTTAATTAAAAAGTTAATTTGATTTTAACTAGTTATAATAGAGCAATATTTTTTACTAGTATCATTTCAAACATCAAACGTAAAGGTGTAAACTACATGCTGAAAACTGTACTCCACTACGGTTTACAGACTTGCACTTTACTGAACTTATAATTCATGATTTTTTGCATAATTATAATTATAAAGTTTTTAGTGTTGTTCTCTTATGTTACTTGAATGCATGTTTAAGAGAGAGGTGTGCGTACTGATAATTTATTACTATTAACTTTAGTGGCTGTCTTTACAAAATCTCAAATGACAATATTCTTCTAAGTTGGTTTCTATGCATTTAAGTGCAAAAAATTATTCAAAGTATATAATATTTTATTTTAAAATGTATCTCATTTATTAGAATATTATGTTGAGATATGAAAAATATTCATGTTTTAAAAAAAATTCTTCCGAAAATCAAGAGTAAAATTTTGTATTATAGTGTATGACTTTCAAAATATACGAATATAAAAATAGAATCGAGTCTAATTTAAACACACAATCCTAGAAACTGTAATGAGTTATTTACCGCCTCGATAAAAATTACTCCCTGTCCTATTATAACATTCATATTTATTGTTTTATGTAGTTTAAAAATTATTTTTTTTTTATAACTTTATTGATTTTTAAGGGTATATTAATATTTTTATATAATAGTTTAAGTGTAAAATAATGTTATGAGCGAAAAATGAGTGATAAATTTTAAATTAAAGTAATTATAAGTGGAAAATTTGAAACTAAAGTAACTTTTGAGATTGTTGGATAAAATTGTATTTTCCTTTTTAGAATAAAAGGTATTGTGAAACAAATAGATGAAAAAAGTATGAAAGCTTTTACATGAAGTATTTTTATTTTTTATAAATAATAAGAAGGGTCAAAGTAAGTGATAGTGCATCTCACGTCCACACACGAATAATCCTAATTAAATTCCATTCATTTTTTATATTAAAAAATATAATGGTCTAAAAGTCAGTATTTTCAGAAGGTAATGTTACATACAGTTTAATAAAGACAAATAAAGAAGATAAATATGAGTGAGACTATAAATATACTTTTATAAACTAATATTAAATTTTAAAATTATTTAAGATTTATTAATAAAATAGTGTATGAATACAATTGTGAAAATACAATTATAATATTTTAATTAACACTAAATTAATCTGATGACAAGGATTAAATTTATTAGTAATAAAATAGTGAAAGAAAAACATGACGATGGAAATACTACTGTATGGCTTTAAAATTAACACTAAATTTAAGTAAAATAAAAATAAAATAATGAAATAATATACATGCATTTAGGTGTGAAAAGTTAATGTGCGTGCACCAAATTTATATTAATTTTATTCGATAAATGTATATATGTATACTATTTTTATTAATGTATGTATTATTTTTATTATATTCGGTTGTTTATGGAAAAACTGTAGAATAGTGCATATAATTATTTGTTTTTTTTTCTTTTTAAATTTATGATGATAGACATATGTAAATTGCACAATCAAAGATAAAGAATTGATAATTAACAATTAATACTAAATTATAAAATACAATTTAAAGAAATAAAATAAACAAATAAAATCAATAATTAAGTATAAACTGATGATTACCAATTATAAACAATTGTTATACAACCTATTTAAAATATTTGATTAAAATCAAGCTCAATAATAAAACTAATGTACACTCTATCAATAAAGAATAAATTATTTAAAAAATATAAATTATACAAAATTCTTAGTTTAATATCTTATTGATATACATCATGCATCCTCAAAATGGTGTATGAATGTCTGGATGGCTCGAAGTTCAATTTTTATAGTAGGATCGGTATGCAAACACTTCTTTTGTCAAAGATGGAAGAAATAAGGAAAGAATGATATCCTAACAGCACTATATAAATCACCTAGAATTACTCTTTATGAATTGTCTATCATATTTATATAGTCAACATTACTAAAATTAATCATTCTGTCAAAAAAAACTAACAAAAAATTTGATAAAACATTATAAGTTTTTATTCAGTAATACGTATATTTTCATTGATAATTGTATATATTTTTAACGTGGTGCACGTCATATTTTTGCATAAAGTCATACATAAATAAAAAATTTGTGTGACAGTATTGCGATGATAAGCAAGCCTAATGTAGCAAAATTGCCCATATAAAACGGTGAAAGTAAATAGTCCTCAGGCCATCAACATGTAACAAAGCCCAATATCACAATGGGCTCTGTTCGAGACAAACAAGTTATGAGTTTTGTAAGTGGGCCTGCTTTCCACAAATAGTTTTATACACCCAAAAAATAAAAAAATATAAAAAAATCACGCTAGAGCAGCTACTAAATTTAGAGTATCACTTGGGTGACCCGTGGTTACTCATGACCCTCTCACATGAGGGGATGAGGGCCCACCACTGGGCCCTCATCCCCTCATGTGAGAGGGTCATGAGTAACCACGGGTCACCGAAAAATTACCCCTAAATTTATGTGGTATTTCTTTAAAAAAAAAAGAAAGAAAGAAAATTGTATGTTATATACAAACTAGTATTGAACCCGTGCGATGCACGGGATGAACGAAATTATTTAAAATTTTAATTTTAAATTTGTAATATAATTTTATATTGTGAAAATTTATATTTAAAAATTATTTTATTTGTTAATTTTCATAAGTTAATACTTTGTAAATTTTTACATGTAATTTATTATATTTTCATAAATTTATATTATACCGTCCTTTTATATTATCTTTAATCGACAATAGTTATATTTGGCTCGAAAGTAATAGTGTACTCAAAATTAGTAAACTCTCATTTCATTATTGAAAAGTTCCACACTAAATCATGATAATTTGGTACTTTAAATTGAATCGATATTCAAGTAATAAAAGTAATAATAGGATTAGAAAGTTTAAATTAAACTCAAAATTATTATTACTCAAAACGTTATAAAAAATAGATTATGGAAAGTGCTCAAAAGACTCACATGATGTCATGTCATCAAGGAGGAAGAATAGGTATGCCACGTCAACGAAAAAATACTCTCCAATAGATGTTTTTAGATTAGATAAAAAGACGTGCTTAGTTTGGCCATAAAGTTTTTCCTTTTTCTTTTTTTAAAGACTTGGGTAAGATTGTGAAATAAATTATAATCTTTATAATAAAAATTTATATATATGTGATGATAAGTGACTATAATAATATTTTCATAAAAATTGATAATATTATTAATAAAAATACTTTGTAACCGTTTGACTACAACGCTAATTTAATTTTAAAAAAGAAGAATCGTGTATAAAATCATGACTTCTAAGTTCTAATTGCATGTGGATCCTGTTTTTCTTTTTATTCAACAAAATTACAATCATATAAAACTCCACAATAACAATTAATATTACAGTGAATTTGCGAGTACTTTGACTTTGTATTTTAAATTTTTAATATCATGATTGTCACAATAATTTATTAATCATGCCCATGATTATGATATCTCTGCATTTAATATTAAAAAAAAATAGAAAAGCTAAATGAATATATAATTTCATGGATTGAGAAAGGCATGATGGAATAACTTGATGTAAACATGTTTTCATATTCTTTTTAATAAAATAATTAAAAGAAATTTGTCTGTACTTACCGTAATTCTTCCTTTTCGCTTTTATTTGTTAAATTAAGCTTTAATTCATTTGCAAAATTTACGCACACAAACGTATAATGTATATACACGTGACACGATTGTAACACGCTATATTCTTATGGAATAAATGCAGCCGGTTGATTTTGAGCCATGGCGTAAAAGGATCTGCTCTCTTGAGACAACACGAATCTTATCTCCCCGTAATACGAGTGTAATAGTACTATATTAGCCCTAATAATAGAGAAATGTACTCGGATGCGCAAGTACATTTTGAAAAAAAGCAAATATGCATACTTTGACAAAAAAGAGCAAAAATGCCCATTTTGTACTTAAGTTTACTAATTTACTCTTATTCTATATGTGTCAGCCTTTTTTCAAACTTAATATGAAGATAAAGACCGAGTGAGTTGAAGTTTTTATTAAAAGTTGACTTTTATAATTAATAAATAATTGAACTCCCACTCAATGTAATGGCCGAGAGACCTATTGACCGAGTGACCGAGTGACCGAATACAATGACAGAGAGACCGAGTGACTGAATACAAAGATCGAGTGATCGAGTGATCGAGTGACTGAATACAAAGACCGAGTGACCGAATACAAAGACCGAGTGACCGAGCTGTAAAAATATAATTGTATTCCACATAATGGAAGACTGAGTGACCGAGTAAATAGGAGTCAAACTGACTCCATGTCAGTCAAAAGATATTTTCATCACTTTTTAAAGGGTATTTTAGACAAATTGCCTCAAAACTGGACATTTCTGCATATTTTGAATTGGACCGGGCATTTTTGCTCAAATAATATTCAAAATGGGCACTGTAGCACTGAGCCCATCACCTTTTTTTTAGAATTTTATCATTTTTTTTATCAATCTTATAAAAGAGTAATAACATTTGTCCATATTCTGGAGATTCAGAATTTTAAGAAAATGACGTTCTAATCCATTGAAATTACACTTGACTCTGTGGTTTAGGGTATAATGATTTAGGGTTTATAATTTTAAGGGTTAGGGTTTATATTGGTAGTGTTTAGAGTTTTTTTTATTAAAGGGTAAATTCGTAAAAATGCATTTTTAAAGTATATGGATGTCCATATGGATGTTTCACATGGACGGTTTCATGTTAACGTTTGTATTTGTTTTGTTACATATTTTACCCTTCTAAATCCACTGTTGTGTGTTGGGGAGCAGCAAAAATGGCGCGTGGGATATCTACAATAGAATTTCGCTAATAATTACTTCATCATATCCATTTCTGGACGCGCATCACTACATCCCGATCGAAGTTTACTTTTCCCACTGTTGAGAGTTGAATTTTCACGTGTTTTAGGTCTCACATTACACTATTTTTTATAGAATGTGGTCATGATTTTGTGTAGAATTACGTGGTTTTCATATCTTACATAATTAAGATGTTATTAAGGTGTTTTGTTGAGTTTTGAAGGGTAAAACATGATCAAAAGTTCAAAGTTGGAATGAAGAGTGAACGTGTGAAGGAATGCTGGAAAACACACGTCCACATTGCATAATTTTTTTGTATTCATGTAGAAGTCCAAATTGATCATATGATATATGGTTGGAAAGCCACGGAAAAAATGATCGTTTTGGTACAAAAATTACTTAAATCAGAGTCCGTATGAGGAAGTTATGCTTGAAACGGTGAGATCGCGCAGTGCAGTCTCTGTCGCTCGGTTGACCACTCGGGGCGAGTTGGGGTGGCTCGGCAACCAATTTCGGCCGAGTTGGGTACCGGAGGGTCCTATGTGATGTGGCAAGTCATCCTAATGCAGCTGGGATGCCGCTTGGCAGCAACCAAGATCCAGCTCGAGCCGAGCGGCCTAATTTTGGGCCCAGATGGGGCCTGTTCGACACAACACTGTATTTACACCCTTCAGATCGTGAATTGGACCAGAATCGACGTGAAAAAGCCCTGTTAGGTGTCCAAGATATAAAAGGGAGATCAATACACAATTGGAGGGGAACCCACACATTATTATCGACAATCCACACCCAAAAAACACCATACATCAGTTCTTACCATCCATCTACCTTGAAGAGGGTTCCAAGTGCTAATTGAGAGAGAATCAGACTATCGGAGAGACGGAAAAGGAACGTAAGACTACACTTATGCTAGAGTTTCGTGTTTCTAATCTTTCCCTTCCTTTTATCTTGATTTTTGGTATGAATTGCATAGCCATGAGTGTTGTTTATAACCTCATGGGCTAATTTATTATACAGTTCTAGGGTTTGATGGTTTGAATTGATTGATTTAAGAACCTAGACCAAAGATTGGGAATTTATGCAGTGGATATTCTGATTTTACTTATTTATTTAGACTTGCTTATATGCTTCGCAATGTCTTCTTAGTATTTTCATGACATCCGATATAATGTTTGATTTATTATGTTAGTTTGTGTGCGTTCATGATTGGTATTGTCTATCTGTTAGGGATTGAAGTAGTTCCGCTATAAACACTTTAATTCCATGAATTGGTAAATCAGATACTTAAATTATTTAGTGGAACAATGCAATTAGACATTAAAGTAGAAAGTGAATAGAACCTTGCAGTAATTTCAGAAAATATCTTGTTAGTCGAACTTACCATCCGTAAGTATTGTTGTTTGCTTTGATTAGTAAATGGTGATTGGGCTAAGAAGGCCACTGTTGAAGAGGCGATGAAACCTGTTGCCAAGGAAGAGAAGCACGATGGCAAAAGAATTGAAGTGGTAGAGGAGATCATAGAAAGAAGTGGATCTCTTACTTTTCCTACTACTAATTCTGATGTTATGTTTGATAATCTTTTAGTTGCAGGACGAAGTGATGATCCATATCTAAAGCTTCCAAACTTACCTCCTAATATCTATTATTATATTGGTGTTGACGATTCTAACTGGTTTAATCCTCATTTTGCTAGAAAGGTTGACTCTTCAATTGAGTGGATGATTGACAAAAATAAATCAAAACAGTTATGGAATGAAATAAATTCAAAGGTTCATGTTTCAGTGACAAGAAAATGTGAAGTGATTGGTGCGAATAAGAAATGAAATAAGTACTTGAAGGCAAGAAGCGAGAGGACTTTCCTCCGCTGCAATAGTCAAAAAGAGGTATCCCTTCGTGACCTCTTCTACGTTAAACATGAGAGCTTGTTGGGGGCTTACCCTCCCATTTTTAATTTTTTTTATGTATTTGTGTGGTGTAGGAATTTTATTAGGTGCTGCTCGACTACAGTATTGATTGGTCGTATATAGTTGGGATGACCAATTAAAAAATTTATCAAACCACAGGGAGGAAGGCACTACAGTTTAAGCGATCTCAAGTTTATCGTGATTTTATAAGGACGATCGAAAATGAGGATAGATAAGCATGCAAATAAATGCAATTATACTAAAGCAAGAAATAAAGATAAAATGAATGCAAAGATAAGATGAGTTCCAAATGATGCAAAGATGAGATTAACAACAATCATGGCATATATAATTAAGTAATTATGCAATTAATTCTAATCTCTCATGGACATGGTATGGGAGCGATCACTAATTCCACCTAAACTCTCTCTCGAGATGGATAGGATGTAGGACCTCACTAAGGTCCCAAAAGCACATAGGATCGTGACCAAAGCAAACACTTCCCACTAGGTACTAATTACTCTACGAGTTCCCTAATGAGGTACTAAATTATAGGCAATATTCCCTTTTAAGGTACTATGAATTTACTAATGGTTTTGGTTTCCTCACCTAATCAACCAATCTCTCGATAAAGCTAATCAAATGTTCTATTAAAGGATTCTAGATCTAGAAGGGTATCTCTATCTCATTCTAAATTAATGCACATGAAGTGTATGATGAAATGATTCAATGAACTATCCTAAACTCATAATTGATTTCTCAATCTAATCACATGTCCATGACAATTAATCACACATATCATCATATAAATCAAGCAATGAACAATCAATGATAGAAATAGCATAAAGCTCATTCAAGATTAAAATCAAATTGCATAAAACTAAATTATCCAACACCAATCATGGAGCTAATCTCACAAAGGAGATTAGTCTCTCATAGTCACAAGAAATTCAACATAGACATTAAAATTCTTACAAACCATGATCAATCTAAAAAGAAAATCACAAAATTAGAATTACATTCCCCCTTTGAAGGTCTTCTTCAATGGAGATCTTCTTCTTCTTCTTGTAATCTCACTCACCCTTACTTCCTTGATCACTTGGATGGTGGATTTGATGGATGGGATCAAGTGTAGATGGATGGATGAAGAATGGATGAAGATGAAGGTGTAAAATGGAGGAAATGGTATGTGATCTATGTGTAGGGGTGAAATCCTTGTATGGAATATCCAATCTTCTTTGACTTGTTGAACTTGAGGCTATTTATACCCTCTCCAAGTTGGGCCATGAATTTAACATCAAATGGGCTTTTTACACACACACTTACACATATTGGCAGGTGAAAATCCGAATTTCTGGCCCAAAATCATGCAACTCGAGTTGGCCTTACCCAACTCGAGTTGCAACACGAGTCAAGTTGGATGTGTGTAACTTAGTTGAAGTAGCTCGACTCGTGTTGGCTACTCGTGCACCCACCTGTTCGGTCGTATTGCGAGGTTCCGAAACTAAAAATCCCACGGAAGGCAGCTCAACTAGAGCTAGCAACTCGAGTTGCAGCTTGCAACTCGAGTTGGCTCACTGTACAGTTTTTTTGGTCGCTGTCTTGCTCCTAGCTCGACTCGAGTTGCAATTCGAGTTGGACCTTGCAACTCGAGTAAGCTCTCTGGACGAATTCTGGACCCTAACTCGATCTTCTCTCAACTCGAGTTGCAAGTCGAGTTGCACCTTGCAACTCGAGTTGGGTCCCGGCAGCCCGTTTCTTGCTCTTTTCAGCTCCCGTCTCCATTTATACTCTGTTTTTACCTGTTTTATATATGTTTAAGCTCATTCACACATATTTTCATAAAAACACATAACAAACCAAATAACACTTAAAATACGGATAAAATACTATGAAAACGAACATAAAAATACTAAAATTTAAGTGAAAATATCACTCATCAGGTATATACTTCTTTGCAAACTTAGCCTCTCACCTTGTTTGATCTAAATATGGGGGGCTTACGTACATACCTTGTCTTGTTGCACTGAAGTAAAATTTCTGCATTGTTTTATGTGCTTGGAAGGTCAATTATTTGCGATTAGTTGATGTTTTCGATTTATTCGGGAATTTTGATTTTTTTATTTTTTGTGATTTTTTAGGTATTTTTGTTAGTGTTTATGTGTTGTGTGTTGATCCTAGTGTTGGTCTAGTTGATTTTTGGTTCTCTAAGATGATTTTCTGATTTTTCTTACAATTGATGGTATTATATGATTGTGTTTGAGAAGCGATTTGGTATTGTGCTTTGATATTGAAATGCTTGAAGTTTAATTATATGTATGGATGATTAGCTATGTAGCTTTATTAGGATTGTTTGTTCATTTCTATAGCCATGTGAGATTTTGAGCCATTTGAAATCATTTGTGAGTGTCGTTTGTACACACGTATCTAGAACTTGGCTTTACATCTAGACAATAGGAATTGATCTTAGGCCATCTTTGTTGTTTATTAGTCACTAGCCAAATTATTACCTAATGAAATTATCCGTAGTTAACCCTTTTGAGCCTAAAAGTCTTATTTGTTGGAAGCCTACGTAATTAGCCAATTGATCCCTTTGCTAGCCTTAAAAATTCTTACCTAGTAGAGAGTTGAAGGAATCAAGTTGGTGTCTTGTGAAGAAGAATATAAGGAGAAGTAATTTAGAAGTGATGAAAATAGTTGAAGAGAATGGTTAAATTATTGCATGAATGAGTAGTGCCCGAAACTAGTACCCCATGAAAAAGGGTAGTGCCTGAAACTGATACCCTTATTTGAAAAGAAGAGAAAAAAAAGAGATTCAAGTAAGGAAGTTGTGTTTAAAAGTGAAGGAGGAAATTCAAAGTGAAAAGAAGAGTTGAAGAGCATTGAAGAAGAAAGACAAGAGATAAGCTGTTTGTTGAAAAGCTATAGGTCTTCTTTGATTTTCTACTAGTGAATGAGTCACTTAATCCATATATATTCTACCTTTACCAAAGAGCCAACGTTACACCCTAATGCAAGACCTTTGTGATCCTATTGTTGAAATTATTCCTTTAGTCAAGAGTTGAGGTGATTTCCAAGCTTATGGTTGCGCGTGTGTTTGAATTGATTTTGAATGTAAACACCTTACCTAAAGTGTATGTCTCACACTTAGGTTATGAGCGTAAATACTAGAATGGGTGAATGAGCATTCCGAAAAAGTGAAGTAGTTGATTTAATTGTATGTTTTTAGATGGATGGTTATCTTAATATTTGAAGTATGATTTTTGAATTGTTATATTGTCTTGGATGTATTATTCTGTGAAATTTTCTCTCAATTACTCTATTGATTTTCTATGTCGTTGCCTCGGGACAAGCAACATGTAAGTTTGGGGGTTTGTTGAGAGTGGAATTTCACGTGTTTTAGGTCTCACATTACACCATTTTTTATAGAATGTGGCCATGATTTTGTGCAGAATTGCGTGGTTTTCATATCTTGCATAGTTAAGATGTTACTAAGGTGTTTTGTTGAGTTTTAAAGGGTAAAATATGATTAAAAGTTCAAAGTTGGAATGAAGAGTAAACGTGTGAAGGAATGCTGAAAAATACACGTCCACATTGCATAATTTTTCTGTATTCGTGTAGAAGTCCAAATTGATCATGTGATATATGGTTGAAAAGCCACGGAAGAGAAGATCGTTTTGGCGTAAAAATCACTCAAATCGGAGTTCGTATGAGAAAGTTATGCTCGAAAAGGTGAGATTGCGCAGTGCATTCTCTGCCGCTCGGCTGACCGCTCGGGGCGAGCTGGGGTGGCTCGGCAGCTAATTTCGGAGGGTCCTATGTGATGTGGCAAGTCGTCCTAATGCAGCTGGGATGCATCTCGGCAGCATCCAAGACCCAGCTCGAGTGCCTAATTTTGGGCCCAGACAGGGCCTGTTCGACACAACATTGTATTTACACCATTCAGATCGTGAATTGGACCAGAATCAACGCGAAAAAGCCCTGTTAGGTGTCCAAGATATAAAAGGGAGATCAATAAACAATTGGAGGGGAACCCACTCATTATTATTGACAATCCACACCCAAAGAACACTTTACATCAGTTCTTACCATCCATTCACCTTGAGGGTTTCAAGTGCTAATTGAGAGAGAATCGGACGATAGAAGAGACGAAGAAGGAACGTGAGACTACGCTTACGTTAGGGTTTCGTGTTTCTAATTTTTCCCTTCCTTTTATCTTGATTTTTGGTATGAATTGCATAGTCATGAGTGTTGTTTGTAACCTCATGGGCTAATTTATTATACAGTTCTAGAGTTTGATGGTTTGATTTGATTAATTTAGGAACCTAGACCAAAGATTGAGATTTTATACAGTGGATATTCTGATTTTACTTATTTATTCAGACTTGCTTATATGTTTCGTAACGTCTTCATAGTATTTTCATGACATCCGCTATAATGCTTGATTTATTATGTTAGCTTGTGTGCGTTTATGATTGGTATTGTCTATCTGTTAGGGATTGAAGTAGTTCCGCTATAAACACTTTAATTCCATGAACTAGTAAATAGATACTTGAATTGTTTAGTGGAACAATGCAATTAGACATTCAAGTAGAAAGTGAATAAAACCTTGTAGTAATTCCAGAAAATATCTTGTTAGTCGAACTTACCATCCGGAGGCATTGTTGTTTGCTTTGATTAGTATCTAGGAATGAGGTTTGGTAATATTCACGCATTTTAGGATTTAAACCAGAATATACTATTAGCTTAAAATCGGATCATATCTGGTGAGTTAACAGGATTAAGTGGTGTATTTTCATTGAAACTGCATGAATAAACAATTGGAAGTTTAGAAACCCAAATTAATTGGTGTATACCTAATACCTTAGAACTGTTGTTATTCTCTTGATTAAAACTTATTTATTTTCCTTTGCTTTAACTAATTCAGTAATTTAATATTTCGTTATTTAGTTAATTACATTCAAAACTTTGGAAATTGATTACGTAATTCTTTTTAGTTAGTAATTTATAGTAAATAAATAATTAGCTATCTCGGATCGATAATTTAGCTTGGTTACTTGTCACTACAATTGACATCCTTATACTTGAATATTAAATTGAAGTGCACAAAATACGTCTATCACCGACGCGCAGTTCTCCTGACGTCTCTTCCAGTCGATCCGCTCACCTACTGTTTTCTAACGTCCAATATAACTACCGCTTCCTAAATAGCCATCACGTGACAAGGGTTCTCTTATAATAATCCTCACTATATTATTTAATATAATGTGTATATATTATTTTATTTCGAGAGGTGACATGATAAGCACGTAACGTGAACATAAGAACTCTTACGAAAAGATCAAACCCCGAAAATATTAATAAAGTTTGTTCATTCATCCCAAAATTAAAAAAATTATAACTTCTATAGTATAATGATATATTTTTTAAAAAATAAATAATAAAGTGAATTAGTTGTGTGATATATGAGTAATTTTTTTTATAAATAGAATGTATGGAGAAAAATAATTGTATTTGACTTTAGTAATAGTAAGTATGAAGTTTTGTAGGATAATCCAAAATAAAAAGGATACAATAGCAACAGTCTCCTTATAGATTTTTTTTTGTTTTGCCAAGTTTTTAATAAAAAATACAAAAATGTCCAAAATGACAAAAATACACTTGACTCGATACTAACATGTTATAAATTTTTGAAAAAGAGTCATCATTAAAAAAGTTGAATTGATAATGCATTTTTTCAAATTTTAACGAGTAAAAATATTTATTTTATAATTTATTTATTATTTAAAAATATCAAATTTTCTCTAATAAGTAGTTTTCCCTCCGTCCCACCGAAAGATCTCATTTTACTATATTGGGCATTCCATCCAAATATCCCCTTTTTTCATTTTTAGTAAAAATATCCCACATGTGGCCTACTACTTACTACTAATACAACTACCCACTACACATAAAATAATAATATTTCTTAATTTACGCACAAAAAGTAAATGACCACTTTTGAACGGTACGGGGAGTAAAAAACTATTTTTTTTAAATATTGTATTGACCGTAGCTAGACATGCACCAAAAAATCGGAACCGACGATTCGAACAGGGAAATCACCGATTTTAACTGGGACCGCCGGTTCCGAAACCGAAACCAAGTATACTTTGGTTCAGTTCTGGTTCCTCGTTCCTTGGGAAAAAAATTGGCGGTTATGGTTCCAAACTGACAGTTTCGGTTCGAACCGCCATTTTTTTTACGTTTTTACTCTAAAACAAAAAAAAAGAACTGACGGTTCCGAACAGCGTGCATGTCTAACCGTAGCTATAAACTTTCTTATGAATAGAGAAGGTAGGAACTTCTAAACTACAATTCTAATACAATAATATTGAACCTAAATGTATGTATATAATCAATTTAATGTTTTTAAAACTTTGTTGCAAGTTTGTATAATACAATGAAATAGGAAAAATATAACTAAAAAAAGAAGATTGTATCCTTTTTTTTAAAATTAATCTCTTTTTGATTTATAATCAACTAGTTCTTCAAACGCTAAACTTTTCATTATCTACATATCTATTAAATATATATATATAAACAAAACAAGAAAAAAAAATCTAGAATGTACATATGTCAAAAGTAAATTACAAGCGTCACCTCGAGAGCCCTATTTTGTGAGATCTTAAAAGCATAATTATCAAAAATGTAAAAGGGGATTCCTTTAATACATGCATTCATCTGTACCTTAGAATATCGTATATTTCATCAATATAATTCTTCTATCTATTAGAATATTTTTATGAAATTATATGACATATTTTTATCGAATTGGAATTATAACCTACCTATGTGTAGAAATGAGAAGTCCCCTGGACCATACAATTATACGCTCTCTTTCAAATTATGCTCTTTTTTTCCTTTTTTTTTTTTTTGGTAAAAAATTATGCTTATTCTTATCTAAATGAATCATAAATATGCAGAAGGACCCTTCTATCTCTGAACCCCACATCCGCATAAATGCAACACACATTAAAACAATCCCCCCTTTTTTTTCTATATCTATTACGTAGAACACTCTCACACCAATATCTATTCACTATTCCAATTTTTTTTCTTTTTCTAATTTTATTACAATCGATACAATGAGTCAATGCGTTCCGAGTTGGGATGTCGACGACAATCACACCTCCTTTGGCCTCGCTGCCTCAACTTATACCAACTCGTCCAACTCGTTGCCTCCCGAAGCTCTCTCGTAATTTTAATAATCGAAAATATTAAATATTAATGAAGCAATTTTTCTGTTAGGAGATTAATTAATTTGTATATGTGTGACACTAGATTGGACTATGAAGTGGCGGAGCTAACATGGGAGAACGGTCAGCTGGCAATGCATGGCTTGGCTCCGACGCGCGTGGTCAGCAAATCCGCCGACGCCTCCTCTCCGGCGTGGGAAAAGCCACGCGCCGGCGGCACACTCGAGTCCATCGTCAACCAAGCAACAGTTCGAGATCTCCTCCCCAAGTCCGCAGTCAACGACCTGGCGCCGTGGTTCGATCACCGCCGAGCCTTCGTCAACCCCGGCGCCACCGCCGCCGCCGCCATGGACGCCCTCGTGCCGTGCAACAACAGCACCAACACGCGGAGGAATGATTTCCATGAGAAATCTGGGGCGCACGTGCTGGAATCCGTGCCCGGGAACGGCACGTGCATGGTGGGGTCGTGCAGCGGGTCGGCCGTCGCGGACGGCGGCGTTCCGAGGAGGCGCGGGGGATCCTGCTTCTGCAGTATGAATGCGAGTGTGAGCGAGAGTGCCACGTGCGGCGGAGACAGCCGTCAGGTGACTCTGGAATCCAGTGAGAGGGAGTTTGTTGACGGCGGGCTCACGTCGACCTCTCTGTGGTCGCCGGAAAACACAAGCTCCGGTGGAGAGACTAAGACCTCCGGCGAGGAGCAGGACTACCTCTGTCGTAGTAGATCACAGGCATGTTGGACATCTCTGCCCTTAATTAACTAATTATTCATTTTAGTACTCTTAATTAAAAGGTTACAATTACTTTGTGAAGATATACTACAAATATACGTGTGTAGCAATTATACGGTACAACTTACATTTATTAACTTCATAAAAAAAAGTTAGTATGATATGATCTTAAACACTTACTTTGGTTGTAAAAATAGTTGCACTTTCTCATTTTTCATTCCAAAATACTCTTAATGTTTAACTTACTGCATACTCTGGAAAAAAAAAATTTACTCTCTCTCCCCGTTTCAAGTGTTCCATATTATTATTTAAAAAAAATTAATTTCTTAACAAAAATTTTGAGGGTATTATACTCATATTTTTAGATAATAAAATATGTTATGTGTTAAAAAATAATATTATCTCCATCCCAAAAAGTTTTTCACCTCTATTGTAGATAAGAGTTTAAGAAAGATTTTTTTTTATTAATTTTATTGACTTTTAAAGATAAAATTGTATTTTTAAGTAGTAATAAAGTAAGGTATGTGTTTTATGTGATAATAACATTTTTGAAAATATGATGTATTGAGGGGTTATTTGTTTCGAAACTTTAAACATTTTTTTAGAGTGAAGAGTATAATGAGACATTAAAAAAAATGAAAAGTGTAATGTTATTGATAGATATATACTTGATTGAAATGAAATTTTCTAACTTCATTGTTAATATTTTTTATTTATTTACTGTAGAGGGAGGTAGGAGAAAAGGGCAAGAAAAAAGGAATTGGAAAAAACTCAATTTCCGCCAAAAGCAGGGCAGCTGCTATTCACAACCAGTCCGAAAGAGTATGTTTTAATATCTGCATTTTTTTTTAAAGAAATGTTTTCTTTAAATAAGTGACATTTATTTATAGTGTAAAATACAACACTTTAATTTTCAAATTATTGCAAAGGGGAACTTTCTTGGTATATATAGTTATTTTTTAACTTTTTATAGAAAAATAAAATAAATATCGTATAGAAGTGGACCAAAATTAAGGTCTATAGGAAAAGAAAAATAAAAAGGGAAGGTTGCTTTGTATTCAACAAAACAATAAAAGTCGAATTGAAAATTATTGTAAAGTACTTTTTGAATTCGATTTTAACTTGCGTCATAATTTTATTAAAATTATTTTTTAATAAATAAAAAAATAATATTCAAAATGATGGATTATTCTTTTAAATAAAACATATTGGTTCTAATCAAATTCTTATATAATGTGATTTTTTATATTCTTGTTAGGGTATGAATGGATGTTCTATTACATTTTCTGTTATACGCATTAGATGAGTGATAGGGTATGAAGGAGAAAATCAAAATCATTGTCCCTAGAGTTTAAACATTCCTTTTATAGTATATGTGTCAATCATCCAATAATATATGATAGAAGATATAACACTATAATATAACAAAATAATCGAAAATATATTATATGTATGAATAGTTGCACTTACAAATGCACTTATGAATGGTTGCAGTTCCCGTTAAATAATAATTTAATGAATAATTGCACTTACGAAATGCATTAATTCACGTGTGACAGAAAAGAAGAGACAAAATAAATCAAAGGATGAAGACATTGCAGAAATTGGTCCCAAATTCCAGCAAGGTATGAAAGCTTACAAGATAAAGATGTGATCAATATTGGATTCATCGACTATATCTGCACCTCATTATTATTATGATAGATACACTTAACGAATTTAAAGGGAAAAAGTGAAGAAGAGCATCTTCATAAGTATAATACATACTCATTTCTTCCACAAATTCATACCATGAAGGGGGTTGTATTAGATTGTATTGGAAATAGAGAGGAGTTCATAAGTCAAAGTAGTTTTGCTCTCTTATTGAGGAGAGAGGGAGAGATTGGACAGCTTTAAATGTTTGGAAATAGATGGTCCAATGACAAAATTTCTGAAAAAAAGGGCCTACTTACTAATTAAATATTTGGTACCACTTCAATTTTAGTCCAAGTCTTTTTGTGGCTATAATGCCACACTGTTATTACTCCATAATTTTTTTTTTGTATAATTCCAAAATAATTAGATTAACACAAAATTAAAAATATGAATTTGCAGACAGACAAGGCATCCATGTTGGATGAAGTGATAGAATATCTGAAACAGCTACAGGCACAAGTCCAAATGATGAGCAGGATGAACATGCCCATGATGTTTCCATTGAGCATGCAGCAACAGCTGCAGATGTCCATGATGGCCCAAGCTATGGGCATGGGCCATGTCATGGACATCAACAATGTCGGCCGCGCCGCCGCAATGGCGCCGGTTATCCCAGCTGCAGCGGCTTTTATGCCGATGCCGACCTGGGATATTCACGGCGTCGGCGATCGCTTGCCGGTCCAACCTGTCATGCCGGAGCATCTTTTGCCTGCATTCATTGCCTCTCAATCTCAAGTACGTACGGTGTCGTATTTAAATAATTATTTTAATTATGGAGTAATTAGAATGATTAAATAATTGATTTAATTTGAGTAATTAATTATATGTGATTATTGCAGCCAAATACGATTGATTCAGCTTATACCAGACTGGCAGCCATGTATCAGCAATTCCTGCAACCGCATTTAGGTTCTGCCTCAAAGAATTGATTTTGGAGATTTTAATATACTAATAATTTATAATTAGCTTAAACTTTTTTATTTATTTTTTATTTTATGTGTGTATAAATTAAGTGTGGAAGTATATATTTTTGACTGCAAAACATGTGATGCTCCAAACTCGGTATTTAATTCCAGACGGATGATTAAGTGTGAAATTGTGTAATTATTATTATATTTTGAAAAATACTAATTGCAAAATGCTCCCTGAAATTTTTAATGAACTGCAAACGTGTTCCAAAACTTTAGTATTTAATTTATGACATTTTTTAATGAGATTTTATAACAGTAATCCTATTTTGTGATGGAGTTCCAACTTTATTTGTTTAATCATAAGTAAAGGATAATAAAAATATTTGAAAAGTGATGTTTCAACAATTCTTCACTACAAGTACTAACTTTTTCTTTATACTTTTTGAAGCAAAGCTCATCATCATACTATTTTAATAATTGGAAGATATTATTTTTTTCAGTTCATTTTAAAGTTATCTATTTTATTACTTTTAGCATTCGTTTTAAATATATTCATTTTCTCTATTTAGTAAAAAAAATATACAATATGACTCACCACTTCCCTCTAATACAATTATCCTCTTTATATATAATAAATAATATTCTTTAATCCACGTGTAAAAAATAAATGGATGTCTTATAATCAAACGGACGAAGGGAGTATTATACAATGGAAATGGAAATAGAAATGAGGACCACATGACTAACTATCATTATTTTTAAATGATTGTAGTAATAGTTTATTTTACTCACCACTTATAAATTTCAAATCAATCAGTAAATTGAATTAATAAATTAACACAACTGTCAATAATTGAATTACTAATAATTTTGGTAATTTTTCAATCAATCAGTAAACGAATTACTAAATTAACACAACTGTCAATAATTGAATTACTAATAATTTTGGTAATTTCTCATTAGTAAAATGGTACGTGGCTGATAATTTTTATCAATAAAAAATTAATTCTGTAGGAGAATAATTTACTACTAATAGTTATATGGGTAATCAGGTGAAAACATTGTAAATCCGTTACATTCAATATTTACTAAAAAACAAATTTGAGTTTAGTTGTAGATTCAATTACTAAAGAGAATTTTTATTTATTTATATTTTTAAACGCTCAATTTCTTGATAAGTTTAACAAAAGTGGAGTAGTTAAGTGATCCAAAAATCATAAAAAAGAGTAGTAAATTACAGTTATTTTAACCAAGTAGTTATTTTAACCAAGTATTCCCTCCGTATGCACCAAATGTCCACATTTTGTCATTTTGTGCGTCTGCACCAAAGGTCCACATTTTGTCATTTTGGGCGTCCGCACCAAAAGTTTACATTTCCCCTTTTAAACACATGAGACTCACACACATCACTAATATAATAAATACATGGGACACATACACCTCACTAATACAACTACCAATTACACATTAAATAATAATACTTCTTAATCCACATGCAAAAAGCAAATGTCCACCTTTCAGGCGGACGGAGGGAGTAAATGATTGTGAAATAATTTACTCCCTCCGTCCCATTTCAGATGACACATTTTCTATTTTGAGTTGTCCCACAAAAGTTTACACATTCCTAATAAAGCAAAAAATCAAACACAATCACCCTTTTCCGTACACTTTATTTACAAAAAAAATTACCCTTACCTAATACACCTAATATACTTTATCATTTATTTATTATAAAAAAATATCATAATACCACTAAAAGTTATCACTTTCTTAATCTCCGTATCGAAAATTGATGTGCAAACTTTATTGGTAATGACGGAATAACTCCTACCAAAGCCTCAACATGGACTGTTTGCTAAAAGACCAACATAAAAAATGCTTAGTCGTTTCAGTGTCAGCTCAAATTACTCAAATAATTAAATGCCAAAACTTTTGTCTGAAATTTATTACATGGTGGATTTTTTTTAATAGATTAAATATTTTGAATAAATTAAATTTCTTCTTAAAATATCATCAAAGTGGGTAAAGGGCACTCCTTGTGATTAGGTATATTTAATAATTGAGACATTATTGTGACACGGGTTATTTATGAGATGTGCATGAGATGTATTGACTCATCACTAAAGTATGTTTAATATAAAGATAAAGTATGCTTATTTCTAGTTAAAGTATATTAATAATAAATCATATTATAATACGTTAAAATCATACATTAACGCATAATCTAGCATACTTTAAAAAACATATTTTAACAATCATTAAACATATTTTATATAACAATAGACATACTTTTATCTAATAATAGACATACTTTAATGCGTCTTACAAACCGTCTTATGTAACTAACGTCTCACAAGAGACTTTTTTTTTAATAATTAATTTAGACGTACAAGTTATGTAATGAATTGATCTATACTTTTAATAATAATATTTTTTTTTAACATATATTACAAACATTACGTTTTTACTTTTAATATAGTCATTTATATTCGTAAAATATAATAAAATGGGCATTAAAAACTTACCATTCTACTCAAAATAATGATCTTAGTTAACAGATTTTGGTAAAATCATAAACGAAATGAGCGAGCTTGAGTAGAGTATACTCAAGCTCGGCTCAAGTAGTTATCGAGTCGAGCTCGAGCTCGACTCATTAAGCTAAACGAGTTGAACTTTCGAGCCTTAACGAGCTTTCGAGCCGGATTTTAATGAATATATTTAATACTATTATATTTAATAATTGTTATATTAATATATATAATTATCATTATACTCCCTCCATCCCGATAAGTATTTCAAGTATTGTAGTGCGCTAAGTTTAAGAAAAAAATACTTTATTATGTATAAAGTAAGAAAGAGAAGAAATATTTGGGTTAATTTAATGAAAAGGTTGTGTAGAGTTATTGGAATATGTGAAAAGTGAGTATTATATTGGAATATGTGTAAAAAGTTGGTATTATTATACTGTATTCTTCACTAATTTTAGTAAAAGTAAAGTGTGAAATACTTTGGGGGATGGATAAAAATGGAAAGTGTGAAATACTTTCTGGGACGGATGGAGTATAATATTTATTATTAATATTAATATTATTGTCGAGCTTTGTATAGTCGAGCCGAGCTCGGTTCGATAACGTAACGAGTATTTAAATGCGAACCCGAGTTTAAGTAGTCACGAGCCTAGCTGAGCTCGAACTTTATCGAGTCAAGCCGAGCTATCGAGCAGCTCGTTTCTCGTAATAGCTCTGCCATAGAACCACCGTTTTGGGCCCCATCTGATGGGCCTGGTGCGGGTGGTCCAATTACATGTACCCAATGGCCAATTTGGCGCCAATCCAGGATAATTAAAGTTTTAACTTTTTTCCTTGGGTTCAATTTGTTTTTTAACCCATACAGGTAACCCTAGGAAGCGACACGTGTGATCCTAATTCTCGAATAACATTGATTATTCAATTTTTTTATTTTTAATTTTTATTTCGCTCTCAATTTCGATTTCATTTGTTTCAATATTTATTATAAAAATACAGTACACACCTTCGCATATAACTATATTTTTTCAATAAATATTACTACTCAAATGTTAGAGAATTACTCCTTATCCTTGAGTACTGCTTTGTAATAATAAAACTCAACTAAATAGAGGAAGAAGTAATATAATACTCCCTCCATCTCAGGTATTTTTATCCGTTTGTACGGGCACGAAAATTAAGAAATATTATTATTTTTAAATATAAAGTGTAAGAAAAAGTATAGATAAATTAATAATATTGAAAGAATAAGTAAATAAAGTTGTTGAGAATGATGAATAAAGTATAAAAAAATAAATAAAGTTGTTTATATTGATGAATAAAGTGTAACAAGTAATTAAGATGTACTCTCTCCGTCCTGATCAAAGGTCACCGGTTGCTTTTTGCACGTGGATTAATGAAAATTATTATTTTATGTGTAATGGATAGTGATATTCGTAGTGAGTGGTGAGCTATATATGAGGTCCTTTTTACTAAAAAAGAAAATGAGGACATTTGAGTGGGAAATTCAATATAATAAAATGACAATTTTTTAATGGGACGAATGAAGTATAATGTATTTTTACCATTAATAGAATGAGTAAAAATACATGCACACGAGGAGTAACATTTTTATTAAAAATCGCATGAATGTAGTGAACATTATTGCTCCATAAAACAATCAGTTATTATAAGCGTAAATCTATTTGCACACGCGAATTATTTTTATAAGCATATACGGAATATTCGTTATATTTAACGGAAATTTAATTGTTATATTATTTACGATTGGGACGTGATGTTACAATCATACTTTATATCTAACCAAACATTCTAAATAAATAAATCAATCAAATAAGATAAAAGGATGGGGTCACAAATGATTGGAGAATGAGGAGAACGCTTGTTCGGCTTACCAGCCACATTCTTTTTAAAGAAAAATCTCGTATATAGGTTAGCAATGATTCAAATTATTATAATATTAAAATCATACTTTAATAATCATTTATTATAATTTAAAAAATATATACTTTAATCATCAAGTGATACTTTCTCTACCTAGTTTATTCTTCTTTTGAAATTTATTTTTAACATATAAAATATTACTTAGTCATACATACAGATTCATGTATGTATAATGTAGTGAGAGGATTTTCGATGGGTGGAACAGGTCTCAATCTGTTGGTTTGATAGGCCCATTAGTTAGAAAAGAAAATATGTTGAATTTAAGTGAATTGTTTTATGGTTTATTATTATTAGTATTCTTTAACCAAACATAAATTAGGATGCAGTCCCACAGTAGTTCATGTTTGTGACCCAATAGCATTGGGTCATTGTTATACTTAATTATGAATACAAAAATTAAGGCCCAAAATATAAATGGGCCCAATTTATAATGTCCAAATCCGAAATAGGGAAAATGTTAATAACATGGTGTGGGAGACTGGGAGTATTATTTTTCGTCTCACTCAAAATATGGATCTTGAAATAAGTATTAAAAATAATAATAATAATAATAATAAACAAAAAGAAATATCAGAAGTGTACATTTATAATTTTTTCCTCAATGTTTTGGTTTTAATTATTAGAATAAAATTGTATTCTCACGCTTATAATCATATTCTAAATTATGTTTAATTTATAAAATAACAGTGAATTAGTAAAGTTTCTAATTGTGTTAAAGAATGTATGGACATGAGTAATCACTTTATTTCTTTATTAATTAATTTTTTGTGATAATTAATCCGTTTTCCCTAAATTATAAGACCATCTTCACTAGTAGGCTTTATTTACAGTACATTCAATAAAATTTACAGTTAATTCAATAATTCATCCACAATAGTTTGTTTAAAACTTTACGCAAAAAAATTAAAATAATAATATAGGAGTAATTATTTTGTTAAATATTATTTAATAATTCATCTACATTAATTTGCTCAAATTTTAAGCAAAAAATTTAAAATAATAATATAGGAGTAATTATTTTGTTAAATATTATTTTATCGTATTAAACAAAATATACACACTCACTATTTAAATATATGGTCATTATGGATGCACTCCAAATTTATAGTTATAATGGGTAGTGTGGAGGTTTTTTTATTTTAAAAAAATAATTATTTTATATTTTTTAGTGGTGAAGATTGATTTGAAAACTAATCTAATAGTTACGATTGTCTAGCATCCTAATCGGACTCTTAAATATAATATACATATGCATATTACTAAAAAAAAAAAAAAAAATACATCATGACACTGTAACAACAGGAAAAATTGTTCTCCTCCGTGCAATAGAACACTATTAGTCTATTAGAGGATCAAGTATATTATATAATATCCTCTTTATTTAATTAATGTGCTTTAAAATATAAGTCTACATATACAATTAGTGTGCAAATTCTACTCCCTCTGTCCCATAATATTTTTCACATTTTTCCCATTTGTTTGTCCCACAAAACCTTTTACACTCCAAAAAAGGAAATACCATTTTATCCAACAACCTTAAAAGTTACTTTAATTTCAAATTTATCACTCATTTTTCACACACATATCATTATTTTATATATTTTTATTACCTAAAAATACTGTAATACCCTCCAAAACCAATAAAGTTGGTCAAAAAGTGCACATTTCCTTAAACAACGTGGAACAGTAAACGTGAAAAGTTTTTCGGGACGGAGGGAGTATTATTTTTGACAACTTTTAAGATCCATTAAATAATAACTTAATATGAATTATACTCTTATAGTGTATACTAGCATATTAGTTTACTTATATGATTTAGTTTATATCATAACAAATTTGGTGTAACTTTAAAAATATAATTATATTTCATTTGAGAAAATAAAATTAATAGGTACTAGGTTGTTATGTGATGGTTTTTATGAAAGATTAAATTTAAGAAGTTAATAAAAAATGCTATTTATTTCACATTTCAGCATGCAAATTGCAATGAATTATGTAGCAGTAATCAGGAACCATAATATAAAAACACTGATTAATATCATGCTCATTCAGTCCTAAGTTAATTTGATGCATTAGGTTTGCGTACTAAATTAAAGTTGTGAATTCACTGCACATCCTAATTTTATGTTAAATTCTAATTTATCTAAATTATAAATTATACTCCCTATGTCCCAAATACTATCTCATTTTTAATTACCTCACATAAATTGACACATTTATTTTTTAAACATATGAGATTAAAAAAACAATTAATTTAGGGACCCACAAAAAAAATTAATTTATTTATATGGGACCACATACACCACTAATACAATTACCTATCAAATGTGAAAGGAGTACTATCTTAATATATGAAATTTACTTCATTTAGATACTAAACAATTCTATACTTATTAGTATTTATTTTAATAAAGAACATTAGCTATCTCAATAAGAATTAAAAAATAAAAATAAAACACAATAAATCAGAATTGAATTATAAGTATTATTTTTCATTTGAGTAATAATTAATCATTCTAAAAAGAAAATTTTTATGTACAAACAAGTAATATTTAGTACCAGGTATACTCCATCAATAAAAGTACAAGGTATACTCTATCAATAAAATATACTGTATTGGAATATTTTGGAATTCACGCATCATTTCAGATTTTTATCAATTAAAAGACATTTAGATCTATAAAATTAATCCAGATTTTTATCAATTAAAAGCCTTTAGTTCTATAAAATTAATCCGGATTTTTATAAATTAAAAGCCTTTAGATCTATAAAATTAATCCTAACTTTAGGACAATGAATGAATGGTTATAGGTCATGACTTTGTAATAACAGTGTTAATTAATTTTAATTTGTAAAGTAAAAGCATGAATATTTGGAATAAACTTTAAGGAGTGTATATTGGGTGGATCCATATGTGTATGAATTTTATTTATATTTTGTATACATGTTATTATATTTTGTATATGTGTTTTGTAATAATTGTATACTTTTTTCACACTAAATTTTTCATTAAAAAACTAACATGCATATATGTATAACTTTTTATTAAATAGTGTATATATGTTTTTTAATAATTGTATATTTTTTTACACTCAATTTTTCATTAAAAAAACTAACAATTAAATTGTATACATTTTTCTCATAATCGTATATGTTTTTATTTATATTTGTATATGAGTGCACCCTATCTTATGGTGCATCGGGTGCACACTATAATTAGCAAACTTTAAGTATCAACCCTTTATGTATATATGTAATAAATTTCATATATATAAATTGCTAATCATAATGAAATGGAGGAGTTAATTTAATATTGGTTTATGGCACTGTGGGAGTTGAGACGTTACAATAAATTCACAAGTTTCTACTGGACCAGTATAAAAGCTAATTGCATTTGTTAATATCGTAACATCTTGCTAATTCCGAAAATACCCTTGCACCATTCATTGTTCAAATCAATGGGACTGAAGATTCTAATGCAAATAACTAAATTAAGTAGATACATAATTATTTCTCAGATTTTAAAATTATGTTAGGATTATTTAATTATTAATCAAATTAATTAAGGAATGATTGACTAGCTCGACACAAATCGGGCTAAAACTTGAAATTTATATGTTTCCAACAAAAATATATGTTTGACTAATTTTCAATAAGTAAAATATCATGTTTACTAGCGCTCAAGTTCAATTCATATATGTTAGTCGTTAGTTCTTATTGTCAGTCACTAGTCCCATTGTTAGGTCGAGTCTCCTATTTTTGTGGATGACTTTTTCGATAACTTTTGTTCTTGTTTTACTTGATATAAATGAATCATTGTTTGATTAAAAAAAAAGTTCAATTCATATATATCTATTAATTAAAATATTTACACTAAAATTTATAGTTTGTTAACGAATTTTTAGCAAATCTTTAGATAATATTTCTTGTTAATTTTTCAATGAACAATTGTTGAATGTAAAGAAGTAATACATTCATGAAGAAAAGTTTATACATTACTAAATAAATTAATACAGGGAAAATAGAGTTTTTTGTCAACTTTGCTCAATTTTGAATTTAGTCCATAAAATTTTCACTTTTTGAAAATCGTCCATTATATTTGCAGAATTTTGAAAATTGTCCATCATATTTGAAAATTTTTAAAATCGTCCATCATGTTTACCAAGTTCAACAAAATCGTCCGTTTCAACAGGTCATTAGCAGATTATTCTAAAAAAAAATATATATATGTAATATATATATATATATATATATATATATATATATATATATATATATATATATATATATATATATATATATATATACTATTTAAAAAAAAGTCTCCACTAAAAATTTATATTATACTCTCTCAGTCCGCCCGAAAGAGGGCATTTTGCTTTTGTGCACGTTGATTAAGAAATATTATTATTTAATGTGTAGTGGGTAGTTGTATTAGTTGGAGTGTGGATCCCATATTTTAATTGTATTAGTGGATGTGTGTGGATCTCATGTGTGTAAAAAAGAAAGTGACCCTCTTTGGAACGGACGACCAAAATGAAAAAAAGACCCTCTTTCAAGCGGATGGAGGAAGTATCAATATTTAGTCAAATTTGCTCACTTTAGTAATAAGATTAATATTGTTTGTTTGGTATACGGAAGTGAAAAATGAAAAGTGAGATAAAATATATTAAATAAAAATATGATATAGATTAAAAGTTAATGTATAAACTTTTCTTCATGAATGTATTACTTCTTTAATAAAAAAAGTTAATGGACTAATTTTAAAATGAATAAAAGTTAGCGGATGAAAAATATATTTTTTCATTAATACAATTAGGTGCACAAAAATTATTTATATATGTACACACGGTTATTAAGGATATTTAACTCTTTTAATAAAGATGTCCAACAAATCACGGTATAAATTATGAGTTAGTTTTGCATATAATAGTTATATACATTAAAAGATAATAAAATTTCAATGATCTATACTAAGTTTAAAAAAAATATATTATTATGTAAAATTTAAGGATGACTCAATAAATAGTACTATATTATTTCTATATGAAAATATAATAAAGTCATAAGATGTTAGAATTATCATTATTAAGGGGAGGTCTAAAAAACCAAAATTTAGATTTTGTTGGAAAAAAAAAGTTTAAAATTTTTAAAACTTACTTTTATCTTAAAAGTATAAACCCTGAAAATAAAAGTAAAAATTATGAATTACTTACAAATGAAAATTAATTATACAATATAACAAGAGTATACAATGAAGTTGGGAGTCAAGGGGTATATTGGGAAATGCCAGAGGGGGGAGAAATTTAATTGAAATCTTGCTTGTTTACTAGCATGGTGCTTTGATTGAGTTTCCTTATTAATTGCCTCTTGCCGTTTTGAAGAAATTATAACTTCAAATATTATTCAGAATCCTGTCTGCAAGAATATATTAAGAAAATATATTGTCTAAACCAAATTAATTACAGATATACACGGTTTAATATATGTATATATGGTGTTGAGATGGATGCCTGTCACCTACTCACAACTCTGTAAAGAAACACACACTGAATGTGAAAAAAAGTTTGTCTGTTTTTGTAATTTATGATCCAGCAATGGAGATGCACAGATGCAAACTCTGTTTCACAGCTTTTAGTAATGGAAGAGCTCTTGGGGGCCACATGAGGGCCCACTTCATGAAAGGCCTCCAGGGACCCAGTACTAGGCACTCATCGCCAGAAGGGGTGATGAAGCAGCCATCAGAGGCGGATCAAGAACTGTCTGATGTGGTTCAAGATGGTGGTGGAGGAGGAGGGAGTGAAAGTGAAACAGAGCCATCGAAGAGCATCCCCTTGTGCAGAAGATCAAAGAGGGTGATCAGAAAATCAAGAATCTGGCACTCATCACCACCACCATCACCATCACGAGTCAAGAAATCCACGTGCCACGATCACCATTCGCCGCTGAGTTCATCAGTTTCAGACCACACACCTGACAAAGACGTGGCCTACTGCCTGATGATGCTGTCTAGAGACGAACGTAGTGTAGAGATGAACAATGATGATTATTTGGAAGTGATCCAAAGTAGTAGCAGTAAAGTGAAAGGGAAGTACACGTGTGAGACGTGTTGCAGATCTTTTAGGTCGTATCAGGATCTTGGTCGACACATGGCCAGCCACAAGAAGAACAGAGTCGACCCCCCGCCGCCGCCGCCAGGTGCTCCGGCGGTGGAGGAGAAGATCCACGAGTGCCCTTTATGTCATAGAGTTTTTGCATCAGGACAGGCGCTTGGAGGGCATAAAAGATCACATTTTGTAGGCTCACCAAATCTTACTACTCATCATAAACGAAAATCGAGAAATGATGAAAATTTGGATATAGATCTCAAACTACCAGCTCCAATTGATGATGGTGATGTTAGTCATTGATGAATGATGATGATGAAGATCAATTTCAGTTACATTCTTTTTTGGTGAAGATATCGGATTCTTTTGGGTAGTTGAATTTGACTGTAATTTGATTTGAAATGTTTATGATTGGTTATGTAAAATAAGTCAACATTTTTTTATGTATAAAGAAACCATATTATTCCCATTTAAATTCAGTTTCCTATTATTTTGGTCAAATTTGATTTTTTTTTTTTTTAAGGATTTTGGGTGAATATGTTCTGCATTTCTGAGAACTGGGATTTTAGAATACTGCTCGTATATTTCACTTGATACCAAAACAAAAGAATGTGAATATTATTTAATAATTAGAAGTTATTTTCAGGATGAAGGAAATAAAATCAAGAATAGAATATTCAATATTCACTAGGAAAAGCTAAAGTTGCCACTTATTACTTGTTAGTGCTGTCAATCTAGTAGATGAGGGATGAAAACTCACTAACTCCAAACTCTCTTCTTTTTTCCCAATATATATTTACATAGTATAATTTTGATTTGAGAAATTGAACACTAAACACACTTCTTTATTTATTTATTTTTTATGACCAAAAATTACAAGAATTTAGTTGTACTTGTGAATAAGAATACTAATTTTCTATGGTTGAAACAGTATTAATGAATGAACAATTGATTTGATTTTTTTTTGCATTTAATCTCTCCATCAGATATGGAAAATGGCATGCCGTTTGCTTAATATTGCTGGTGTGAGTAGCATGATTGAAGAATTAAACAATGTTTAATTAATACTACTTACTTTAATTTAATTATTAATATTATTAAACCATCAAAAAAAATGAAGTTGTTCATGAGAGAAGTATGAAGGCGTACGGTAAAGCTTATAGTCAATTCCATGAGGTGTGGCATGAGCAGATAATAAATGCCCTCCAATTGCCAAAATTTTCAACTATCCCATTTTCTTTTTATTTTTCATCTTTTAATTAAGGCATCTATGTTGATAATAAATTACCTTAAGAATAGGCTTATTCTGCATTTTGGTGCACAATCAAATTAATTACTCCCCTTCTGTCAAAAAAATAAAATCAAAATTAATTACTCCCTTCCATTATATAACACTTTTCTCAGCTGTACTAATAAACTTTGAAATTTTTTTGCTTGCACTCCTTCATTACTATTTAGTATAAATATATTATTGTCTGAAAAAAAATATTCAAACCTTAGAATTCTTTATATTTCAACTAACCTTTAAAATTAAAAATAATACTTGTATTAATTAGATAAAAATTTGTGTGATGACATTTTACGGAATGACTTTTGTGAGATAAATTAGAAGTGATAAATTTATAATAACATTGGGGTAAACTATTTAATAAATAATTAACAATATAAATATAAAGTGATAATATATTTAATCAAAATATAATTAATTACGAAAGTATAAAATTGTCCCACTTTTAGACGGTTTCATACAAGTTTGCCTCTACTAATTAGTGTATATCCATTAAAATAAAGAGATACTTTCTTGTGAGACGGGTAAATATGAGACGTATTGTGAGACAGGTCGATCCATTGGTAAAGTATATTTGTTTTATAAATAAAATATGTTTATTGTAATTAAAGTATGTTTGTTGTGAATCATATTATAACACCATTAAAGTATACTTTAATTCATTATTATTCATCGTACTTTAGAAAAATATACTTCAACTAACGGTAAACATATTTTATCTATATAACAATGATACGTTAACAATTGGTCGACACTCTCACAATCTATTAAAATAAATACTCCCTCCGTCCTATTTCAGACGACACACTTTCCAATTTGGGTTGTACCACAAAAGTTTGCACATTCCTAAAAAAAAATATTCAAACACAATCACTCATTCACCCTTCTCCGTGCACTTTATTTAAAAAAAAAACACCCCTACCTAACACACCTAGCATGCTTTATTATTTATCTATTAAAAAAACCATAATACCATAAAAGTTATCATTTTCTTAATATTCGTGCCGGGAATGGGGGTGTAGACTTTTTTTGGACGGAGGGAGTATTATATTATACCCGCCTTGTACACAATGTGCACTCGATACACAATCTTTACATTAAAAATAAAAAAATTCCAAAAAACAATAAAGGAGATTTGATGAAAATATAAATATAATTAGATTTTGATTTATTTCCTTTTATTCGAATTATCATTATTAAGTTAGATTCAGTTTTCACCTATAAATAGATGGCCAAATTATTATATCGGGGAGTTGAATTTGATATAAAAAAATTTGGTTCCCTCTTATCGTGTTTTATTTGTGTTCTTCCGGGATTAATTTTGAATCAACGAATTATCACTTTTAATCGCGTTTCTGTCTATTTTACGGTATTATTGTGAATTCCAATATTCTCGTAAACTCAACGAATTAGTATATTGTTTAGAGTTATTTAATACTTCCGCTAAATCAAATAATTAGTGAAAGTGCATCTTTTTTCTCTTCTAACCCAATATATATATATATATATATATATATATATATATATATATATATATATATATATATATATATATATATATTCTTTCTTCTCAATTATCACTGACATTTATAGCTTCACATTGACTCTCAACTGGCATAAGTTAAAAAATTGAAAGCTTGTTAACTGAGTTAGGGGTGGGCAACAATTTTATAAAACCGCAAAAACCGATCGAGCCGCACCGTATTGCATCGCACTTAGTGTTTTTTCACCTAAACCGCGGTTAATTTTATTGGAGAAAACTGCACCGCTTGAATGATGCAATTTTCATTTTCATCTAAAAATAGACCGCACCGCACTCTATTATTTAAATTATAAAAATTAAATATATATTATGTATACATATATAATTATGTATTAGTGAAGATGTAAAAAGATATACACTAATTTGGATTGAGAAATAATTTTGATAAAAGTTTGCTTTAAGTCAATTATATTATTTGAGTTAGTTATGAAGTTCAAATTATAATTTCATATTTTTAATATCTCATTATCTAATTTGATCATTGTTATAATATTTTATTTGTAAGGGTGAAGAACACTTTAAATTAAGCATGTACACATATTTATTTTTTTATACTTCCATATGTATTGTATTGTTATGTAATATATTAAATTTTAACCGTCAAACCGCAAAACCATAAAAATCGCATAAAACCGCATTATAAATTTTAATCGACAAACCACAATTTTAATCTAATTATCAAACCGAACTGCATATAATAATGCAATTTAGATTTTATCGAAATAACCGCAAAACCGCACCGTGCACACCCCTAAACTAGTTTAGTTAAAGACGATCAAAATTAGGGGAATGGTGGCGAAGCGTAGAAAAAAATAATATAGGGTACAAATCATATTAAGAAAATATATGGGGCAAAAGAATAAAGAGTGGGGCAATACTGAAAATAATAAAAATACATGGGTGAAAGTGCATGTTTCCTGTCAAATCCCTTCTCGTTGTTCGTCGACATCGAGTTTACAGAAACAAGAAACTAAAGAACAAATTTCTCCACGGGATTCAGAATCATCGAAACCCATGAATTATTTTGGAGTTTACCAGCAGCAGGGATACGATCCATCGTCTCAAAACCAGCAATTATACTATCAGTCCTCAAATAATTATTATGCTTATTCATATGCAAACCCTCAATACACCACTGTTCATCCATATCCACATCCCAATTTCGCTGTACCAGTTCAACAAACCCAGCCTGAAGAGCAGGAGCCTAATCCACCTGGGGTCACGCCGACACAGCCGGCGGAACTCGGCCTGAGATCTATTTATCCACCGACTGTGGGCCCACAACAGGGGACGGTCGATACGGCGGTTGCGGGGGTTCATCCACCGGTATGGATGTGATTTCTTTGTGGCTTTTTTGTTGTTGTTGGGATTATAGCCGTTTGCTTCAATAGTTTCCTTTAATCAGTTAAATTGTTTAGGTTGATTGGATTCTTCGTTGTTTAGTTTTCTTGTTATGTAAGGAAACTTAGTTTGTCTCTCAATTGGTTTTTATCATTAAGAAATTTAGGTGTAAAATGTTTATGCTGTGATAAATGTATGATTTGTGTATGAACATTTGCTAATTAGGCGTACATGAGTCGGAGTTCTGGAATGTGGAAGGAATTAATCGGAATATGTATGAATTTCTCTTGATGTGTCTTAAGCTGTGAAGAAGTACTGAATTGGTCCAGAATGAATCTTGTTATTAGAACATACTATCCCAAATGCGACATCTTTGGAACTTTGAATAGCCTTTTGATACTTTGTAAGTTGTAAGTGAAACACTCTATAATGTCCCTGGGAAAAATTGCTTTGATGTTTTATATGATTAGATAAGTTAGACCAACAAATAAGTTTTTATTAGATATTCACCGGTATAATTTTTATCATCTAAACACAAATATATATTAAAATGTTGAGATGATAAAAAATTATAAAAGGTGCACTTTGTGGAAACATGATTTTTTGCGTGTCTGTGTGGCCGTGACTAGGTAGTATTTTTCTATGTCTGACATTGGACATCCAAGTATAACCGGATTGAATTAATAATGGGAACAATAATGTTAAATGGCTTATGCTAGAAATATTGGAGAAATATTGATTGCTTGATTTGGTGCATTGAATTTCATTTTGGATGAATACCTCACTAAATGCTGTTTTTGAGCTTGTTTTATGATTTTGAAAACAAGCTCGTCTTCTGGCTAATCAAGCAAGGTGTGTATCTCCAAGTTGACAGTATTCTGCTCAGCTAATTATACCACATATGGGACCATCTTTTCTACATCACGTTATTATCGGGATCCTTGAAAGTTGGTGCATTATGCGAGAAACTATCGGTTTGTGATACTATAATTAGCTGAGCTGAGTAGCCTCTATTGAGCTTGACAGATTGATGGGTGAGCCTGAGCCTAATGTACCACCCAAAAATAATTACTGCTCAAGCTCAAAGCTGGACCAGCTTGCAAATTGTCCTATTGTCAACATATTGAACCAAGCTTGGACAGCCCGTTGTACATCTCAGTTTTTGATACCTTGAGTTGCCTCCCCTGAAGTTGTTTTTGTCCTTTGCAGAAGTACTAATCACAATTCACAAAGGCTCTGAAGATTCTGCAATTTGGTAAATGCATAGAGTTGTCCTTTTAGATATTTCCTTGATCCTTCAAAGATCAGGTTGGTGGTTGATATCCTGCTGATGAGCTACGCTTATCATTTAAGTCTGTTCTCACAACTGGAAATTTGGTGCTTCAGCCGACAACATCTTCGATGAACTTTAAAACAGCAGAATTCATTTCCTATATTTTTTTTTACCACAACTTTTTAAGGTGAAGTACTCCACATATTTAGTTTGCGTCTTGCTGAAAATTCTGGACTTAATGGTAGGGGTGGCCGTGTTACTTAGTTTGTGTTTGGATTGAAGAATTTGAGAATGGATTTCAAGTTCAACTTAACTGGAAATTGAGTGGACTGATAGGGGTTTGAAATCCTTCACTCTCATTGTTGAACTGATTCTGAGCAATTTGGGTGAATTAGAAATTCCCCTTAATTGGGAGTGCTTGAAGTCCACCCTAGAATAAGAATTCCAAATTGCTCAATCCAAATGCAGCCTTATTGTTTTCTTAACATGATGTTATTACTTGGACATTTTGTATTTGCAACCTGATAGTTGGAGTGACTTACCATTTTCTTCACGAACATGCATTTAAATATCAGTACGCATGTGGTTGTACTTGTCAGTTGATGTTATTGTTGTATGCTTGAAGTGATGTTAAATGATGGCACATCAATTATGTTTTCATTTTTCTACAAGAGTCTTCGACTTGAACTAGGTCAGCGTCTAGACCCTTTGCTACCTGGTTAGGTATTCCATTGAACCTCATGAAGTGCTGTGTTTCATTTTATATAACTCTTCTGGTGTCTGATTTTGAATCTCAATTGGCAGATGGTTTGATGGATTTCTTTAAAGTAATTTTTTTTTTCTCATTCCTCTAGTGATACATTTCAAACCGAGTACCCTGTCTTGAACTTGATCTACTCCTAATTTTAGTTGAAGCTTCATGCTTATGTATATGTATTTTTAAACTGGGATACACCTCATTCTTTCTATTTATAAATTAAGGCTCTGGTTATGCTCAAACAATCAAATTCTGTTTTTCATACTTGTTTCTGCCTCTCTCTCTCTTTTTTTTTGTGTGTGTGTGTGTGTTGTCTCCTCTCATGCTATTTTCTAAACCATATCTCTCGTGCATTAAAAGAAAATTCCTCATTGCATTCTTTTGTTGTCCATATTGTTGTAGTCTACTTTCCAGGCCAGCAGCACTCTTATATTTCTATAAGCACTCCTTAAAAATAACTAATATGATTCTGCAGAATGTACAATCTTCATACAGCACTATCGGCATTGTCAGTAGCGTAGCCCCTGCTCCTGGAGGAGAAGCCCATGCCCATCTTCATCCTACCCCAAATGTTCCGCAACAGTCATATCATGTTCTTGGACATGGAAGTGTTGGTGCACTGCAAATGAACCCAGCCCTAGTACCTCTTCAGAATCAAGCTGTCTACATACATGGTGGATCAAACATACCAGGAGGGCCTCCTCAAGCCCAGTCACAGTCATATGCTGAATCCCATTTTGTTCTTGGGCAAAACAATTCAGGCCGCTCTATACGTGGCCGTGGCCGTGGTCGTGGGAAAGGCCGTTCACTGCATAAGCATGCAGCAGCATCTGCTCGGAACCAAAAGATAATTAATCAAAGCAGATTAGGCAACCAAGGAGGGCCCTCTCAGCCCTTGCCACAGTCAGATGCATCGAATATTGGCCAAATTTCTACGCCTCTCCAGGCTCCAGCTCAATCGATCCCTGTTTTGCCACCTTCTAAAGCTGTGTGCTGTGAACTCTGCAGAGTTGAGTGTAATACAGCTGAAATTCTTGAACAACATATTAATGGGAAGAAACACAAAAAGAAATTGAAAGTCTTCGAAGAGTTACAGAATGTCAACAAGAGGGCCATTCACAGAAAACTTGAGCAAACTTCTACTTCAGAGTTGAAGCCCGAGTCTTCCCAGCCCGTTCAAGTTGAAGGGTCAGTGAATCAACAACTTGAGCAGGAGATTCTACCTACGCAAGCTGTTAATGAAGAAACCACAGTTGCCATTGCCATAGAAGAGCCAAAACCTGTAGTGGTAGAAACTGCTGAAGAATCAGTGAGCAAGGTGAGGGTGGATCGCTCTGGAGGTGCAGGACGTGGAATGAAGCGTAAAATGAGGGGCGGTAAAGGTGGACGAAGGATGAAGCCTTTTGATCGATCAAGAAAGTTGGTGGAGCCTTCTAAGCCCAAAGAATTAATTCCCTTGGTATGTGAACTATGTAATGTAAAGTGCGAATCTTCTGTCGTCTTTCAATGCCATCTGGTGGGAAAGAAGCACCTATCAAAAGCTAAGCGTTTTCTGGGCTCCCAAGAAGCAGTCTGTCAAGAACCTCTTCAACCACAAGCACCTGCAGTGCAGGCACTGAATGTCAATGCATCTACTTCAGTTGTTTCTCAGGTTCAAGACCAGGGTGCTCCAGCTCAGTACGTAATGACAGTCAATGTTCAGCCGTCGACTACGGAAGCTACAGCTCAACCATAATCACTCGGTACTAACTTTGTAACTCCACAATGAATGAGGATCACTAAGGGTTCTGTTATAATGCACTTCTTCTTCTTGTTTGTGATGGAGCTTGGATTAAAATTCCAAAACTATCTTATTTGACTTGAGTAGATCTTTCATACTCTGCGCCGGAATGAAGAGTGCAGTATAAAATGTTGAAATTCAAAACAGATATATTTTAGATGCAATTATATTGTTTCTCATTATGTTTCTGTTTATATTTTCCCTTGATCCCTTCTGCCAAAAAATTTCCATCTGTTTATACAAGTATTGCCTTAGTCACCTCACCTTAATATCTACCATAATTTTGTATTCATTTCTCTAGAGTTGTAAATAAGCACTATATATATATATAATAAGAGTCACATGCACATATTTAATTTAATTATTTAGAGTCGATTTGAATGACGGGGTATCATTGAGTAAAAATCACGATGGAATGGAAAGTGTTTGAAAAGTGAAAATCTCCTTAATCATCATTAAGTAAATCAAGATGGAATGGAAAGTGATTGAAAAGTGAAAATCTCTTTAATCACAATGAAAAGTGATTGAAAAGTGAAAAGTAATTATTGAATTTTGGGATGAAATGAAATGGAAAGTGATTAAAAAGTGAAAATCTCTCTAATCACTGTGAAATGAAAAGCGATTGAAAGTGAAAAATAATTATTGAATCTCGGGAATAATTGAGGAATTAACTAATGATGTCAAATTATTGGCATTAGAATTTGGATAGTGTGGCGAGGAGAGGAACGCAATGTAATTTTTTTGAACAGGAAAAGGTAAAGTAGTAAAAATGAGTACATTTATTATTAGTAATTTATTAAAGTATTTATTTATATACGGACTCCACGACAGCAGATTCCCTTTGGTTCTTCTTCTCCTCCTTTGCCGTTGTTGATCATACAGAGAACCTGGCGCCAGAAAATTGCCGTTGCGGAATATTCCGATGAGTTCTACGCAGCAACTCCTTGACTCCCTCACGGCACACGTCTCCCTCTACCACTCTCAAATATCCGCCCTAACCCCCAACCCGCCTCCCACCCCCAACATACGACCCGCCCTTCTACGATGGTTCTCCTCTCTCTCCCTGCACCAACGTCGAGCCTGCCTCACAATTCTCGACCCTAACTTCGTTTCAATCCTCCTCCAGATGAAGGAAAAGCTTCAATCCAATGGCTTCGGTCGTTTCATCATCCTTCCCGACCTCCCCCAAAATGACGATTCTGCCCTCCCCACTCTCTGTTACCGAAAATCCGAGGGCCTTTTGTCGCGATTCTCCGAGTCCAATTGCGCGGAACGCGATGTTCGTGACTCTGTGGAGTTCTTTAGCTCCAAGGAAGGTGAGAGGGAGGGAGGAGGAAATGGAATTGTTTCTCTTGATGCAATGTGTGTGGCTGAGGGTTTAGTGAATGATGTGCGTAGGTTTGTAAAATGTTTCGATGGCATTACGTTTGGGGAGTTTTTGATGGGTGGAGAGGAGGGGGAGATAGTGGGGGAGTGGGTGGAGCTAGGGTGGTTGAAAGCCAAAGGATATTATAGTTTGGAGGAGTTTGTTGTGAATAGAATTGAGGTTGCTTTGAGGTTAGCGTGGATGAATAGTAATGGTGGGAAGAAAAGAGGGGTCAAATTGAAGGAAAAATTGAATGCTGCTGGTGTTGCTGCCAATTTGTTTTGGAGGAAGAAAGGGTGTGTCGATTGGTGGGAGAAATTGGATGATTCTGTGAAGAAGAAGGTGTATAGGGCGTACTTGGGGAAAGCTGCGCGGTCACTGGTACTTTTTTTATTTTTTAAAAACTATATTTGGGTTTCTAGTTTTCTTTTTCTGTTATGCACTGCTATTGTTTTGTGTATTATGCCTATCTTCTTTAGGAAATTAAAATTGCTTAATTTACTGATGATCGCATGTTCTTGAAAGCTTTATAATTATGTGGATTTTTATGCAAATTTGATCCATAAGTCCTTTAAGTTTATAATATTTTTTGCTTCTGACATCTCATGTCTATGTCTCAGACAGCTGATATAGTAAAGGACAAGGTTCGCTTCTTGGATGATAATACGTGGTGCTGTGGTGATCAAGGTAAACAGTTTCCAAGATGTGAATTGGATTCATCGAGTATCCCAGATATAGCAACACTCAGAGGAAAATATTCCAAATCTAGATCGAATGCCAAACGCTCACAAGTTTCTGGGAATCTGTCTCCATTTTATCATATTTTCAATAGTTTATACATTCTTCAGGTTATTTCCACTATGTTATCTGCAGCTCAGTTTGGTAAATATGAGAAAGAGAGACTTTTTTTCAGCTCTCTGGACTGTGTAAATAGCATTTCTGACGTTATACTCAGAAAAATGCGGGAGTTACTCATGGTTATTTCGCTTGACTGGACAAAATCTGAGTTACTTGGAGAAGGAAGCATGAAGTCTCTTTCAAAGAAGCAAAATGAAAAACTCGTGGCCAATAACCATAAGAAGAAGGGGAAGAACAACAATAAAAAATCAAATCCTGTTCCAAAGCCTTGTCAATATGATTTAAAACCAAAACCAGATAAGGCATGTATTCTTGTACTCAGATCAATAATGTGATTTATAATTAGAGGAATCCTTGACAATCAAAGTCTTATGTTGATTTCAATTATATTTCAGGATGTTGAAGATGGAATATTATGCGTCGTCAATGAAGGTGTTAGACAGTCCAACAAGTTTGATAGTAAAGTTCCGCAGAATGATCTTGCCAGGGGGGATCTCTTATCACTACAGACAATGGTTGTGCTTGTTTTCCTTTGATATAAAAATTATTAGATGATAGACAATTTCTAATTAGTTGATCATAACCAGGAACCTGTTAAGGGATTAAATAATGGAAAAGTTCGAACTGCTCAAAGAAAGAGTAGAAAAGAAAGAAAAAAGCTTAAAAACTCAGGCTTCAATGGTTCCGAGGTTGGTAATTGTCATTCAAGACAATCTAGAGTTTCCTCTTCTTCTGTTACTCCGGATAATCCATTCTTGTCTGATTGGACTTCTGGAAGTTCAATGGTTGAGAATGCATCAAACAATGTCGCGTTTGAGATTGATGGTCCAGATACAAATTCTAGCGTTTGTAGTAGTTTGAGTACAGATGACGTTGCACAAAGTGCGGACAGTTCTTACTTTAGTAAAACTGATGTTCGTCTCCCCTTGAAGCAACATCTGAACATGAATAGTGTAGTCCAAAATGGTGTGAAATCTGTCGTGGATGATTCCTTGAATTGTGATCTAGAATCTGGTGCTTCGTCTGCGGAGCCTGTAGTTGAGTCTGCTGACAAGAATTGTCCAAAAATGAAAGGTTGTGGAAATTATGCAACTGGTTGTTCAGGAAAACAAATGGAAGGTAGTGAACCTGAGTTAAAATCCTCTTTGGTTAAGGAGCAAGGAAGTATAAGTCTCCTAAGAGTTGGGGCCATAAATTCGCCTGCTTACATTTCTTATGAGTGGCCCAACATTGGTCCTATTCATCCTTCGATGAATACACATCGCCCTGCTGCCACCGATAGACTGCATCTTGATGTTGGTCGCAATTTACAAAATAATTTCCACCATTCTTTTATACAGACTTTACAAGTAAGAAGTTCTCCTATTGACAATGCGTATAATGGGATTATGTCTAGACCTCTGCCGATGAGTTTAGATTGGCCCCCTGCAGTGCGTGGTGTTAATAGACTAGTTTCATCTGGTACCTGCAGTTATGACTCTGAGTTCATTTCAAGACGACGTTCTTCTTTTCAGCAAGGCAGTACAGTTCACAGCATGCACTCTGGTACAGCTACTTCTGAGGATGAAAAGACCATTTCCAGTGAACTGATGGAATTTCCAGATGTTCCAAATCCACAGGAACTAGTGGATGAGCATGACAGAAACTGGATGTCCGAAGAAGAGTTAGAGACTCATGCAGTTAGTGGCATGGATTATAATCAGTACTTTGGTGGTGGGGTGATGTATTGGGACCCATCTGATCATCCAGCAACCAGTTTCTCTCGCCCTCCTTCTCTTTGTTCAGATGATAGTTCCTGGGCTTGGAGAGAAGCAGACATGAACAGGGCTGTTGATGACATGGTTGCATTCTCTTCCTCTTATAGTACTAATGGTTTGACTTCTCCATCTGCTGCTTCTTTTTGCTCTCCATTTGATCCTCTGGGTCCAGGGGCTCTTGGTTATGTTGTGCCTGGAAGCGAAATTAGCAGCAAGGTTCTGCATTCTTCCTTAACTATGACTGATATTGGTGCTGAGGAGAGTCTCTCAGGATCTTTATCCAATATTCCAGGCGATGGAGATGTCCAAACTGTGGATTCTCTTCCGTATCCTATTTTAAGGCCAATTATCATCCCAAACATGTCCAGGGAGAGATCAAGATCAGAGTTTAAGCGTAGCTATGATCATAAAAGTCCTTGTGTTCCTCCGAACAGACAAGAACAACCTCGTATTAAGAGTCCACCTTCTCCTGTCGTCCTCTGTGTTCCACGTGCACCTCTTCCACCTCCACCCTCTCCAGCTGGCGACTCCAGAAAACAGAGGGGTTTTCCTACTGTTCGATCTGGTAGCTCAAGCCCAAGGCATTGGGGTGTCAAAGGTTGGTTTCATGATGGAGTAAACTTTGAGGAAGCTTGCATACCTATGGAAGGGAGTGAAGTAGTTTGGCCTTCTTGGAGAAAGGGCCTTTCTGCTCGTCAGATGACGCAGCCTTTAGCAGGAACATTGCTTCAAGATCGGCTTATTGCAATTTCCCAGTTAGCTCGTGATCAAGAACACGTATGCTTTTATCTTATTTATTATATGGTGTTGTTTATTCAGGTTTTATAACATTTTTACTTTCAAAATTTGTCTTTTTTCCTCAGCCAGATGTTACATTTCCTCTGCAACCCCCTGAATCACAAAAAGATTCCTCACACAAGGCATTTTCATCAACAATACATGATATTCTGCATGATGAAATTAACTCTTTCTGCAAGCAGGTATGTACTTCATTGGATTTTATGTGACCGACAATGAGCTTAATCATAAGCTTGACATCACATCGGTGCTGTTTCTCACTATTAACTAATACGCATAATCATTCCAATACTTAAGGTTGCTGCAGAGAACTTCATCCGGAAACCTTACATTAATTGGGCTGTCAAACGCGTTGCACGGTCTCTCCAAGTCTTATGGCCTCGGTCAAGAACGAACATTTATGGATCAAATGCAACTGGTTTGTCTCTACCATCAAGTGACGTGGACCTTGTAGTTTCACTTCCACCTGTCAGAAATTTGGTGAGAATATGTCAATGTTGGTTGATATTTCCAATACTTTCTTAAAGATTTTATTAGCACTTTGGTCTAATGGTCATGAAATATCCAGGAACCTATCAAAGAAGCTGGGATTTTAGAGGGGCGCAATGGCATCAAAGAAACATGCCTTCAGGTAAGCATGACTGAGGAAGAGAGTGTCTCCTGTAATTTGGTTTCTTTTAGACGTAGTTGTTGAATATTTGAGACAAGTAATTTAAGTGACCATTACAGTTCGGAGGATGTTTTATGCAAAGAATGTGCGACACTAGGCCACTTTGAATTAGCTAAGTGAAGTAGTGGTCAATGTACTGAACTTCTTTAATTAATTAAGTGGCTAGTGCATGCTTTTAGTCTCAATTTTTGTTAATTTTTGGTTTTGCGACAGGTATTTTAGATTGAAGTATGAGGAAGAGATGAAAAAAATCATTGAATGATAGCCAAAAGTGTAGGAAGAAAAATTTATGCATTTAACTTGAGTGAATGCATTATAATGTGTTATTATGATATACCAGAGGATAAAGAAGTTGCAAGATTCTATTTCATTGTCTTCTGCTCCTTTTGTCCTCTTAGAATAGATACATAAGCCTTTTATTTTTTCCTTCTTTTGGGGTGGGGGCTTGACCAGTTGGGCTTTCTTGGGGGTTGATGGTGGTGGGTAGGAGATTGTCTTAAATGTGTCTCTTAAAATTTCAATCAATTTCCCTTGGCACTCTTTGTTCCCGGAAAAATTTGCCCCCTACAGAACCAGTTCTTCCTTTTATTTGTAATTTGTGTATTAATGTAGGTCACTTATCCAACATTGAGTTATCAATCAATCTAGCTTTTTGTGTCTGGATTTTCTGGTTGCAGCATGCTGCTAGATATCTTGCCAACCAGGAGTGGGTCAAAAGTGATTCTCTCAAGATCGTTGAAAATACTGCTGTAATGTTGCCAACAATTTTTTATTCTCTTCTATCTGGAGTTCTAAAAGTCTCATATTCCTCCATTTATTTACTTTCTAGATACCTATTATAATGATTGTGGTGGAAGTTCCTCCTGATCTCATCTCAACTCAGTCAATTGTCCAAACATCAAATGAAGAAGCAACCCAGGACACGTCTGATGAAAACAAACATTCTCAGAGTGACACAGTAATTATGGAGTGCACTACACTAAAGTGGAGTAAGATGAGGAATGATAATAATGATGGATTCAAATCAGTTCGTCTTGACATTAGTTTCAAATCTCCTACACATACTGGACTTCAGACAACTGGACTGGTAACCGTTTTAAGTCAACCTATTGATGTATTAGTGTGTTGTTCAGCTTTATATGCTATTTCCTACTTGAGGTTTCTGACTATCTGTAGTTGGATACTTTCTATTTGAATTGCTCCTATGTATTTTGGACTTGCTTCTGTTTGCTTATTCTGTCATTTTGATGTTGTGAGCTCTCTATACAGGTTAAAGATCTTACTGAGCGGTTTTCTGCTGTAACACCTCTTGCTTTAGTTCTGAAACAATTTTTGGCTGACCGTGGCCTGGACCAATCTTATTCAGGTGGATTAAGCTCATATTGTCTGGTAAGTGCTTGTGGTTCACATGTCTTAGAATAAAGACATGCAACTCTGCCAAATGCCCATTTCTAATTTGATTTGTTCTTGTGTACCCTTAATTTTTACAATGCATTAGCTTTTGTTTTTTGCACAGACTTACTCTTTTATTTTCAAAACTATTAGTGTAAGAATGTTCTGCCCTTTCGTTATTCTTATTATGCCTATAAATGAATCTTATGATGAGTATTGAGTTAGAATGTCTTCGAATTCCATCTGGAATTCATGCTTCAATATTTCTATATTTTCATCTTACGTTCACTTGCTGAACTTTTCCTGTACTGTACATTGGACAGATATTATTGATCACACGTTTTCTGCAGCATGAGCGTCATCATGGACGACCTATCAACCAAGTATGTCGTGTTCATCTTTATGCAGCTCGTTCTTTGCTTTGTCTTCTAAAACTGGTTTTATCAGACATTAATAAAAGATACTGTTCTGGAAGAATGATACCCCACTTTGCTTGTACTTAATGAATTATGAGATTGGGATAAGAAAGTTTTTTTCAGGAGCAAAAGTAGTGTTGATAGGCATCACTATATCTTTAAAGTTACTCTTTCATTAATTTAGCAAGTAGCTCCTGGCATTACGTTAGTTAGATGAGAATGAATAGAGGGGGATCGGAGTATACTCTTTCTGCACTAAAAGCAATTTGTCACTTTGCTTTTAATTCTTTTGTTTTGGTTTGCAGAACAAAATATGAACTCTGCGTTGTTTACTTGATATGGGAACAATGTTGACATAAATTAAAGTTTTCTGTTTGTAAATTGTGACTACTTAGATATGGTAGATGGCTACATATTGTTGCATTCACAAAAAAGTGTGAATGAACCCTTGTACATACATATGCTTGCCACATAACAGTTAATTTCTTATACACCTCTGAAATTGAATTGATGTTCGTTTGACATGATTTTTGTAGAATTATGGAAGCCTCCTGGTGGATTTCTTATATTTCTTTGGGTAAGTAAAATTTTAAGAGATATTTTAAGAAGGTTCTATTCTATTTTAGCGATTTCATTTTCAGGCAAATATGTGGAGCCATTTACAATATCCTCATTATCTGCTTCTTTTATGCATGATGTATATTGCTAACCCTCCATTTTGTCTGAACTATCTCTGCATCAGAAATGTTTTTGACCCACGACAAATGCGCATTTCAGTTCAGGGAAGTGGGGTGTATTTAAACAGGGAACGTGGATGCAAGTAAGGAATATCTATCTTGCTTTGTGCTTCTTTTGGTTCACAGTTCCTTATTAGTTTTTATTAATCAGTTACGTCTTATTGGCAGTATTGATCCCCTTTGTATTGATGATCCTCTATATTTCACAAATAATGTTGGAAGAAATTGTTTCCGCATACATCAGTGTATTAAGGTCAGAATGGTATTCCTAATTTGAACATTGCTGCATTTTTCTTTTCTGATGGAGTAATCAACGTGATTTTTCTGAAGTATTGTTATTTTTGTTATAGAAAAAATTGGCTGACTAGTTTGTCCATTGATGGTGAATTTATTCTTTGATTTCAATATTACAAGCACACTATAAAATCTGTTCTCATTGTGACAGCTTTGTCCAGATGGGAAGAAACTATTTTTTAATGCCTCCCTTGTGACAATGAATCAATGATACACGTATCAATTCCACTTGATGTTTCCCCCTTTTTTTAAATTGAAAATAATTTGCATTCTCCAAGTACAGCAGATGGGAAGCAACTATAATTATGCGTTAATGGCTCCTTAGGTTTGTGGTTTAGCTATGGCAACTTTCCAGAAGGGAAGAACCTGTGTTGTCATGCTTTCTTTGTTCTGTCAATCTATTTCTTTTTACAATGTGGTATTGCTTGATGCAGGCATTTGCTGATGCTTATGCTATGTTGGATAGTGAACTCACATGCCTTTGCAAGGATGATGGTACAGATTCCAAGCCAACCTGTAAACTGCTTCCAAAGCTAATTCCTAGCATTGGTCATTTGTTAGGATCCTAACGTTCCTGATCACTCTAATCTTTACAAGGTATCCATAATTTCTAAATAAATAGTCTTTTGTTTCTGTACAACCAGCACAGTTCACCACTCTGCTTTACTTCAAGAATCATGGGACTTGAGAAATATGGATGATACTGAAGTCTCTAATTTTGAATCAGACAGATATTTTAATTGTTTGATTGAATTTTGTTTTCAAGGAGTGCCGATTTGATGTCAATCTATGAACCAGTCGGACATGGAGTTGAAGGAGTAATCAATCAGAAGAAACTTGTTTTGCTTTGCAGCTTCTCAGACTTGAGAAATTCATTTGCTGATTGAGAATCTCACTTCTCAGTTGGATAGGAGCTTGAAGAGAAATATTTGGTATGTCTACTATAAAATTGTGCGTGTAAATCTCAAAGGCCCTCGTTCTATCTAACGTCATAAATGGCAATCTTCTCCTGTAGATGGTGATGAGGAATGTGCACATCACAATTGGGAAAACAATCAATGCTTGGGCAACCGCATCGTTGATATCTGCTAAAATTGAAGCTTTTGCTTTCACTAAGAATTATTAATGGTTGTCTATTTAATATAAGCTGGAGGATTATAAGCTTTGAGATGCAGTCTCCATCGCAAAAACCTGATGAAGCGAATACCTGGAGTTGCAAATTATGCCGGAAAGATCAACAACAGCAGTTGTGACCGTAATTAAATAGATAGGAAGGATTCAAGCTGGACATGATTGGAGAGATGGCAGCATTGTGCATACAGATGAAGAGAAGTTAAATGAATTTCAATGGCAATGTATAAAACAAGCAAGCAATTTACATTGTTGAATAGTGAGTGTTGCTATTCTGGGTAAAAGTCTGCATCCTTGGGTGGGCCTTTAAGAAGGTTGTGTTGCAATTCAAACTGTTTAGGAACAACAAGTTCAATTCCCTCTCCAGCATGTGAAAAATATCTTTCCAGCACTTTCTGCAAAGAAATGTTAGTTAGCATCACGTACCAATGTAATGATGATCGTACATGTGTAATAGAGTCGAATGATTGCTGACCACAGCGGCATAGGCATCAAGTTTCCCTTCACGATCAGATTTACCGAGGCCCCTGAGTTACAAGGAAGGAAACGCTGAAAAGCCTTGCATGAATATATTGGAATGTTTTATAGAAAGGGAGATAAATTTTTACTGGGCTATCATATGGTCCATAGCTTCAGCTGATGTTCCATGCTCATCCTGTAGGTATACCCTCCAACCCCTGAGATAAGGACTATGAGATAGCCCTAAATAGAGTGAGAGTAAAGAATGAAATGTACCTCTCTGCTGCTCTAACTGCAAGCCTTCCAGCCACGCTACGGACTTTATTCGACTGTTGTGTCTCCATTCCTTTACTACACCTTGGAAGCCCTATTATGAACTCATCTGCTTCCTAATCATTAACTTACTGATAAGTTCATCAAACCTAAACATACATTTTTTCTAGATTAAATTTAATTTCATGCACCTGCTTTTCAGCAATCTCCACAAGTCTAAGCTCAAGCTTCTGCCCTCTCAATTCAACAACCTAAAACACATATAAGATGTTGGTTAAAACTGTAAATGTAAGAACTCCATTTCCATTGCGTACCGTTAGAGGGCGAATGGAAAAGCCTCTGCTGAGTGCTACGCCGGTGCGGGACAATCCCAAATCAACTCCCAGACTGAACCCGCCGCGCCACCGCGGATCACGCTTCCGGCGTACGGCGTTTGGTGGAATCCGCTCCTCCCATGTCAATTCACATCTTCTGGGTAAACGTGTTGAGTCTCGGTATTGTTTGGTTGGGGAAAACAGGGGGTTTGGAGTAATCAATTGAATCGCCATGTGTTTCTTTTCTTGTTTCTTCTTTTGGTTTTCTCCACCACCACCACGGCACCATGTGTTCAACTCAAAGAAATGGGTCATCATTCCGAAGCCCAAATCAATATGGGCCGATTTGGGCTGGAATTCAAGATCGACATGGGAATAATGTTCAGCTATTAACCCATCACAATAATTCTAACCACACATTCGATCATTTGGAATTGCCCAAAATCCCGACAAGCAAGCATTCTACGATGATTATTTTACCATCGGATTTTTATCTCCAGTCTTAGATTCTTCGAAAACGCACTATGTTGGTTGGTTGATGAGGTGAATCCCTTTCAGAACTTTAAATTTTCTCAAGTACTTATTTAACCCCGATTGAAATTGTGAACTAGGGTATAGTCTCTTGGTGCTTCAAGTTCATTGACCCTTAAACCTAATGATCAGGCCAATTTTTCTTGTTTATTTATTTATCCAGTTGAGAAGCTACGGTTTGTGTTCCTGATTTCTCTGCAGTTTGTTTCTTATCATCTTATGTATCGATGAATCTTTGTATGTGCCTGTCAATAAGGCGTCGTCAGCCTGGCAATAGATACTGGGTGCAGATATCAAATTCATCAATACAATGTTATGTTTTCACTGAAAGTAGCTCCAATTTATATATCTGAAGTTAATGCATAGAAAAGCATAATATCCCTCTTGTTGTGTTTTCAGGAAATATTGAGCTAAAACTCCAATATTTGGCCCTTGAGCTTACATTTGGTGAACCTCAAAATGGCATTGCTTCAGTTTCCCTCTAGTGTTCCACTACTTACTGTTTCCCGATTGCATCATCATAACTGCCCTAAACTACGGATATCTCAGAATCCACCTCGCGGATGTAATTTAAGTAACATTCGTTGGGCTGTTCGTTATTCCAACACGCCTCAATGGGAACCGGCTCCAGTAACATACGCCCTTGATCAGAATGAAGGAACATTGCTGAAAGAAGCTAGCAATATCTTCGACACCATGAGTTCGCCAGATGAAGCTTCAATAACTAAGACAGAGCAGCATGCTGATTCAAGCAACTGGCCGTATCTTAGACAGCCTCTATGGGTTCTTGGCCCTGCCCTTCTCTTGATCACAGGAGTCGTACCTACTCTGTGGCTTCCGCTGTCATCAGTTTTCCTCGGGGCCAACATAGCCAGCCTTCTCTCCCTTACAGGACTAGACTGCATTTTCAATCTTGGCGTCTCCCTTTTCCTCCTCATGGCTGATTCCACTGCTCGTCCCCACAACAATCCTCAGGATTGCAGATCCAAACCTCCTTCAAGTTACCGTTTCTGGAACATTCTTGCCAATGTAATCGGGTTTATTGTTCCCCTGGTGACACTTGCTGGTTCTCACAGAGGATTACTCCAACCTCAGATGCCTTTCATTTCATTTGCAGTCCTTCTGGGCCCTTACTATCTGCTGTTATCAGTGCAAATGCTGATGGAGATGCTGACATGGCACTGGGAGTCCCCCGTGTGGCTGGTGACTCCAGTAGTGTACGAGGCATATCGGTTGCTGCAACTTATGAGGGGGCTAAAGCTCGGGGCAGAACTCGGTGCACCATCGTGGACAATGCATACGGTTAGAGGGTTGGTGTGCTGCTGGGTGGTGGTTCTTGGGGTGCAGCTGATGAGAGTTGCTTGGTATGCCGGTTTTACAGCCGGCGCTTACCGACAACACTCCCATGCTCCTGCAGATGGCTAGGTTATTAGTCTTGTATCAGTTACACCAAAGTATCCATCACTTAATACACACACAATCACAAATTAAGACACCCTCGAGTGTGTTTTAACTCCCTTGTGGGTTGCTCTAGGTTAGAAAATATATACTGTTTGGCTTCTTTGTATACAAAATACTATGTAAATTCAAAACTGAACACTTAAATGTTTGTAATTATGGTTCAAAATACAATGGGTTCATAAGAATTAGAGAATTACCAAGTGATGCTATGTTCTAATCTCTAGTGACTGCAGTTGTAGTGATGCTACAGGAGGCACCTCATGGGAAAATTGTATTAATACTCAACCTCAAAATACATCTAAATTAGAAATTTATTACTTTCACCTATCATACTTTAACATACTTTATAGTAATTTATTTATTAATTATTTAAAAATACTACCTTATTCTTTAAAAGTTAATAAAATTAATTATATTTTTTTTAAAATCTCTGTATATATACACTAAGTGCAATTTAAGTTGGTAAGTTAATAAAATTAATTCATTTTTTTTTAAATCTCTGTATATACACTAAGTGCAATTTAAGTTGGTACGTAGGTTTTAATAAACATATAACATATTTATGTAATTACTATTTTAAGCGATTGTCTTAACATAAATTGCAGACTGCCATCCCTAAAAGTCGGGTCAAAATGGCCCATAAGTCTTTCGGCAAAACTTTACTATATAGTATTATCTTAATTATTATTGGTTGAACAAAGCTGTCAATAACTACTTCTGTCCAAATAAGTGGCTGTATTTTTATGTTGAGTGACCAATTATTTTGGACATCATATTTTCTCCTTTATATCTTCATTTTCCATCGTCATACAATAAAAAATTACGATCCATCTAACCAAATGAATAATAAATACTCAAGTATACCAAAAATCACCAATTAAGACTTAGAAGTTAGAATATATATACTATAATGTAATATTGAATAACTGTCAAGTCAATTGGGATAACTTTTACCAAATAAGAGCAATCTTTTCAATATTTCCAAAATATCTTAAAAGGAGATGCTCTACCATATATATCCACGAGGTCAAGGTAACTTTATTCTCAATTAACTATCTCTTCAATATAAATGAAATTATGACTTAACTATAGATTATGAAAAGGGATTGTTGATTATAATGGTCACATTATCATTCTTTTGCCTCTTTTACATGGTAGGATCAACCACACGTGCACAAAGGATGTTTCATGGTTCACACAATTTTCGTTCTAATTTTCAAGGGAACGATAAATTTATGTTTCATAATTTTATAATAACATGTAATCCATATGCGTATTAGACAATAATCGTTGAATATTTTTGATTTACACTCATAATATAACATATGAATACAAATATTAAATATTACTATACTCTTAGTCTTCGTGCTCTATAAAATATGGCACATTTTTTGTAATACCTCAAATTTCAGGTTCGGTTTGATTTGGACAGGGTTTGTCATAGTTTTGATCGGATCCGATCAATTTATGTTGTGTGGACGTACTAAATACGTGGTATATAATTTTTTTACTTTTAATACTAAAAATTAATTGGTAAATCAAGAATTTAAGAAGTAATATGTTTATTAATTTATTTATTTTTATTTGAAAATTTAAATTGTATACAAGAATAAAGGTAGAAAAAGGTTACAAATAAAGACAAGAATAAAGCTAGAAAGAATATCCACTATAAACTTTTGTGAATATGAGATGAGAGATCTATATTTACTTGTTTCAAAGTTTGTTATTCTTTCAACAATTTAATTGAGGTAGTGTACTTCAAAGATTACAAAAAACACTTTTATCCTCACTTGAAGAGCAATCATTCAATCAGATAACCAAATTTAAATTCAATTTCAAATAACAGTTTATAATAATTATTCTCTAATACTTCATTAATTGAGAACAGTATTTGACTTTTTTCTTGGATTAATTTTTTTAAAAAAAAAATTACTTCTCATCTATTAAAAGTCAAGCTTTGTAAATGGAGTATTTTGCAAATATTGATATTGTTTATCTTTTATTATAAATAAATATTTCATTATCAGAATGGAGTAATATTTTTCTGGGTGTTGTTTCATCACTTCATGTTTGTGTGAAATAATAATATGATAATATTATATTATAGGGGCAAAATGAAATTAGCCCAAAAGAATAGCCTATTTTTCTAGAGACACTCTGCACTTTCCACGTTTGCGTTATTTATTTCATTTCTCTTTCCCCCTCTCTCTCTCTCTCTCTCTCTCTCTCTAACTGGAAGGAGTCAGGACAATTTTCCCAAATTTTGAAACCTAGATCTCTCTTCTTCTCCTCCTCTCTTAATTAACCTCGCATTCGCCGTGCCACTGCGGTTCTGATCAATCGCCGCGGCCGAGGAACGTTTCTGCTGACGCCGGGACCCTTCAATCGATCAATATTCCGGCGGATAGATCAGCGATCCGCTTAAAATGAGTAACAGCGAGCTCCTCCAAATTGAACCGCTGGAACTTCAATTCGCATGTACGTGATAGGTTTTTCATCATCCTGCTCGTAATTTTGGTCTCTGTAACTCTGTGTAATGCTTACTTCTAGAAGAGCTTGATTTGGGGGAAATTTTGAGGACTTGTTTATTTTAATTATGTTGTGTTGTTTAGATCTCCGCTTTAGATTGTATCTGATTACTATGTTTTGGTATTAATCGGTCTTGCATTTGTGTTGTGTAATAGTCGAATTGAAGAGGCAGATCTCATGTTCAATGCAATTGACAAACAAGTCTGATAATTATGTTGCATTCAAGGTAGCTGTTTAGTTTTTCACACTCTTTGTTCGGATTTGCGCACAAGTTTTTCGTTCATGTGAAATTCATTCTGGAAGTTTCGATTGACTAACAAATTGGAAATGCCGTTGATGTAGAAGCATCTGATTGTTTTTTACCTTCATTTTTCCTCTTCCTGGTTTTTGTTTTGATACTCAGGTCAAGACTACGAATCCAAAAAAGTACTGTGTGAGACCCAACACGGGAGTCGTGACGCCTCACTCATCTTGTGATGTTACAGGTCTCTCTCACTCTCCTCTGTGGGTGTGTGTGTCTTTCCTGTCATTTGTGGATGTACATCTTAGTAAATTTTTCGTACTTAAATATATTAACATGCTGAATGTTGGAAACAGTAGGGCTATTTATCATTGCTGATTCATAACGCAAATAATCAGGATTTCATATAAGTTGGTGTTCACTTGTTTGTTCATTCAGTTACAATGCAGGCTCAAAAGGAGGCTCCACCTGATATGCAATGCAGGGATAAATTTCTCCTCCAAAGTGTAGTGGTGAACCCTGGAACTACTGCAAAAGACATTACTCCTGAAATGGTAGGTTGCTTTGTTTGTCTCTCTCTCTCTCTCTCTCTTGCACTCGTTCTCGCTCTCTCAGTATAAAATATTTCTGTTAAGCGGTGGTTTTTGATCTGCATATTTTTTCGAAGTGGGTAAGTTAATACATCTGATTTATACATTAGTTCAACAAAGAGTCCGGGAACCAAGTAGAAGAAAGCAAGTTGAGAGTTGCCTATGTTGCGCCCCCTCAACCTCCTTCACCAGTGCGAGAAGGTTCTGAGGAAGGCTCCTCACCCAGGGCATCTGTATCGGACAATGGAGCTATAAATCAGACTTCAGATTTTAACACGGCAAGTATTGTAATGCTGTAACACTTGTTTTCTCATCCAAAAAAAAGGGTTGTAAAATTAAGTTGTTTTAATCTTCAATTCATTTCAACACTTTGCAGATGACAAAAACTCAGCAGCTTGAAAACACAACAGAGGTTATCTTACAGTTGTTTCTCTTATTATTATTGTTATTATTTTATTGCTTGAAATTTTGGGTTCTTTTGTTGATAACTTCACTGGTGAGGCAACTGTACTTTTTTTTTTAAACAGTCATTTCCGTCTTTTTGGACCTAGGAGCATGCTGAACTTCTTTGGTGATATCTTTTGTTCTGACCCTATAAGAGGTCAATAAAATTGGCCATTGTTAACAACTGGTCTTGATTTGTAGATTAAGGCCTTGATTGCGAAGCTGACTGAAGAGAAACATTCTGTTGTGCATCAAAATAACAAACTGACACAGGAACTGGTAATTTCTTGTCTGCACTGAATCTTGCCAAAGTTTCTTATGCCCTGATTTGACCACCCTATTAATTTCTTTGCCTTTGGTTTAGGCTTTGCTATTTGGGTTTTCCGTTAACGTGTTTTTTTTTTTTAAATTTATAAAATTGATCTGGGAGTTTGAGTACATCTGGTACATGAAGTCCTACTCATGAATCATTGATTTTGATCAGGTGATTTTATTGATTTTAGACCATCAACACACTCAAAATTGTTGACTTCGCTATTGGAGAATTTATTTGCTTCCCCTTTCCTTTAGTGCGCAACTTTTTTGGGCCAATTGAATCATTTCCAGCTACCTTAAGAATTTTGAAGCATGTAAACCAATATCATTGAAAATTGTCCTTCAATTATCTTATCAGATTAACTGAGGACTAACTTGTTCTAGGTCCACTGAACCATTATTGTCATAGGTGTGTTGTTAATATTAGAAATCAATCTGTGAACATTCTGATGTAATCAGGAGTATAAATTACTGGACTTGAATGATGGAGATTTAGCCTTGGCCATGAAAATTGAAAGTGTCCCGTTTGCCATAATATTATATGTGGTTTGCATATATGCTTGGGGTAGGTAGGTAGTCTAGAGACAGTGCTATAAAAGGCCAGACACCAACTAGTTATCTTGAGGTGAGATGTATTGGCTCCACATTTGGTTCCTTTGATTCCAATCTAGGCTCCCCCATTCTTTATGTAAGACAAGAGGTTCTAACAGAAGTCCCACATCATATTAAAGTTGGGTATGTGATGTGCCATTTTCTTATTTTACTTTATTCAAATACTTTCTGTATGGCTGGAGATTTTTCCTTTAGAAAATAAAAGGATTAAAATATCACAGTTTAAAACAATTTAGTACGCAGAAAGTTATTCAACTAATTTATGTAAATCTGAATGCATGCTGACTGATTAAGATTCAATAGAATGGATGTAAATTTTTCATGGTACTGGTATCCAAATCAACCGTGTTATAGATATGCCTACAGCCTCTACGTATTTTATCTTCCTGGAATTTCTGCTCATAGAGTAGCACTTTGTATGTTCATCTGTTTATTCAGGAAAAGCTGAGACTCCAACGTAACGGGAGCCGTGGAGGAGGTATCCCTTTCACATACGTCATCATTGTTGGCCTGATTGGCTTAATTTTGGGATATCTCTTGAAGATAACATGATCGATGGAAAACCCAAAACCTGCTGTGTTCTCTGCTTGTTCAAAAGAAATTTAGGACATTGATGAAATATGTCACTGATAAGAGCTTGGTAGCTGTTTGTTTGATTTTTAGAAGCATAAATGCTTAAATGGTGTTGATGTTATTATAATTGCTCCCAAAATGCATTTTATTGTGTGACTAGCATTTCATTTCTTTTCTATGAGGAGATCATTTTTCTTTTTCTTTGTTACTTCCTTATCCTTGACTTCTTGTCTTTCATAATTGCTGCGTTCCTTGACACGCACAAATCCCCTCTCCCTTTTGTTAACACCATTTTCATTTTCATAATTTCTTTAATTTTTTTTAACTTTGTCCTCGATGAACCATCTCTTGGCTCATTTTTTTGTTTAATTTTCTACAAGTGAAATATGATAAACTAATTTCGAAAGTATTTGGGTGGTTATATATTTCACACAACCGAAATGAGTATGCAAGGAACAAGATATGCTTGCCCAAAACTGTAAAGGCGATATTAGGACACACATGAATTCGTGTAAGGATTTTTTGTGAATTTAAAGCTGTGTCAAAATTAGAACATAGAAGAAAGTGTAATAACTTCTGCAAGACACTTTTATCAGTTTCTTCAATATGATTTATTTTATTTTAGTACAAAATGCAAAAATAGATTATCGTACGTGGGATTTGCAGTTTTCTATTTGGAAGAAAGTGATTATGAATATGATGTATCATATATGGGTCTGGACCTTCTGTGACATTTTGGTGCGACATCTCTTGTGACACTCAGTTAGATGAGCAACACCTAAGAGAGAGAATGAAAACTATACCCTAAGTCAACTAGTCAACCCTTGGGGCAAAGGATTTGATTTATTCACCCCGACACGTGTCATTCCATAAGCAGGTGTAGTAGGAGATGTCACATCAATGTGTCACAGAACATCCCGTGCCATCATATATGTGGTCCTGAGGAGCCACTAATGTGATGTAGGCATGCAAATATCTGATGGCACATCACTCGATGCTACAATCAGGAATGGTGAAATCTTAAAATGATGGCACATCTTTATTTTTATTTTATAATTTTTGGGAATGCCATAAACATTAATGTCCATCAAAATACTCAAACTATTTATACCATATGATGTGTTGACACCTTAATCATACCACCCATCCCACACTTCGTTGCAGAATCTGTCGTTTGTTTGCACATACATACAAGTCTGCGAGTAAAAGGATGATACAGAACGTACGTGATGAAATTCATGGACATACAATAAACAAAACCGTGCTGTCGAGTGATTTCAGGAGCCAACAGACTGGTCAGCCTGCAAAATTTTTTAAGAGAGTAAAATATGTAATCCACATTCTAATCAGACAATGAACTAGAGAAAGTATGCACAACATGACACCAGTCACAGATCCTATGTTTAGTTCCAACTTACCAGCTACATCTTCTTCAGAACCTTTTAGCATGTTGCATCTACAAACAATCTTCCGGAAGTCATCAAAGCTTATCTGCAATCCAAAGGCGAAAGCATATGTTTGAGGGAAGTAAAACAACAAAAAGGGTGAATATGTCGTGTAATTCAGTAATCTAACCACAGTAAAACAATGCTCAGGGAGATTGAAAATTAAAATTGAGAAATTCCATATCTGACTATTGTCCTTGAGAAAGCAAAAAAATGAAATTACATTTCCATCTCCATCACTATCAAAGCAATATACCATATCAGCCATCTCCTTCTGCGTCCATGAAAAGTCATGAGCCACTGCTAGTCTCTGTATATCTCTGAGATTGCAGCCTCCTTTCCCAGATTCTATTTTGGCAATTTCAATAATCAGTAAGAAATATATTTAGCCAGATAAGATGATAGATGTGTCATTATTGTTACACTTTAATCAATGCTATGATGTGGGGGAGAAAACGGGATTAGTGCATAACTTTTAATGTTATACCATTTCCACATATCAAACTTTCAGTTCTCCACATAACTTAGATCTCTTGTACATGTTATCCAACATGCCTTGGCTACATTATTTGGAGTCTATGTCAATCGTTTCTCAGTGTTGCATTAATTTGACTGACATTTCTGCATCTTTAGGATTAAGAGTTTGTACCCCACAAACTTTCATTCACAATGAAAATAAGAAATAATCTGGAACTACAAGATCATATTGAACAACAAATATCTTCATGTAGTGTTAATAGGATTTGAGCCAATGACAAAAAAAAGTGAGAACAAGGGTGTGCCAGAAAAATGGAATAATTCACGTGAAATTTGTTTGAATGATCTAATAAAGGCTCCAGCTATACACAAAATAATCAAATAATATAATTACCATCAAACTGAAAGAAGTGTATCAACATATCATCTTCTGTCATCTGAACTCTGCTTGTCATCTGCTAACACAAGATAAAATTTGACTAGATATAATATATTGAGATAGATATATTCTATCATTACCAAATGTAATCAACTACAAACCGGTTTTTTCCTCTTCCTCTTTCCCGAATCATTTTGAATGGGATAGTTTTCTTCCCTTTTGTCAATTGTTGTATCTGATGCTGAAATGATAGTAGGATGTCCCCTAGAAGTTTGAGAATGAGAACAGCCTCTAACGTCTAAAGCCCCTGCAGGATCTTCTAGCGATAGAGCAATTGCCTGAAACAGAAGAAATTCTCAACTGCTTGCTAGCTGGTCATCTTAATACCACGCAAATTAAAAAATAGAAGAGTAGTACGTATCTTACCTGCATCAAGGCTTCATCATCCTCCACAAAATCCGAGTTGAACGTAGGCTTCTGAATTGGGTACCCCTTGTTCTGAGTTGAGTTGTTCTTCTTCATCTGCGTCAAGAATTTAAGACAATAACTATACATTTAGAGCAACAAGATGCATCTTATTATCAAACACAAAGCTTGAAGAAGCTGCTAATTAAGGGTAATTGTCAAACGTCATCATCATGAGATTGGTCAAATGGTTTCACCAAGCAATAACAAATATAGTATGTTTAAGACAAGTGAACAAGTGTGGGCAGAGTAGCAAACAAACTTTCTGACTCGAGTATTCAAATCCTGAGGTGTTCAGAAAAATATGAAGTGATAAATCATGAGATATGTGTCACATATATGAGTAATTAGCATCTGGTGTACTACAACACACAAATGCACCATAAAGAGGCAGAAAATAGCAGCTTCATTTCCATGCTTCATATATGACAGCATAGTGCTATTGCAATAATATACACCAACAGTTTGCATACTTCACTCAATCCACCAGATATGCTACAACAACCACGTTCTCAGACAAGGTGAAAGTAAAAAAAAATGGATAAAGAACACAAGAAAATTTTTACAACAAAACAACAGTATGAATTTTTTCACATGCGAAGGAGTAATCCTTTGAATTTCAGTTGCTTTATTCTTAAATAATTCCAGTATGCACATGCTAATCGAAGAGTTCAATCATTGAACAAGTCATAATAAAACAGCATGATTGCACTACGCAGCATATTGCCGACAAAAATCACTCAGCTCAATACAAGCAATCTGCAATCCCATAATGCAAATTCTATTTAGAGAATCCATTATATGCAAATTAACCAACAATATATACAATGAAGATAGATGACAGTAGAAAATGAATTATTGAATCTAATTGTCTAATGTTTCAGCCTACTAAAATACGAATACCTTCTTGTTCTTCGAGAGCGAAAACTCCTCATCTCGCTCATCTTCTTCTTCAGAGGAACTAATTTCCTCATCATCTAGGTTAGGATTATAGTCGTCATCTTCTCCATCCATTTTTCTCTTACCCTTTTTAATATTTTTCTTTAACGGAGTTTTTTGCACGAATCCCATGAAAGTATTTGCCATTTTATGCAATCCCAAAGCTTCCATTCTTCTTTTATTCTCTTCAATCCTCTTTAATCTCTGCTTTTCATAATCTGATAGTTTTCCCTGATTTCTTGAACTGCCGTTCTCGCCTGCCGTTTCATTCTCCCTTTCCTCGTCCGACGATACTCCTTCCGATTCCGATTCCGACTTCGGAGATCCAGATTCGGGCATTTTTGTAGAACTGGATTTAGGGTTTCAGGCTGAATTTGGAAGGCTGTTGGAGGGGATTATTTTCTAAATAAAACAACCTAAACGCGGGAATTTTGTACGTGATGTAGGGTTAAGTCCGGTAAGGCGGTAAATAAATTTAATATCTGAAAATTTAATTTTTTAAATAATAGAAAAAATCATATACTACTAATTTCTTCCAATGATATACGCTATTTCTTTTTCATTAAAAATTGTTGACTGAAATACTATGAGTATTAATATTTAATTAAAATTTTAATTTTTGTAAGAAAATGAAGAATATAAATTTTTATACTAAAATATATTCTCTTCGTTCGGTTTAATGTGTCTTGCTTTTTGCAAGTAAATTAAGAAATAATATTACTTAATGTGTAATGGGTAGTTGTATTATGAATCTCATATTTTAATTGTATTAGTGAGTGTATATGAATTTTATTTGTGTAAAAAAAAATTGAAACTATTTAAAGTAAACAAGGCCTTAGTGATATTTTCCTATCAAAGGTTTATGACAAATTTGGGGTTTCTTTTTTCTTGAGGTATATAAATGATGGGTGAGTTTCTTGTGAGCCCGAGCACACGGATTTAGATTTGTTCTCCCTTACAATTTAAATTTCCTAAAAGAACATAAGTTTAAATAAAATAGGGAGGGGAATGGTTGTGTTCGTCAGTGTCCCCTGGGCGAAGTAGCTTTTGCTATAAATGATTAAATAGAATTGTTTATTGGGAGTATGAATGCGTATGTTTCAAGCATATCTATGGATTGCATGGCTCACATGAGTTTATAAGATTCTTAAAAGTGTATGGCAATTGTTTTATTTATATGGTATTTTCTCTAAAATAAGATAGTAGCATAATCAATTGTACATTCAATCCTTCCGATCAAAAAAAATTTTGTACATTCAATCCTACAAGATTCATATGTTAGAATTATTTTATTTAAAGTTTTTGAATTAGCAAGAAAATTCTAAATAGAAAGTAAATAAATCATGTGAGTAAATAATATAGTGTCGTTTTATAAAGTTATATTATAATATTATTATTATTATTATTAATTAGGTAGCATATAATAACATCATATTTTCAACTTTTTTGTCTAAAGAATAAGTAATAAATAAATAATTTAATATAAATAAACCAATTAATTAAAAGAAAATTAAAAATAAATAAATAAATAAGTGGAGTATATAACAAAATTTGTCTCGCGCGGCATGTGTCACATTATGAATTATCATGATATAAAAAGAACTTTGTGAAAGGCCCCAAAAAGGAGGGGAATTGCTTTTGTTGATTTTAATTCTCAACTTTTTCCATCACACGCACAACAACCATGCAAATATTAATATTACATATATATTTTAAAAAATTACATCTTTTCACTTCTCTATCTCTTTTTTTTTTAACAGTAGTCAATTAAATATTTTAAAATATTACATAAAAATAAGAGTAAAAAGATAGAGTAATGTCTAGAGGCTAGCTTGTGCTTGACAAAATCAAGTGCCCACTTCAAATTTCTTCGATAAAAAGATGAACATTATTATACTTTTGATGGAAGGTTTGTTCTTTTCAAGAGCTTGTAAGAAAAGTGAGCAGCTTTTTTAGTGTTAAATATATCACCATCTTTGATTTTATAAAAAGTTTTTTAACTTCTTCAATTAAACAAGGATGATACTTGGCAATTATAATTAATTGTCAAAAACTAACTTATTAATAGTAACCATGAAATATATATATTTTTTAAATAACACATTATAGTATATTGGTAATAAAAAAAAATATACTTGAAAGATTAAAGTGATGGTTGTATGTATACATCATGTTTGGTTAGTCATCAATAAATAGAATTCTTTTCACCTCAAACTCCCTAATCAACCGAAATAAAATTATTATACTTATTCTGATATAATTGACTGAAAGTATATCAAAAGCACACCACTTGTTAACTACTTGCATGTCATTTCCAGATTGATTAGGGATGATGTATGAAAAGAATAAGATGATGAAATTTCAGTGGGGTCAACTGAATTTGCATATCATTTACCTACAATGTCACATTTATTGTTAAAAAAAATGACAAGGAAAAAAAAAAAAGTAAATCATCATCATTAGAAATTTCTAAGTTTAATTCTTTACTCCCTCGCACGTTTGTCATTAAATTTTTTAATTTTTTAATTAAGCTTAAAGTTCTAAGGTATTTAATCTCTCATACTTATAGTCTACTCACACTTGATATCTGATTTTAAGGTGAAACATCATCTGGATTCAGTTTAGTGTTCTTTCCACATAAACTCCAATGTAAACAAACACAGCTATATCATGTTTTAAGGATAAACTAATGGAGTGGATGGGTCCAATTAGTACAAAGTCCCATGTGATTTGATTAAAAAAGTCCATTAGTCTTAACAGCAGCAAGTTCAATGAACTATATAGTAACATATCTTGGCATGAAAAAAACATGATAGCAATTATTGACCACCAAGAAAACAACTACCATAATCAATTGAATTCATGAGAACAAAATGATGAGCAAATCTATGGGAAAGAGTAGCATTACCCAACCCGACCCAACTATATCTGTCACTGTTACAAGCTTAGTGGTAGAGTTTTGAAATCAAACCCAACTGTTGGTTCCTTATGAAGTCGACCTGCTGGCACGGTGAATGGATCCATCCTCCGTATCAGAAGTCTATTATAAGTTCAGTGATTCTGCTTGCTAAGAATTCGAATTGAGCGACTATAAAGAACCTACTGTCCATGAAGCTCGACGACAAAATTCTCTACTTATATATGTAGAATCTCTCAGCTTACAAACACTACAGTCTACACCATTGGGAGCTAAATTTGAAAATGCATCTATACTGCAAGCTATATTAGTCTGAAGGAAGCCCAGATGCTTATTTTACAGTCGAGTGCATCTGGGGGAAGAATAATGAACTTAGTAGCATTTTGAATTCATGTTACAACTACTGTAGAGTTGATGACTTGATCATAATCAGCAAAATGTAGATGCCCTAATCCTAAAGAACAGAGGATAAATCAAGGGAGGCTCATAGAGACTTTCATGGAACAATAAGCAAACCTATAAGCATAACCTAACCTCAAGGAATCTAGCTAGAGATGACTAATATTAGTTTCATGTAAGCTTCTCTCTTATTAATGCACATAATGACAAGTATCAAGCTAGAGATGACAATCTGGATTCATGCCGCGTAATTAATGCAAGCAATCAAAATAGAAATGATAAATTCTAGATTTATTCTGGTATCATTATGTAATGAATGCACATAATAAAAAGCAAGATTGTGAATAAGTTAAGGGGGTTATATTCATTTGTTTTTTTTCCCATTCCTGGTCTTGCAATATTCCAGTATATGGTTACAAACACAATTGGAACCCATTGATGCCTTCCAGAAGAAAAGCAAAAGAGCAACATAAGATTAATACTTAGAACATCCGAAGCTAAAATGCATCTAGTTTTTATGAAAGTTGGAATTATCTGCCTAAGCCAGATGGGAAATTGCAGAGGAGAAAATTTCAGCATAAAATTCATAGAGTTGATATAGCAGTGTGTTGTGACCTCATAGCACCTTGATAAGGCTGAGTTGAACATTCCACACAAGAGTTTAGCATCTCCAAACTGGCTGAGTTGAACATTCCACACAAGAGTTTAGCATCTCCAAACTGAGGCAGAGATTAGCTCCTTCTTTTGCCAGGATAGAACAAGAGAAGATTGCCTCTTCTCAACATGGAAACCTCGAACGGGAGTTCTTTTGACAACGCACTCGGCTTGTGATTCGGTGAAGTTGCTGAACATTACAGGTGAGAACCCAGAAGACAAAAGCACAGTCCTCCAATGCTGTGACTTTTCTGGAGCTTGGAATCGCCCCATCACAATCTTTTCTATTCCGGGCTGGAGTAAGAACTTCTCAATCTTTTGAAGGGCTTCCATATTCACATTTACAGCATCAAGTGATTCAAGAAGATTCGAATATGAATGAACGGCATGAATGATATGATTTGCAAATGGAAGATCAGTCCTATCACACCCTCTGTCAACAGAAACAACAATTCTTGGAGACAGTTGCTTGACAAATCGAAGAACCAATGGCACTGGCAGTTGATAATTAGTAAGGCATCCAACAGGGAGATTCACTGCTATTGCTTCATTCTCCGGAGCATGAAAAGGAAGAGACCAAGAACCCGAATTCAAGGACTCGATGCTTATGACCTCAAATTCAAGACCAATATTGATTTCATTAGCAAAATGGATCAAATTTTCTCTAGTCAAGCTAAGCTCTAACTGATCGTGTGTCGAGGGGGAGGCTAGTGCAGTGATTTTGAGCAATGGTGTACCCCCAGACCTCAATGCAAGCTCCTGAATTAGAGAAGCCCACTGCCCTCCATATCCAATATCAAAATCCACAATGTGAATTCGATCAAACCCTTCCATGACTTCAAGAAGGGCTTGGTTGCAAGTAAAATTGGCAAATTCTACAAGAGGTGAGATCTCAGAGAAAGACTTATAGGCACCAATCTTGAAAATGAGACTAAAAGGGGATGAATTAGCCGCAGAGGAGTGGTTCATGTTGTTGTTAGTGTGGAGGAGCAATTGCAGTGCCTCCTTGCAGTAAAAAGCAGCCCTATGAAAAGGCTTACCAATGGGTGAGAGGTGATGATTGAGCCGCGCCAATATCCCTTGCGCGAGTACTGGATTCCCAGTTTGAAGCAACTCTGCGGCCTTGTAAAGCTGGTCGATTATTGCCTGTTGATGTTGCTGTATTTCATCTCCACCGCCGATTTTGGGGCCATGGCCGGTTGGCCTCTGGTGGAGGTAATGAGGAAGGAACTGAAGCTGGTGTGGAGGTGCCTGCAGATGGTGAATGAACATCTCTTGCTGCTTTGAATCCAGAAAAACCCCTTTGGGGGTCTGGCCTCCGCCGGAATTGAGCCTCTTCGCCGGAGGAGGGACGAAAACACTCTGCTCTTGCTGCTCGTAAGGAAACGGCAAGAAAAAAGATGGATTCTGAGCTTGCTGGTTCATCAGAAGTTGAGGACTGAGAACGGAAGGCTTCATTTCTGCAGAGGAATCTAATGCAGCTTGGTGATGAAGAGCAATGGCTCCAAGAGCGTTAGATACTGGAGAAGAATATATGGTGTTCGAAGCGAAATCAATCTTTTCAGCGGTGGATCTGTTGTTGGAAAAGTTGGAAATGAAATGGTCACCAGCGAAACCCTGATCCATAACCCCAAACCCACCGCCGAACTCAAACTCCGACGCAACAGAGCCCCCGCTACCGCCGATTTGAAGCACCTTGTTGAGATTTTCCACAGCAGATTCCTCACAATCCCTCATGATCCACCGGAAAATGGACTGTTCCTGGTTCGGAGACGCGGCGGCAGACTCCGACAACACGTTGTCCCAATCCTCCATAGCACATTTCTCCGCGCTCCCTCCGTCGGCGCCGCCGATCTCTAGAGACTGCGGAACCGGAGCGAGTTCGGAATCAGCTCCTCCACCACTGGAGCTGGTGGCAGTAGTGGAGTCTTGCTGCCATTTCGGAGATGGGGAAACCGCCGCCACACCCGCCGTGTCCGTGGAAGGTGCACCACCGCCTCCGCCGCCGCCGAGAGATGAAGACAGAGTTGAGAAAGATGCAGGGCCACTAGGAATTCTAGAATCCAGAACAGATGTAGGCTCACCAAAACTCTCACTCCTCAACAGGCAATCTTCGCCGGAAAAAACCGACACCGGCGAACTGCTATCTGCAAAAGCAAAACCTAACACCCCCTTCCCCTCAAAATCAAAGGGTAAGGGCATCCCCTTCATCTAACAACCAAATCCCCGAAATCCACAACTTTCTCTAATTCCTCCAGCTTCAAATATGGTAAACTCAACTAATTACAGCGCAACCAAACAGACCCTATAAAATGCAGAACGCCTCCAGAAGAACATGAGCTGATACATGCATGTATAATTGAAAGAACACGAAAATTCTATCTATAGCAAGCTATTTTTTAATTCTAAAATTGAGTAAACTACCAAAAACTAGATAATTAGCGGAGAAAAGGGGAAAAAGAGAAAATAAATATTGTGGAATTTGAGGCATTAATGTTATTTTTCTATTGTGTAGTACATGGAGATAAAACTGTTCTCTAGCTGCCTTGTGTTTTCTGCCATGGATGCGTGCATCATAAAAAAGTAGCTTCATTCATCTCTCTCTAGTCTTATTTTCTTTCTTTTTTTCTTTTTATTATTTAATATTTTTGTGTTAATTTTACCTTTTTAGTTAATGCGTTGCTTGTCACGTAGTTATATTTCTTGCTAGGGTTTCTCTGGTTCTTGATCAACCACACGCCAACATCCCCGCGTGGACCTAATTAAATCTCATTTTCTAATTTTCATCAAAAATAAATAATTAAAGAAACTGACATAAGGATAACGCAAATTGGACATTTAAAAATCAAAACTAAGAGTGCCATTTCTTTATGTTGAATGTTAAATGATGGGTAAGGGTTGTATCTAGGAGAGATTGAGCCCATTTGTAATTTAAATTTTCTAATAATACATGAGTTTATATAGGATATGGAGGGGAAGAAAGTTGTGTTCAAATGGAGATACGGCGTGTTTCAGGAGTGCATGAGCTTTTGTCTTAAATGATTGTTTTTTCACATATAAGAAAAAGTATAATTCTTTTTATTTTTTCTTATAATAGTTAACGGATTGTTTTTTCACATATACTAACAAGAAAAAGTATAATTGTTTTTAGAGTTACTTATATTGATGTGTATATATCTTAAAATATTACTACTCCAGAGCAAAATAAAACAAAAGGAGTAGGACAGAGTCTTTGGGAGAGTAGCCGTATGAATTCAAGTATAATTATAATGTGTAATAATATGAGCACTACAAACAATTTTATATATAATAATCATATGTTAATTATGATTTATCCGTCTCACCATCTTTCTCTATACCATTTTACAGGAGGGTAATTCAAAAGTAGATGTTAACATTTGTTTAAAAAGGTAAATAAATAAAGATTGCTCCATAATTGCATTTATGAGAATTTTATCTTTCAAGCCGTCAATAGAATATTAGGAGCGGAAAAATTGTGTTACATTATTATATTATATAAATCTATTATCTAATAACAAAATTAAAATAAAAGTCATTGTCACAAATTATTTATTTAACATATTTTATAATTTTTATTAGTCTATATATTAACTCGTACCAAACATATCAAACATATATGGAGTTTAACTGTCGTATCGGTGATGTAATAGTAATAAGAAATTAAGAGGAAGTTTGTTTTGTGTTTTACTTGATTTAATAAACTAGTAATATTGTTATTTTATAGTTGTTGTGTTTGTTTTTTTAATAAATCAGTATGTTTAAACTTTATGTCAAATCAAGTATTAATTGAGGGGAATAATATCATTTTATAAGTAGTTATGTTTTTTTTAATAAATTAATAAATAGTTCATGTTTGTTTTAGGTTTAAGTATAGTATGTTTAAATTTAATGTCAAGTCGATAAAAGTAAGAGGCGAGTGAAGGGAGGAAAATCTAAAGAGATTTAATAAATCTAAATTTGGTATAAAAAAACTAAATCAAACATTACTGTTGTTATAAATTTGATAATATGGATGAATTTTGATGATTCAATCCATCAGGTTATTATTAGCATTTAAAATCTCATTTATTATTAGCAGTTTAAAATCTCATTGGCTAACACCTCGTTGATTAAGCCCGTTGCAATAAATTTGACTAATGTAATTTAATTCTACTCTATAATTTATTTACTTCTAAAATGGGTTGTTATGAGAAAAAAAACATTTTCAATATTATTATTTTTTTGTTTATTTAAAGGTTATCTCATTTATGAAAATATTTTATAAAACAAATAAAAATAAGTCTTAATAAAACTAAATCAATCAGTCTCAAAATCATGCAACAAAAAATATCACTTTCCTAATATTTCTACTAATTTGATTTTACAATTCAAAAATATTGATTGATATATCTACTCATTTTATGAATTTGATTTTACAATTCTAAAATATTGATTGATACGCGCATGGATTTAACAATTTACCATTCAGAGAAAACTAAAAACGCACGCGCCTTGGAGGCGCGTTTGGTGGTACAAAGCTGAACGCTTTTCTCCTGTAGTTTTCTTGAGGGACCAACAAATGCAGTGGAGGATGAGCTGGCAGAAATGGCGTCCATTTCTTCCCAATATTAACCTCACCCTTTACACCAAAATGAGCTTGGCCCGCGCACCCAAGCAGGGGTACTTCCGTAATCTGGGGATGAATCTGACGACACGACAAGATGATGGAAAAGGGCGTTCGTTTTGGGGCTCAGATTTGAAAATATCGAGACCATATCAACGGCGGAGATGCTCTGCGTCTGCGGTGGAGATCGAGGTCTTTATGTGTGTTCACCAGGGGTAAAATAGTCAATTCAAGAGCAGAGTTTTGGGGAGTTTATGAGCCAATGGATATTTTTTGACTTGTCTCTTTCAGTTGGCAGGAGGGGACTCGGGGGATCTAAAGTGAAAAGTGAGGAGATTGACAACAAAAAGTAGTAAACAGGTGCAAGGTTTCTGGTGCCTCAGAGCAAACCCAACGGCCAATATGACCAAATTCACAACTTACCCAAATTTTTGATGATTTGAATCATATTTTCTTCAATAATTTTTATTCAAAATTTAGTAAAAAAAAAATATTCTATAGAATTTTATTAAAAATATTATTTTATTAAATTTAAATAATTATAATATTCTATTTATCCCTCTAATTTTAAATTATTAATTAAATAATATTTTTTATTTTGTATTAATTAATTTATATTTAAATTTTAATTTTAATTTCTAAATTTTAATGTTGTATGAATTTTACAAATTACATCAAAATAAATATCAAAATGAAATTAAATAAATATATAAACAACACATATGGGAAATGATGTGTATGATTGATAAGCAATGTATCCATTATATAATAAAAAATTTGTTGGTAGGTTTTGATCTCAACCATTAATTTTGGTTGATGACTTTCGATCTCAACCATTCAATTTTGGTTAGTGACTTTCAATCCTAGGCGTTGAGATTGGTTGGTGGCTTTCAATCCTAGCCGTTGAGACTGATTGGTGACTTTCAATCATAGCCGTTGAGACTGGTTGGTGGGTTGTGATCTCACTCAATTCAATCTATAAATATAGCTTCCGTGTCTTCATAACTCACAGTCTCATACTTATCATTTTCTCAAATATCTAGCTTACAAAGAGAAAAAAATGACATCGAAAATTCGTGGCTCGGGTTTTAATCAAACTGAATATAATGATCTTTGTGAGTGTTATCTTGAAGCCTCCCAAGATCCTATTGTTGGTATAAATCAATCCTCAAATAAAATTTGGGATCGTGTTGCTCAAGAGTATGCAAAATTCGGTCATCAGAATCGAGTTGAAATATCACTTAAAAAGCGTGTGCAATTAACCAAACTTCATGTCTCAAGATTGGTTGGTTGTGTAAACCAAATATAAATATTGAATTTGAGTGGCGCATCTGAAAAGGATATTGTAAGTTACATACATGATATTATTCGTATTACATTACATAACGTCATTGTTTTAATCATTGTATAAACTCAAACTTTGTAGGTGATGAGGGCAAAAGAATTGTTCAAAGAAGACGTGAATTACAAAAGTGGGTTTAAGTTCGATCATGTTTGGGAGAAGATGAAAGATTATGCAAAAATATAAACTTTATTTCAGAATGATGCTTCCATTAATCTCTCGCCTCCAGAAACTCATACTTCGTATTCTCATGGAATTTTTTCGTTTAATCTTAACTTGTCTAGTGATGGAAATGATCAAGGTGGTGGTTCTTCCTCGAGCCGACCACATGGAGTAAAAAAATCTAAACTTAAAAGATAAACTAATGAAAATGAAGTTCAAAATCAAAACTTTTTTCAAGAAGCAAACAAACAAATACAAGATCTAATGAATGAATCAAATAAGTATCAACGAACAATGTCGGAGGCAGCCCAAAGAAAAGAGAACAATAAAATTATGAAGATGGATCTAACAACGATATCCGATCCTGTTCGGCGTGAATATTTTCAACATCAACAAAATATTATTATGCAAAGAATGAGTTTAAACCAGTCAATGAATCAAAACAATATTTACGAGGAATACTTTCCCACTGATCTTGGTGGTTCGGGGAGTGATTTACCCCATTTTAATCGTGAGAATAAAAATTATATTGTTTTATTTTTTAAGTAGTTGTGTTTGTATTTTTATTTTTATTTTTCGTAGTGTTTAAGTTTTAGGATATATATTTATATGTTTAGTGTCTAATGTATTTGTATGTCTATCTTTTTTAATGTTCAATGTAATTTTTTAAATATAATATGTAATTTTAATTGTGCAAGAAGTAATTTTTTAAATTATTTTAATGACACATAATTTATTATATAAAATATAAAAACATAAATATATATTTAACAATTAAAAATAATTATTGAGAGTGTTTAAAAATATATACAAATATAATTATATTTAAATTAAGCATTAAAAATAATTGTAAAAGGAAAAAAATATTTGGGTAACAAATTTGGGTGACACCCAAATTTACCCAAATTGGGTCACAAATCCCTTTTATTCAAATTTTAGGGTAAAAGGGGTCTTTTACCCAAAAATTGGATAAAAAGGTAAAGGATTGGAGATGACACGATGACCATTCAATTTTTTAATCAAATGGTGTAACTGTAATTTTCTTTTCAACATGTTTTAACTTCATCAAATTCGAGCCCAAATCCCCTATGATATCATCCAATCCACTCCATTCGATGGATTTTTTGGAGTTTAAAACTCAAGAATAGTAATTGTATATTTATTTTGAATATTTTGTAGAGTATATTTTAATTTATGTTAAATTAATATATAAAAATATATTAATTTGTATAAATAAGAAATGAATCATGAAAAGATAAAGTGTACTAATTTATATAAATGAGTGAGACTACATGCGCAGAATTTAGTATTATAGATAAGGGTATATTATTTTGTTCTAAATGATATACACTTTAATTAATAATAGTACACCATTTTGTTCCCAAGGTATACACTTTTCATTGATATATTTTTTATTTTACTTCAAAAAATAAAGGGTACCCATCTTTATACTAATGAGTATACAATTTAACACAAAATTTTAAAGACACATGGAAAGTGGTCCCATGCGCCCGGGCGGACACAAGTTTTTGCCTATATAAATAAGAAATGAAACATGAAAAGATAAAGTGTAGTACTCCCTCCGTCCCGAAAAAACTTTTCACCTTTACTGTTCCACGTTGTTTAAGAAAAATTGCACTTTTAACTAACTTTATTGACTTTTGAGGGTATTGTAGTATTTTTAGGCAATAAAAAAGTATAAAGTAATGATATGTGTGTGAAAAAATAGTGGCAAGTTTGAAATTAAAATAACTTTTGAGGTTGTTGAATAAAGTGATGTTTCCTTCTTCGGGAGGTGAAATGTTTTGTGGGACAAACAAATGAGGAAATTGATAAAAGTATTATGGGACGAGGGAGTATTAAACAAGAAGAGAAAATATATTTAGGTATGCATAGGAATTATTTTTAAAATTTAGATATGGAATTTGAAAATCAAATATGGATTCAAAACCCTTGTAAGAATATCAATGTGGAATAAATGATAGAAATAATAGGTGGGGGATCTCATTTGATGAAATTCTTTGTTAAAATAATTTTAAAAACTTAATAAAAAAATTAATCATTTAAACAAATATTGTAATTCTATGCAAAATACATCAAGTGTGAAATGATTTTATGGAATTGATGTGGAATCAAGTGATGCAATAGTAAAAATGAGGAAGAAGAATTAAGACGATTCAACCTCTCTTCAAATAGATATATAAGGATAGGAGATGCATGTTAGAGGATAAAAAACTTTGAATTTCAACCCTAATATCATGTATAACGAAAGTGTGGAAGTATAGGAATGCGCAATTGTTTGATGGAGCAAAATTGTCGACTAAAACATCAAGACGAAGATTTTTGTACTAGTTTTATTTTTCACTTAGTTTACTATTGTTGTTCTTCTTGCTTGAGTTATTATGATTTATGATTTATATTCTTGTTTTCAGAATAATTTTACTTTTAAATAATCCACAATCTTCCAAATCATTCAGAAAAATAGGGATATATATACCACAAATTCTTTTTTTTTTTCGTCCACATTTTAGTTGTAAATGTGTGTAGCAATAATAGATTTAAGTACATCAAATAATTTATTTTGGTGGAGGGCGTTAGATTGTTTTTGTATCATTGTGCACATTGTCTAATTATTACAGAAAAATGTTTTTTTTTTTTAAATAAATTTGATCCATTGGCTTATGTCAAGAGTAGATTTTATAAAATTGTGTAATTCCTAATATTAATAGTTGAAATATTTCATGTAGTATGATTTTCCATCTATTTTATCAAACTTAAATTTATCGGAATTTGCGAGACATGATAATTAGTTGCATTACAATGAAGCCCACCCATAAATTAGATGGCCAATTTTTATTTTTTAATTTATTTACTTTTACTTCTTATAAACATATTCTTAAAAATTCAAGAGAATGCATGGGTGGAATGGATTTCCAATAATTTTCTTCGTGTGCGCATGGGTTGCAAGATTAATAAATGATTGGAATAAATTAACTGAGTTATTATTACAAGTTAAATTATAAGATAAATAGATCGATTTATGAAATATGACTAACAACACACGCACACTTATTGGGGTAGCTAATTGTTAAAATAAATAATTTATTAATTAATCAAACTTACGAAACTTAATTTTTAAAAATATAATGAGAGTTTGTTCATTTGATTAAAAATGTATACATACACACCACTATATCATGCGCAATATTGTATGTTGGATTGTATTACGTACCAAATTATTTATTTATTTTAATAGACTTTCGAAATTTTAGTATATTGTGAAATTTTGATATATAGTAACTATATACATTTGTTATAACTTTTTTTGTGATCTGTGATTTAACTTTGAGAAGAATGAATGAATAATTTTTTTTATATTATTATGGGTGTCTTTATAATGTCAGTTGAAGTTAAGGAGTATAAATTAATCTTGGAATACATAGAGCTGCCTTTAAACTTTCAAAGCCCAATACCAATTTGTGAAAGCAAAACCAAACATAAATATTAATACACTCCTCCTTTAAAAGGTACTCCAATTTATTTATTTATTTATTTATTTATTTTTGAACATTAACATTTCCTTAAAATAGTGTATGATGGCATACTCTATTACAATATATAGGTTTTAGATTTAATCAACACACTCATGATTTGGAGTTTGCCTACATTATTTAATCACCTCCCTCCATGTGAAGAGTTGCACAAAACTTCTTCTTTCAAACAAGTGAAAAGTGTATCCAACTCATATCCTTTTTTCTTGCCTCTTCAATTCTATATACATCTCCCCCAGTACATACAAAATACAATTGTATGGGTTTAATGTGATAATATTGGATTTTAAGCAGTCAACCTTCAATAATATAATAATTATCCATGATAAATTCCTAGTTTAAAAAAATTATAGTCTTAGACTAAAATATGAGTACATATATTTTATAAATAGCAAATTTCTTAGACTTCGAGTAAATTTATATACTATAATTAAAAAATAATTATTTTTTCCCAAAATATAAAAGAAAAATTTTATATTAAAAAGTATTATACTCAACACTATATAAGAATATAAAATTAGATTAGATCCCCATGGAAGGTCTTGCGAATAATAAATAGCAGTAACTCATAAAAAAAAAAAGTAAATCATCATTTGTTTTGTTTTGGTTTGTTTTATTTTATTTTATTTTATTTTATATGTAAGAGCCAGCCAGCCAGATAGAAGATATCCTCATTGTCAACTGGACAGAGAACACTATACAACTTGGGCCCAATTACTAGCCCACATTATAATTGAAACTTGGTCGGTTTTTTTTTTTAATATAATAATAATTATTATTTTACTATTATTATTATTATTTTCAATACCCAATCATTGGGGAGACATTTAAACATAAAAGGGAAAATAAAATAAATATCTAAAGCTTGTTTTCTAATATAATCATTCGAAGGGTGCTCTTACAAAAAATTTCTACCACAAAGTGCTATTTTTGTTTATAATATAAAATAGTAAAATAATACATGTATTTTTTTTTTCCCTAAGAATCTATTTATTCATATAAGTACACGAAGGATCCTAAATTTGGAGGTGATGACACTAGAAATTTCAGATGAACTGAAAATTATATCCATGAATGGCGATATATAATCATCTTTAATTTATTTGGATAATTATTTCATAAAGAAAGTGAAATGAAACACTATTTTTATTATTACATTTTCTCAATAGTTATTTGAGTGAGATAGGTCTACACGACACATGCATGTATATCTATATATTTATTTATGCATATATATTATACAGTGGTCAACCTTTATTAGATTAGCCCCATAAATAACATAGGGAGTACTCCATTGGCAAACATTTGTGTTAAAAAAAATGAAATATTAAAAATGTTACTTAATAAAAATGGATAATAGTGCAGTTAATTAATTTATGATTAATTTATAATATAAATAAAATGTAAAAATAAAAATTATAATAATTTAAAAATAATAATAATAATATCTTTAATATAAAATAATTACTAATTAAAAAATATGTAAAATGGTCACTTTTTAAAACGATATATCACGTAAAACACACCTATAATTACATAAATTAATGACAAAAATTTGTGTGATCCCGGGTGCACGAAGCACTTTTCGTGTGTCTTTAGAATTTTGTGTTAAAATGTATACCATTTAGTATAAAGATGTGTACTATTTATTTTCTAAAGAACAATAAAAAAATATTAATGAAAAATGTGGGCGCACGGAGCATACTCCGTGTGTCTTTAGAAATTTGTGTTAAATTATATACCGTATACCATTTATTTTCTAAAGAAAAAAAAATATTAACGAAAAGTGTATACCCTTTAGAACAAAATAGTATACCCTTATTAATTAAAGTGTATACTCTTTAAAACAAAATAATGTACTTTTATTTATAATACTAAATTCTAAAGACGCGGTCCCTGCAGGCCTCACTCTAAATTAATTAGGTGAAAAGGACTGCGCATAATAATTATTTAAATGGGTGAAAAGGACTGCGCATAATAATTAATAAAGTTAAAATCGGTGGCCATACAGCAACCATCCTGAATATCATGAATCAGTTGGACATAACCACTACAAAAATAATTAATTTCAAAAGTTTGAACTATACATGTATCTGGATAATGTGTGTTAAGTATTTAAAACATACCCTACCCACTGAACCCCCCCCCCCCCCACCCCTCAGGAAAAAAAAAGATTGAAGATCGATGCAAATTGCAATGGCAATTGACTTTTTCCATGCAATTAAGTATACATCTCCTTTAATATTAAAATAAAATAACTTTCTCAATTTAAATTTTAAATGTGAGGTGTCAAATTGTGGTGAGTTCCCATTTATGATTTTTATGAATTTGTGAGGTGACATAATGTAATTTATTGGATAGTTTTGAGGAGGTCATAGATTCAAACCTTAATAGTGTATTTATTTTAATTTATTTATTTATATATTTCCTTAAATGATGATTTTAAAGTGGGCTATGACTGTATAATAGGTTGGACTGAAAATTTAACTAAAGAAAATAATAATAATTGGACTTATTTTTTAAAAAAAGTTAACATTAGCCTAATTTTTATAATTACAAAATGGACCGAGTTGAAATCTTAAATAAAAAAATGATGCATGTACTTTTTTTTATTTTGCATTTATTCAAAATTAATAGTGTATATTCATGATTTACTTGAAACACCGTATATAAATTAATGTTTAATTTAAAATTATTACAAAATATCTATTAAATTAAATTAATTAATATTGCATATCACCATATTTATATCATTATTTTGCTATTATATAATTTATTTATTAATTAAAAAAATGATCAATTAGACATTTACATCAACAATAAGATTGACTCTTTATTATTATTATTATAATTATTATTGTAATTTTAATCGGTGAATTGATTGGACACTTAATTTTATATTTTTCTTTACGTACAAAACATTATTAATTTTAATTATAATCAAATTACAATAACTTAACATGTACTGCTAAATTAGATCAAAAACATGATCAACAAAATATTAAATGAACCAAAAAAATTAAAAAATAATTTATTATTATTATTATTTTAATTGTGCATACCAATTCTTAAATTATTCTTATTAATACGATTACTTAATTATGAGTTTTATATATCCTAATCATGATAAGTTATGATTCTAATAAACATTAGATGTTTTATTGCTCTTTTACAAAAAAAAAAATTAAAAAACTTTGGGAAAATCACTCTCATGATCACACTTTTATCATAAATTACTATGTGATATAAAGAGTTCAAATAATTAATATCACATACAAAATATTAAAGTAAAATACTAAATATAACCTTATAATCTCATACAATTTTAAACCATAAACCCTACCCTCACCCACCCACCGAACCACCGCCGACAGGACGGCCGCAGGACCGCCGTCTGACCTTCTCCCCCAGAATTTTAAATGTGCAAACAAAATGTGCAAAAACAAAATTATGCAAAACAAATTGTGCAAAACAAAATTATGCAAACAAAATTGTGCAAAACAAAGTGTGCAAGCACATAAGGGTATTTATGGTATCACAATCATAATTTTATAGTTATGAGTAATAGTGCTTTGAGTCATATAGTTTATAACAATTATGTATTATTTTATGTACCCAATAATAAGTGACAAAAAACTTTTATTATCATAAATTAATATGTTTGATTTCTATTAAAGAGTATAAATTTTAAAATAACAAATAAATAATAAAACACGAATACCCCCGTCTCGCACAAAGGGCACTGTACTAGTTAATTCTTAAAATCACAACCTTTTAAATTAGTCTAGTTAATTAATCTCGATGGGATGCCACTCAGTAATCACACATCTCACTTAATTTGTCAGCACATCTTAATGACACTCAATACGATGAGTGTAACAAAGCGTTACTTTAATTTTAATAAGTTTCTTTGAACGATTTAATTCTAGTTACACACTTCATAAGTTTAATTTCCAAAATAGGGAAAAAAGAACCCCAATTTCATTCTTAAAAATATTGGAAATCTCACAATGTTGGCCTTTATAAACCATTTCAGGAAATTAACTCTTGTAAATAAATACATAAAATATCAATTCCTTTTAAAATAAATTGTTCTAAGTAGTTAAAAATAGAAAAATAAAATTATTTATTTATCTATTTAAACCATATACACATATATCACCGCCACAAAGAAACTTGAATTATTGTTGGGCTTAAGCTTAGGCCCACTAAATTCTAAAAGCATAAAGCCCAATTAACAAAAGCTGGGTTAGACTGTTTGGGTTGGATACTTGGGCCGAACTCAAGAGAGCTAACCGAATACACCTGGGCAGCTTCCTAGCAGGGGGTGGAAAGTGGAAACCCGACGGGTTCAAAATCACCAAATACATCTCTAACAAACGCGGAGCTTTACAGATGCATTGCTTCGCGGAAGAACTCTTCGGCCATCGAGCTTAACGATCCATTTCGGATGGAAATTTGGCTGAATTTTTTGTTCGGCTAGATCTCAAGGCCGTAGTACCACGGTGAAATCATGCTGAAGGTTAATTACTTGTTTTTTTTAATAAAGTCAATCTCTTAGGGTTTTGAATTTGGGTTTTATGCTTGCTATATTTTTTTTATTTCTTAGCGATCAAAAGCTTAAATTTATGGGTTGAATTCTAGCGGCATTATTTTACTTGTTTTGTTTTCGATTCCCCCTTCGTTAATTGTCCTTTCTTTTAAAAAAAAATGTACTTTTAAAAACGAGCTAGGAGGGCATTGACTTTGAATTTATTGTAATCGTTCGCTAAATTGTGAGTCAGTATTGATGATTCAGTCCTCATGGTCTTCATTATATTTTATTGAACCATTGGACTTTGTACCTCATGATCTATTGGAGTTATGTTATACTTCTGTCCTTGCTATTAAGAAGTGTTCAGCAAAGTGTTGAAATTAATTTTTGAGATGAAGAACATTTGATTAAAAAATTTAGCTTTGCAAGATATATCAGATGCTATCAATGGATGTAGTTCCATTCTGGTGTTGTTCTCATCCTCATTCCAGGGAGTCCAATTTGTTGATGAACTTGTGTTTCAATTAGATTACTGGCGACCTGCACCTATCAAGCAAAGTATTGTATGCACCGGGTGTTAATTATGTATGCCCAGAGTTCACCAATCTATTTTAATCCCTTGCCTTGCTCTTAGGGTTTATTGTCTTTTTCCAAATTATTTTCAAATTGATTTTAATTTCGACATGGGTATATGCAAACACATTGTGCATGGAAGACCAACTCCTGAGAGAATAGAAAAACCAAAAGAACTCCCCATGGTGAGCCTATTGCTGTTGCTCTATTGTATTCCAGGAAGTTTCTTTCATTTTGTAGAAAGCTCCTTTTGTTTCCTTGTTATGATACATGGGCTCCGAAGGTTTTGGATGGTATAGCTGGATTTCCAAATTACTGTTAGACATTCTTATACGAACTAAATGACACATGATGTGGATTTTCTATCCATACATTTAATAATTGGCTATATCAAGTTTTACACTTTTCAGATAGCACACTGTTAATATGAACTAATACTTGAATAGTGTCACTGATCTTCTCTTCTGAAATGTATCCAGTAGCATAGCTAACCCTGCATGTTCAATTGTTACTCCATTTCAATTTTTTTTTTTAAATTCTAACAAAAAAAATTCTTCCTGGTGCTCAATAGCTTTATCCTGTGTACGAAGCAAGGAAGGGAAAGTGGGCTCCCCGATGATGGCTGGCGATATGCAGAACTACTTGAAGGATTCTTGTAAAACATTTTGATATATATATGTATCATTTCTGAATTAGCTTATTAGGTGGGGAGGCAATCAACTCTTAAGATTTAAAATGGCTGAACAACTTCCGAAGGCTATTAAGAAAACCTTGAAAAGTCATGAGCTGAAGAAATCATCTTCAAGTCCTAAGGATCAACACCCTCTGTCTAGGAAGCTACAGAGAAAGGGAGAAAACCCTGTTCGGATTCTTCCAAGCCCTGACACGTGTGCAGATTTTAAGTGTTCTTCATGGATCTGTAAAAACTCGGCATGCCGTGCCACTCTTTCAGCTGATGACTCGTTTTGTAAAAGGTGCTCTTGCTGCATTTGTCATTTATTTGACGACAACAAGGACCCGAGTCTTTGGTTGGAATGCACTTCTGAATCTAGTATGGGAGATTCTTGTGGCTTATCTTGCCACATTGAGTGTGCTCTGCAACGTGGCAAGGTGGGAGTCGTGGATTTAGGGCAGATGATGCAGTTAGATGGTAGCTACTGTTGTGCTTCTTGTGGAAAAGTTTCTGGAATGCTTGGGTATGATATCTACCTTTAATTTTGAGTTTTAATATTGAATGCTTAGGGACCGTATATTTAAACTGTCCTTCATTTTTTTTCTCTTGCAATTTTATTGATTGCAGTTTGTACTCAGTTGAATTTATAGGGAAATTGTTACAACTTTGATGAAGTTTACATTACTTACCACCCAGGTTGTGCCAAGTCCACGACTTGTGGTCCCTGCTAATAGATTTAGAGTGTCATCTATTTCACTTCATGACACTGCTTTAGTTTCAAGTTTCTAAAACTAAATTCATTAGCTTTCAATGTAGATCTCTTGCATAAGGATACAACACTTTGCTAGATCAGCTGACTAGATTTAAATATTTAATGTTGTTGTCTGGCTTTTCTCACATTAGTTTTTGTTACAGATGCTGGAAGAAGCAACTAATTATAGCCAAGGATGCTCGTCGTGTTGATGTTCTATGTCATAGGATATTCTTGAGTTATAGGCTTCTGGATGGGACTTCAAGATTTAATGAACTCCATGAGTTTGTTAGAGATGCCAAAGCCAAGTTAGAGACGGAGGTGGGTCCAGTTGATGGAGTTTCAGCCAGGATGGCTCGAGGCATTGTCAGCAGGCTCTCTGTGGCAGGTGATGTGCAGAGGCTCTGCTCTCTTGCAGTTGAAAAGGCTGATGAATTGATGGCCTCCAAGTCTGATACTGCAGCTAATTTAATTGGTAATCTTGTTTTACCTATTAATACCTTCATGATCCATAATATTGTCGGATGCTTACGTTTATTGTTTTGTCCCTTTGGCAGAGGGTTCACTTCCTGCAGCTTGCAAATTTGTGTTTGAGGAAGTAACATGTTCTTCGATTGTTCTTCTGTTGATTGAGTTATCAACTTCTTCGCTTGATGATATTATGGGATACAAACTCTGGTATCGCAAGACCAAAGAAGGGATATACTCTAAGGAGCCTGCTTGTGTCTTTCCAAGAGATCAGAGGAGAATTTGGATATCCAATCTGCAGCCCTGCACTGAATACTCTATCCGAATAATGTCTTATACGAACACCAGTGACTTCGGACATTCTGAAGTCAAGTGCTACACAAAGAGTGTAGAAATAATTAACAAGACCTACGGCTCTATAGCAGGCAGCCCTGAGAAGGATTGTTCACTTAATGGAGGGAGCTCTAGTGCTAAACAACACCAGGGGCCTTCAACAGAAATAGAATCAGATTCAGGATTCAAGGTTCGCGACCTTGGAAAAATTTTAAGGCTCGCTTTAGCTCAAGAACAATGTGGTTTTGTTTCCTTCTCTAGTGCAGATATGGAGAAGTTCTTTGGTGTTCCTAAGAGAGTTAAGGTAGAAACTCGGGAACAGAGGGTGCCTTCTGTCTCTCGTCAGCTCGACTTAAATGTTGCATCTGTGCCAGATTTAAATGAAGAGTTTACCCCTCCTGTTGAATCACCTAGAGATGGAGGCGATGGCTGCACTTTTGGTCGAGCTATTGAGGCTGATGATGATGCTCTTTCTCATGAAGTTCAGAGAAAACTTGAGGAAGTAGCAGCTGTCGACTCCAATTTGGGTACTTGCCAGAAGAGGAGACATAACATCTATAGGGAAATGCAGGATTCGGATAGCACCCTGACTAATGGGTCCCCCCTTCAAGTCCACAGTGATTCGGGTAGTTTGGATGAGAATTTTGAATACTGTGTAAAAATCATTCGTTGGTTGGAATGTGAGGGTTATGTTAAGAAAGATTTCAGATTGAAGTTGTTAACATGGTTCAGTCTAAGATCCACAGAGCAAGAACGCAGAGTGGTGAACACGTTTATACAGACATTAATTGATGATCCGAGTAGTTTGGCAGGACAGTTGGTGGACTCGTTCTCAGACATCATTTCCAGCAAGAAGCCGCGGAATGGTCTATGCAATGAGTTTTGGCATTAATTAATTATGTGGGGGGACATGGGAAGAGAATACTGCAGCTTCAATTGGAGATTATTGTTTATTGCTGATTATAACATTGGTTTTTTGTACAGGCAATTTTTTTGCTGAGTATCTTCAACAGATTCATTTGTTAGTCGACAAACTCTCTCGAGCTAGCAGATCCGAAGTCCCTTTATGAAGATAGTTGCTGACTTCCTTCACTAGGTCAGTCCATTGTTTATCTCGCACATTGTGGGATGCTCTCTTTATTTAAAATTCGGTTTACTAAATTAATCAATGTGTAGGTTATGTTAGAATGGTGGGTGCATGACTTTGGTTTTAGACATTTGGTATAAGTTTAACCTGTATTTCTCCAGGATCCGACATTTGTCCTAAATTATTGCATTCTTTGCTAGTTTAACTCTCTTTGAACATCACTTGTATCATTACTGACCTGTGTTTCTTTTAAGCTAGCTAAATTTATATCTGAAATTACTTAATTGAATATTGTTGTTTCGACGTCGTATTATGGCATCCATGTCTATTAAAAATAATTTAATGGGGAAACCTAGTAGCAGTTGTTGGATCATTCTTATTCCAGGCAATATATATTTGGGCCGGGCTAGAATCCCACTGGGCCCAGGATAAGAATATGCGGATCCAACATAAACAAGATGGTTTGTGCCCAGGATAAGAATATGTGGATCCAACAACCGAATATTCCAAGAGTGATTTCCCAAATCAGGAGTATACCACGTGTGCAGCGTGAGTAAGTTTAAATACGAGTAGTTAAAAATAGAATAGAAAAGAAAAGAAAAGAAAAGGGTGTGCGTTGGGACAACGTTGGATGGTGCAATCAAGAATGCTAGACTTTATGATGACAGCTGGACTGGACATCCGATTTTACATGCCCAAGATTGTCACAAATCCCACATCCTACCTCGGCACCCATCCCTGTCCCGCCGTCGCCTAATTATTAATTATTTACCACTAATTACTATTAGATTTATCCATTCAATTACATTTCAAATCATAATTAATTTTATTTTTTTTTAAAAAATAAATAACTATGATTTCAAAAGTTATTATGATATATTGTAGAATATGGATTAAAAGCGCTTGAGTAGTTGTGGTTGTGGATCGGGATCTACCTCAACAATCAAACAAACTAATTTTCGAAGATTCAAATATATTATAAAAATAATCTTATTAAATATCCTTCATGCCATGAGATATATACTACTCCATAGTCCATAACGTACGTAAGTAACAAATAAGGAGTAATTAAGTCGTGAAATGATTTGAAAAATATACATTATATTAATCAGACATGATGGTGTACCCCACCATTAGGGCCCCATCGCCCCTGCCCTGGGGATTGGTGGAGGAGTTAAATCGCAGGATGTGCCTCAAGTGGCTTATAGAGAGAGCTCACTATTAAACTTGTGCTTGCAAGGGGCCAAATTCATGCCAAAGGCAGGATTCGAATCCCCACCCTGCAGCAACCAAGCTCAATTGGAAGACCCTTCCACCCTCTTCTCTACCACTTGAACTATGCCCTGGGGCGCAGACATGATAATTATACTTGTAGACAAAAATTGTCTCAACTCATATTTTACCGTCTCTAAAAATGTCTTAATTCAACACTTTTTAAAAAAAAATAATTATACATAATTTGACTTAATTTAAAGATGTGAACAAAACTATTAGATCAAAAATTGGCTGCCTGGCGAGTACTGAGGTGCCACGTGGCACAGCGACCACTTAAATATATAATAGTACTGGTAATTAGGTCAATCTTAATTATGCAACTCCTTTTAATATTTGTGGTGCATATCCTAGCTAAGCTAGCTAGCTATTATTATTATTATTATTATTATACGAATAAAAACAAAATATATAGATACATATACATAAATAATACATCGAAATCAGAGTTACCATTCCAATTCTTCAAGGGGTCCAAGTCTAAGTACATACATCAAAAGCATAAATATATATTTATATAATTGACTTGTTATTTGAATTGATCATAAATTTCCAAAAAAATATGAACATATAAAATCTTAATATTGTCTCATGTGTGTACTTTGCATAATACTCCATTTTAGAATGACGACTGAATTACAATCTCACACAGTTTAGTGACATACTCCCACTCTTTCATAGAAGGTTAATCGATCTATGCACGTGTATTAGCCAAAAGCTCCAGTGTCCCCGGGAACACGGGGGACACGGAGGGATACTCCGTGTCTCCATGTAAAAACAATCCTCCCTCCCTTCAATTTTATTTAAACCCATGTATTGCTAGGCGTTTAAATTGGAAAGTGACATGGAAATTGCAAAGGCGCACGGAATGCGCTCTGTGCGTTCGGGTGTACAGGGTTCTCACTCCATGTATTAAGACTATAAAAATATAATGAATGTACTATACATCCATATATTTAACGATGATATATTATGTGCTGCAATCTAATAACGAGTGCTTCTGAATGATAGAAGTGTAAAAAGCAAATTATTATAATGAAATTAGAACTCCTAGAGGATGATACTTTGACGTGACATTTGTTTTAAATTGATACATGAGGGTAGTGAAAACCAATCACTTGCCCATAGTGTATAGTTTCTCATTCTTTTCACTAAGTGTCACTCATTTAATGAAATGACACATAGATGTTACACCAATACACATGATATCCAGATCCAAGAATACATGAGACAATATCAATATGATTTCAGAATACATGAGACAATATCAATATGATCTCATAAAGGAAATTAATTAAACAGGTTTTAAAAAGAAGAGAAAATAATTAAGATTGAAGGAGTATGAGAGAATGGTGTTGATAATCCCAAAAAAGGGTTTAAAAAATAGGAATAAAAATTAGTTAGGCATGGTAGAATTCCCATGCATGTAACATGGTTGGAGGGGTAAAGCAAGAACTAGAAAGCAGGAAACAGGCACATCAATCCAATATTAATTTCCCAAACTTGATACACTAACACAATTTGGCAAGAAAAGTAGGGTTCCTTTCCTCGGTGCAAACAAATTGGACATGGCTCTTGCTTTCTTGTTTCTCTTTGTCCTTTTCTTTATTACTTTTAATAAAAAAAATCTCTATCTTGGACTGACTCTTTGATGAACATCATATATTAAGCAAATGAGCATTGTTTTTGCGGATCTTTTTCAGTCTTTCCTCTTTAACTGCATCTTCTAAACAAGATTCATTCATTTACTTTTTCAAACCCAACTTTTGGTTCCACACTTTTCGGCACAACTTGTACCAGAATCGCTGTTTTAATTGATATAGCGATTTATCCATTTGACAGTATAGTTGTCTTGCTATTTTCAAATGAAATTCACATTAACATTATGTGTTGCACATCTTCTAATCCTACTTCTCTCTCTACAAGCATGCTATGCTAGAACTCTTCACACTGCTAATTATTCTCACAAGGAGAACCACATAACCAAACTGGTAAATATCCCCCCCCCCCCCCCACCCTCTCTCTCATCAACTGATCATATGTAATTGATCCTGATTTTGTATGTTTTGGTAATGTGTAGGAAAACAATCTGCAGAATGTGAAAGTAGGTGCAGGTGGGATTCCAAAAAGTGATGATTCCAAAAATGGGATTAATGAGGTGAAGAGAGAGAGAATTGGAGGTGATGTGAGAGAAAGGTGGAGAGTTCCTCCAACAAAAAGAGGAAAACAATTACATCCAGGGTTTAATCTTGATTATTTGCCACCCAAGACTCATCCCCCAGTTCATAATTAAATTTTTTTTTTAAATTCCCATATTGTATATTAATGCCATCAAAATTTTGAACATTTTTTTTTCTTTCATAATTTTATTTCTCATTCTTCCATATTCCTCTAATTTAGGGTTTACATTTTTTCTAGCTCCGCCTTCAATTTTTGTTCCTCACAAGTTTAGACCTAACTAATTAATGCTGATCAGCTTCATATATCAAATACTCCCTTTCATTTCAAAAAGTTTTCACCTTGACTGAACACAAAGATCAAGAGAACAATGTAAATTTTGAAGGTGTTATGATATTTTATTTATATAATAAATAAATTTTAAAATATATTATAATGTGTATGAGGTGGTTTCTTTTGTAAATATAGCGTGAGAGAGTAATAAATAAAAAATCTCACAAAATTTCTTCTTCCAAATATAAATATAGTTCACCATCTAGATTTATCTAGATATTGTTAATATGTTCCTATTATTATTATTATTATTATTATTATTATTATTATTATTATTATTATTATTATTATTATGATGATCATCATCATCAATTAGTATTAAATATGAATATATTACAAAATCAATATATTCTATTTGTGCTTCTAAAGAAAAAAAATCTGTAATAAATTAATATAAATGGAGGGAATGAGGCATCAATTTATTCCAATACAATTTATTGAACAGTATACTATAGAAATATCAATTTAAAACGTTCATGAGAGCTTATATATATGATCATAACATATAGGAGTAATAATTATTAAAAGATTCATAGTTGATTTAATTAAAATTTAAATAGGATCCATAAATAGAGATATTGGTATAGTTGGTCAACCTTAAATGAAAGAAAAACAAGACCCGAGGTGCAGCAATTCGAAGCTGCTTCCACTTCTAATTAAACAACTAAATCAATTAATTAATTTAATAACATCAAAAGCTGCCCTTTTGATATACGTCAAAATTATCAAAGCTTGAAATCAAATACCATTAAAAAAAAAATAAAAAAATCCTAAATATTATACGGAATGTGGGGACGATCCAACGGCTGTTAAATTGTTATTTGACTGCATCTATTACTATATACTCCCACCGTCCCATATTTGTCTTCACAGTTAATGTAGATACGGAGTTTAAGAAAAATTGCTTTTTGACCAGATTTATTGCCTTTTGAAGGGTATTGTAGTATTTTTAAGTAATAAATAAATTATAAAGTATGCTATGTGTGTTAGGTGGGAGTGATATTTTTGAAATTAAGGTAACTTTTGAGGTTGTTGGTTAATGTAAAGTTTCATTTTTTGGGTGGTAAAGATAAATGTGGGACGGACGAAAACAGAAAGTGTGAAGATAAATATGGGACGGAGGGAGTACAACTTATAGCTTCTTATACACTAATAAAGTATTTAAAAATGATTCACCATTTATTATTATTTTTACGAGTTCTGGTTATAACTTATAACACCATTACTAAATTCTCTTGTTAATTTAATTTTAATTCTGGATAAAAAAGTCATGTTATTATTATTTAAATTTAAGTTTTTGATCTCAGAATGTATGTATTTTTAAAAAGACAATGTACTAAATTAAGATTAATTCGGCCCAAAACAGATGGGTCACAGTGGGCTGGATCTTCAACGATATTATCCGTCCAGCCCCACTTAACATTATTGGGCATGGATAAAAATTAGCTAGAAAATTGGCCAATGGCCCAATACATAACTGTCCTTTTAGATGAATGTCAAGGGAGTAATATACATTAAAAAAAATAAATTATTATTTATTAATTTTTTAAAATTATACTAAACGTGTAAAGTTGAGTTGTGGACGAACACGAAAATAGAAAATGTTTAAGATAAATTGTTGATGGAATCATGGAGGGAATATTTTAATATTCAAAATCTTATAATAAATAAATTAAAATTCATAAATTATAACCATTGATTTTTTATTTGTAAAAAATAATTAAAGACAAAATAATAAATTGAAGGTAAATTTTTGTTAGTACAAATTTTGGGATAAAGCTATAACTCAACAGCCACTCCAGAATTGATGCATGGGGCCATCCAGTGTCGGTTCTGACATTTTCGAAGTCCGGGGCGAAACAAAAATAATAGGTTCTCTTTGCTTTCTATATATTTATGTATTAATTAAAAAATTTTCATTATTTTCTTCATTAACACTTTCTTCTCTTCCATAAAAAGCCAAAAATTTATTTTCAACAAAACATTTTATTATAACAATTATTCTCAAAAGAAATTGTCCCAAATGTAATTTTTCTTTGAAAATTTGTTCTTGTAAATCTTTATTTATGGTTCTTTTAATTTAATTTGTAAATCATTCAAACTATTCATATTAGTGATAGTATTTTTATGCATGTTAAATCTCTTACTAAGATGTTCTAATCATTATATTATTTATTTGCTAAAGTATTATATCTTTTGAATCTTCCAAATTCTTTGAAAAAAATTATCTAATGTTCTTCTTTGTGATAAATGTTATGATATTTTTTCTTTTTTCCTTTCTCACAATTAGGCTTATGCTTTTTAATATCTAAATATAGATCCATTTTCAAGTTCAAAGATTAACGGATCAAATTTATAAAAACTCTAATAACCTAATATAAAATATATATTTTATTAAAATATAATTTTATCAAGTATTATATATATAAATTTTGGATCCATATATTTTTTGGCCTCACCCCTCACCACTAGAACCATCCATAATGAGTTGGACCTATGAAATTGGATGTTAATAATAATTGACGTGATATATTTTGTGCATTACAAACAAACACGTGCAGTAATGATGGCACAACCGCTGAAGGTGGCGGGGCTGGCCACAGCTCGAGCCCTATAGACTGAGGGCTATCATCAAGTGGTGGTTTACGAGAAATCAGACAAACTTGGTGGGATATGGGTGTACGATCCCCGGGTGGAGTCCGACCCGTTGGGGGTCGACCCGAACAGGGAAGTTGTACACAGCAGCCTCTACTCTTCGCTTCGCACTAACCTTCCAAGGAAGCTCATGGGATTCTCGGACTATCCGTTTCCCTCAAATAAAAATGGAGATCCGACGGGTAATTTTCCGGGTCACGAAGAGGTGCTGGAGTTCTTGAACGAGTTTGCTGCGCACTTCGGGCTCACTGAGTTGATACGGTTCAACACGGATGTTTTCCAAGTGGAGAGGGTTGACCTGAGGCATGACCAATGGGTTGTTGAGTCCAGAAATAGCGAGTCAAGATTCAAGGAGATGTTTGATGCAGTAGTTGTTTGTAATGGTGAGTTTACGCAACCAAGACTCCCCAATTTTCCAGGTGAAAAATATTTAGAATTATGGGTATTTGTTAATAGATGATCAAAATAATAGGGAGTTATATATAATTATGTGTGTTTTAAGGCGGAGAAAAATGGCCAGATCCACATTCACAATTACAGAGTACCAAACCCATTCAAGGATGAGGTATGTAATTAATGTGTTGTAAGTAATGGAGTAATTAATTATTTGATGTTATTGGGTAATAAATTAAAATGATTAGAATGTAGATTGTGTTGGTGATTGGAGATGGAGCAAGTGGAAGGGATATTGCACTAAAAGCCAAACAAGTTCATGTTTCATCAAGATCGCCAAATCTTCAAATATCTAACTTAAAACTTCCTCATAATTTCAGATTGATGATGCAGACGTAAATGGAGAAATAGTTTTCCAAGATGGCAACTCTGTTTATCCAGATACCATCATCTATTGTACAGGGTAAATATTAATATTAATACACTCACTCAAATAGTAAATCTTAATCATTATTAATAATTCATTCATGGTTGCATTTCCCATTCTTGAAAACACAAGGAATTGTGGGTGTGGAGTACAAACATGTATTCCCTCCCAATCTTTGTTTCGTTGGTCTCGTCTATCGGGTATCACTTTTTATTCTCATCAATATATACAACACTAGAATATGTATATAAATGCATTCGAATCTGTCAAACACACACACATATATATATATATATATATATGACAAATCAGACGGCCTTATTTCTGATGATGGACTTACAAGCACGGTGGGTTGCTCGCGTTCTGTCCAGTAAATCTTGCCTCCCGACCGAAGAGAAGATGGAGGCTGATGTTGAACAATTCTACCGATGTTTGGAGGAGGAAGGGATACCAAAACACTACACTCATTCGCTGGATTTTAAGGTTTCAAATTAATGTTCAACTTGTTATATTTGTTTGTAGGTGTATTATATTAGTATATCATGGTTGATTGATTTCAAGTGTTGATTTGTGAATTACACTCAGATTACTTGGATTGGGTGGCTAATGAAGTTGAATTAGCAGGAATCAATGAAAGAGTTGGATCAGTATTCAACAACTTCTTAGAATTCATATCAGATCGTGGAAACTATTTAAGATACAGGGAGCACTACAAAAAAAAAAAAAACTGTTTTTTAATAACGGAATATTTCGTTGCTAAAGTCTTAATTCCATTGTTAAATTGGCTTACTAACGGATTAACAACGTAATTCGTTGGTAAAATTCAGTTGGTAAAGTGGTGGTTGGTAGATTTTTAGCAACGAAAAATCAATTCCGTTGGTAAATAGTTCCGCTGGTAATCCGTTGATAAATTATAATGATTCCCTTGTTAATCCGTTGGTAATTACCAACTGATTGAATTCCGTTGCTAAAATAGAGAATAAATCTGTTGGCATTGCGTTGCTAAAACAAAAATGTCATTTTTGTTGCTAATCCATTGGTAATTATCAACAGATTGAATTCCGTTGCTAAATTCGATTGCTAAAAAATATTTTTTTTGTGTGGAGTGTGATGGGTTTAATCATGTGTGAATTCCATTTGATTACGAGAGCGTTTGGAAATTTAAGATGAACTGAAAAGTTTACTTTTGTATGACGTCTATTATATATATAATGTAGATGTATTCTAAATTGATTTTCTTTTAAGTTAATTGAAAACTCATAAAAATAAGACATTAATTATCCTTTGATATGCTCATCATAAGTTGTGGAAATAGTAATATTTATAATATTGATGATAAAGGACAAGTTTTTTTGTCCAGGTTGGTGCGTCTGTTGATGCAGGATATTATCCTCCGTAAGGGTCTAAGTGTGTGCAGTTTTGACAAAAAATGGAACCGAATTTAATATTAGGGCACAACGAAAATTAAGAGAAGAGATAAAATAAGAGATTCAAAACTTTTTTCCTAAGCTGCACCATCCCTCATGTCACATTGTAAATTATAGAAATAACTCTACGGTGTATAACTTTTTTTTTTCTCAGGAAAAAATATCTATTTTATTAAAGAATCTAGGTATGAGAAGTACCTAGCTCAAAGTGTTACAAGAGATATTAAGAGTATAAAAAAAAAAACCTAGCAGAGGTACATTCATCTTTACTTATGATCAAAATAATACTCCACTTTGTGTGGTTAAGGCAGAGAAAAATGGCCTGGAAAACAGATCCACAATCACAATTACAGAGTACCCGACCCATTTAAGGATCAGGTAAGTAATTTTTTTTTGTCTTGGCATTGACTATATAATTAAGATGAGTTTAAGTATTAAAATGATTTAAATGTAGATAGTGGTGGTGATTGGAGATGGAGCAAGTGGTAGGGATATTGCTTTAGAGATATAGCCAAACAAGTTCATATTTCATCAAGATCCCCAAATCTTCAAATCTCTAACTTAAAACTTCCTCATAATATGTGGTACCACCCACAGGTAAATGTAATACTTTCATTTCTACTACATCTCAATTGGGTTTAAATTCACAATTAGAATAAATTAATCAAGACATGTATTCCTTAATTTCAGATTGATGATGCAGATGTAAGTGGAGAAATAGTTTTCCAAGATGGCGACTCTGTTCATCCATTGCGCAGGGTACACTCACATTCTGTTCTATATATACATACCCTCAAATAAATTTCAATACATATATATATATCATTTAAAACAAATATTAATAATTCATTTGACATAAGGTTCGAGTATGAATTCCCATTCTTGAAAACACAAGGACTTGTGGGAGTCCTTTACAAACATGTATTCCCTCCCAATCTTAGCTTCGTTGGTCTCGTCTGTCGGGTATCACTTTTTATTCTCATCAATCTAAGACTAGAAAAAATACACATTCAAACAAATTTGTGTAAAGATTGAATAAATGAGTAATATGAATAAATGAGTTTGTTTGATAGAATGTATAAAGATTGAGATTATTATTATGAAGGTGTTTGATAGGTAGTAGTAATAATAAATATAAAGTATAATATTAATTTTATGCCTCACTAAATTTGTGGATTTTTCTTATATATATATATATATATATATAATTATTTTGCTATTGTATGTAAATTTTAACATTATCAAATATGCAATATATATTATTATAAATTAATAAAATAAAAAATTATTTAATTTTAAATATTCATTATTATATTTTAAAATCATAATATACATTTATTATTATATTTTTTTATAATGTTAAAATTTGATAATATAATTATCTTATTTTATTTAAAATCTAACACACTATAATATTATAATGATTTTATTATTTGAAATTTTAGGATGAGATTAAGCTTAAAATTCAGTTTTAGAGTATATTTATTTTATTTTATTTAAAAGTTTAAGACATCAAATTTTTAATTTGAGTGTGAAGTTGTGAAGGCTTTGAAGTTGTTGCCAACTTGCCATTAATTTGGGTGGCCCACGGTTGCTCCTATCAAATCCTTACTGGACAACTTTTTTTTTTCTTTTTTTTAATTCTGAAGGTTAGTAAAGTAATTTAACTTCATAACATATACTCCCTCCATCCCAACAAGTATTTCACGTATTGGTGTGCGCGCGAAGTTTAAGAAAATTTTATATTTTTATGTATAAAGTAAGAAAGAGAATATATATTTTAGTTGATTTAATGAAAAATGTGTGTAAAGTTATTGAGAGATGTGTAAAAGTAAATATTATATTGAGATATGTGTAAAAAGTGAGTATTGTTATAATGTATTTTTTACCAAATTTAGTAAAAGTAAAATGTAAAATACTTTGAGAAACGGATGAAAAAGGAAAGTGTGAAATACTTTGGGGTGGAGGGAGTAGTACTGTTCAAAGCAGTAATACTAATACTGCGATTTTGGTAGGATTAGTTATATAAAGGGAACAGTGATATATTAACAGGCTGAAGTAAATTACCGGGCCCTCTCACTTTTTAGTATTTCCTACCAAACGTCCTAAACAACAGCATAATACATAGGAACCAAACGATGCCTAAGGGGCAATTTCACCCTACAACCAACCGGGATTATTTTTATCCTGATGATGAATTTATTTATCCACCAATTTGTCCTGATCTTTAGCTTATACGTTGGATTCCAAATTTCAACCCAACGTCAACACCTAAAAGTGACCACTGTGTGATAAAAAATACCACACTCCACACGGACCACACCCACAATTTCATCATGGCGCCACCAATCAAGGTGGCGGTGATCGGCGCCGGCGTGGCTGGGCTGGCCACTGCCCGTGCCCTAAAAAGTGAGGGCCAACATCAAATAGTAGTTTACGAGAAGTCGGGCAGACTTGGTGGGACATGGGTCTATGAACCTCAAGTCGAATCCGACCCGTTAGGCCTCGATCCGAATAGAGATATCGTGCACAGCAGCTTGTACCGATCACTTCGGACCAACCTTCCAAGGCAACTCATGGGGTTTTCGGACTACCCATTTTCCACCAACAGAAACAGTGACCCGAGGACTTATCCGGGTCATGAGGAGGTGCTCGAGTTCTTGGAAGAGTTCGCCCAGCGCTTTGGACTCACTGAGTTGATACGGTTCCAGACTGATGTAGTCCGAGTCGAATCGACAAATGATCAGTGGGTTGTTGAGTCGAAGACAACTGACGATCACACGAACTCGACACAGATTTTTGATGCCGTAGTGATTTGCAATGGGCATCATACTCAGCCAAGATTAGCTGATTTTTCTGGTATGATCATAATTCCAATCTGGATTGATTATTAAAAATATTTTCTTTATTCATTGCTAATAATTTCTACAAGTGTTTCAAAATCTACAAGGCAGAGAGAGATGGCCTGGAAAACAGATCCACAGCCATAATTATCGGGTACCCGACCCGTATAAGGATCAGGTGAATACTTGATCTTTTGCATTTAATGACTCCATTTTTGGTTAATTAGAAATATAGAATGAAATTTGTTACAGATTGTGGTGGTTATTGGGGATGGATACAGTGCAAGAGATATATCAGTAGAAATTTCCAGAGTGGCCAAACAAGTTCATCTTTCATCAAGATCTCCAGATGTTAAAATCTCCAAGTCGGATGCTGGTGGGGATAATATATGGCAGCACTCAAAGGTGAAAATTATAATCTCTTTGGTAATTACATTTGCATATGTTAATCTGTTGCACTAATAAGAAGAGGTAAAGTTGTGGAAATAGTAATATATGTAGGGTGAATGCAGATTGATAATGTTGATGAAAAAGGACAAGTTTTTTTCCAGGATGGTGCATCTGTTGATGCAGATATTATACTCCATTGTACAGGGTATTATACTCCAGAATACATTATTAGCTTTTTTCATATCATATAATTGGAGACATTAATTTTTGTTTTGTTTGTCTGAATTTTGATAGCTAGGTTCAAATATGATTTCCCATTCTTGAAAACAGAGGGAATTTTGAGTGTGGAAGATAACCGTGTTGGACCCCTTTACAAACATATATTCCCACCAAAGCTTGCTCCTAGTCTTTCCTTTGTAGGGCTCACGTATCGGGTTAGTGCTCTCTTTCTCTACAACATTTAAGGCTTTAGATGAGATGGATACGTATCTATCTTTTATATATGAGCATTAGATAGTTTGATGCATATTAAAAAGGACTTGATAACTACATTGGCCTTTTGAAACCACACATCTTGTTTCTTGCGTAAAGATGTTCAAAGTAGGTTGAATAAATTTGCGTGTGAAAATACAGTCTCCCATATTTGTGATGATTGAGCTGCAAGCAAGGTGGGTGGCTTATGTTTTATCTGGTAAGGCCCGACTACCATCCGTGGAGGAGATGTTGGGTGAGGTTCAAGAATACAACCGGGATATGGCGGAGAGAGGGATACCCCAGCACCACACGCATTGCCTTGCTCATCAGGTACCTTAGCTTTACCAAATACTCCCCATTCTTCATCTATCCCTATCCATTAACGTTGTTAATTACGATGTGTTGTGTGTGTGTGTGTGTGTTTTTAACAGTTACAGTATTTGGGGTGGTTAGCTGATCAAGTGGGGTTAGGAGGCGATGATAGAATTCAATTGATATTCGATAATTACTTGAAATTCAGATCAACTGATTATGGAGATTTTCTCTGATTCTTAGTTAATATGTTCAAATTATAAGGACCTACAAAATGGTCAACTTTTCTTTCTCCTTATTTATTTATATCTCATTTCAATTGAGGAATTTCTCAACTGCTTGTTTTTGTATAGGTTTGCATGCCATTATGTGTGAAATTCCCATTTCTGCCACTCGATATATTCTTAATTAACTAGCAAAATTCTAAGGATCACTATTTATTAAAACATTATCATTTCTTATTTGTTTTATACAAGGCTATCAGACGGTTTCAATTGTTTGCTACTCCTATTTATTTATTCCAAAAAAACTGTATGAAGTTTTTAAAATTTTATATTAAGAAGTATATTATTTTAATTTATGATTTGATATTTTGCACTCCAGAAGAAATAACATCAAATTCAATTTTGAGTAAGTATTGCGTGAGGCTGCTCCACGTGGAATCATTTTACACTTTTTAAAATAATTATCATTTTCGCTATAAAATATGATCACTTCTCATTTATACCGTAAATTGTTCTTGAAATGACATTATCTATTTTTGTTAATTGAGTATCATTTTTAATTATAAAAGTTTTCACTTTTTATTTATTTCATGTAAGCTCTTACATGAGACGGTCTTACATAGAGATGTAAACGGGTAGGGTACGGGTTGAACAAATTCACATACTACCCGCTATTCAATTACCCTATCCATACCGTACCATATTATCCTCAATTTCAGTATCGGGTAGGATATGAATTTATCCATCAGGTAAATGGGTTACCCGCGAGTATAGGATACCCACAAGATATAATTGACGGATAATTTGAACGGATATAATACGAATACTTGCATTTATTTAAACATGATCGACCCGGCCCTCACCCGTACCTTCCCCTATCAATTTTTTCCCTCACAGACAACACAAAAACATAAAAAAAAAAAAAAGAAAGAAAAAGCATAATTCTAATTCTAATTTTGAAATATGAATCATGAAATTGATAGGGGTAAGTGGGTTACAGGTAGCAGACTAGCAGCAGTGGTTACGGCTGCTGTAATGTTTTAAAAATTAATATTTATTTAGATTTTAAATTAGTAATATATAATATAAATATAAACGGTTAATTGGGTCGGGTATCAGATCGGATACACGGGTACCATATGAGACCCCGTACCCTATCTTTACCCGCTGATTTTTTGTCGGGTGCGGGTATTACCCCATCATCTACCCGATTTTTCCTACCCTATCCTTACCCAATCATTCGGTACTCGTTGGTAACCCGACCCGATGGGTAAAATTAACAACCCTAGTCTTACACAAGTTTTTGCCATCCATTTTTGGGTAAGTGATCCGACTCCCAAGTTGGGGACAACATTATTACTATGGGTCCAAGATTCACCTAATTTGGGCTTCTGTTTGTAGGCCCAAATATTTAGCCCAACTTAATGTTATCTGATACGACACTGCATAAGTGCATATTGTTGGTTAAATGGCGCCTGTGGCAGTGGCGATATATTCATGCAGGGTTAAAAAAGGTGGCACAAGAAAATTGTTCTCAAAAGTAAATAAAGAAGTAAGATTTTTAGCGATTAAAATGACTATTTTACTCTGCAAGCTCTATACTAAATTTAATATATTTTAAAATAGTGACAAATATTTTTTTTTAATTTTAATAATCAGTTGGACTGTAAATTAGATTCGATCCTAATTTAAACAGTGGGTGTGTTTATTCTTATCTGTTAAATCTTTTTACTAAACTTTTTTTTTCTTAGTTTGCCAACACGTTAATTCTTCAAACTAATTAAAGATATATATGCACGAAATAATTTTACAAGACTGCCACATTTTTCGTTTACAATGTTTCCCAATATTGCAAAAACTTTGTTAATGACTCAAACCTTTTAATACATATAATGTGATGAAAACTACATACTAGTGCTTGACCAACACTAGGAAGTGGTGAGTGCGTGTTTAAGTACAAGGCTGATGGTGGTATACGTATGAAACGGGTGCAGCATCAACAACTTGAATCAGCTCAAAACCAACACAATTGGTGCCATGTGTGCAAGTGGGGACCAGGGCAGTTTGTGGCTAGTGTACAGGTGGCATGCATGTGATATCTAGAAAGTTCTACACATGGATGTGAAGCTCGTCATGCAGGCTGTGTGATGGAAGCAGTTACAACCGCAAATATTCCGTTTAACCACTTGGAAATCCAGCTGGAAATTGGTTACTCGGATTTGGTCCTGTAACTTTGCTGTGCATGCATAGTGTATATAATGATGTAATCTATGCATGAACTTATTTGTAACACATTTATCTTCTCTCTCAATCAATAAAAAGATCTCTCTCACAGTGGATGTAGGCTTGGTTGATAAGGCGAACCACTATACATCTTGTCTTCATTCATTCAACACACACACACACATACTTTCAAGTTGTTATTTTATGTGATCAATTCTTGTTTCCAAACTTAGAGTTGATTGTGAATTCTTAGAGTAACTTGTTTGATTACTTAGTTTGGATCTTCATCCGTGAGAAAGTGGCGTCGTCTGTGGGAAACAAGGCCACAGATCAGCAATCAACAGAAGAGGAATCAAGAAGCAGTTGAAGGAAGTTGAAATCATGGTTGCAACTAGTTTGATATTGAGAGGTTTACAGAGAAATCTGACTTCGGTTTGTGGAAGATCAAGATGAGAGCCATCTTGGTGCAACAAGGATTGATATATACCATCAAGGAGAAACTTGCAACAACTGCAGAAGCTGCACAAACAGTCATAGAAGCCACTGCAGAGGCTGATACTCAAGAAAGAGCATTAAGTGCTATTGTGTTATGCCTTGGTGATAAGGCTTTGAGAGAAGTACATAAAGAGACATCTGCAAGGGCTGTATGGAATAAGCTTGAAGATCTATACATGGTAAAGTCTCTTGCCAACCGTTTATATTTAAAGCAAAAACTATATTCATTCAAGATGGTAGAAGATAGATCAGTCTTGGTGCAGCTTGATAAGTTTAATAAAGTATTAGATGATCTAGAAAATATTAATGTTAAAATTGAAACAGAAGATAAGGTCTCAATACTGTTGTTAGCTCTTTCAAATTCCTTTGAAAGTTTCAATGACACACTTCGGTTTGAAAATAGAGAAACTATAAGTCTTGATGAGGTTGAAATTGCTCTGAAGACAAAGGAGTTTCAAAAGGTTTCTGAAGAATAGGGAGCACCTGGAGAAGGGGTTAATGATCAAGAGAAATGATCATGGTAAGAAAAACAATAAGAAAGACAACTCTGATTCAAAAAAACAAGAAAACAAAACTGACCAGTCAAGCTCAGATAAGGATGGAAGGAAGTGTTTTCACTGCCATGAACCAGGCCATTACAAGAAGAATTGTTACAAGTTCAAAGTTGAAAAGAAAAGGAAAACAGAAGCTGGTAAAGATGCATAACAAAGAGTGCAAGCAAATCAGATGGTAAATCAGGTTGAAACTGACTATCCCGAGGCACTGTTGGTTAGTTCATCAAAAGGATCCATGGACTAGATCCTTGATTCAGGATGTACATTCCATATGTCTCATATGAAGCATTGGTTTACTGATCTTAAGTTGCAGAATGCTGGATTAGTATTGTTAGGGAATGATCACACATGTTAAATCAGAGACATTAGATCTATCAGATTAAGAATGTATGATGAAGTTATCAGGACTTTGACAGGTGTGAGATATGTTCCAGAACTAAAAAGAAACTTGATCTCATTAGGTATCTTAGATGCTTCAGGTTATGAGTTCAGATCAAGGGAACGTGTACTCATTGTTGAGAAAGATGAGTATGAAGTGATGAAAGAAATCAGGAAAAGTGGATTGTACATTCTTGATGGACACACAGTGGTTGGACAGAACTTTGTCACAACAGGAAGTGATGAAATTCACTTATGACATGGAAGACTAGCTCACATAAGTGAGAAAGGACTACAAGAATTGTTAAGACAGAATGTTATCAGTATCAGGTCAACAAATAAGCTAAATCAATGTGAGGATTGCATCTTTGGGAAAGCTAAGAGGCTGAAGTTTGGAATTGGAGAACATACAAGCAAATCCAGACTTGACTATATCCATTCAGACATGTGGGGACCTGCAAGAATATTAACAAAAGGTGGAGGTAGTTATTTATTTCATTTATTGATGATTACAGTAGGAAGATATGGATATATATACTGAAAACTAAGGATGCAACTTTCATTACTTTCAAGAATTGGTTAACTGAGGTAGAGAATAGTTGCAATAACAAGATTAAGATATTAAGAACTGATAATGGTCTTGAACATTGTTCTGATGAGTTCAATAAGTTCTGTAAGGAGAGGGGGATCATGAGACATAAGACAGTACCATGGACTACACAATAAAATGGTGTTGCAGAGAGGTTAAATTAGACTTTACTTGAGAGAGTAAGGTGTACCTTGAGTAGTTCTGGTCTTTCAAAAGATTTTTGGGGAGAGTTGGTTAGTACTACAACTTTTCTAATCAATAGGTTTCCATCAACACCTCTTAAACTTAAGACACCTCAGGAAGTGTGGACTGGAAAAGTTGCTGATTATACTAGGCTCAAAGTAATTGGTTGTCTAGCTTATGCACATGTTAAACAAGATAAGCTAACTCCAAGAGCTATCAAGTGTGTCATGATTGGATACCCTAAAGGTGTTAAAGCTTACAGATTGTGGAGCATTGAAGGTAAAAAATTTATTGTAAGCAGGGATGTTACCTTTAATGAGGCTGTTATACCATTGAAGCCTCAAGATCAGAATAAGTATGAAGCTGAGCTTGAGGTGTAACTTATGAACAAGGTTTAATCAAGAAATGAAGGAGAGCTAGTACAAGAAGAAACTGGTTCACCAACTGAAGATGATTAGATCACAACTGATCCTGGTGAGCTGCTCAACAGCTATCAGTTGGCAAGGGATAGACAGATGAGGATTATTAAAACTCTAGCTAGGTTTGCAGATGCTGATATTGTGTCCTTTGCACTGTACTCTGCAGAGGATATTGATTCATATGAACCTAGAAATTATCAGGAAGTAATGAACAATAAGGATAGTGCTAGGTGGAGTGCTGCTATGCAAGAAGAGTTGCTTTCATTGGAGAAGAATCAGACCTGGAAAGTTGTTCATTGACCTAAGGATCAGAAACTAGTAAGCTGTAAATGGATTTACAAGAAAAAGATTGCACCAGAAAGAGCTGATGGAATCAGGTTTAAAGCAAGATTAGTTGCCAATGGATTTTCTCAAAGGGAAGACATTGATTATACAAAGATATTCTCTCCAGTTGTGAAACACTATTCTATTAGGATATTGTTGGCATTAGTTACTCAGTTTAATTTGAAATTGCATCAGATGGATGTGACTACAACTTTTCTTCATGAAAATTTGGCGGAGAAGATCTATATGACAGTTCCAGATGGAGTTTCAGTTCAAAACTCAACTACTAAGACTTGTTTACTTCTAAAGTCACTATATAGATTGAAACAAAGTCCTAAAAGATGGTATCTCAGATTTGATGAGTACATTATTAAATGTGATTTTGAGAGAAGCAAATTTGATAGTTGTGTATACATTAAACAAGACAGTGAGTGGTATATCTTTTTGTTATTATATGTTGATGATTTTTTGATTGCTTGCAAATCCATAGAAGGGATCACAGTTGTGAAGGAGATGTTGAATTCAGAGTTTGATATGAAGGACTTGGGTGAAGCTACTGTTATATTGGGAATGAAGATCAAAAGGGACAGATCAGCTGGTTCTATAGTACTACATCAGAGTTCATACTTTGAGAAAATACTCAAGAGGTATAATATGGATCAAAGTAAGGCTGTTACTACACATGTGAAACAATGATTGAGTTTGTCAACTCAACAGTTAGCTATAACAAGTGAAGAAGTGTCAGAAATGGAAATGATTCCATATGCTAATGCAGTTGGCAGTCTCATGTATGCAATGGTGTGCTGCATGCAAGACTTAGCTTATGCAATGAGTTTGGTGAGCAGGTTTATGGAGAATCCAAGGAAAGATCACTGAGATGCTGTTAAGTGGATTCAGAGATACATCAGAGGCAGTTTGACAACAGGTTTGTATTTCAATAAGTTTACTTCTAACATTGATTTTCTTGCAGGTTAATTAGATGTTGATTATGCTGCAAACCTTTTCTTAATTTCTTCTTTTGTGATTTTGTTATGTATTTGATAGCCATGAGGGTTGTTTATGACCTCATGGGCTAAAAACTCTTTACAGTTCTAAGGATTGAAGGTTAGGGTAGTTGATTTGGAACCCTAGACAAAGTATTGTGATTTCTTGCTATTAATATATTCTTGTTTATTTGATTTAATTCAGATTATATATATATTTGTAACGTCTTCATAACATGCTATTGATATTGCCCATGATGCTTGACATGTTGTATTAGCTTGTGTGCATTCATACTTAATATTGTCTGTTTGCTAGAGATTATAGTAGTTTGTCCGTGAACACGATAATCCTAAGGGCTGGTAAATAAGATGCTTGATTATCTTAGTGGAACAATGCAATTAGGAAATCAAGTAGGAAGTGAATAAGTTTGAGTATTACTTTCAGAGAATATATATTAGTCGAATTGACCATCCGGAGGTTTATGAATTTCGCCTTATTAGTATCTAGGAAGAAGGTTCAAAACTGTTCGTGTATCATCTTATGATGTATTTTTATTGAAATAGCATAAATGAACAATAGGACGTCTAGAAAACCAAATCAATTACACTACACCTGAAACCTTAGAGCTGTTACTTCTCTCTTGATTCAATCTCGAATATTCCTTGCTTTTATTTATTTTGTTATTTGTTATTTCAAGTCTCTAGTTATTAATCATCTTCATACAATTGGAAATCGGTTACAATAGTTCTAATTGAGTAGTAATATAAATTAAATAAATAGTTAGCTGTCTCAGTGGGAACGATATTTAACTGGGGTACTTGCCTCTGCAATTGACATCCCTATACTTGGGGATTTAATTGAAGTGCGCAATAAAAGCCTAACAGTTAGCATTTTCACCGTGCCTATGTATGAAATGTTCTGGATTTTACAATAAGCAGTTGCAATAGATACTTAGGTAAATTCTGCCTTATTGTAACTTCATGCTTTCTCTAAGTAGATACTTAGGTAAATTTTGTGTTTTTTGGATTTGTTTTGTTTCAGGTGTGAAGTTCACATTGTTGTACATATTGAGTTAGATGCCCTTACTGGTATAATAAATTGTTGTACATCTTGCAGGTATTTATTTATACTCATGTAATCATATCTTACTGCAAATATACATCTCTCTTTCTTTCCTCCTTGTAATTACTTGGTTGCATTTATAATTACAGCCTGCGCTTGATGATCGAAGATGAGGCAATTAATGAGGACCCAGAGCAGGTTGCAATGTACAAGCTTATTGAGTTGGAATACAAGAAACACTTGGTTAGTGTTAATTTCTTCATCATCATTCTACAACTTAAATTGTTTTTTTTTTCTTCTACTCCTTAATGATGTAAGTCTAATAGGTTTGCTGCATTGCCTTATCTCTGTGAGCTATTTTACAAAACTACTTTAAGTTTTTAATATTTGGAATGTGATTGAATTGCAGGCAATTAAAGGTAGTTTTACTTCTGAACATGGGATTCCTAAGGTGTCAAAACACGTTGCTTTAGCTTCAAAACTAATAATGTTTTTCTATAAGAAACTGAAAGGTATTGGTAATTTATAGAGCATGATATGTATCTCTTAGATATACATGGCTGCCCTGCTGCAACATTTCTACTTTTATGTATTTTTGTTGGCAGCATTTGTAGTATTGGTTGTCTGTTTAAGAAAATCCATCTTAAGGAAATTTATTAACTGGAGTTTAATTTCTTCTTGTAAAATAGGAGGTTATAGGGGTGACCAATATGAAAATCAACAATGCTACATTCCTTCAACTGTCGCTGAATTCACAGTGCTGTTACAGCTTCAAGATGACGTCTTATTGTCTATAAGAAAACCTAATGTTGCACCTCAAATTCAGAGCTAAACAGAATGCATATAAGATAGTTGTTTAAACATAGTTATACGTATATTTTTTTCAATTCTTTGTACTTTCCAGATATATTTATACTACGGCTCTGGATGCTCTTGGAAGAGCAAGGAGGCCAGTGGAAGCTTTCAATCTCTTCCACTATATGCAGGTAATGTTTTTACGGAGCATGATTGTATTAGTTCATGACAAAGACAATACCTAGTGTTTAATTTCGTGTTGTCTAGTTTTAATTTTTAGTGTTTTGTTTATGCTTTACATTTTGAATAAGTAATTGAAGTGAAGTGAGAGGTACATTGTTTGGTTTTGCTTGATAAAAAATGGGCATAAATTGCATTGCAAATTGTTATCATTCTTTATATATTTTGAAAGTGCATACAAGGTTGCCAATGTGAATATTGCTATGTTGTATGTGCTGTATTTTTCTACAAATTGGGAGAAGATGTGAAACATTTATGCTTGATTTTTGGCTAAGAAATGGTGGAAGTGATGAGATGCAATCCTTGTTTAGAAAAGAAGCACCTTAAGCTTTGGATTGACTACTTTTGTTATTTTCTTTTATTTGTGTTGTTCTTGCTTTTATTTCTTATCTTGGTTATTTTGATGTTTGTTCTTGTGTTTGGATTAATTGGATGCTTGTGAATTAGAGACTTGGAGTGAGTTAGGCTTCTTAACTATTGGAGTGAGTTCTTTTGTTATCCAATCATGTCTTCAGGCATTAGATGGAGGTAAAACTCCACTTCCTTTTTGCTTTAACTAGTTTTCTATAGCCCTCTTTACTGCTGGGGATTTCTTGATGCTATATCTAATTTTTTTGCCCTATACTCTCTGGTTTTTCTACTATCGTTGTTCTTTTTGTTTCTGGTATAGCAGCAATTAGTTGGGTTATGGTTCTTTCTGCTAGTCCTTTAGCAGCCTGCTAGATTTTTGTTTTATGTTGTTAGCTTGAGGCATCAGTATTTCTACTAGTTAGTTAAGACTTCTAATATATCCTATCCTACTGGTTTTTGTGGTGATATTGTAATAAGATGGAGCTTTTCTTGCTGGTATTTTTTTTATGCTCTCTCTGGAAATTTTTATTTGTTGTAATCTGCTGGTAAATACCACTGTTGGTTATCCGTGTATTCGAGCTATGACAGGGTTGACTACACCAGATTTTGCTGATGGTTTCTACTTCTAGAGTTAGCTGCTGCATCTGAATGAGTTGTTGGATTTTTTGTTATTCTTTCTTTCTGCAATATTGCTAGAATTTCTGCAATATAACTTGCGCGTTGCTGGAATTTTTGTTGATTCTTTATGCAGGTATTTTTTGTGTTTTTTTTTTTGCTGCTCTTACATCATGCAATGTTGTTAGAATTTTGTTGGTTGTAGAGTTAGGTGTTTGCAGCAAGTAAATAGCTTCTTGCTGGTTGTATCTGCTGTGTTTTTCTTTTTGCTAGAATTTCGCTGTGTATGCTCTAAGGCTGTTGGATTTTCTCCTATAATTTGTTGATTTAAAGTATGGTTTCTTGCTTTCTGTCGGCTAATGCTGCTCGTTTTTGTTACTAGATCCTGATGGACTTTGCTAGTACCTTTCTACTCTTACTGTGGGGTAATGTCGTGGAAGCTGAAGCCTCTGGTTTTCTACCTAAAATTTGACGCAACAGTTCCTTTGTTGTATTTGTTGATTGTAACTAAATAGCCTAAAGCTTGTATTAGTGCTTAGTTGCTAGGCATGGAGAATATTTTGACCTAGTTACAATTGGTAACTAATTTGTCTTACACTTTTGCTTCCTATGTATTGCACTTTGTATATTTATCTTTTGAATAAAATTTATTATTTTTGAGAATATATTTTATCATTATTTTAACTTTTAGTGATAGGAAAATTGTAATTTAATGACAGGAAAATGTGATTTTATGATGGAAAGTAATATTATTTGAAAGGTATTTTTAATGACAGGAAAATTCCATCATTAATGGTAATGGTAAAATGCAAATAATGACAGGAACCATTCCTGTTATTAATAACTTTTATCTAGATAACTTTTATCTAGAGAACCAATAATGACAGGCTCATGATAGGAGAATTTCTGTCATTAAAGAGATTTAATGACAGTATTTTGATCTTTAATGACAGATTTTCCTATCATTATATGCCTTATTTCTTGTAGTGTATCTTCTCTCTCAATCAATAAAAAGATATCTCTCACAGTGGATGTAGGATTGGTTGATAAGCCGAACCACTATACATCTTGTCTTCAACACACACACATACTTTCAAGTTGTTATTTTATGTGATCAATTTTTGTTTCCAAATTTAGAGTTGATTGTGAATTCTTAGAGTAACTTGTTTGATTACTTAGTTTGGATCTTCATCCGTGAGATATAAGGGTTTCACAAAGAGGATATCAGTATCACACAAGGTAAAAAAATTAATCATAACCACTTTACAACCAAAATGTTTGTTACTAGAAATTTGAGTTCTCACCTTTTTTTTTCCTAAGTTTATCTAGAAACGAGATGGTGATATTATTTATTTGGATTCCCCGTAAATTCCATCATCAAAATGAATAATTAAATGCTAAAGATTAAGGAAAAGATTCAGAATAAGAATAATTATATACTCCCTCCGTCCCACTATACAAAGGAGTGCATTTTGCCATTTTCGTATGTCCCAATACAAGAGGTGTATTTCCTTTTTTAGTAAATGAAACATGCCCAAAATAATTAATATATCTTCATGGGACCCACATACCACACTAATACATCTACCCACTATATATTAAATTATTATTTATCTCTCCTCATCTACCCATTAAATATTATATCTCTTAATCTATGTGTAAAAACGTTTTGCCAATACCCTTGTAGTGGGACAGAGGGAGTACTAAATATTAAGGCAGAGATTTGTGTGATATCGTTTCTTGTAAGCTCTTACGTACTGAGATGGATAAAAAGTCATTAACATTATTATCACTTTCGCTATAAATGTTATCACTTTTTATTTATATTATTGTTCATGAAATAGTTTACTGCACCATTATCACTTTTTCATCAATTGAGTATCACTTTTCATTAATAATGTTATCATATTTTATCCATCTCACATAATACGCAAAAGACTTACCCAAAGATTAATCAAATAAAAAAAATTCAAATAAAACCATAGTTCTCTCGCTTTATTCATAAATTAAAAAATGTCAAGTTTGGTAAATTTCCTTGGATGAAATAAAAAAGACGCAAAAGACTTACCCAAAGATTAATCAAATAAAAAAAATTCAAATAAAACCATAGTTCTCTCGCTTTATTCATAAATTAAAAAATGTCAAGTTTGGTAAATTTCCTTGGATGAAATAAAAAAAATGTTACACACTAGATGTAAAGCCAAAATAACTAATAGAGCATATCATATAGAATGAAATAGATAATAAAGGAGATTTAAATCTTAAAGAACATGGAGGATTAGATAGGATTGGAGTGAAATAAGGAAAAGTGAAAGAAGAGAGAGCAAATAATGATAATTTGGCAAGCTTCATTTAATTTTCAGATGGGTTTTAGAGATTAGTAGTTAGAATCAGACAACCTCACACACCCCAACCCACTTCAAAATCCTCTCCCACCATAACTGACCATTTTGAAGCTCATAAACCAATCCGAAAACATAAAGTCTTAATTTCCCAAATTAAACACAGGATAATAACAGATTAACATCAACCCTAATCACAACACACAGGATTAGATCAGATCATATCACCATCCATCAATACAACTCTGCAGGTTTCTTAGTAAGGAGAAACACCAACATTGGCAGCAGAAAGAAACCCATCTTTCATCAAAACATCATCTCCTTCCTACAAAATTATATATTTTTAAAAAAAATTAGAAAATGAAAACAAGGGTTTCATCAAAATTAGGGTTTCTGGTACCTGTTGGCAAACATTTGGTTTCTTCACGGGTTGATCAGGCATGAGTCCGAAGTGAATGTGAGGAAAGTGGGCCCACTGCCACAAAATAAAAAAAAAAAATTTACCATAAAAGAAAAAAAGGGGGAGTGGTAGAAAGTGAGATTAAAACCCTAGTGAAAGTGTAAAAAGAAAGAAAGATAGGGGGTAGATTAAAAGTAAAGGGGTAGAAAGTGAACATTTTTTGCAGCAGCACTAAAGGCCTCTCTGTGACTAATATCAGGGTTTCCAGCTTTGATACGTTGGATCTCATCCCTGAAACAAGTGATGATGAAATGTCAATTTCAGTTTTCATAGATTTTGCTTCTAAGATTATGAATGGATTTATGCATTTAAAGAAGCTTTTTTTGGAGGTATTAATAAAGCTGCAAGAACACAAATCTATGCTGCCTACTCATTCATGCGTATGTGTATGTATAATACATACTTGATGAAGCGGTTGTATGCAGAGGGCACTCTCTGTCTTTTCTCCGGGGCTGTAAATTGACCACAAAATAATAAAAACAAAACAACACAGACATTAAATCACTTGCCAGCACACTTTTGCATTCATTAACTTTCTCTCTCTCTCTCTCTCTCTCGCTTCATCATTATCTAATGATTTTCATCCCTAAAATTTTATCAATCATGGATCCCGAGGAACAAACTCATCTTATCTTTTTCTTTTTTCTTTTTCAACAACAAAAGGATTAAAGAGAACGAGAGAGAGATTGTTACACATGTAGAGATCAAGATTCATGTTATGTGGAGAATGTTGAAGAAAGAAGTGAAGATGAGGAAATAAAGATATAAAATGTGGTGTAATAAATAAAGAAGAGTAAGATGTGATGATGAATGAATTAAGGACTGACGTCTCTTGGCAATTACTGGAGGCTTGGGAAGCTCATGATCCATCTCTCTTACAGTTACCGATTCATTTGGGTTCTGATGATTTATCATCAAATTCGATGGTGAATTCCTTATCTCCTCCTGTCACCATTAATAACATTGAATATATTCAGACAACCCAACCCAACCCAACCACTAATAACAATTAACTCTGGAAGCCCTAAGGAACATACCAGAAGACTCTGAGGAGAGAAAAAGGAGTGGCCAAGATGAAACTGATTGGCAGTAGGAACAAGTAATCCACGCATGTTCACAGACAGAAGATTGGTGCAATGCCCACATCGCACTGTAACAGTCTTGAACAAGCTCGTACAAGGAACACTCACCTACACATGTAATATAATTCTCTTTAATTAACCTACCTAGGGTTATATATACTCATACTACTACATGCGTGTTTTGTAGAGAGAGAGACACAGATATATATATATGAAGAAGATAGATGATGGAGAATAGAATAGAACCGCAAGGACAGTGTCACAATAGTTGCAATGGACGTAACAGAGCTGGTCGGAAGGAGAGAGGTGGTGGTGGTCCGGAGCAAAAGCAGATGATGAAGATGACATCTTCTCTTTTCTTTTCTTCTCCTTTTTATTAAACAAAAAGAAAAGAAATATTTTGCTTCTCTCTTTGATGATTTCAGTGATTTGATTTGATTGATTGATAGATTGACTTATCAAGGTATGTATATAGTAGGAGGATGTTTCACAGATTGATTAACCACCTTAGATCTCATCCTCTCTTTGCTTTCTTTTTTGGGCCTCACTAACTGAGTTATCAATACACAACTAACTGTGTCTATATGTCTCCCATCTCTCTCACCCACATTCACTCATCACTATGTGTGAGAGACACAAACAAAGCTCTGCTTCTGTTGAGGGAGATGGGAATTTTCCTACTATTTCTCTTCTCCTTTTTTACTATATCTGCATAATGCATATCCATCCATCCCTTTTTCATATTAATCTCATTTCCACTTACTAATTCTATTTCTTTAAAAAACTTGATTAAGTAAACTCACATGATACATTTCTAAAATCCAATGAAAAGTTAAATAATGTTTTAATTACATCAGATTTTATTACATTTTTTACAAGGAAAAGACTAAATATTACTCTGAATACAAGTAGTACTTAAAAAATCGAAGTTATAATAAAGAGATGATCCCATTTACAACACATTTTGGAGTTGCTACAACAATCTAAAAATGAGTAAGAGTAATTATAATGAGTGGAGAAAATGCACCACAATTTTATTCTGATTTCCTTGAACGTTTTTTCCAAATTGGTTTTCTTGTCTTCAATGATTTTCTTATTTCTAGCCTTCCAAATGAAATTAACTGCACGAGTCCAAATGCATTCGATAGTGTACTTTTTGCCTTTCATGCCTAGCACACTAGAGTGTTGTAGAAAGTGCATAATTGGATTAGAAGCGTGAGGCATCGGAGATTTTACCTAAAAATAGCAAAGATATCAAACTTGATAGGAGAAATTACATTCAAAGAAGGAGTGTTTCACCGTTTCTTCAATGATTACCGCAAAGACCACATGAAAAATCATTTCCATCTATGAGAACATTTCTCCAGGCAAGCCCCCAAAAATTTGAGTGTGTAAATTTATTCCAAATTTTAGAGGGAGCTTTTCAAGTATCTTTAATGTTCAATGTAACTTTGAGTAGTAGATGATCATCGTGATCAGTACTTTAGGGATTATCTTTAATTTACTCATTATAAGAGATCAGTTTCAACTTTCAAGTGGCAAAAAAAAAGTGCAATTAATTGTCATGAACACAGCTTAATTGAACACTATAAATTTCATTAAATTCTCTCGTAAAGTGTAGACTAGAGATTTTTGTAAAACAACTCGATATCATTAATGATCTGTTCAAGTAATTTAATCTAATCATTCTACCTAATTATTTAATTCAAACGGTCTCACATCATGCAGTAATTAGTAAACTTATCTTAAAAGTCAATAAAGTTTGTCAAACAATAATTTTTCTTAAACTTCATATCTACATTATAGGTGAATATAAGTTTGGGATGGAGAGATTAATATATATTCCAACTTACTATTTCATCTGATATTAGCATAATCATTAGCATAGTCATTAACAAATATATATATATATATATATATATATATATATATATATATATATATATATATATATATATATATATATATATATATATTCCACTTTTTTAAGTAAATAATGGAGTATGTGAAAATTGAATGCAGATCTCTAAGGGAAAACTTTAGACTCCGTATCCCTCGTACGCGTAACTTTATCTAACACGTGTATAATGAAGATCTAATACTCCATACTTAATTACAGCGGCATATCTGTGTGCTGAAAATGAACCACGCATACAACGTAGGGCTAGGACGGTAACTTTATCTTTCTGACAAAATTTGTCTTCAATCAGAAACTTTTTTTTCTTTCTTAATTTCTTTTAATTAATAATTACATGATTTAATTGAGTTTGGATCTGAGTTCGTGTCATACCAAAATTTCATAATTATAAATTCCTTTCACGTTTCAATCATTTTTGTATGATCACGATGTTATTGCTTGCTAGACTGCTAGTAGACATATAATCACAAACAATCTTATAAACCTAATTTAAATAACTTAGTATATAAACCCTCTTTTCTCACCCTAAATCCTAGGGTCTAGAGCTGTCAAACGGGTTGGACCCGCGAGCCGGCCCGCCCCCACCTCTAAAAACGGTGTGTTGGGCCGTAAAATTTGCAGCCCGTTTGGAGACGTGCCTAAACGGGCTGGCCCAAACGGGGGCGGGCCTAGGTAGGCTCAACCCAAACGGGGCGGGTTGGCCCGTTTGGGCCCGCCATAATTTTTTTTTGCTATTGGTCTAGTATATTCCAAATATTTATTGTTCCTTCTTTTAATCATTTTTGAAATAATAAATTAAATTATAAGATGAATACACTACTTACTCCTATTTTGTAACGTAGATTATTATACAAAAAATTCGTAAATAAATTTAAGTCATAATTTTTTTATTTGAATTTATTTTTAATTTTTGAAATTTTAATATATAAATGTATATATGGATTAAGCAAATGCAAATGATAAATACTTAACATATCTAATCCTTTGAAGATTGACGAGAATATAATTGATCAACATGAAAATTGAAATGTTTATATTATGATGTTATATTTGATGAGTCTTGAAAACAACTTTATAATTATATTTTGAGTTTTGTGATTGACCTTTAAAACTAGTAAACTTTTAGTGATTTAATTTGTGTTATTTGAGGATAATTAGACTTACATTGTTTTATTTATATATAGTTAGTAAACTTTATGTTGTTGATTAATGATCTTTGTTTATGTTTAATTGTTCATGGGGCTATTTTGTAAAATCTATATTTATATTTTAATGATCTAATTGGCGTTATAGTATTTTGTAAGAGCTTCCATCATTTTAATATTTCATTTTCAAATAATAAAAATTATATTTAAAAAAATGGGTTGGCCCGCCATAACCCGCAATCCGCCTCTAAATGGGTTGGGTTTCATATTTCAAGCACGCAACCCGCCTAGGCCCGCCCCGCCAAAGCCCGCCAAATGGCGGGTTGCTGGCCGGCCCACCCGCCGGCCCGTTTTGACACCTCTACTAGGGTCCCTTCCAATTTTATTATACCCTATATATTGTTAGGAATTTAAATTAAAGGAGGTTCACATGATTTACACGGTAAACCTGGTTCACATGATACTAATTTTTTTTCAAACAGTTTGATATATATTTTTAAGTTTTGACAACAAAAAATACTTCAAATTACTTGGCATAATAAGATATTCAATCCATCAAATTACCTCAATTAACATGAAAAAAGCGAAAGTACTCAAAATTAATATGAAAATTAAATGTGTGTGTATGGAGTAGTTGTTTTACCTTCGTTAATTTGTAATAAATTTTGAAAACAGGAAATTAGCTCAAAAGACAAAACAATTAAGTATGGGAAAATTGTATTTTATTTTATGTAATAATATGAATAGTCCAATTATAAATGATCGATCCTAAAATGTGTATTTTTTTTATCCAAACGGTTAAATAATAAACTGAGACAGTTAAATATATTAAGACTACTCTGCTCAGTTTTAGAAATTATTGACTAATTTTGAAATTATATATAGTACTAACGATCAGATAGATAAAATTAAGGCTAATTATATTGTGCACCGCCCACTTTCAAAAATGTATACAAATATAAACAAAAACATATACAATTATGAATAAAAATGTATACAATTTAATTGTTAGTTTTTTAATGGAAAATTGAGTGTAAAAAAATATACAATTATTAAAAAACATGTACTATACACTATTGAATAAAAAGTTATACACATATGGATGCTAGTTTTTTTAATGAAAAACTTAGTGTGAAAAAAATATACAATTATTAAAAAACACGTATACAAAATAGAATAACATATATATACAAAATAAAATAAAAAGTTATATACATATGAGTGCACCTAATATCAACTCTAAAATTAATTATGCGAATAATAATTATTTTTAATTAGTAACGGGGTTTTGATAAATTCATAAGAATTTTAAATAGAAAGAAAATAAAATTTATTCTTTACTTTAAAGAGTACAAATGTAATTTTCTATGTAAGATATATGTATAAGAAATAAGAAAATAGATGATTCTTAATATGGGGAGGAGAAAATATCATAATTCTTATAATAGGGTTGATTCCAAATTTAGTTTTTTTTTCATTTTTAATTTTCAATTTTGATCATTTTTATCTGATTTTGTTCAATTTTGGTTATTTGTTTCAAATTTAGTTCTTATTTATCCAAATTTTAGATCAAAAAAGATAAATTTTTATATGAAGGTCTAAAATTGGGAAAAAAAAATGATTAAATTTGAGAAAAAGACATATATAGAAAAAAAAACATGACTAAAATCGAATAAAAAATTATCAAAATTGAAAACTGCCAATAAAAAATATTAAAATTGAAAACAATTAAACTTTCATGATAATATTTTCTCTTTCAAGGTATATATAAATCAAGTTATATATAGCTTGGGGGTGGCCACCCTCTTTATTTATACTTTTTATTTATAATATATAAATTGAAAAGATAATTACACTTTTAATATAACGGATAGTAAAATAAATCATGAATTAAATATGTCGTGAATCACATTGATATAATTACATTATATCCTATAAATTAATTAACCCTAAAAATGAAGCTTAAGCATATAGTTATGGGTAGATAAAATAGGCATAATAAATACAAGATGATAGGCGTATGTATATATACACATGGATGAGCATTCCCAATGCAATTAGATGTACATTTACATGTATGTGAGAGAGAGAGAAAGGGACGTGTGCATGCATGCACCTGTTGTTTTCGCACTTATGACCATGCCTCTCTCTACGCACCTACTCATACTTATAAAATTTCTCTCGGATCATATTTATTTTATTTAAAATAATTTTAAAAATTTAATTTTTTTGAAATAGTTTTATAATTTTTAAATTCTCATTAAAATAGTTACTTTAATTTTTTTAATTTAATGGAATAAGACTAAATCAGCTATTTTACAAAGTTATGAGATGAAATTGATAAAAATAATAATATTATTTTGGGACTAAATCGAAACAAAACTGAAAGATATGTAACGAAAATAAATGTTTTAATTATTTTGTTACTATTTCGACTAAAGTTAAAAGAAATGCAACAGCTTATGTTTTTATCCCCTCGTACATGCAATGCAACCCCTTTTCCCCCACCCTTCCCCTCTCTACAATATATATAAGCTAATTAAAAATTAACTCCACCTAAAATGCATTTCTTTTTTATTCAATCCTTACCCACTTTGAAAATATTTTTAAAAAAAAATCTATCATCTTATTATGTGTATTTCTTTTAACGATCTATACTAGTTATGACATATATGTTAGTATGTATACATGAATTTCATTTAATTCGCTCGATTTATTTATTTATGAAATTATTTCAATTAGATACACAATTACAGCATATAATTATTTTAACTGTCTCTTTATTTATTAAAAGCTCAGCATTTCGACACTAAACTATGCATTCGGACGGAAATATTATAGAGAGAGAGAGAAAAACAAAGTTTTAGTGAAAAAGTAAAACATTTTGTTTTCTAATGAAGTTAAATTTATTATATTGATGTAGAAATTTTATTATATATTGTATTGATTAAGCTCATTAAGATTAACTAAAAAAAGATGCTGTTAAACTGGTTGTGGTGTTTTTATGGCGGAAATCCTACGGATCTTTTGAAATAAGTATATCAAACTCTATATAATGACTTGTAATTAGAAACCGTCCCACGAAATGAATTTTCATTCCGTAAAATAGATTAGAAGTGATAACCTTTAGTGATAATAATGTTACTGAGACATGTACAATTTATAATATAACAACTCATCACAAAAACTTATAACAATCTGACGTTGAAACGGTCTACACAAGTGTATTCCAAATAATATACTATGGACCATGTAGGCCCCATATTGCGATAGAGGAGTTTAAATTGCTGACATATCATATACGACTACATTTATAGTTAATTAATTAATTAGCTACGTTAGCCCAATTAAATTTTGCAAAAAATCAAAGTTGTAGTTGATGTTTCTAGGGCTGATAAGTGGCTCAATTTAGATGAATTCTAGTTCTAGAATAAACGATATAAAAATTAGATAATAAATATAGCTATACATGAATATATATATATATATGGTTCCCAATTGATTAGAGTTTATCCTAGTTTATTAAATAAAAGGGTGGCTATTCACATCCCGAAAATACTAAATATACCTCCAAAAAATATTAAATTAAAATATTTTTAATTTCTATGAGTTAAATACCCTTACAATAAATATATTAACTTAATTTATTACTAAAAGTACCTCAAATTTACTAAATATACCCCCAATAACTAACTTATCATTATCTTCCTTACCAAAATAAAACTTAATCTGATGTTACCAAGGTGTATGTGTAAACCTCATTATCTTCCTTCTCTCTCTTCTGGTGAACCCCATAGCATATAAACTCATCCACTTCAATTAAAATACCCCCATTGTGATTGATCATTAATAAACAACCGTATTGATTTTCAAGATCCAAACAAATTCATCAGACAAACACTAAATTCTTTTGCTTCCAGGTTTTGAAAGAAAATCATGAAAATTACTTTTTTTTTTTTTTGCGGATTTGAACTAGTTTGTCTTTGCGCTAATACTCTTGTCTGATCCTTTGAAATATATTTTTGGAAGACGACGGGGTGATCTTGGATTTGCAGCCAGAGGAAGATAACAGAAAATTTATCCATTTCTTTATTTTATGGGATTAGGATACATTTAGTAATTCTAGAGATACATATAGTAATAAATTAAGTCAATACGTTTCTTGTAAAGGTATTTAAGTCATACGAACTAAAAATATTTTAATTTAATATCATTTGGGTATGTTTAGCATTTTCGGGTTGCAAATAACAACCCCTAAATTAATTTATTCCGTACACATGTGAATCTAATTTTAAGAAACCTATCTGGATATCTGTGTTTCATTTGTTCATGATGAAGAATAATGTGGGCTATGAAATTAAAGGTGGTCCAATTAATATGTTGATTGCACCTTTGCTCACATGTCATGATTGATTAATCATTATGAAACATATTTTGAGTAAATCTCATTGTTAATATTGAGTGTTGACAACTCATAATTTGTTTAATAAGAAAAGAAAATATATATAGATGATGGTCACAAGTCAACTATTTCTTCACTTCTGTTCTGGTCTAAGCTGAAATTAGAGAAATTAATGGACTCGATTGGAAAAAAAAAAAGGGAATTTTTAAAAAAATAATAATAATAATAAATTTTAAGATGGTACTTCTATTGTGTCGCTTTATGTGTGTTGGCTAAAAGTTAAATAGGACCACATTAATTTTCGATCGAATTGTCATTCTACATATTACATAAAAACATGTGATCATTAATTCATTTCTTAGCATTTGTTCTGCTACCAAACAAACTTGCATTTTAAATATCATACATAAATCTTTAAATTAAGAATTTCACCATATATATATTATACTCATTGTATCAACAAACTAATTAACCTTTTGCTTTCTGTATAAAAATAAGAAAAGAAATATATTGGGATCACGATGATTAACTTCCAAAATTTCATTACCAAAAATTATTAAGCAATAAAATTTGGAGTATAGAATTATTAATCCATGTTTAATTTGTATATTAAGTACGTATATTTGGATATAGTATTGTAAACGAATCGAATCAAAGCGAATATTGTTGTATTCGAATAGTATTCGACTTAATTTTCGTATATTCGAATTCGAATTCGTTTATTAATCGAATTTGAAATCTGATTCGTATTCGATTCGATTATATTATTCGAACTATTCGGATGTATTCGATTATTCGTATTCGAGAATTTTTACTTCTTATTAAATAGTAGATATCCTTCGAATTCAATTCTAACTCGAATAAATTATATTCAAATTTGATTCGAAAATATGTACAGATTTTTAATTTTAATTTTTTAAATCTAAATTTAAATATGCTAATATAAATCATTCCAAATAATATGAGAATATATAAAATAAAATAAATAAATAAACAAAAACCATATTTGAAGTTGTAAATATAAGATTACAATATTAATAAATAATTTTTCTCAAATAAAATTAAATATATTATATTTATATATAATTAATATATATTAAAATATAATATATATTCTTATTCGAATATATTCGTGAATATTTGAATCGAATACCATATGAATCGTATTCGATTCGAATATTATGCGAACCAAAATAATTATTCGTATTCGTATTCGAATTTGATTTTTTCGAATTCGAATATCAATAAACGAATTCAAATACCAAATATAATTTTGTAGTATTGAATTATATATATATATACCCCTATTTTTAGGAGTTAAAAGTTTATTTTGTCCCATAACTATTTAAAACTTTAGATTTTATCCAAAAAAATATATTCGTATAGATTTTGTCCCATAACTATGAGTTTTCTTTCAATTTTGCCCAATTTTCGCCGGAACCCTCAATTTTCGCCAGATATTGGTCACGTGCGTTGCATGTGACTGATGAATTCGGGAGTTCCGGCGAAAATCTAGGGTTCAGGCGAAAATTAGGCAAAATTGAAATAAAACTCATAGTTATGGGACAAAATCGATACAAATATTTTTTTTGGGACAAAATTTAAAGTTTAAAAAGTTATGGGATAAAGAAAAACTTTTAACTCTTGGGTTAATTCTTAAAAAATTCACCACCTTATTGGGAATTTTAAAATCTATTACGACTTTTTATTTTTGTCAATTCAATACACAATCTATTTAATATTTTTAATTTTATCATGACCTTTTATTTTTGTCAATTCAATATACGATCTATTTAATATTTTTAATTCTATCACAACTTTTATTTTTGCAATTTCGTAACCCACTTATTTTATATTTTCAATTCAATTAAATTCATTATTATTTTTATTATTATTATAATAATGTTATTATTTTTAATAATAAAAGTTATTTAAAAATTAATTAAAACACACAAGTCGATCATTTATTTCATAAGATTTTTTTTCTATATCGTTGTTATAGTAAATTAACATTCGATTAAAAAATTATCTTAGTTGGTCGACCTTTATGTAAAATAATTTTTAACCATAACAAATAAAATTCTATTATTATTATTATTATTATTATTACTTTTGTTCGAACTTATCACTATTATTATATAGTAAATCCACAACTCTATAAAAATATAATATATATAAAATTATTTATTAAAAATTAAAATTTTATGGCAAAGGAAATTAATTAGTAACTAATTTAAATTTAAAAATAAAAATAAAAAAATTGGATGGAGTATTAATTCCATTAATTAATAACTACATAGTTCTACTTTTATCATAATAATAATAATAATAATAATAATAATAATAATAATAATAATAATAATAATAATAATAATAATAATGAATTTAATTGAATTGAAAAATAAAATAAGTAGTGTATCAAATAGTAAAAAATAAAAGTTGTGATAAAATTGAAATAATAAATAGATCGCATACTAAATTGACAAAAATAAAAGTTCTTGAAAGAATTGAAAATATTAAATAGATCGTGTATTGAATTGACAAAAATAAAAGATTGTGATATATTTGAAACCCCAAGGTGATGAACTTTTTTAGGAATTAACCTAAGAGTTAAAAGGTTTTTTTTTTGTCCCATAACTTTTTAAACTTTAAATTTTATCCCAAAATAGATATTTGTATCGATTTTGTCCTATAACTATGAGTTTTCTTTCAATTTTGCCCAATTTTTGCCGAAACCTCCAAATTCATCAGTCACGTGCAACGCACGTGACCAATATCCAGCAAAAATTGGGGGTTCCGACGAAAATTGAGCAAAATTGAAAGAAAACTCATAGTTATGGGGCAAAATCGATACAAATATCTTTTTTGGAACAAAATCTAAAATTTTAAATTATTATGAGACAAAATAATCTTTTAACTCTATTTTTAGTACTCCCTCCGTCCCCCAAAGTATTTCACACTTTCCTTTTTCATCCATCCCACAAAGTATTTCACATTTTACTTTTACTAAAAATGGTAAAAAATACATTATAACAATATTTACTTTTTACTCACATCCCAACATAATACTCACTTTTTCACACATTCCAATAACTATACACACCCTTTTCATTAAATTAATTAAAATACTTCTTCTCTTTCTTACTTTATACACAAAATAACAATTTTTCTTAAATTCCGCACACAACAATACGTGAAGTATTTCGAGTGACGGAGGGAGTATAATAAAGTGCAAAATTGCAATAAATATGATTCACACAAAAAAAATTCCATAAAAAGTATGAATATTGTTTAATTTAAAATTAAATTCTGATTTGACTGATCAGTCAGACACACAAAGATACGTAATTGTCAGTGAAAGCTGAAGCCACAGACATCTTTTCATTTATCTCTAGCCCTTTGTCCTTACATTATTTTCTGCTACACCTTTGCCATAATATAAAATCATAACTTTATTTTATTACGTCAGTTTTATTATATAGTAATAATGTAATATGGAGTATATATTGCTCCGTATTTAATTGTAAGCTTTTATGTTCACTTAATTAATTAAAAAATGCACTGTGTAACATTCTTTTGAATTCCATGCACAAATATACGAGTCAGAGAGAACAATGCCCAGACTTTGGTCTATACTGTCATTTCTCTAACATAATTTAAGGTATCACATCATAATCATGTATGATCTTTCTATATTAAGAAAATTTGTATAGTATATACATATATCCTCTGATCTGGACTCCCCTATCTCATTTTTAATTCACTTATTTGGTTGTACCATTTAAGAAAATGATTATTTTGATGCGATGATGTAAAAATGAAATGAGTATTTTGAATAATGAAATATTCGAGATTATTGATTATGATCAAATATAGATATAAAAAGTTGATGATAGTATTGCTGTATTGGCAACGAGTTTTGGGACATAGCCTGTAAGTGCTATTATAGGAATTTATATATTCTCATTGTGCCATTTCAATGTTTATATTTATTTTTTTAAGTAAAGATTAAGAAATATGATATTTTATTGTATGGTGAGTTTAATGTAGATTGAATAGTTGTATAAGTGGAGTGTGTTTGAATCCCATAAATATATACTTCCTCCGTCTCAGTTAAAGAGGGTATTTTTTCCATTTTGATCGTCCCAACCAAATTGTCACATTTCCTTTTTTACACACATGAGACCCACATCCACCTCTAATACAATTAAAATATATGACTCATATTCTCACTAATACAACTACCCACTACACATTAAATAATAATACTTCTTAATCCACGTGTAAAAAAACAAAAGACCATCTTTTGACAGGACGAATGGAGTATTAATTGTTTTGTGTGATATTCATCTACCAAAAATGGAAATATAAAATTGAAATGAAATACCCAAATTGAAAATATATAAAAATTGACGGAGAGTATATGTAATATTTGTAAAAGGAAATGAGGAGCCATGTAAAAGACAAAAATATTAATCGATAGGTACATATTCTTATTTTTTGGTATTCTCTTTTGAATCAACGTAGATAGAAGTCGTTCTTCTTCGATCTCTACACTAAGCTGCATTAAATTGTTTTACTTTTTTTTATGATTGATTATAACCTTTCATTAAAGAGGTTATATGTAAAAAAAATAAAAATAAAAATAAATAAATTAATTAATTAAAAAAAACTCAATGACAAGTAGTAATATCAACCTTAATGTCTTATAAATAGTTAATTTTGTAATTACCTAGATGCTTCAATATTGATTCATGATAATATTAAATTAAACAAATAATATCATAAATTATAACGATATATATATATATATATATATATATATATATATATATATATATATATGACAAAATTAAGATGAGTTGCTGAAGAATGAATTAGATTTGAATATAGTTTGATTATAAATATGATTGGTGAAGTAGTGTTAAGTCTTCTTATATGTTGTCACATTCAAATTCAAGAGCCAGAAAGTACCACAATGTCTGCAAATAAAATAAAACGACAAATTGAAGGAATCAAGATTAATCCAATATGGTTAATAAATATACAACCTACCCTGCTGCCCCCACTAATTTCTAATTTCTTTCTTTTTTAAGGAAAAAATAATAAACCTAAGCAATATCAAATATTTCCAACTAAAACCTTATAAAATATGTTACTATAGGATATAGTATAATTGACATATGACATTTATTCTTAGCGTTTTGTGTTAAATTTTAAGGTATATTAGTAATTTCATTCTTATGATTCGTGTTATATTTTACCCTTTTTAGTTCATGAAATATTTTTTGATCTTTATAGTTCATACACTATTTTGCCCCACAATTTAATTAATATTTATATTAAGAATTTAGTTTTAATTCCAAGAATATAATTTAATTACATCTTAATCGCAACCTTCTTTCTTCTTATTCATAATTAACGGTAGCTTCATCTCCATTACGATCCCACCGTAAATCGATCTCAAACTAGACTTGCTTATTTTGATTAAACAACAAATATGAGCAACACTGTAAAGTTATCTCAAGGTGATACTGTTTTATTTTTTCTTAATAAACATAATTATCTTATTATAGATGTTATGACTCTTCCTTTATACTATGCTCAAAATAGTTACTTGCATGACTATCACTTTTCGTCAATCAAGTATCACGTTTTATTAAAATGTTATCATCTCATGAAATAAGTTTCATGATACAATCTCTCACACACACACATATATATATATATATATATATATATATATATATATATATATATAATCTTTCTGCAATTAAAAAATAGTTATGGCAATTAGTTGGCTGTGGTTGAAATTTATTAGTTGCCAGCTTATGTAAATAATCAAACAAGTCAAGCTTTTGTGGGTTCACCAACAAACCTTATTCTCTGTTATGTTTAATTTCATGATTTCATAATTCACATCACAGTATTTAGTACTCCATAATATAAGGATGTGTTATTATACTACTATCACTTGACCTAAATTGATAGAGAAGATAAAATACAAGTAAAAATCCAGTACGACAAGTACCACCTGCACCCTATACACATACAACAAAAAATTAACAAGATCATAATTTTTTACAGAGATGTACAGAAAGTGAGTGTGAATGTGAGAAAATCGATGAAGTAGGGTGCAGTAAATGAGAGAGGAGGAGCAGTAAAAGTAAAACAATGTTTAAAACAATGTTTACAGCATCTCAAGCTCAACAACAGGGCTTGGCTGTATTTTCTGTGTATATACATACATCAACATGTATCATGCATGTAGTATAATACACATATACTTAATACATACATGTAGATATCTAGAGCTACAAACCTATCTGCCTATATATAAATAGCCAAAAGAAAGTACCTTTAACTTCACAAACTACACACAATACTCTCTCCAAATGTATGCGTAAGTGTGTGAGAGAATGCAGATAAGTATCCATGCAAGGATAGTCAAGACAGTGAGTGCAGAAACCCCAGAAAAGAGGTGTATATATTTCAGCAAAGAAATTGAATTAATCCAGGTACTATGTTTGCAATCCCATACTTAAATAGATGTTTGAAAAAAAGAAAGGGAGTCAATTATTTGTAAAGGTGACAAAAAGTTAGAGCCACATTAATCACAATTTCAGACCCTCATTTAAATCTCCATCTCACTTTTCAACTCCCATAACTGATACCAAATCAAATCCTAATGGGAAAAAAGTAGGATACTGTCATACAATAGCACATGCACATGCACATGCAATCCATTAGGATAGAAATTTAATAGAATCATTTATGCTATACTCATGTTCAAGCTTCAAAATAAAATACATCTTTTTTTCTCAACCCCTTCATCGAGTCACATGAGTCGAGCAAGATTAATCAACGACAAAAAAACGGGGAGGCTCCATCAATCCAGATTGTAAAAAAAAAAGTCTACATGCATTTAACTCACAAAAAAAAAAAAGAGTTGTAAATCAATTGGAGTATGCAACCTAGATCTTAAGGAGTCTGAACAGCTCAATGTAAATTTGATTAATTAGGGTTTGGCCTACATGCATTTAAAATCCCATCAGAAGTCTGTCCATTATGCTTACAAACAGTAACCATCAATTATTAGCCATGCCTTCCAAAGGACTTCCCAGTGCCAAGCCATATCAAGAAAGATAATGTCAAAATAGTGTTTTATCTCGCGTTTTATAAATGTACAAATGCATGTCACGCGAACAATGATGATGCAATCACCACTGTTCTAAATGGGGCCACCTCAACACTCTTAAATGCTAGATTCCATATTGCTAAGGCCCCCCATCCCCATGCGCTATATTGGAGTTTAAACGAACACCTAAACCTTAAGCCTGTTTAAAACATTAAACAAATGATACCATGAATCTTAATCCCAGCACACAAAGTCAGCGTCGTTCGTTTTTTCTTCTCAAAGCCTGGCAGTCCTTAATGGTTGGGAAAAGGCTAGACAGTTAGGGACCCTCCAAGAACACTTCCCCCTCCCCCCCACCCCAAAAAAAAAAAAAAAATCTTTTTTGCTCAAAGTGAGAATTAAATGAGACCAAAACTTCCTATTGGAGATAACTACATTAAAAAAGCACACAACTGATAGGCTTAAGAATTTTAAATCTACAAGAAAAATTAATCTCATCGCTTGAATACTTGTGAAGAGACCTGGCTATATTCGTTTAATCATATTCTTGCACTCCATCCCCATATATAAGATTTTAAATCCACATAATTTAGGAGTTCTTCAAAATGTTCGGGATGCAGATACTCTCTACTCAAACTAAAAAATCGAAACCTAAAACATCCAAATTGCATCTATAAATCTAAATCCTTCAATCCACACACAACCTCTAGAAGTTAAAGCACTTAAACAACATTCATGCCATTTATGATTCCTATAAAGGCAAAAAGGAACTTATTAAATTTCAGAAGGTTAGGTAGAGAATAAGAAAAGTAGGTAAATTGGCTTTAAATGATAACTAAAGGGAAAATAGTAATGCACCGCATTACTTTATACAAGGCAAACCACTATGTAAAGGAATTATCTGCTGTATTTTTTGTGCACACAGAAGTAAATAAAAGGCATGTTCTTCTGTGTAAATTGTAAGCTAGTGGGTTAGAAACCATAACCTTGACTTTTACATTAAACGAACCTGCTTGGAAAATTCATGGGGCGAAGTCTTTCTCCCACTTTACTTTGACGAATTAAAAATCTGTTCACTTTGAAAGCCAATAGATGATAAGAAAAAGAGTACAAGCAGCAATAACAGCAGATAGAATAAGAGTGTCCCTTGATTTCTTTCTTCTGATTGAACCTGTGTGGGATAAAAAAAAAAAAAACATACCATAATCAAGTACGGAATTCATCAGAAAAGATCTAAAAAGAAAATCATTCAGAAGATTACCGATTAGACCACGAATGACTGGAAATTTGTCACCGAGTTGCTTGACTTTTCCTTGAACATCTCCAAACAGAGCCCTCTGTGACCCCAAAGCAGATCTAGTTGCTTGAGCTTGGCTAATAACATCATCAATCTGCAAGTAGTTGTGATGATTAAAGATGAAAAATCTTATACAAGCTGTAAAGCATTTGTGTAAATCAATAGCATGGGCAAATTTACATAAAAATTTTACAGTTATCATTATGGGTAGACTGTTTAATGATCAAAATGACGCGTCACCAAGTATACAATGATAAACAAAGAACAGTTGGCCATACAAAATTTCCACTCTTTCAAGTAGAAGTGATAGCTCACTTTCAGGAATATCTCTGCAGCTCAAGAGTCAACTTCTTTACACTTAGGAAGCCCAGGTGTACAATCTCTTCTTCATGCATCATTATATTGGTTTGGTAATCAAGAAATTTATTTTGTTTTCATTTCACAGAGTGCTGAGATTTGGGCCAAGGTTCTATCACTGCACGGACCAAGATCACCTACATCTGGAACTTTTCTAAATTCTCTAAAAGTTGTTTAGTAGATACCGCATAATTTTTGAAAAGAAAATCCTAAAACTTTGATAGCCTCATCCGTTTATCCCATTCTCTCAACACCAGCAACAATGCATCACAAACAGACATTTGTCTGCAATTATTATTGAACGCAGAACAGAATAGTCAACCCATAGATCTTACATGAGATATGCTTCCATGTATAGCAGCTCTCTCCCTTAACAATTGCATCCTTGGGGAGACACTCCCTGAGGCCTGCATAAATACAATTTAGGTAAATGAGACATCAGGAACAAGTTTGTCTATAATCAAATTATATTAGATTCGTTCACCTTATATTCATTGATATCATCTCGAACTGAACTCAGAAGCTCAGCATGTTCCCTCATTGAATTAATATTTCCCTTGATTCGTCTAAATTCCTATAGAAGATCGGGAGTCAGTTTGACAAGTGAATAAGAGGCACAAGCAGAGGCGCAAAGAACATTCATTCAAAGCCTAAAACATGTTGTTTAAAGGCCTGCATCTAAGATTCCTTGAATTATAACCTATCAGATTGAACAGTCCCAACCTATCACATCCAAAATTAGCATAAGGATGCCAATATAGAAAATTGAGTATAGAAATATATTGCTGTTTTTTTCTATGAATGATAGTAGAGAATTGTGAAACAAGACAAGATAATATTTGTGGAAAGAATTGAAAATAGAAAGATTAAAAAAAAAAAAAAAGAAGAAGAAGAAGAAGATATGCAGAAATAAATCAGTAAAAACTCGCAGCCAATCTGAATTTAGTCCCATTCACATGATACATTATCCAAGTACACAATTGAGGAGATTACTAGTGACATTTCGTTGGGCATCTAGTAGTAATACAGAAGTAAATCATCATCATAAATATGAAATTTAACAACTATGGATCTTAATGTTGCAGAGAATTAAGGTAGAACCAAGTTATTAGAGTGATAGTACATAACCTGGGTAAGTTCATGCAGTATGTCCCTGTGTCTGGCAAGCTTTTGAGTAACTGAAGTAGTAGGTGCAGCAGTTGCAGCACAACGACTCATAGAATCATTTATATCAAGTAGCTTCTCCAGCAATGATTGAATCTCCATCTCCATAGATTTCCATGACCTGCTGGATCCAAGAGTTGGTGAACCAGCGTCCACATTACCTGAAAACATATAAGGCAAAAATTCTGTCAGACCAATTTGCTCTTTCAATATAGGAAAGGGATTCTCCTAACTAATACTCTAGCTATCACTGCTGTCTTATTTGGATGCAGAAGTTCTTCAAATGCAAACATTACTTCACCACATTGATCACCATTCCAAGCATTCAGAAACAATGATTGATCTATGTGATTAAAGATGACATATCAAGGCATGAAGGCATATATTCAGATCTTAATATTAAAGCAATGGACACAACAATTTTTATTTGCATGTAAAATTCAAAACACAAGCAAAATAGCTAAGCATGGCATAATCCAAAACCAAGAGCTTTATCACGATATTCTTTTAGAATAGTTTTTTATTTAGAACTCATTTGAAGAGGGTCCACTTGGGCATGTAAATTAGCTCACTACATGAGGGGGCTGCAAAAATGCTGTTATACATGTAATGTGGCAGGTTGACCAACCCACATATGCCATTTTGAATATTTGAATAGTTCCTTATTAAGATCTTCACTACGGTTCAGGGGAATGGAAGTGGATAGGGATTGACAAAAGTTCATGGGTCATCATATCTACCAAGCCATGATAGTTTAATAAAGCATAAACAGTAATCATCCAGTTCCATCACTGGATTATCAATATCATATTACTTATTTCGCATCTTTTACTATTTGAACCATTAGATTGATCACATCCAAATCACTTTAGTTAGATGCCCAAGCAATAGCTCTAACACAAACTCCTTCAAGGATTCAAGATACCAGATAAGAAAAAGGACAAAGGGAATCAAGCACTTGAAAACAATGAAGTTGGCAAAAATTCATGCCAGCATTCTGTTAAGTCCACCAAATGAAAGGGCAATTGTCACATACGGTAACTGCAGCAACGAACTAACATTAAAAATTATGAACACTTGTACAGGGGAAGTTAAAAAATGCAGTCATATAGATTTAATTTTTTTTGGTGGGGGTACATTTTGCTCTTTTTTCTTTCCTCTGAATTTGGGAATACCTAAGACCTCGTAGATGTACTGCACTAAATGGTCAAAAGTTCCTCAATTCATAGAATGATTTTCCATGCGTACAATAACAATTAGAAACCGTATCTTCAATACCCAACAATCAACAATAAAATGATAAATAACAATTACAGCAGATTAGGAATTAGTGAACATAAACAGCACCTCCTTGTGTGAACCGAGCGCCGAGCTTAGCGTAAGAAGATAATTTGACATCGAGATCGCCTTCGATTTTCCGAGCTTCTTTCCGGAGCTCCTCCCAACCCGATTCCTGCAACACATCCATACTCGGATCCCCGAGCACCGGGATCTACACCTCTCCGAACCGGTTCAGATAATGCTATACAACCACAGATCATACGCGGATTATGGTTCAAATCTGGAATTGTTACGGTGGCAATTCGGGTAATCGAATCTGAATGTCCGCCAGTATTAACGAGTACGACTGCTGCAGCAGTTCAATCAGAAATGAATTGGGTTTTAGCTTTTTTTTTTTTTTTTCTCTTTTTCAGAAATTTAAATTCATTCTCTCTCTCTTTATTTATTTTTTTTACATTAAATTTCGTCTAATTAAACAAGGGTTTTTTCTATTTCCATGTGAATTAGAATAAGAATATAAATAGGAAAATTTCTAACAATACCACTTTCAATACATTTTATTTTAAATGTCACCTATAATAATATTTTTTTAAAAATACCATTTTTTAATTTTTTTTTACCCAAATGCCCTTCACTCACATAAAGTCAATTATGTCTTTTTTCACCATTGTTCATTTTGCTTCATTCTCTCTTCTAACTTTATCATTTTTCTTCAAAAATTTTAAAGATTTAGAAGACAACCATACGAGGGTCTTAAAGTTGGTCGTATACAAAAAGTCGCGTACAAGTTCGTACAGTTGATCGCACAAATGGTTGCGTACAGGGTCGCACAAAAGGTCACATGGTATTGTGTGACCTTTCTTGCAACTGTTTGTGTGACCAAATTATGCGACTATATGTTTCTGCCTATAGTCGCACTAGTGGTCCCATGCAGGATCGCACAAAAAGGTCCCATACAGGGTCGCACATAAAGTTGCATAGATGGTCGCATGTGTTGTCTTGTAAGCAGTTGCATAATTAGTTTCACAAGAAATTGCTTATACTTGAAGCGTAGAGTTGCACAATAGGTCGCACAAACAGTCGCAGGTATGGTCGCTTATGAGGTTGAAATGTATTTGGGTAAAAAAAAAAATTAAAAAGTGACAAATTTAAAAAAAAAAATTGTTGGTGGCATTTTAAAAAAAAATGTATTTAAAGTAACATTCTTGTAAATTTCCCATAAAAATACAAAGGGACACTTATGACATGATTATGTACGAGGTGGATGGTCCACTTATTATAAAAAGTATAATTATTGGTATTATAAAAATATAACTATTATATAAGTAAAATATGTTATTGGATTGTTAAAATATGATTACTTCTTTCATCTTATGAGTGTTGTTACGTTAACTATTTGTACAGAAATTAAGGAATATTATATGTTAATGTGTAGTGGGATAAAAGAAATAATATTTAAATATATAATGGTAGTCGTATTAATATAGTATTGTGGGTCATGGAGATATTTAAATATTTTGTATGAGTCACATCTATTAAAAAAATGTAACATTATTTCTATAACGTCATTTTTAATAAAATACTACTCCCTCCGTCCCATAATACTTTTCACACTTTCCTCATTTGTTTGTCTCAAAAAACCTTTCACACCCCAAAAAAGAAAACATTACTTTATCCAACAACCTCAAAAGTTACTTTAATTTCAAATTTACCACTTTTTTTTCACACACATATCATTATTTTATACTTTTTTATTACCTAAAAATACTACAATACCCTCCAAAGTCAATAAAGTTGGTCAAAATGCAACTTTTCTTAAACAACGTGGAACAGTAAACGTTAAAAGTTTTCCGGGACGGAGGGAGTATAAGATAGGGAGTATTTAATTACTACTAATATACTTAATCTATGTAATAATTATACTTATCAAGTCATCTCAAATTCACCAACAGACTTGATCTAAAAAACTGACCTTGTCTAAAATCTTAGGATTAGTGATTTTTTTTTTCACAATTACCTATCCTCTAACAAAGAACACAAGGGGTGTTAGGGAGTTTTTATTTTTTATTTTTCTAGAGACGTTTACTAATAATAGATTTCTTTATAAATTGATGATTATAAAAGCTACGTTAAAATATTTTTATCCTTGGAAATGCAATGAATAAATCTTACTATATAAATAAACGTTGAAAGTTCATAATGCGAATAGCGTCCAAGATTCACTAACGTTTAATGACAAACTTTGACGACAATTCCTAATTAACATATAAATATATATATAAGTTTTTTTTTAATTATTACTAATAGAATTTAGTATGTATTGCCTAATTTCTTATAGTAGATATATTGATCTAAAATTATTAACTAAAATATGGTTTCAAATTTTTTTACCGGCTGACTTTCAATAAACAATAAAGATATGAAATGTAAATCTCTATCGAATTAAAGCAAACAAGGATTCTCTCTTAAATCTGCAATAATATAATATAACCTTGTACAACAATATATAAATGTGTGGCATAGTTTATAGATTGAAGCTTTAACGGACAAGTCTATGTTCCTATTGATTTTTAAATTCTGAACAATAATGTTCATTTAAACATAAGAGAAATAATCTAATTCAAACAACTTTCTATTTCTGTTGAATTTAATCTCGCATATTAATGTTCATTTAGTTGTTTAAAATTTTAAATAATTTATTACCTGTTGGGGCATAACAATAACATGTACATACCCTAAACCCCTAAACATAAATTAAATTGTACACCATAAAATAGTATAAAAAAAATATAATGTTCACATATAGCTAAACCCGTTAATCTACATGAGTAGTACATCTCATAAAACCCTGACATAAATCGATGAAAGATTCTGCCTTTGACATGGATTTGACCCCTTCCAAGCACAAGTTAAACAGTGAGCCCTTTCTATAGGCAATTTGAGGCACATTCTGCGATTTACCTTCTCCACCAATCTCCAGGGCAGGGGAGGTAGGAGCATCTAATGATGCGGTATACTATTCATAAAAGATATAGGAAAAAGATTTTTATTTCTATTTTTATTTTCTTTTATGAAATTGTTCCACTATTTAAATATTTTTTATTTTTAAAAAAATAGGGTGTTTATTTGGGTCCATAATTCCAGATACTGCAAACCTTCCGGCTCGCAAATTTTGATTTATTACACTCGTGACGTGGACACTCATCTTCAATTTGGTCCCTCAATATATTTAAATACTCATTTAGGAAACCAAAAAATACAAACATTGCAGCTTTTTTTTTTTTTTTTCCTTTTCTTTTTGCATAAAATATTGCAGTGCACATTATGTACGGACGGTCGGATAGTTGAACCGTGGAAACCTCCAAGAGTCAAAATTTGGCTTTATTAACCGAATGACTGGGGAAGAGTTCAAATTAGTTCAATAAATTTCTTTAATAAAATATAAATGAAGTCGTACAAAGACTATAGAATGGCTTATGGGTTACACACTATTTGCGTTATCAACGCGTATGCCATTTTCCTTAAGCAAGTTAAGAATATACTGTTATTTAATACACAATAATATAATTTATTAAATATTTTAAAATATAAAATTATCAGTAAGTTAACAAAAGAGATTTTCTTAAACCCCATAAAGGAATCGAGGCCAACAAAGCTGATTTTCTAAAACACAGTTAAAAAGAAAAAGTAGAAAGAAACTAAGGGAGAGATTATTTCTCAATTAATTAAACAACAATTAAAGTCTACATTGGTCCAATCGAATATTCAAAATGGGAAACTTCGGTTGTCCATTTTCAGACGATTCTTGAAAGAGGTACGGACCTCGTCTTATAAGTCACTCCGCTAATCATTCCGCTCCAACCAAAATTTCAGAGACTCACCTCTGGAATTAATCACGAAATATTATCAGATATATTCCATATCTTTTAATTTCTTGAGATAAATCTACTTTATTCCATGGCCGACATCGTCAGACCTCTCTCCTAGAATTCTCCGAAACCCTCTACACCAATTCTGTCGGTCCAAAAGTTGTTTTCCCGCATTTTGGTGTACGAGTACCCGAGAAATCTAATTATATGGGTGGAAATCGAAGTTTATCACTGAAACGCCGAGTCACCACACTTTGCCGGCGTGTTTTCCGGCCAAGTTTATCTCGCCGCCGACTGGAAAAGGAGGACATGTCGGTCGGGCATGGGAAACCCGAACCCGTTCCGAAAGGGTATCTGGCGGTCAAAAGGGCGGGGATTTTCAGAGAATTTTAGTGCCTGCAGTACACTTTAATCACCCTTTGTTTGAGGATCTGTTAAAAGAGTCGGAGAACGAATACGGGTTTGATCAACCGGGTGGGCTTGCTATACCGTGTCAGATCTCGGAGTTCGAGCGTATCCAGACCCGGATCAAGACGGTTCAGTGTACCCGGAAGTGGAAGACTCCCAGTAGTAATTTATGAACCTTTTGTTTCTATATATTGTATTCGGGTCAAACAGTACGGATCAGAATGTAATTATGTAGTACAAATATGTGAATCATATTTCTAGCGATGCATTTTGTGAAGTAATAATAGCCTATGGGAAGAAATTGTTTCTTATAAAGTTTATTAATAAGCCCAAAAATGAAACATAACAATAATATCTCCCGAAAAAAAGGATCTCAGTACACAAAATTATGATGTTTATAGAAGTTTTGAAAATTTTATAGGAATCAGTTTTTTTTTTTCAAGAAACAAAAACTCATGCCCATATAATTCACGAGGATATACATAATACTACAACAAAAGGGAATACTAAAAGGTACCTGAGTGACCATCCTTCCATATTGAGCAAAGCTGCATTTTCACAGTAAGCTGCGTCATGTCATTCAAGAACACTTGCGAGATAACAACATACCCATTTCCAATGGTACTGATCCATCGGGTTGAGTTTCATGTCACATGGGTTCCTAAAACCCAGCTGATCCCACTAAAGAAGAGTATGAAGCATTCTCATCGGAAGGTGAAGGCCTTTGTTGGGACATCTTTTTCGATTCCACGTGAGTAGCATTTATCGTTTGTGCACTCCCAAGATTGGCTAATTCACAGAGCTCTAGCCTTCTTTTCTTTGCTTCTTCTATATCACCTTCCCAGCAAGTCTCGGTGATGATTTCAGTCGCTACGTTTGATTTGTCCGCAGATATTAGATTTTCGTTTTCTAGCAGGACAAGGTACAATTGTTCAGCAGCAGATTTCCGGATCTGAAGAAGATAATAGCATGTCATATAATTGTCTCGTCTCGTGTGATGGTATATAAGAAAATGTGGCATTTTTTTTTGCATCACGGACCTTGGGATATCTGTGGCCCAGGAAAGTCAGTAGATGAGAGAATGCCCCCATGTTGATAGGCTCTGAAATTGAAGCAATGTATCCAAGTATTGCTATTCCTGCATTTAACTTTGAGAAGTCCTTTGTTCCTCTCAATTCTATAGTGAGATCATCCAGAATACTACCACAGAAAATTGGAGTCTGAGCCTGAGAAATCACAAGTTACACCAGTAATAAGAAAGTAAGAATACCACTGATCCATCAGATATCGAACTCCGAGAAAGTATCAAACAGAAGAAAATAGATTAATCTTATAAAACATTGAATATTATACATGACCAACAAGGGTCCTTGTATATCATCTGAATGCAGAAATTTCAATCACATTCTATGAAGTGCAAAGATAAGAAGATATCAAGTAATAAACAGGCCAATCACAGCGAAAAACTACGAGCATTCGAACAAGCGAGATGTGAATCAAATAACTGAAGACAAATCCATGCAATAGAGATTAAGAAAATAAAGAGAATAATGTACTGACCCCCAAGTTCAATAAAAGCCTTCGGCTGAAAAGAATCTCAATAGTCTGAAAAGAAAATAAATGAAATGGTGAAATAATTAGGTTTAAAGAAATGCACACCAAAGGCTCTAAAGTAGAAGCCAATTCGGTAAAATTACCTTCAAAGTGGGTATGATGACTCTATCACATCTTTTATATTTTTGAAGAACCCATAGAATGTCATTTGACAGACAGAGTAGCCTAGAGTCATCATGGCCTTTGGTTACTACAGTGGGAAGATAGTCTAACAAGGCCCCGAGTGATGCCTTTCTCAAAGAATCTTGTAGCCCACCAATAGAGACTACCAATCCAGAAACAACATATTTGCTATAGCAACTTACTTCGAGGAGTTGAACAAAGCGAGGATATGAGAATGTTGGAACCTGCATTAGATCAGAACAATATAATTCAGTTGTACTTAATAATCAACATTGAGAGAATAGTGCATTATTTAACTGACCCCCCAGTCAAGCTCAGCCTCATCTGGAATTATTTGCTCGAGAATTTCCCTGTTTGGTATAAGTGGTACAAAAGTAGTCTTATTGCGAAGGATTCTTTGGAGGATCCTAGCTGCTGTTTCCCTTATTTTATCCATCTTCTCTACAGCTTGTTTGACTATGCTTCCGACCAAAATGTTTGCCAAACTAGCGTCAAAATATAACCTAATCTGGTCATTATGTGAGCCATCATAAGGCCCTTTCTCTCTCTTTAGATTCTTTCCTACACAGTATATATGTACATCTCTCAAGGCCATCCATTGCCGCCTCACGAACCCAAGAACCTACATCACCCCTGTTGTCAGTGGAATAATCATCAAGAGCTTTAAGAAGACAGCACATCACTTCCTTTCTAATGAAAGAAAATAGGTCAAGCCCATCTTCTCCAGGAAAGTACTCAGAAGATTCTCCAGCTTCAGTTAAGGTTTCACAAACAGATACAAGTCCTTTGACAGCATTCACACGAACTTCAGCATCTCTGTCATCAGGATTATCCTGCACGCACAAAATTAATCAGAAAAGCAAAAGTTTACTTTTATTTATTTCAATCCCAATACTGAGGGTTTGTCTGGAAAATTCAGATCTTTAGTCTTTACCCTCAAATTAAGGTAACTATATATACCTCAATTTCACATGAACAACATAGCTTCATTATTACTGATTTCCACCTTTTAGCAAGAAAATCAAAAGGCAGAACACCTAGCGCGAGAGCTGATCCTCGTCTTGCAGCAACATTAGGATCAGTCAACTGATCCAGATATCTTGTCATGATATCATCAGCTCCCAGATTCTCCGTTGATACCATGTAAGCAGGAATGTAGTGTTTAATGGCTTTAACAGCAGCATTCTACGAGCACGAATATATAGTCATCCAAAAGCAGGAGTATAGAAATTGATCCTGATTTTAGTATTTGGTGAAGAGAAAGACCTGTATGTGAGAATTAGGATGTTTCAGATTCTCATTGAGGGAATCAAGCAAAATCTTTTTTGTTTTATCAGTCAGAGACACTTTAGCTTGGGAGATGCACTCAATGAAGCGTGAAACAGACAAACGCATGATTTCTCCTCCTTTACCGCGATACAGCCTAGCTTTCTCAATGGCAGGAACAACGCCAGAAATGACTTTCTGCTTATCTGCAATAATAAACACAAATAAGCAAATAACCCACACTGCAGTTACGACCTGCTGCCAACATAAAGAACAGAGAAACTGGAGCTATTATGAAGAGTATAAATGTGTGTGTGTGTGTGTGTCAAAGAAAAACTCTTTTTTTGCACATAGATGTACACATACAGATTAAGGTGGATGTACAGAAAGATCAGTAATGGGAAGAAAGAGAGAGGAGCTCAAAGAAGATTGTAAAGGGAATGCCACATACTAACCTGTCGGAAGAGTATAGTTATGTTTATGTAAAACCAAAACCACCTCCCCAATAGCCAAGGTTGCACCATGCCGCATGCACAAATCAGATGATAGAGTGCAAGGAACTAATTTCTCCAGTACTATGTTGGCAAAATATTCAGGCTCAAATTTTACTAGAGATGACAGAGCAGTGGCAGAAAGTTCTCTCAAACCCTTCTCCTGTACCCAACATATTAATGCAAGCAATTAAATAAACAATTAGGTAGTCACAGGAGCAATGACAACAGAAGCTATGACTACAATATCCTTTTCTTTAAAATATATATATATATATATATATATATATATATATATATATATATATATGATTAATTAATTAATCACATCATAGTCATAATAGTTACTGACAAGATCTGTAGATAACTAGTGTATCAGGACAGAAATAAATCAATCACATGAACATATTCCGTGCAATTGAAAGAATTTTCTGTAACCTGTAAACAGGTGTGCTAAAAGCATAGAGATTCCTTGCAGCCAAATAATAACATTTATTTTGGGTTACAAATTTTAATATTAGATAAAGATAACATGGTAACAGACACCACTTACCCAATGACAGGTCTTACTGTGCAACAATTCATCCACGAACTGATGAAGGTAGCCATCATATTGAGCAATGTAAACAGCAATATGAAGATACGAGTTTGCTCGAGAGGATAGTGCAAAATAATCAGCTGTATTCACTATATCAATGCCATGTGGAAAATTTCCTTGTCTTCCTATATTTTCCTGGAAAGCAGCCGCTGCTGCTCTTCTGCAATTAACCTAAGCATTAAGCTTATAGACTCATCATCATGCCAGAAAGATTAGAAAAAGAAATGAGAGGAATATCTCTAATCAGAAAAGGAATTCATAGTTAAGCACCTCACGGTCATAGCACGCAACTGTTAAAAGATGTGGCACAACCTGTTCAAGCACGTGTTTCATGTCTTCGTGGTAGTACGCACGACCAAAAGCCCAACAAACATAGGCTGCAGCATCACGTACATGAGATCCAACACTATGTGGTCCTCTTCGAACATCATAATGTAAAGCCTGTGATTAAACATAATATATTAAAGACCTTAGCAGCAAAACAAGGTGAGAGTAATGTCAACACAAGAAATCAAAATCTAGGATCTCTCCTTTGTTTCACTCCATCGGGGTTAACTGGAGGATGGTTGTGTGAAATTACTACACCAGAACCAACTAATAAAACTAAAGAACAGGTTAATCTTAAATCTCAATTTTGTTTAGCAAAGGAAGAAAAATCAAGAAAATGAATGAATTCATAAAATAGGAGTCAGGTAGTTAAACATTTTCAAGTAAAAGTTAACGGAAAACAAAAGTTGGCATCTTAACTGCATAAAGTAGATTTGAGTTTAAATATATAACGTGAAGAGACCTAAAGGCTTAGGGTCTACATATGAATATCACACATTCAAACTTCTACATGCATTTTTTCCAACAAAATGCAGGTATAGCTAAAATAAATAAATAAATTAAAAGTCATGTAAGAACTCAGATTATATATATTGAACATATCCTAGAAAAAAGTCTTTCTGATCCCATACCAAAGACAGAGAGATTAAATAAATAAATAAATAACCTTTATAATAACAGGAACAACTTTATGAAAACTGATAGGCAAGAGCAATCCTCTGCGTGCCAGTTCTCCCAGTGCCAAGCATCCTCCATGCCATGAGCCATCACCCTGCGACAAATGATTAACAAATTCAGACCGAGGGACAAGCAGGAATATTTCCATCACAGATCTTATTGCCTGGAAATCTTATAGGAAATTTAAACGTTACACATGATCATGTAACTGAATACTTAAATGCTCCTTCAATTCAGTTTAGAGCTCACAGTTTTCATGATTAATATTAAAATTCCTTTTGAGAAATGTAGGGAATAAAATAAAATTTTAGTAGCCCAAGGGATGAATAACACCCCAATTTTGAAGTAGGGATAACTTTGATAGCATACCTCACCAGGAGAAAAGAGATCCAATATTGATGAGAGGACTTCATCTGAAAGAGAATAAGTCAAGCGTGAAGCAATGCGGCCAACACCTTTTGCACTAGACCATCGGACAACAGTGTCCTACATGAATATATGGAGCACAACTCATGCATCAAGAACACAGCTATAAAAATGATAGCTAAAATGAAGTTAAATAGATCTGATTACATGAATTCATTGCAAGGAAATATTAGTATATTACTGCATTCATGTACAAAAATCAACAGAAATAACAAGACCACCACAAATGACATTGTATATGTACCGTGTCTTTCAATCCTGACAGAAGAAGTTCAATAATATCTTCTATAATATCTGGGACATCCATTTCTTCCTCTTGAAAGCAGCTTGCCTCTTGAGAGATATTACATGAGTTCATGTTGACTGGAAAACTTGATTGTTCAGAGTCTCTAGTTCCATGTACAGAGAGATTTTCTCCAAGAATTTTGTTTCTACCCTGCAGCACGCATCGACAGAAAATAACCAGTAACAATTAGACATACAGTACTAGTTTTGAACCAAAAATTTTCTTAACAGGGAATCATACTTGGAGAATACATAAAATGAAATACTATGATAATATTCCACATAAAGAAATTCCCTTCCTTTTTATTCTAATACTTTATAATTAAAGTTTTCTTCCACAATTCTATTTATGACTTCAACACTTAATTTTCTCAGGTTCCCCTAAAACAGCAATATATCATCACCAGAACAAAGTGCCACAATAATATTGAATTCTTACATTGGCATGAACATATAGTGCACATAGCAGAACCTTAAATCAACTCGAGTGGTTCTCTCACAATAAGCTTTCTTTCTTATGGATCTTATAGGATGGAAGGGAAATCTGCTCTCAGGGGAAGAATTTGAAAACTAATCACAAGAAACACTTGTTCGTCTTAAAAATTATGCATTCTCTGTAGTCCTCCAAAATTCTAAATTATGAATCGTCCCTAAACATTTTTTCAGCAAATAAACATATTTGTTCAGACAAATACACAAGAAATACAATGTATAATATCAACACAACTGACCACATAACGCCATGTTGCAGAACGATGAGGCAAGGATGTAAGTCCGATCCGCTGGGTCAATTTCACAAGATACTTTCGGAGTAAAGGACTCCGAGCAGCAATACCAGATTTGATTAAAGTGGATGCATCATTCCATAAGAGTGGGATCACACTCAACAATACCGATGTGCTACCAATCTGCTTTAAAGAAGAAATTCTCAATATACTGAAAGGTTACATCTAATGACCATTGACCAAGCAATTGATGAGACAAGATGGAAGATGAATGATGTGACAACTGACAAATGAAAAAGAAATTTTCATTCCAGAGGAGAAATGTATTTAGGCTAGTCATTAGATCTAATAATTAGGATTTAGGCACTTGATAAGGCAAGGCAGAATATGAAAGGAAATGCACTCAATATAGTCATCTCTAATCCTAGAAAACATATCTTAGCAAGAGAATGAAAGCAAACCTTGAAAATGGCAGCCAAAGCTTCAACTGCACCTAACAATCGGAAGTGATCCATAACACTGTCCTCCATTGAAGATAAAATTTTATGTGTCCATTCAATAAAGCTGAAAATTAAGAAACAATAAGAACAAGTAAGATCAAGGATCAACATATGATGATAGTACCTCCAAAGCAACACAATGAGTAACATTACAATTATTAAAATTGTTAGTATAGGTACATATGTTATCCAATAATTTCATCATTTAAAGAATGAGAGGAAAACAAATGTATTTGTTGGATGTTTATACATAATAACATCCCCAATACAAAGGTGACTTTTAGGATAGAAGAGGTGATAAAACCTATACTCTTTTTAAGTTCCAGCTGGCAATATACAACAGATGAATGCAGCATATTCTTAGCATTAACCATATTAACATTTTGGTGCAACAGATAACCTATTTATCACTCACGTAGGACCTGTTATATGCTTTCAACATATCTGGGCGTGTTAGGAGCCTTGACAGAAGCAATCCAGCTATGGTGCGCATAGGACCTGCATTTGACAAAAAGTCCTTGCAGATATCTAGAATCCTCACTACCAGGGGAGGTGGCCCATCCATCCCAGTATAGTCGCTATTGGCTATACTAGTATCCACAGAGGATATGTCAAAAGGAATCAATACTAGAATAGAAAGCCAAAGAAGTACGATGCATTTTGTTTCCATCTCTCCAGTGCTTTCTTGCCTCAATGAGGTTGCAGTGCTCTTGGTATGGCATTTCTCCAAAAGAGACACTGCAAGTTCTAAATCAGAAACCTGATGCGGGAAGAACTTGATAACAGACTTGTATCCACAAACGGTAACCAGGGAATAAATAATAATGCATATAGGCTTGACCACTTCCAAGATATCATCAGAAGTAGTCCCTAACTCTGCAGTTCTTGAGCGAACAATATCCATCAGAGGTGAAACAATGCTCTCGAGGTAAGGCTCTACAAGTTGACCTTGCTCTTGATACTTGTCCATCTACAAATAACCACTTAAAAAGTCAATGCACCTTGCAGAAAATCCATAATATTTGAAAGGTACAAAAGTAATTTAATCAAGGAAAACAAAATATTGTCAGATGGAAACAAGACCCAGCGGGAAGCATCTTGCGTTTTTAGTCATCCAAAGAAGCAACAACTAACTAGGAAACCATAGTTTCTCCTAGAGGCATGTGTCTAACAAGAACCACAATACGTTAAAAGAAAAATAAACATCATTATCATCATAACTGATTGTCGGATTTAAAACAGAATCACACAACAACAGTTTTCGTTTAAAAGAAGACATGGAAAAAGGAATATATATATATATATATATATATATATATATATATATATATATATATATATATATATATATATATATATATATACAGTTTCCAAAATATTCCGTAAAGGAAATATCAGCAGCCATCAAGCACCATGATATAGAGGTAAGCTAGTACAGAAAATCTTGTTTGAACTCTATAAACCATGTATCCCCTGAAATTTAGTTACGAGCTTGCAAATCGTAAACTGAAAGCTCCCAATTCCAAGAAACGACAAATATTTGCCAAGTTTCTGTTCCAGGATTTCAAATCAAACACATCAAATTGTGCCACATTCCAGCAGTGAAGAATAATATGTACATGAGTAAGTGTATGAAGAGAAATGGGAGTGTCAGCGGCGTACAATGGATCGGATCTTGTGGACGGAGGCGAGATCGGAGACGCGGCGAGCGGAAACGATGTCGTGGAGGAGGGATTTCACGAGGTTCCATTCTTGAAGAAAGTATCGCTGCAAAACCCTCTCCTTAGAATCGCGTTCATCGTCTTCTTCGCCTATCCGCACTGATGGTGAGACCGATGCTTCTTCCATTTCCGTCTTCTTAATCTCTCTGCCACTGAAGTACAACTGGATTTACGTTTCCCGCGTACAAGTGTTTCGTTTGGGTCCTAGGTTAAATTTGTTGATTTTCTTTCGTCATCAATTATCTTAGTTTATTTATTATTATAAACATCCCTGATCCCTATCAATAATTATTACCCCATAACAAAATCCTCCCCAAACTTCTAGTAATTGAATCTAGATTATTATGCAATTATAACTTAAATTGGTTGATTTTCTTTAACATCTCCTCTAAAATATTTATTACTATATTTTTAGATATTGATAAAATAAGTTTATTGGTAGTAAATATATTTTACTAAGTTATAGTGAAGTTATATTGTTTAAACTTTGTGTGAATACATAAATTATGTTATTTTAAATGAAATAGGGTGGTTTAGATATTGTATCATTATAATTAAGCATTACATTAATGAGATTTGAGTGTAAGATATTCGGCGGGATTCCCTTTAGTTAGATGTCAAAATTCCCCTATTCTATATGTGTTCGTATCGGTCTTAGATGAAATATACGTCTCTAATTGTCAATTGTTGAAAGAAAATTCCCGCATCTATTCGTCCAATATCAATTGAATATTTTGCCACTATTGACACAATATTGGTCGAATAATCTAACTACAGGTTGGCTGTGAAAAGCATGACTACTACGGAATATAATTATTTAAAAATAACATTTAAATCGATCAAAATATTTAAAATGGTGTATCTTTAATTTGTTTGTTGTTTCTTCATCCAACATTATACTTATATTCATTGAGTTTATACTAGGGTTTTTCCAATCTTTGCCAAGTGTGAATGTGTGCAGAGATATTAATTTAGGTTTAATGTTAAGTAATTAGGTTTGAGAGTATAAAATACTTAATAATTCCTGAAAAAAGGATTTATTTATTCCGAAAAGGTGATGTTATAAGGATAATTGGTAGGTGTCCAAGCAGAAGCAGCATACAAGCTAGTATCTTTCCACCCCAACGTCAACGTCCCATCCCCATGCATCAGACTATACCCTTCACCCGCCGGAAACATGTTGAGTATCAGCTGCGCTTGCGCCATCGCATTCCTGCTCATCGGAATCTGCACGAATCCATTCCTCCAATCCCTACACTTCTCCTCCCCGGTCCCCCAATCGCCACCACGTTGTTGATCTCCCTCCCCCACACCCCCTGCTCCACCCTGTGCCTCCCGGGGTACTCCACCGCCCCCACAGAGTCGAACAGGGCAGAGTAGTAGTGCAGCGAGCTCACAAACCTATCCAGAAACGACCCTCCATGGGCCAGCTCCTGCTCCACCAATGTCATCACTCTCGGCCCGACCCGCTGCAGGAGCCTCATCGTCTTCCACTCCGGCCCGGTTGCGTCGTACAGAGTATGCTGCAGCCAGTGAACCGCCAGAGTTTCGCCCCTTCTGATCTGCAGCACTGAGACATCATTAATGTCTCCGAATTTTTGATCCACGGGGTGGAATTCCAAGTACATCCCTAAACGCCTGGCGAAGTTAAAGAGCTGCTTGCCGGTGTCGACAAGGAGGTCCATGGAGGACCCGAGGCCGTTCATCCGGACCTGAGGAGGGCCCTCGGCCCGGGTGGCCAGGATATGAAACAGTTAGATATTGATGTCGTAAAAACATAAAAACGTTGTCGTCGCTGCCCGGCCCCATCAGTTTGTGCCTGGCTGTAAACCCAAAATACACTTAAATGTGCACTTTCATTAAACTAGGCCCATTTAACTCATGAGTGTGCTTTAGGCCCTGAAATGTATATGGGCCGAAAATACCATCTGCCAATATACAAGTATATGTATGTAATATGTGCACCCTTAAAAGACACACAAACCAAACACACCTTGTTTGAATAAACTTTGTGGTGTTATTGAAGATCGATATAAAATTTGGTCTTTATGCTAAGAAGGAGAATATGAAGGTGAAATTGAAAAAATAAAAAATAAAATTATTGAAAATTAAAGAAGACTTGTAAAAGTAAATAAATAATGTACAAATTACTCATTTTCTACTTTAGTCACGGGATCCAAGAATAGCTTGCAAAAATGACGGCCAATAGGACTTAACCACGTGGCCGTATTACACTGCGTCCGTTGAGCCGTAGTATCCGGTGAGTATGGTAGTCTAATAATTAAACACATGAATATCTGTATCTGTATTCGTATAAAATTATACTATCATTTTATAAACGTACATGTATACAAATAATGTGTTTTTTCTTAAAGTGATATAACAAATTGTATATCGTTGACGGCTGTTCTTGGCTCGCTAATTAAGTATGTAAAAGGTTTAAGACTTTAATTAACGACACCAAGAACGAATACCATCAAACACAATAATCTATAAATCGAGACAAATAAAGAGATTAAAGGTTATCCAAGACTCGAATTCCATCAAAGAACATCACCGATTTTATTACTCTCCTTTTAGAACAACACTCGTTTTTTCTAGATTCTTATAAGTGTAATGTCTAAAGTGAGTGTTTATGTCCTGCCTCTCTCTTGCGAGAGAGGCTACTTATATCATCCCTAAAACCCTAGAGTTGGTCCAATTGCGTTACGCCACCTGGATGAAGACAATTTGCCTTCAACGCGGCTGTCTGGTACGCCGACCGACTGCAGAGGGAACCTGGACGCCGTTTGTTGCACAACAGGAGGTTTGCAGGGTGTCTCCGTCCTTTGCTGGTCTCTTATTGGTTGTTGTAGTAAGGTGTGCCAGTCAGTTGTTATCTTCTAGTTAGGATTGCTGTCCAAGACATATTCTCTTCCCGTTAGTGTTGTCCTTTAGCATGTAGTACATGTATTATCTCATTATGATGTCTGTCCTTTATTATCTTCTTCTCGCCATCCTCCTTCTATCTTCGGATAGGTTGTTCTCGCCGCTGAGGAGCCCATCCGAGGTCTCGGCCAGGAAGGAGGATAACTGCCGAGGTGTTCCTCCGAAGCCGAGGTTCGCTTCCCAGTTACGTACTTGTTCAGCGGGTTTGACCTTATTCATTATGGGCTGGGCTTTTGGACTGTTACGTTCCTTATTGGGCTGTCTTGGTTCTCCTTCAATTGGGCCCCCGAGGGGTTGGGCCTCCCTTTTCTAGCGTCATGGGTCTGATGGGTCTATTGGAGCTCTTGGGCCTGATAAATCATGAGGGATATATTACCCATAACATTAGCCCCTCGAGCCTGAATAATTTCATGATTTGAAATTGTTCAGGGTCGACTCGTACTTCATAGGTTATATCCCTCATGCTTCGGCGCCTGCTATATTAGGGTCATTTCCATCTCGGCTTTTCGTTGTTCCCCTCCGTTGTCTTTCCTTTGCTCTATTCTTGTCTCGTCTGGTTATCTGTGTCGCCTTGAGATACTTTCGTTCTGGTGGGGAGTATTTCTAGTATTTGGGTGTAATCTGTCGATTTGAATTTTGAATTTTGAATCATCTCTGCCAATTTCTCTTTTCTCGCTTCCCCTTAGAACCCTTTGATTTTGTCGGCGATTAGTGTTCCTTTTATCTGGTGCGATCGTGCTCTTCTTCTAGGTATTATTCTCCCCTCTTCCTCTTTTTCCTTATTTTCTTAATTATCTTCCTTTGCTTTTCTGGACTTATTACTGTCGTGACCTTAGGGTTTTCTCCTTCTCTTCCTCTCCCCGCGTTTCTTTTCTTTTTTTGATTATGGCTTGCGAAGGTTCTTCCTTTCTTCCTGGATCCCCCAGATCCCCCTCTAACTCTACTGATTCCTCTCTCGGTAGTTCTGAGTCATCTTCACCGTCATCCTCCTCGTCTCCGGAGGAGCATCCGGGTCCTCCCTCTCCGTCTCGAATTGCCTTTGACCAACAGGTGGCTGATTTTGTCTCTGCTTTTACGTTGGAGCCCAACCCTGACATGATGGACGCTGGTCCTGGGTTGTTGAGCAATCTCGGGAAGCTTCTGTTGTGGGGTGAGAATACCCCTTTTTCTGCTGTCGGGGTTCATTCATCTCTTGATGACTCATGGTTGCGGAAGAGCCCTGTTATCGCTCTTGGGAAGTTTCAGTGCGGGGAGGACGTTGATTTCAATCTTCCTTCTCCTGATGCCCGTATGTGTTATGCTCCGCCGAACACCATAGCCGCTTATGAGTTGCAGCTCGAACTCGGCCTTAGGTTTCCCTTTCATCCCTGCATTAGAGATATTTTCGAATTCTGGGGTATAGCCCCCGCTCAATTGGCTCCTAACGGTTGGCAGCGTTAATGGGGATTTTGGTCATTTTCCAAAAAAGGAAGTACTCCTTCTTGACCACTGCTGAGATCAATTTTCTCCATCAACTCACCTCGAATAATCGGACAAAGGGGTATTATTATCTGGTGCCACGCCACACCAACCTTGTTTCTTCTTTACCCAGTTCAGTTAAGGGATAGAAGAATCCGTGGTTCTGGGTTCGTGGGTCTTGGAGAGGGGACTCCGTTTATGACCTTGGAGACCCTCAAAATCCCGGCGTGCTTCCTCGGAGTTCCTTCTACAAATCTGACCTTAGTGCGTGTATGTTTCCGTCGATTATTTTTCATATTATGTAGAACATTTCTTTCTTTTGCTCTATGCCGTAGGTGACACGTGTGCCCTCGAGACTCTGCCGGCTGGATTCCAGAAAGCTTTGCGCCGTATTTGCAGACTCTCCGAGAAGAGGCAAAGTTACAGTGGGTTCTCCGAGGATCCAATCTTTTTATACCAGCTTTACTACTACGTCTATAGTCATGCCAGATAGTATATCCGTGATTACTTCCTCGGTTGGAGTGTTCATCGTATAACTTCCCCTTCTTGTACTAACTCTTCCTTTGTCTTTTCTATCATGTCTAGGGGAGGGAAAACTTCCTCGTCTTATGCTTGACCCCGCTCACATGGGTATCCTCCCTTCTGCTCGCCAACGAGCTGCACTCTCCAAAGGAAAGAAGAAGACTTCTCAGACTTCCTCTCCGAAAACCTCTGGGGTCCCACTCGCCGTGTAGCCCCTTACCTCGGTTAGGATGTGGGAGGTTTCAGATCTTATCTCCCGAAGGTTGGAATCCGATCTTGTGCGGGTGCCAGGTGTGGATCTTCCGGAGAGAGGTTCCAAAAAATCCCCTCGAGCCCCGAAGTTGAAGAAAGCCCCTAAAACCCTCGTTCCGAAGTGGAAGCTTAAATTGGTGGATGATTTTTCCGAAGAGAATACTCATGATAGCACTGCTCTGGTTACATGTCCTTCAAAGAAGGCCAGAGACGATGGTACAGGTGTTATCGCTGTAAGCTCCTCCGTGGCTCCTCCGGATACGGTCGAAGTTTGTTACATCAGTTCTTCTACTTCTCCTGATGCTTTTACTCGTTCTCCTTTTGTTATCTTGGGGGCTCCTAGTGGTGCCGCCCCTTCCGGGGTTCAGCAGACTTTTGGTGGTACTTCTTACGGCCCCGCGCCTGGTTGTTCCCCTTCCGACATGTGGCGGTACTATCATGGGAAGAATCCTCTATGGTTCTGGTCGCACAGAAGTTCTTCCTCCGAGGGTGCTCCTCCTGCTTTGCCCCTGTCTAATGATGCTACTCTGTTCCTCTCTGTGGACCCTATGGTCGATCAGGAGCTCCTAGGTCATCTGGATGAAGCGAGAAAGACCTTCCTTCGAACTTGGGAGCTTCTGTTTGATTTCGATGCTCCCGCTTGCTTGGCTCGTGCTGCCACATTCCCGTTTAAAAGGTGTACTCTAGAGCTCCTCGGACACATGGAGAATATGTCTGCCAAGGATTCTCTTCACAGTATTTTCTGCCATGTGGGGCGACTGTCGCTCCACGCCGCTAATGCTTTATACCGTATTTTTGAGCTAGAAATGAGTGACTTCCGCTGGCAGGACGAAGGTATCTCGCTGACCCAAAAAGTGAGGAAATATGAGAGGAGGGCGCCGGTGAGGCCGAAGCTTTAGTCAGGGGTCAGTTGAGAGTTGAACAAGATAAGAGAGCCGAGCTCCAAGGAACATTTGATGTCCTTCACCTTCAATACGATAGCCTCTTAGGTAAGTCTGTAGAAGAGAAGAGTGCTTTGGAGCTTCGGAACCAGGTGCTTTTGGATGAGATTGCCGCGCTGAAGGTTAAGCATCAGGAAGAAATCACAGCCAAGGAGAATCAGCTCCAAGCCGAGCTATCTCGGGTTCAAAATAATTTCCAAGTCTTTCGAGCATCCTCGGAACAAGAACATGACAACGTGCGGCAAGAGAAAGAGGCGTTTGAAGTTTCTCATGCCCAGAGGATCAAGGCGTCTGAAGAAGTGGTTGCCGAGGTTTTGAGAAAGTGCGACTTGGCCTTAGCCAAGGTAGAGCGGATTAAGGAGGCTTTCCTCCTGTCAGAGGTCGATAATTTGTACTATAAGAATATTCTTCTCTCGAAAAACAGGATTCATTGCTTCTGTTCTTGCGCTTCCGCCTTTGTCCAAGCTTCTGCCCTGAAGCCTTATCCTGCTTGTCTCGACGACATACGCGATATTCTTCATCAGGACATTAGCGAGTAGAAAATGCCTCCTGGAGAGACCCTGAAGGATGATCTCAATTTTAGGGTGTTCGGCAAGTATTTCGATTTCATCACCGATGTCCCCAAAGGGTCGTCCGAAGATTCCGAGGAAGGCGAATCCGATGAAGAGTTTGCCGGGGTGATTCTGAGGTTGGGGGGCCATTTGCCTTACCCCCTGTTGAGTCTAGGGCGGTGCTGGTTCAAGAGACCCTTGTGGGGGCTGAGTTTCCTGTCGTTCGCGATACGCAAGATCCGGGTTCAGCTGCCACTGTTGTTGTTTCCGAAAACCCACCCGCCGAGGGCACTGCTGCCCTTTCAATTCCGCCGATCCCCGAAATTGGTTCTGCCTCGGACCGCACTGCTGATGCCGTTATTTTTCCAAAGTCGACGACTGCCGAGGCTGCCTTGGGTATTTTCGAAGATGTGGCACCGAGATAGTCGGTCCTGAGACCTTTCTAGCTGATTCCTGAAGTATCCCCGAGCCCCTAGCTCATTCTGTATCTTCTTGCATTCTTTTTATTTATTGTTGATAGAACTTTGAGTTGTTTCCGTTGTAGTTGTAATCCCTCTGTTATGAATGAAGTGTTTTTTCTTTTCCACCAATAGATATGGTAGGGGTGTTTTGGTATATTACCTTTGCTTTTAAACATAACCGCCATTTTTCTGTCGTGGTATGTCACGTCCTTGGTCAGGCTCTACGTGGTTCAATCTGGGCCCTTCTTTTTCCTAGGGAGTTGTAAAGTCTCATTCTCCTGGCTGTTAGATAGCAGCCGTTTTTATCTCCTAATTTATAATGATGGCGTCTGTTGCCTCTCACCTTGTCAGACGGTTTCTATCTTTGTTTTTTGAATTTTAAATCTTTCGTATCCTTCCTCTGTCTTCCCATTTATCTCATTAACTTAATCCCCTGATATTTTGGCAATTTTCTGAAGTTAATTGCTATCTTTGTGTATCCTGAGGATCCACATTCTCCTGTTTCCCAATTCGTCCAAAACCCTAATTTTTCAATCCTTCGTTCGATTTCCTAACAATGTCTGGTGAAGGAACTCCTCCTCCAGTTGATGTTCAGAAAGTGAATACTTCTGATGAATCACCGGTGCGGAGCATGCGACTTGGCGTTCATAGTTCTAACTGTCTTCGTCGGATGCCCCGTCCTACACTGAGGGACTTGTCTATATCTTCTTCTTCCGGTGGCAACCCGGCCCCTGTTGACTCTCCAACTAGGCAACCGGTTCCGTCAGTGCCTGCCGCGGGTGTCGGCGGTGCGGCATTCCTTCTTGACGCTGACTTGGGTGCCATACTTCCTCTTAACATGAGGGATTATCTTCCCCATCGTCGAGATATTGGTAACCTGGATGTTGCCCTCCAAGAGACGGCTCGACGTCTCAAATGGGTGCCGCCTTCCAGATTATCGTCGGAACAGTTGGATAAGTTCCACAGGAGATATGGTGCCCCCAACATCGTGTTCGAGCTTTCCATGGATGGAGTATCTATTTCCGATCCTCCCTCGAACCGTACCACGTTCAGCTATTCTCTCTTCCTTGTCGGCTTGCGACTTCCTCTTCCTCCTGTCCTTGGTCTGCTATTACAGCGATGAGATATGACCATAGGTCAGTTGTTGCCTTCTTCGTGGTAGCGCTTAATCTCTATCATCTTACTGTTTCATGTTTTAAGTCACACTATCCGGGATCCGTGTGAGTTGGAATTTCTCTTCTTTTATATTGTGTCTGGCCGATCTGGCAATTTTTACCAATTGCTGCCTCGAAACCACCATCATTTTGTAGGGGCCTCCGATGTCATCGGTCGAAGCTGGGAGCAAGCTTGGTTTTGGCTAAGTGGCGACTATCGTGTCCGCATTAATGGTGCCCCAGTAACTTTTTTTGTTCGATTCCAGCCTTTAGACAAGTGTATGATCATTTCCTGTTCCAATAGCTCGGCCCTAATGCTTCCTGTAACCTATGGTGTTATATCTGTGCAGGTCCTCCCTTTCGTCCCATCGATCGGCTAAGTGATGGCTTTCGCAGAGTATACGAGATCTTATCCCGTGGGAAGAATTCCTACCATGTATCTCCTCTGCTGTCCGAGCCTGTCTTAGTTTCGGCTGGGTTGTCTACTTTGGGTCGCAGTGCCACCATAGATGCCTCTCTTTTCTTGATCTTTTCTGATCACGTATCCCACTGCTGACTTTTCTTTCTTGTCTTATAGGTGAACTTCAGAATGTTTTTCCCCGGTGGGGTCGACTGGCTCTGTGGCTGGTCTATCTTTGACCCCATACAAGCACGTTTATTGGTTTTCAGATGAGGAGGCTGATCCTGATTACCATGCTCGCTCTCCTTCCCTTAACTACGATGAAGCTACGGATGATTTATTTTTTAGGTCCGAGGATATGAGGCTCAATGAAGACTTGTTGGTTGTCCAATTTACAGAGGATAGGGTCTTTCCCCCAATGTCTCCACCCCATCAGTATTTGCGCCGTCCTCGAGTCGCCCCTTCTGGTGTTTCTCTCATTTCTGGTACCGTGTCTGTTTCTCTCTCCCTGCTTGGGAAAAAGAAAGGAAGTATCTATGAGCACGGTGAACCTTCTCGGTCGATCAGAATCAGCTTCGTGCCTTGTTCTTCCCCTGTTGGTGAGTTCGACTTCCTTGCTGAAAATTTGAGGGGGATAATTGCCTCCGTTCGAGCTTCTCCTTTCTTTTCTTATTCGCCGCATTCTCACCCGTGGTATTTTTTTATAGATCCTCCTCTCATCGTGCTCGAAACTGGAAGGCAGCCTGAAGAAGATCCGGAGGAGGATCCTGAGGAAGACCCGGAGAAAGATCCCGAAGAGGGTCCGGAAGAAGAGGTTGAGGGAGATGTTGCCGAAGATTTTGTAGAGGGTTCGGATGGTGGTTCAAACTGGGAGGAAGAGTCTGACGATTATGCTAGGGCCGAGGGAGAAAACTACTTCTGAAGCTGGTACCAGTTCAATCCCCTTAAATCTCTAGGTTATCCTTACAGTTCCTTTTCCCGATCCGAGCCCCGATGGTGCCGTCGTGACAACTAACCCTGCAGAAGCCGAAGCCGATGCCAAGGCTACTAGACTTGCCGCCGAAAAGGCTCGTGTACGAAAAAAAGGGCAGGGCAGAGGAAACTGATGAGCCCGACTTTTTCGAGCTGCAGGAGCTCGAAATCTGGGGCTTCTTTACCGGTATGAGTTCTCGGGCTTCCCATCAAGCTTCTCCATCTGTCGTTCCCAGTTCTCTTACTCAAGATTCTTCTGGTTTGGCTGCTATGGCTGGAGCTGTCATTGCTTCCCTCGCTTCTTCCTTGTATGCCATGGATCAGTATTGCTCATTCGCAGGTCGGCTCGTTGATCGCTCTGAAGGATCCTCCGCAAGTTCTGGAGGTAGATAATGCTCAGCTGACTTCTCTTGTTGAGCATCAGAGGGAGGGATTGGCTGCTTCTGAGTTTGAGGTCAATGTGGGACAGGCAACTCTAGAGTCCCTGGAGGCACGCTTAACCGAGATCGAAGTTTCTCTAGATGCAGCGTAGTTTGAGGCCGCCGAAGCGCAAGCTAGATTAGCCAAAGCTGAGGCTCGCATCCGGGCTCTGGAGCAGCGCGTTCCCCGTCCTGGTTCTGCAGAGGAGAGGGTCATTCGTGCCGAGGCTCAACTGAAGAAGAAGGAAGATAAGATGGCGAGCATTTTTCATTCATTCAGCAACCGAAGGAATGATTGATTGTAGCCGTCGTACCTACCTGATGGTTCATCTCTATCCATTCTGACCCTGATATTATCTCGAACTTTTCTCCTTTATGATTGGTTGTATATTTTGAAATTCTGTCTACCTTCTTGGTTCACGATCGTTAGTGTATTTTGAATTCTGACTGCACTTTTGGTATCACTGTCTGATAATTGATGGTTGTTTGTCGCTGATGCGTAATTGTTGGTGTGTCTTAGCTGCACATTCTTCATTTTCTATGTATTTCTGTTTGTTTGACCATCCCTTGTGTAGATGCTTGTATTTCTTGTTTGGTGTGCCTTCTATTTGTGTCAGGTTGTATGCTATTCTGAGGTTCCATCCTGACCTCAAAACTTTAGCACTTTGCTTGTATTGCCCTTTGGGTGATGTTTTGAAGCTGCCTTCCTTTATTCCCGTTCCGTTATTACGGTCCCCATGTCCGTTATTACTTTCCTTCGATATCCCTCAATTTGTACTTACGATATCCTTTATAGGTTTATAAGATGGTGTTTATATATCAAACTTCCCAAAGTCACGGTGTTCCAACGTATGAATATTTTACCATTTGTAATGAGTACCCCATTCCTTTTAACCACATATAACTTGCCAATATCCCCAAAAATACGATGTTCCAATAAATAAATGTCTTTCCCATTAGTGATAAACACATTAACTTTCACAACCATGTATCATTGAAGATATTTCTATACAATTTGTGGTTCCATAAGGTGTGGCCTAGTGCCTTGATTAAAAGCTGTGAAAAGTTTGTTACCAACCTTGTTCATCTCGCATTCCTTACCCTTACTGATAATACTTCTTCAAGTGTTGTGCATTCCATGGGTGTGGTATCCTCTTGTCATCCACCTCTTCCAATTAATATGCTCCTCCTTCTAGAACTCTCTTGATCACATAGGGGTCTTCCCAGTTTTGGCCCGTGTCTTGTGCCGTTGTGCCAGCACTCTTCGCAATACCAGCTCGCCACCTTTGAACCTCCTCAGCTTCATTTTGGAGTTGTAAAACCTCTCCGCTCTCTGTTTGTAGACCGTGTTATGCAACTCCACGTTCAACCTCTTTTCTTCCAATAGCTCTAAGCTTTCTTGGATCAACTCATTGTTTGTTCCTTCTTGGTGAAGGGCGACCCTGGCCCTAGGCTCTCCTATTTCCACTGGTATCACTGCCTCAACTCCGAAAGCCATTGAGAAAGGGATTTCATTAGTGGATGTTCTTGTTGTCGTCCTGTAAGCCCATAGTACTCCTGGCAGCTCTTCTGGCCATTTCCCATCCAATTTTTCTAGCCTGGCCTTTAGCGTGTGCTTGATGATCTTGTTCACCGCTTCAACTTGCCCATTGGATTGTGGGTGGTGGGGTGTAGAAGACAACTTCTTGATGCCATAGTCCTCGCAAAACTCTCCCAGCTTGTCATTGTCGAATTGTTTACCATTATCCGTCACAATGGCGAAGGGTATCCCAAACAGGCACACGATGTTCTGCCATATAAACTTCTCAACCCTGGTCTCCGTGATCGTCGAGAGGGGTTCAGCCTCTGCCCACTTTGTGAAATAATCTACCACTACAATGGCGAATTTGTTCCCTCCCTTTCTAGTTGGAAGCGGTCCGATTAAATTAATTCCCCACTTTGCGAAAGGTCATGGGCTAAATACCGAGGTCAATTATTCTGGAGGTGCTCTCATTGTCGATCCCAGCCTCTGACATGTTGCACATGCTCTCGCATATTGGGTGGCATCCTTCTTCAGTGTCGGCCAGAAATAGCCTTGTCTGATCACCTTGTGGGCTAAGGTGATCCCTCCTGTATGATTCCTACATATGTCTTCATGGATCTCTGCTAGTACATAGTTTGCTTCTTCGGGGTCAAGCACTTCAAGAGTGGTGTAAAATATCCTCTTTTGTACAACTTTTCTTCCACTAAGATGTACCTTGCCGACCGAAGCATGATTTACCTGGCCTTGTCCTTGTCCGTGGGCACATTTTCTTCTTCGAGATATGCCCTGATCGGGGTCATCCAAGATTCTTCTACCGGTTGGTTGTCCATAACCCATATTGTGGTGTCCGAGAGTCTTTCTTGCCTCACTATATTGATGTTGTTTAGATTTTCAGCGTTCGAGGCTGTGGCGAGCTTGGCCAGCACGTCGGCTCCCATATTATCCCTTCTGTCGACGCACTCCAAAAACACTTGCTTAAACTTTTGTAACATGCCTACTGCCAATCCTCTGTAGTGATTCATCTGCTCATCCTTGGTCTCATATTCTCCCTTCATCTGGTTTACCACCAATTGTGAATCGCTATATATCATCAGCTCATCTGCTCTCATGGATAGTGCCATCCTCAGACCTTTCAGTAAGGCCTTGTATTCCGCCTCGTTGTTAGTAGCCAAAAAGCTGAATCGAATTGCGGTTGAGAAGGTTTTCCCAGATGGGGTTCGAATGATGATTCCCGTGCCTAATGCCGTTGCTGTTGCTAAGCCATCCACGTGCATGATCCAGGGCTTTCTCTTTTCCTCTTCGGCTGGGATTGGAAAAGTTAGTTCCACTATGAAATCCGCCATGACCTATCCCTTGACGGTATTCCTCGGTAAGTACGTTATGTCGAACTACCCTAATTCGACAGACCATATCAACAGCCTCCCCGCTGTGTCTGGTCTTTGGAGTACTTGCCTAAAAGGGAATGTCGTTAGTACTTAGACAGTATGCTCCATGAAGTATGGTCTCAGCTTCCTCGAGCTCATAACCAGTGCATATGCCACCTTCTCCATTACCGGATATCTGAGTTCCGCATCTCTCAGGGATTGGCTTATAAAGTACACCGATTTCTGGTTCTTCTCTTCTGTTTTGACCAGTACTGAACTGATCGCGGTTCCCGACACCGCTAGGTATAGCTGCAGTGTCTCGCCGGTGAGGGTTTGGAGAGGATCCAGGATCTGATAGCTCCCTTTTAATTTCATCGAAGCCTTCGTTCACTCTTCCATCCATTCGAACTTAGCCAATTTTACGACATCGAAGAACGGCTTGCACTTGTTCGACACCTTCAACATGAATCTGTTTAGGGCTGCCAATCTGCCCGTCAGGTTCTGAACTTCTTTCATATGCTTCGGCTGATCCATCCTCAGGATTGTCTCTACCTTCTCCGGGTTCTTCTCGATCTCTCTTGAGCTGACCAAATACCTGAGAAAACTTCCTTTGCTCACCCCAAATGTGCACTTCTTTGGGTTTAACTTCATCCCGTAATGCCAGAAGGTTCTGAAAACCTTCGTCAGATGTTTGAAATGATCCATTTTTTCCAGACTACGGTGTCATCCACGTAAACCTCGACTATCTTCCCGATATCTTCCTCAAACATCTTGTTCACTAACATTTGATAAGTGGCCCCCGCGTTTCTTAAACCGAACGGCATATTGTTCCATTCATACACCGTATTTCCGTAGAAGAATGCTGTGTTCGCCTTGTCGTCAGGATACATGGGGATCTGATGGTATCCCGAGAAACCATCCATGAAACTCATTATCTCATGTTCTGCAGTAGCTTCGACTATCTGGTCGATCGACGAAAAATGATAGTTGTCCTTCGGACATGCCTTGTTTAGGTCGGTGAAGTCGATGCACAATCTCCACGATCCTTCATTTTTTTTACCATCACTGGATTTTGTATCCTTATTGGGTATTTGCATTCACTAATTCTTCCACTTGCCAACAGTTTGTGCACTTCTAGCTCCATAGCTGCATTCTTTTCTGGGCTGAACTTTCTCTTTTTTTGATGGAAAGATGGGATATTGGGATCGATATTCAACCTGTGACACGCATACTTTGGATGTACCCCGGTGTTTCATTTGGGTTCCAAGCGAACACGTCCAGGTTTTCTTTCAACAATTGGATTAGCCTCTCCTTGAAATTGTTTTCCCATTCCATTCCGATCTTGATCTTGATGTCGGCGTCTCTTGGATTCAGTTGTACCACCTCTATTTTCCAGCTGCCGAGGCTCCTTCTTTTATCTTTGTCCTCGGATCCTTATCTGGTATCACCTACTTCCTCTTCAGCACCTTTGCTGCCGCCTCTTTCTTTTTCGCTATCTGGATATCCGAATTCTGATGTATTCCCTTTGCCACTACCGGTATCTCGTCCACTTGTTTCTCTGTTTCCTTTCCTTCTGTTACTGCCAAGATCATCTCGGGTTTCTTGTTATTTTGATCCTCTTCCGGTGTTTTCTTCGTTTCTGCTAGTGCTTCCGGGGCCTCTTCTTCTTCCATGATGTCCTCGAAACTTAACATCTTGTAGTTCATGTCGTGGTAGCTCAAGCCTTCCACTCATTCCACAAACGAGCATTCTCTAGCTCTCCTATGATTTTCTATCACTGTCGCTACCCTGCCATCTGCCGTGACAAATTTGAGGCACTGATGCAGGGTTGATGGAATGGCTCAGAAGGTATGAATCAATGGGCGTCCTAATATGCAGTTGTATGTGAGACTTGATCGACCACTTTAAAGGTCAATTGTCTCTGCATCCGAGTCCTTCCATCCAAACCCTCCAGTTGGACCGGCAAGTCTACCTCCATGGTGGGCCTTGTTAACGCATTGCCAAAATCTTTGATCTCGTCACCGCAAGGCCTCACCTTATGGGAACATTCTCCTCCTAGGTTTTCAAATACCTCTTTGAAGATTATGTTGGCGTACGCCCCCATGTCTACCAAGCATCTATGAACTCTGATTCCCGACAATATCGGTGAGATGACTAAATGATCAGAGTGAGGCGTACTTACCCCATATAAGTCGGCTTCGGTGAATATGATATCCGCGTCCGTCACCTCCCTTGATGTCGAGGTCAGCGACCATACTTGGGGATCTGCTGATCTAAGTCTCTTAGCTCGGCCTTCCTCTTCCTCTTGGATGTCGTTGTCAATGCTTGGGAGGTTCCGATATAGGGGATTTCTTCTACTGGCTCCATCATGTGTATTTTACCCGGTCTATCTCCTCTCAGGACTGGTTCTCCGATCCTGTCAAATACTGGTGGCCGGCCTGAAGGCGGAGGGGGTAAGGGCATCGCTCTATCATTTCTTCCTCTGCCCGGGGACCTTGGTCGACCCGGAGGAGGAGAAATATTGGCGTCCCTCCTGTACACCCTCGGCTTCGGGGCTTGCAGCATTCCTCTTAACCTTCCCTCCTTAAACAATTTTCATAGTTCTGTGATAAGATCTCGACATTGGTCGGTATTATGCCCATGCGTCAGATGATACATGCAATATTTCCAAGGGTTGGTGAGCTTCGAGGTTCGAAGGATCAGTCTCGGCATCCGAAGGACCTGTTGATCTTTGACATAGTAGAAAACCTCGGCAATATTCAAATTGGTTCCGGACTTCAGCTCTTCGTACATCTGTTGTACTTCAGTATCCTCCGTGAATGGTTTGAAAGTGGAAGGTGTTTTATATTCCTTCGTTCTAGCCTTCTTTGCCATTTTAGAGATGTCTTCGGCATGAATATGCTCATGCGTCACGACCATAAAAGCTGCGTAGGATATTGGCGGTTTAAGTTGTGCTGCCTTCCACAAACTAGTTTCCGGATGAAGTGCTCCCATGACCGTGATGAGACAGGCCTCGTCTCCCATGACTTCCCCCATCGACCTCTGCTCATTGAATCTTTTCAGAAAGTCTCGTAAGCTTTCTGTTGAACCTTGGCGGATATTAGCCAGTTTGTGTTTTGGCTCCTTCGGCGCCCTCAGATACAAGTACTGCATTAAGAATACTTCCATCAATTCCCCCCAGCTTTTGATGGAAGCTGCCGGGACTGCTCTAAACCAGGCATGGGCCTTGTTTCCCAAGGTCTGTGGAAACATTCGGCATAAAGTGATCTCATTCGCTCCCTGAGCCCTCATCCACATCATATATTTTTCAATATGTGAATATGGATCGTAATCACAGTCAAAGATCAAGCTCGAAGGAAATTTGATCTCTTGCTGCCTAGGAGCGTTGTGATCTCTGTCGTGAAAGACGATTGGGCCACTGAGGTTTGAAGATTTCCTCCCATTCCAGCCATTTTCCTTTCCAGATTTGCGAAGCGTTTGTTCACCTCCTCGTTTATCAAGGCCTGTAGATCTCTAGTTTGGGTGTTCGGAAATGCCCATCCGTGTTCCGTCCCTACCTCCGTTCGGACCTCTCTCTGTCCCTTTCCTCTTCGTGAGGTGGGCTTCTGGTTCTTCCAGCCTCGAGGGATAGATAGCTCGGTTGTGGGCAGATCCTCCCACGAAGGATCTCAACTCTCATTGGAATAGGGAATTGAGGACGAACAATACCTTGGGTTCCTCGGCCTCCTGCGTCCGTTATGCCCCCTCTAGGAAACAGACGGGGTTCTCCGCGGAACCTCCTTCTCTTCTGATCTTTTCCGAGTAGCGGGTTGACCTCTCATTTGATTCTGTGAGCGAGGTTGTTGAGGCTCTCCCCTACTGGACCTTCCTCTTACTTCAGCTTCCTGATCCCTTCCGGGTCGTGGCTGTGCTCGAGTTCCGTTCCCCGTCGGTACCTCCGGCGGGGGTGGATTCCTTCTTTTTGGATTCCTTCAGTGGTGGGGCTATCTTTGGGTCCCTGCTTCAGGGCTGCGGAAGTATTCGCTGTGCCTTCCTTCCAGTGGGGTTTCGTTTACACTCTCTCTTTCATCCACGTTCCTTCTCCGTATGAAGTTGATAGTCTCTCTGGTATCACATCTGCTATGCACTTTCCTGGCATCTTTTCTCCTTTCGAGGTCCTCCCGCAGGTCCCCGTGGCTTGCTCCATGATGGCCACTAAAACTCAACCTCGCCGGTGGAACCGCGAGGGGGGCTTTGCGGCATACTCATCGATTACTTTCCGAATCTTCTCGTTCATTTCTTTCGTCTTCAAGGGATCACCCAAATTAGGGACCGGGATGGATTTCGTCTTCAAGGGATCATTAAATTAAATAATTTCAAAGGCTTTAAGAAAGTTAATGCATGTAATAGAAGAAAATTAGAAAGACTAAAGTACTTAATTATTAGTATATTGTTTACATGATTCAATGTAATGATAATATTTGCCACCCAGATGTACAAGTTACAAACATCATTACTGTGACTAAAGTGAGATCTAAATATTTAGATAAAGCATAATTAAAATCCCATAACTTTGTAATTGTACTCGCATATCCCTTTTCCCTTATAAGTTGAACGTCCACTCTCAATTTGCACAAAAGAGCCTAGACTTATGGTTTATTAGAATGAGAGGGACTGTATCTTGCAGCAAACCTGTTGAACAAGGCTAGAGCATTGCTAGTAGCTTGTTCAAGATTAAGAACTTTGGCTTTGATCATGGCCTTGGTCTTTCCCCCCAAGGACCGGCCCGAGAACCCGTCTATACAGAAGCTTGCATCGGTCAGGGCAGCGCTCATCCATGTTTGAACATTGCTCGCGTGCCATGGAAAGTCTTTATTCACCCCGTTTTCCTTAATGTTTTGCGTCTCTTTGATGCAATTCGATAGTTGTTCCACCCCATCGTTTATCTGATCCAAGCATTCTTTAAAAGCCACGTAATCCTTGCCCTTTCTTAGCTTGAGTTCCTTAGCCACCTCCATCACGTACGCTTGAGTCGACTTTGCCTTGGCTATACTCACTTGCAGGGCGATTTGGGCTAATTTCTGCTGACTCAATGTTGTTGTAAAATTGCTAATGTAGAACGAGAGAGAACGTATGCACAAGTCAGGATAGAGAGTTTTTTGGCATTGCAACTCAACGAAAGCCCTAGCACGCGAGCATCTCCGAACAATTGGGAGGTTGGCTTGGACGGGATTTAGCGAAAGAAGGCAAAAACTTAAAAGGAGTAAAGTGATTCTTCTTGCCATGTCTATATGTGTATGCAAATTTTTGACTGCGATGTGTTTGAGAGTTGAAAGGAAATTAGGGTACAGTGGCTTATAAAGAGGATGGATGTCGCAATTCTTCAAGTGTACATCTCTACTTTGTAGTAAATGAGATATTTAATAAAAAAACTTTTATTTTTTAATTCTTGTGCACGTGTTCTTTAGGGTTTCTAGGAACTAGGTGGTCAGTTTAGGGAGCAAACGCAAACCTTAATTCTTGTTGGGGCAACTTTCCATTAATAAGTAAGAGATTAATTTTAAGTTAATAATTCGGGCCAAATTGGGATCGAAACTAGATACAGATTTGAAAAGGATTGGAATTCAGACATGATTTCATTTATGATTGGCAATCACAATCTTTTTCTTTTTCACAATATTAGTATTGCAGAGTTATTTTCATGAAAACTCATGGCACATGTTATAATCAAAATCAGTGGAAATTTGACAAATTTACATTTAAAAAAAAAAATTAGTCATGATATTTTACTATCTTCATAAATCTAACTTTCAATGGAAGTGGAAAACATTGAAATCACAAAGTTACAAAAAAGATTGTTAACAAGAATTCTTCTTATGCTATTATTAAATGGTAAACCGACCAATAATGAGCATGTTATAACGAGGACAAATTTGAAGTGTAAGATACAAAAATCATGGTCCATGTCTAACGCTGGTCAACGCGATTTTAACGTTGTGATCATCATCTTTACCAGATCTGATACAGATTAGTACTACTAGTAGAATATTCTAGATTTTTCTTCATTTTCAAATTTTGTTTCCTTTGCTTCAACATTAATAAAATGGTTACTATCGTTTCACTTTCAAGCTTATAATAATTTGAATTCAAGAGTTAAACATCAGAATTATGTGATACAAAAATCACACTGAGGCAGATTTCAAAGACATAAAGCAAATATATATACTATAAAGCCACCCCCAATAGTAAAAGCATACAATGAACAATATAGTACTCCATGAAATAGGGGTTGGAACTCACTTGGTAGACTACCTGGAGTTGAACCAGGATGCAAGGCAGTCTTCTCCAATGGTGAGCTGGGTTCGTTCGTTCATTCCGCGGGAAACAAAATAACAGAGTGAAAGAAAACACAGCATTAATATACCAAAATCCGATACAAACATCGAGTTACATACATATCGAATGACAATATGGAATCCCGTGAAGGAAATGTCATTCTACAACCTTAACACCTGTGAGGTAGACTTGAGACTGGATGAGGCTACCACCTATCCAGAATCCAGGCATAACCATCAGACCGACTTTGGGTTTCTCTTCGCCATCTTCTACAATGAAGTTTTTCACTACACTTTCCATATACACCTCTGAGAACTCACTATCTCGCTTCACCTGAAAAATCTTTACTGAAGGATCGAAAGAGTGTGCCAAGAGGTGCAAAAGCCAGATTGCTTTTGCCAGTTTAAGAAAAGCCTGGTAGAAGGCTGTCCTAGGATGACCACCACTCATTATGTAGTTACTTTGATCCAAGTTCCCAAAGAATGATGCTTCCATTTTTTGATGAACAACAACCAGATATTTGTTCTGGCATAGTTTCCCAAACATCGAATCTGGACTCTGACCCACAGCATCCAAAGGGTCCATCTCCCTCAAGGCGAGGTATTGCTGATACAAACTCTCTTTAGTGTCCGGTGGGTTCTCAGGTTTCAGGGAGAAGCTTTCATCCTGAAACCCCATGAACATTCTTTGGCATATGTGAGATTCAAAGGCATATTTTTTGTGAGCTCTCTTTGCATAATTAATGTTTGGTTCGATGGAGTTTGCTGCTGCATCGAGATCCCACCCAGCTGCCTTCATCATGTTGATCAATGGCTTTGAAAAATCATGAATGGCCTTGTAAGCAGCTTCCACAGCTGACCTAAAAAGATCTGGGGATAAGTCCGGCGAGAACGGCCCACTTTCACCGCCACTCCCTTCTGATTCTTTAGTTGACAAGCCCCTCAGCTTCAGGTTCTTGTCAAGTTTTACACGCTTCTGATTTGCCTCCTGGATCTGCTGCTCTAATTGAAGAATCTCAGAATCTTTATTCTGAATTTCAGACTGAAATTTTTTTACCATGACCTCGTACGTTTTCAACAGGCTCTGCTGTTCTTGAATCTCAGCAGCTAATCGTGAGTCTTGTGGAGAGACACAAACAGGTTTAGGGTTGTGCTCTCTATAGAAATGCTTGAGTTCAGATAAATTTTTAAGCTCTGATATTACAAGTTTATCAGCAGCTTGTATTTTATCAGGGTCATAGGGAGTATGAGCAGCTTGAAGTTGAATGTAAGCTGATTTCAGGGAGGAGATGTTTGTAAACATTCTAGATACAAGGGTTTCCATTGCATCCGGATTCTGATTTGTTGCCTCTTCCATTGGCTGCGGGTGAACCTTCTGGTTGCTGTTTTCACGGAGTTGGGTATCTTTTACACCAGTGTGTTGCATATCTACTTTTTACTGAAAAGAAAATTCATGAAGTTATTATTGAGCCAAATGAATATATTGCAACAATAACTGCAAATAAGAGTAGGCCATTTGTGACTCGCGACTCACTAGGAAAGAAAGACAAAAGAACATTGTTAAAGCAGATGGACATATAACAAAGTGAAACAAGTAGACCAATATAACAAAGTGAAAGGAGTAGACCAATATGAATGCATGAAAAGATAGATTGTGCATACTGCATAGTATTCGTGGAAAAAAGTAACTATGCTCAAAAAGACATACTTCTGTGAGAGACAAGAAAGAGTATTGATGGGGAAAATTTGTATATTTATGATGGGATCAAAGGAGGAAGCAGAGGCATATGTGAAGGCAAATTATACTAGGATAAACAAACATTGCTTGTCCCTTTCCCCTTCGTCATGTTCTCACCAGATATAGAGAGAGCTATTTACCCTAATTCCTATTTTTCCAACCTGGTAATGATGTAGATGCTTCTAGTGCTCTAGGCGACCAGCACACTGTTTTCTGTCATGGAATTTCACAAGTATCCCCCAATCTCTTCGAATTTCATAAGACATGGAAAATCTTCGCAGAAAAGTGAAAAGTCTAGGCTATCTAGCTGAACATTAAAACAAAAGGGCAATTTACAGCAATAAACAGGCGAAACTAACACTATATTGGATATTAAAAGATGATTCAATTTGTGCCAGCTTGTTGCACATGAAAGTTCAAATCTACCAATATAAGTATTATCCTGCAGATTAACCATCAGATAGGAAATCAAACACCTTTCTAAACAAATGATTTCAAACTCAAGATTTCCAGCACAGTAAAGAAGCCGCTAGCACCTTTAGTAGCCTACCATCAATCATCAAGGTTATCAAAACAACAAAATTGCATCATCGCCGCCTTAATCCACAAAATCTAAAAACCTCTACACTCAGAAATACTGAAGTTCTACTTTTAAGTGAGAATAACAGCTGATTAATTAACAAATGACCCCAATTTGATCCCAGCCAAACCCTAGAAATTGCGAGGCCTAAAATTACGACACACCAATTGAACTCGACAAAATAAAGAAGAAGTTAAATCAGAAGGCGTAAATTCAAAACAGTGAGGCGCAAGTAATTACCCAACCGGAGATCTCGCCGGAAATTGAGCCGTTAAAGATTGGAAGATAGAGAGAGAGCGATGTAGGCAAGGCTTGAAATGTATTCCGACAATAAAACAACCGCATTACTGCACAGTATGAAAAGTAACAAGTGAGAAGGCAATTTTCCTAATTTTTTTAACGGCGTATACATGTGAGTCGTTTTGGAATGTACGGTTTACCATTTTTATTACTCCTTCCCTCACATAATAAATATATTTTTTTTTCATGTACATTAAAAAATATAATAATTTAATAACTATTAAGAAGAAGTGTCACAATTTCTGTTAGGAATCAATCTCCGATAAATCGTACTCTCTTCGTCCCATTTCAAACTTTACGTTTACTTTTTGCACGTTGATGAAGGAGTATAATGTTTTAATAGATAGTGAGTGGAAATATATAATATTTAATGTAAAGTGGGTATGTGTATTAGTGTTGGATGATATATTAATTGTTTTAAGTGAGTCTCATATATTCCAAAAAGGAAAACGTAAACATTGAAATGAGGCGCGCAAAATAGAAACGTAAAGTTTGAAACGGAACGGAGGGAGTATTTCTCATTAATACTTGACCATTGCAAGCCCTAACCTTTCATTTGCTGTAAGTTAGTTCCAAGCTAAGTCAACCGTTGCACACTTTCAGACAGTAAAGCGTATTTTACGCTATGTCAAGGCACTGTTGATTTTGGTATTGAATTCACACAAGGCTCTAATACCATGTTAGCTTACTCCGATGCTGATTGGACTCGTTGCTTGGATACTCGCCGCTATATGGGTTTTCTATTTTCCTTGGTCCAAATCTTGTTTCTTGGAGTGATAAGAAGCAGCCGACAGTTTCTCGTTCTAGTTGTGAATCTGAATATAGAGCTATGACAAATGCTGCCTCTGAAGTTATTTGGGTTACTCTTCTCCTTCAAGAACTTCATGTTTTGCCCTCAAAACCTCCTACACTTCTTTGTGACAACAAGAGTGCTCTGTTCCTCAGTCAGAATCCGATCGCTCACAAACGTGCTAAACAAATTGATATCAACTACCATTTTGTTCATGAGCTCGTTTCCTCCAAACGACTTCTCACTCAATTCGTCCCATCGAATCTCCAACTTATGGACATATTTATCAATAGTCTTCTACATCCACTATTTGAATTTTTCGATCCAAGCTGCGAGTTTGTCCTCACCCGCTTCGCTTGCGTGGGGTGTTAGGAATCAATCTCCGATAAATCAGCCTTTATTGTATACTAGTACAGTGCCCGCGTGCAACGCAGGTAATCGTATTTTATATTTTTTTATTATTTTAAATTTATATTTTTTTTACGTATAGTCAATCATATTAATTTATAATAATGATCATTTTTTAATTTTATAAAAAAATATTAAAACTATTATTATTTATTAGAATCACAGTGATTAGAATGTATAAAACTCTTAATTGAGTAATCTAATTCATTGTACTAATAAGAATAATTAATTTAAGGATTTGTATGCATCATTAAAATGATAATAAAAAGAGAAAAAAATTAATTTTTTATTTTTATTTTTTGGTTGAAGCGACGCTTTATTGATCATGCTCTTAATTTAATGTAAAAATATTAAGTTATAATAATGTGTACTTACACAACTTTGATAAATTATAACTAAAATAATGGCTAATACTTTGATATATTATAACTAAAATAATGGTTTATACTCAAAAGAAAATTTATAAATTAAGGTTCAATTAATTCACAGATGATAACAATTAATAAAACTCCTTATTGAGTAATATAATTTATTGTACTAATGAAATGAATGAGAATAATTTAAGTTTTATTATACATCATTTTAATCATAATAATAATAATAACAAATTAATCTTATTGTTGATACAAAGGCTTAATTGATCATGTTTTTTTTTTATTTTATTTTAAATCTAATTTATTAAGTTATAATTCCTCCATCCCACTAAAGATGTAATATTTTTTTTGGCACAGAGATTAAGGAGTATACTAATTTAATAGGTAGTGGATTGAAGATATAATATTTTAATGTGTGGTGGGTAAGTGTATTAGTGGTGTGTATGAGCTCCATATGAATAAATTAATTATTTTTAGTGGGTCTCATATGCTTAAAAAGGAAATGTAACAACTTATTTGGGACAACCCAAAAAGGAAAATGTCACAACTTCTGTGGGACGGATGAAATATTAATTTGAACTTGAATATGTTGGATATGTTTGATTTACATGAAAAGTAAAAAAAAAAAATCAAATCATCAATTAACATTTGAAAGGTTTAGAAATTCTAAGACTATATATTATCCTTTTTAATTAGTTACATTTTATTACACCTAACTATGATTTAATATAAAATAATAACATTTGAAAACGAATATTATAAAAGAATTCACTAAGTGAATCATCCCCTATCCAATAGTGAATGAAGCCATGATTATCAAGACAATGTCGCATTTAAAATTTTTTGACTGTCTGATTTTAGTAAGTCATAGTTATAGATGAAAAAAAATTATTAGAAAAAATAAGATTGACTCAATCATTGTTATTATTATTATTAAAATAAATATTTTTAAAATAAATGAATAGAATAGATAGATTCAATTAAATTTATCATATAATTGAAATTGTGTCTAAATTAAAAGATTTTATCAGATCAAATATATTGAATCGTGCATAGCTATATAACTTATTCATTCATTATTAATATGAAGTCATGATATTATAATGAAAATAATTGTATAAGATATTTTGCCTTGGTTTTAAGACAATTTAAAGGTAGTATAATAAAATAATAATTTATAGTATACTTGGATTATTTGAAATAATTTTAAATATTATTTAAAAATTGTGTGAGAAAAATAAATATGAATAATTGTAATAAAATCATATTTTTAAAGAGATGTGTAAAAATAATATATTTATTCCAAAATTATGTTTTAAAATAGGGCATAATAATAATAATAAATCGGGCCTTGAGAAAATTGAGCCTATAATGAATTAAAAAAAAATCAATCAACTAATTAAATTTTGAAATCCAATACAAACCAAACAAAATAAAAATAACTTAGAAATAATTAATTTTTCTCATAAAATCATAAAAAAACATAAATACTCATTTAACATTGTCATGACACCTCACATTTTTACAAAAATTATAAATACACATTTAACCTGATGACACATTACAAAAATTATAAATACACAATGAACCTCATCATGACACATCACATTTTTCAAAATTTAATTTGGTAGATTATTTTGCTAAGAAGATATCTCTCATTAAAATTTGTAGATATTATTTTACTTATATTCATCGTTCTATTGTAATTGTAAATAAATAAATAAATACTGGAAGCATCCATCACAATCCTCAATTGAGGACGTCAAATATTCTCCACAATTTCTATAAAATGGATGGACTAATAATTATTAATTAGAAGTATGTTTTCTTAAAATATAATTATAATTTCAAGATAGTGTACATTTAGGATGATATTTTATATTTTTGATGCATTTCTAAATTGCTTTAATTATATATTATACGTAATAGTAATACGTTTTAGCTTTTCAAATAAGATGTCATAATAATATGCCTTGGATATGTTTGGACAAAGTGAAATTTTTGTAATCTTTAAAAATCTATTGATATGATTGTCATTATAATTATTTGTAAAAATAATACTCTTGTCTTTTTGAATATTTAGGTATTTTAAAAATAAAATATGATATAAATTAAAAAATATTTCCTTTTTTATTTTATTAGTTTCTGCCTATTTTTATTTCAAAAATAGTTACATGACTAATTAATTATAAACATTTTATCCAAATTCCCTCATTAGAAATGTAAACAAACATAATCGTGCAATTTAAACCAACGGTGTGTTAATTACATTGTGTTTATGAATAAATAAAATTGATAAGTATAGCTGAGAAATAACCATTCATAATGAAATAAAACAAGTATTAATTTATGTTAAAATTATCGACTTGTTCATTTTTATTTGAATTATGATAATCATTACGAAAAATTCAAATTGGACATAATAAGTTTGCTTAAATTACAATGCAAACTAGGAACTAGATTACCTTCATAGCTTAATAATGATTGCAATTACTCAAGAGTATTTATTATAATCTTATATACACTAATTATTATAAATTAATTATATATTCGTCTGACTGTATAAGCCCATTAATAAAATGCTTATATATGGAAGCCAGACAACAGATGTGCCTGTTTGGCCCAATAGATACCTACCAAATCGGCCATTTCTATTGATAAAAGACATTGGGTTAAGCTTTTAATTGCCCTAAATGATTTAACAAATTATTTTAATGCCATAAATAGTGATAAACGTTTAAACGTTAAAAATGACAAAATTATTTGATTTAAAAACTTTAATTGAGTCATAATATGTATAATTGAGTCATTTATTTTAATCGAATTAACTCAGTTATTTTTGTAAAATTTTGCATTTATGATAATTAAAGAAAAATCTAAAGTTTATAAGGGTTCTTTTGCCCATTTCTTCAAAGACATTGGACCCTATTTTTTCACTAATAATTTATTTGAAAAATAACTATATTATTGCTATGAAAAAAAAACATTTTAACATTAAAAAATTAGTATATTAATTAATTTTTATGGAGTATTGCGTTCTAACAAATGTTATATTTACCAAAATTAAAAAGTCCAACATAGCCCAATTTAAATCAACTCTCCGCCGGCTTGCATTAAAATAATTCTTGAATACTGGCATTCAACAAAAATATTTATAAATTATAGATTATTATTTTTTAACTCCTTTAATTAAATGAATTCATTACGTGAGGAATTATTCTTCAAATGATGAAATCTTAAATTGTTAGTCAAACAATGCGTTTTATTATTATAAATAAAAAAACTAAACTATTTTGATCCGCTGACAACATTAATTTATCAAGATTTTGCAGCATCTAAATTAGACTTCTTTACATTTACAGTTATGAATAAAGTTGCACTAAATAATAAACAAATAGATATTTGCTAAAGATAAAATTATTCTACACCTCATTTCCTTTTTATTTTTTCATCGTACATCCTTTCAAATGATTCAATTTTTAATTATTTTAATATATATATATATAATATACTAAAGAAGAGTTTGATTTTGATGAGGTGTTATCATTAGAATTAATCTCAATTGTTTTAATTTTTAATTAAAATTAAAAATTTTAATTATTAATTAAAATTTAATGTAGATAAATACATATATTATTTTAAGATTTCATATGATATTATTAAATCACTATAAATTAAAAAATAATATAGATAAATACATATATTTACTACTCCTATAAGATTTAGAAAATTTATCCCCTTTCCACCTATAAATAATACTCTTTATTCATTCGTTTTACACACATAATTTATTCGTCACTACGAACTAAAGCTTTCTTCAAAATTTAAAGAAAGATATCCATTTATTATTATTTTTGTTATTTCTTTTATATTTTTAAAAATAAAATTTTTTTAGTAAATCAATTTAACAACAAAATTAAGTTTTTTGCCAATCAAAGTAAATTCATATTTGAGTGTATATAAATTGAATTCTACTTTTCAATTTAAATTATATTAGATTATAATTGAATAGATAGTTATATTAAACTTGATTTTTTTTTTAATTTGTAACTTTAAACCCGTGTAATACACGAGATCCATACTAGTATATTCTAGTGTGTATATATATATATATATATATATATATATTCTATTGCATAAAATAAATATTTCTATGTCCGGTTCTAAGGTATTCATTTGTTTTTGCACGTGGATTAAATAGTATTATTATTATATGTAAGGTGGGTAGTTGTATTAGAGGGAAGTGTTGACCATATTGTGTACTTTTTTACTAAATAAGGAAAATGAATACCTTTAAAGCGGATGCCAAAACTAAAAAATAGATACCTTAAAAGAGGACTGAGGAAGTAGTTCATATTTATTGACAAAGAATTAAAAAATTAATTGGATATTATAAATGTGTGAGTTTGGTGGGGGCAAAATCGGTACTGCAATAGGTGGTACAAAACAATAGACCTACTATAGAAAAATCGCTCACCTAACAATTCCATGCTCAAATGTAAACAAAAATATTAAAAATTCAGCCATAGTAATTATCACCCATACTTTTAATTTATTTACAGTTTATCTATATAAAAAAAATCACTAAACGAAAAACTAATTAAATGAGAGTTTATATTAATCCACTCATATAAAACATATGTACATGTAAGCACAAGAACAAAATGTGCATTAATATTGAATAATTTGGTAATTCTCCTTCTTGTACTTGTAATAAGAAACTAACCAACTGTTAATACAGTTTTAAAAACACAATTTAATACTAATAAAAATAATAATAAAATATTAAAAGTGACACCATTATAATTATTTAATCCCCCAAAAATATTTCTCGAGTTCTTCTCCTTCATATTTTCAACACGCACAGTGAACAAGCAGAGCTATGGCTTCTTCTTCCTCTCTTACTCTCTCTCAAGCTTTCCTCTCTCGCTCCTCCACCTGCCGCCATGGCTACATCCACCCCGTTTCCAGACCATCCTCCATCTCTCTTCCCTCCTTCACTGGTCTCAAATCTGCCGCCGCCGCCACCTCCATGACCAACTCCGCCATCCTCTACCGTGGCCCCACCAAACCCTGCCTCTCCATCCACGCTTCGACAGCCGTTGAAACTCTGGGGAAAACAACGGAAACAGAGCTCATCGATAAGTCCGTCAACACGATCCGTTTCCTAGCGATTGACGCCGTCGAAAAGGCGAATTCAGGGCATCCTGGTTTGCCGATGGGATGCGCTCCGATGGGTCATATACTTTACGAGGAGGTGATGAGGTACAACCCTAAGAATCCCTATTGGTTCAATCGTGATCGATTCGTGCTCTCCGCGGGACATGGGTGTATGCTGCAATACGCGCTTCTTCACCTCGCTGGATACGACTCCGTAAAGGTAGAATCTCTGACGTGCAAATAATTGACATGCAATATGGATCATATGGTTGGTGGATCTATGGGTTGGTGGATGATTACTTGTTTATTGGATCTGATTTAACCTTTGCTTTTCAAGTAGATTTGTCATTTGTCCTGTTGCAGAGTCGATTCTCGTTTAATTTTTTAATCTATGTGTTTTTGCTTGCTCAAAAAACCATTCCCCTAGACAATTTGTATTTGCACAGCTTTCTTGTTAACCGAATAGTATGTGTTTGCTAGGAAGAGGATTTAAGGAGTTTCCGTCAATGGGGAAGCAAGACACCTGGTCATCCTGAGAACTTTGAGACCCCTGGTATTGAAGTCACTACAGGTGAATATTGTGCCAAATTTGCATCCATTTGCTTCTATGGAATGAATTGAAGTCTTTCAAGCTGACTGTGGTTTACTCTTTGTAGGCCCTCTTGGCCAAGGTGTTGCCAATGCTGTTGGCTTGGCACTAGCGGAGAAGCACCTGGCTGCCCGTTACAACAAACCGGATAACGAGATTGTTGATCACTACACGTGAGAAAATCGATTTGCTCTTCCCCTTTAATCTTATGCTTGGATCAATGATAAAATTGTTGTGTGGCTTGTGTGATCAATGAGAACGTGAATATAACTAGAAAAATTGTTCTGACTGATTATATAGATATGATCCATGTATCTGTTCCACATGTTGGTATCTAGGCTTCGTTTTTGTTTGAATGACTTGTTTGGCTAATGGATTTGGCACCTGCACAGGTATTGTATCCTTGGTGATGGGTGCCAAATGGAGGGTATTTCGAACGAAGCATGCTCTCTTGCTGGACACTGGGGACTCGGAAAGTTGATTGCCTTTTATGATGATAATCACATCTCTATAGATGGTGATACAGAAATTGCATTTACTGAGACTGTTGATACCCGTTTTGAGTCTCTAGGTTGGCATGTAATCTGGGTAAAGAATGGTAACACTGGGTATGATGAAATTCGTGCTGCCATCAAAGAAGCAAAAGCTGTAAAAGATAAGCCCACTCTGATTAAGGTAAGTGCATTATTTTTGGGTGGTAGGTTATTGGAAATCACATTAAAGAAACCAAGTTTGACAAATTTCTCACAGATTTTGTTTCTAAGTTACAACTTACAAAACAGTTTTACCCCTTTTCAGATTACAACAACCATTGGGTATGGTTCCCCCAATAAGGCCAACTCATACAGTGTCCACGGAAGTGCATTGGGAGCCAAGGAAGTTGAAGCCACCAGAAAGAACCTTGGATGGCCACATGACCCTTTCCACGTGCCTGAGGATGTGAAGAAGTAAGAACATTTGGTCTACCTTATCTATTCAAGATTAGTAATTTGTTCATCACTCTTTGATTGAATGGTGATCTTGGGTATTCCCTACTGCAGACTTTGGAGCAGGCATGTGCCTGAGGGTGCTGCTCTTGAAGCTCAATGGAATGCCAAATTTGCTGAATACGAAAAGAAATATCCTGAGGAAGCTGCTGAACTGAAGTCTATTATCACTGGTCAACTCCCAGCTGGTTGGGAGAAGGCTCTTCCGGTTAGTAATGCTTGTCTTCTTTTTGTTCATCAAAGTGTACAAAAAGGTTCTATTTTACTCAATGCTTAAATAGATTAGAACAATTCTGAAACTTGGTTGCATGGAAAACTCTTGGCTGAAGAGGTTGTACTCTTATCCAGAAAATTGACCGTTGTATATTAAACTAAGCGTGAAAAAAACTAAATTTTCTTTCTTCTCCTTCAAATATATGTGTGCACTACCTCAAATATGTTTGTGACCTCTATGATCCTTTTCTTCAGACACACACCCCTGAGAGCCCAGCTGATGCCACCAGGAATCTCTCTCAGCAAAATCTCAATGCTCTAGCAAAAGTTCTTCCCGGTCTACTTGGTGGGAGTGCTGATCTTGCCTCATCCAATATGACACTTCTCAAAATGTTCGGTGACTTCCAAAAGAATGCACCGGAAGAGCGCAATGTAAGGTTTGGTGTTCGCGAGCATGGTATGGGCGCCATATGCAACGGAATTGCCCTTCACAGCCCTGGCCTCATTCCTTACTGCGCGACCTTCTTTGTGTTCACTGATTACATGAGAGCTGCCATGAGAATCTCTGCTTTGTGTGAAGCTAGAATTATATATGTGATGACCCATGACTCTATTGGTCTTGGAGAGGATGGACCCACTCATCAACCTATCGAGCATTTGGCAAGTTTCCGAGCAATGCCCAACATATTGATGCTACGTCCAGCTGATGGCAAAGAGACGGCAGGTGCATACAGAGTGGCCGTCCTCAACAAAAAGAGACCATCAGTTCTTGCCCTTTCTCGCCAAAAGCTGCCCCATCTCCCCGGAACCTCCATTGAAGGCGTGGAAAAGGGTGGCTATATAGTAGCAGACAATTCATCTGGCAACAAACCTGATGTCATTTTGATCGGCACTGGTTCAGAATTGGAAATTGCAGTAAAGGCTGGTGAGGAGCTTAGGAAGGAAGGAAAGGCAGTTAGAGTTGTCTCATTTGTTTCTTGGGAGCTTTTCGATGATCAATCTGACGAGTACAAGGAAAGTGTCCTCCCATCTGCTGTAACAGCAAGGGTCAGCATCGAGGCTGGATCTACATTTGGATGGGGCAAGATCGTTGGATCTAAAGGAAAGGCCATTGGAATTGATCGATTTGGAGCTAGTGCTCCTGCAGGGAAAATATACAAGGAGTTTGGGCTTACGGTAGAAGCTGTTGTAGCTGCAGCTAAAGAAGTCTCTTAAGCATCGCTTCTTGATTCTTCATTTCTCGTTGAGTTTCTCAAGTTTGCAGGTATGATCATGGCGTGAAAGGACTCCGCCTCCAGTGTAAGTCACTTGAGAATTTTTAATAAAGAAGATGGTTTTGAGTGTTTTTTTCCCTTACTTTATTTAACAGTAAACTTTGTAGTCTGATGAGACGACAGGAGAGAAATAGAGAAAGATTAGGTATATGAATGCTCCTGGATCTGTACACTTGAACATCGGCTTGAATTCGTAACTCAATGTGTTTTTTGATTGAATAGACGTTTCGTATAACAGCTTACAGTTGCACTAAGTTGATATAGGAAATAAGAAGGCAGGAATTGTCTTCTGCTGCTGTATGATGTGTGTGTTGAGCTCAAATAGACAAGATAACTGTTAGATTTGATGGACCCCCAATTTGCTTTGTTGGTTTAGTACAAGTTTAGTTGCTTAAAAGAAGTTTAGTTACATTTCCTGTATGAGTTATGAATCATGAAAATGTGGAGGTTGTTCCAAGTAAGCAGTGGAGGTTGTTGAGAGCTGTCTGAAATACAACTCTTGTTAGGAGATAACCTTTACTTGAAAATATGTCATCTTATGTACACTTTCTTTTTGATGTTGAAAGCTGTTGGTTTCAGATGTTTGTGTGGGCTGACAACAATGAATGATGTTTGGCAGCATCTCTCTCTCTCTCTCTCTCAAAACGACATAGTATAGTTTCTGCATGTCTGTCTTTGAGTATTTCCCAAAACAAGAAAGAATCCCACCTAACCAAAGCAAATTTGTAGTAATAAAACGACACCAATTACTCGTGGGGGCATATTGTAACGCTCTATTTTGTCTGTAAGCTATGGCTTGTTAGCCAATATAATACTATAGCTTTTCAGTATTTATGCAGTTATCTTGAATTTTATAATGTTCTTTTCTTCTAATAAGTATATTTTATTCATTTCAGAATATTTTTTGAAAGCATTTATTCATTTTAGAATTATGATGTAAAAAAGTTTGTATTCTTAACTCTCAGTTTTGTTAAAATGAATAAATTGTCATCCAAATATATACCCACTCAAATGGCCCAATTAACCCACTGCAATTCTGGCCCAAAATTTTAAGGTTGTTATACTGAAATCTAAAATACACCTGAAATGCTACATTATACTACTATTTTAAATTTGAGTTGATATTCAAGGCACACGTATTAAATTTTTATTTAATAGTATATATGTATTTTTTAACATTTTATAGTTTTTTATATTTAATTTTTCATTAAAAAAACTAACAAAAAATTCACTAACAAAATGTATACATTTTTATTCATTAGTATATAATATATTCTTATACGTAAATGTATAAATTTTAAAAGTGGGTGTTCGGTACCCGAGTTCACAGAATAATTATTATCTTTACCTTTTCCCACTTTTGGTTTGTAATATATCTTGCACCAAAAATTTAATTACATTCTTAAATACGAAAAGAAAAATAAGCTCCCATTTATTTTATTATTAGTATTAATTTATTTTCTATGAATATTAAACTCCATTATTGGTAATAACGTTAAAGATCTCCAACGTTTAAATAAGAACATCGCTATCGGATAAGTTATAAATTTGAAATTAATCAACTGGTACACAAATTTCTCCGAAGGCGTGCCTAAATTAATGGTGAAGTAGTGCTATAATATGAAGATAGTATTTCATATAGTATGATATAATAATATGAAAACATTCAGATGAAGGTCAAGAAAATATGAAACTTTTTGTAGACATTAATTTTCTTAAATCAAGATTGTTCAAGTTAAAATAAAGCAAAATAAATAAATAAACAAAATAAAAAATTAAAAAAATCTCATAAAATTTTTATAAACTGAATTCTAACTAGCGAAATATTAACTTAAAATAAACAACGAATAATCTGAATTGGTTTGATTTTCAATCTTTAATATAAAAAAATAATAAAATTAATCCACTTGCATAAAATGTAGTACTTCACTGGTACATTATCTGAATAAATGGTCATCTTACTTTCTATTTTAATTAAATTGGAGAGTGAAAAATCCAAGAAACAAATGAAAAGTGATTTCGTTGAATTAATTAATGGGTAATCAGGCGCTAATCACTTTGCAGTTACGCATAAGTTTATAGGTAAAGAAAGGAATTTGTCACCTCTCTCTCTCTCACACACTAGTAATTCTGATGTTTACTCAAACTAATATGAAGCAAACTATTTTCTTCTCATTATCCTTGCTTCTTTTTATTTTTTACATGCCCCACCTTTTTTTATTATAGTAAAATTTTATATCAAATCCCTCCACACTAAAACAAAAAAAGAATAAAAAATAAAATAAAATGAAGTATATCACTTTGGGACTACTATTCTTCGTTTTTTTTTTTTATGGTCTTTAAAATAAAGAGGAATATTTTGTACACTCCTTTTCTTTTTCTGAGTAAATAAAAGTGTTAAAGCATTTCAAGAAACCCAAATAAAAATAAAAATCTAGCAAAAATTGGAAAGTCATAAAGTGTTACTATTATGGTAAAACAAAACACGAAATATAATTGACTAATAACAAGACTAATATAGAAGTACTAATGATAATAAGAGGCTATCGAATTTGGTAAATCCCCACAAATCTCTCACCCTCAATTTCAAATGACTTGATAATGGTGAACCCTTAATTCCCACCCCAAAATTCTCTCAACCACACACCACCTCCAACAAACCTTGATAACAATAATTATTCCATGTGCAAATAATAAGATGATTAATGTAGAGAATACTCCATTAGGTTTGACAGTTAAAAAAGAGATGCATTTATGTTTAGTATATATCCATTGAGTGAATTGCGCAAATTTTGGAAAATCAATGATCTAGGAAGAAAGGAAGAAACAAAGATTAGTCCAATGCCATTAACTTACTAATCATGGGAATTAAGAAAAGGCCTTATTTGGACTCTCTTCATTATCATTAGTCCACTCTCACTCCTCCTCCATTTTAATCCAATTTAAAATCTTTCTTTCTCCCTCCTCCCCACACCTTCAAATCTCCTCTCTTCTCTTCTCTTTCCTTCCATTCACTCATTCTTATTATTCCCATCTCCAATTACCCATATCCCTTTCTCCATTAAATCAACACCAACAAAAGGCAAAAAGATAGAACCAATCCCTCCAAGAAACCTGATTCCACAGCAATAAAGTGGTGTATTTCTTCATTTCCAGACACCCTTATCTTTCTCTGCCCCTAATTTTTTAAATTCATCATTTTTTTCAAGAAACAAGAAAACCCCACAAAATAAAAATCGAATCTTTATTGCCCTGGTTAGTTTGGCAGAAAATCTGCAGATTGGAAGGGTGATTTGGAAGTGGGCTTTTCTCAAATCTTCAAGATTTGCAGTGGATTGTGTAACAGATGAAGCACATTGACAGCTCCCCCTCTACCCCAGGAAAGTTCAAGATGGATAAGAATCGAAGGCTGCATTCTTCCTTAGCAAAGCTCACATTTTGGTCTTTCATCTTCATCGGATTGATTTATGTTCTCTTTTTTAGATCACCCCCTTCATCATCCCCTATGCCCTCAGATCTCTCTCGAAGATCGCTTAGAACCAGCTCCTACGGGGGTCCCAACTTCGAGAAAAGGGTTAGAGATTCAGCTAAACCTAGGTCAAGAAATGGGATGTCGGTTTTGGTAACCGGCGCCGCCGGTTTCGTCGGCACCCACGTCTCCGCCGCCCTCAAACGCCGTGGGGACGGCGTTTTAGGGCTTGACAATTTCAATGACTACTATGATCCATCTCTCAAGAGGGCTAGGCAGGCCCTTTTAGAGCGTAGTGGGGTGTACATTGTGGAGGGTGATATCAATGATGGCCCTCTGTTAACTAAGCTATTTGATATTGTACCTTTTACTCATGTGATGCATCTAGCTGCACAAGCTGGTGTGCGTTATGCAATGGAGAATCCCAGCTCTTACGTCCACAGCAACATTGCTGGCATTGTCAGCATTCTTGAGGTCTGCAAGAATGCCAATCCTCAGCCTGCAATTGTCTGGGCGTCGAGTAGCTCGGTCTACGGATTGAATACCAAGGTGCCCTTCTCTGAAAGGGATAGAACTGATCAGCCTGCTAGCTTGTATGCAGCTACAAAGAAAGCTGGAGAGGAGATTGCACATACTTATAACCATATATACGGGCTTTCGCTTACCGGATTGAGATTCTTTACTGTTTATGGACCTTGGGGTAGGCCGGATATGGCCTACTTCTTCTTCACTAGGGATATCTTGAAAGGGAAGTCAATTCCAATCTTTGAGGCCCCTAATCATGGCACTGTGGCTAGAGACTTCACCTTCATTGATGACATTGTGAAGGGTTGTTTAGGGTCATTGGATACTGCAGGGAAGAGCACTGGGAGTGGTGGCAAGAAGAAGGGACCGGCTCAGCTGCGCGTTTTTAACCTGGGGAACACGTCGCCTGTGCCTGTTTCGGATCTTGTGAGCATTCTGGAGAAGCTGCTCAAGGTGAAGGCGAAGAGGTTGATCATGAAGTTGCCTAGGAATGGGGACGTGCAGTTTACGCACGCGAATATAAGCTCGGCTCAGAGGGAGCTGGGCTATAAGCCGACTACGGATTTGCAAGCAGGGTTGAAGAAATTCGTGCAGTGGTACCTGAGGCACTACGTGGATGGAAAGAAGAGCGCGCAGTGATGGTATAACTTGTTCGTTTCGATTGTTTTGTTTAGTTGATCCCATATCACACATATCTTGATGTTCTTGATACCACGATGAACTTCTTTTGATTGGTGGTGCTCTGATCTGCATCAAACAACAAACCCTGATTGATGGGATTGTAATTGTTGTATTTTTATCATTGTAGAGTTAAATGACCGATAGACCAAAAGTTTTACTCATTCATATGGACTTGTATTATCATCCCTCCACAACCTAATTCAAATAAACAACACACCATAGTTTCTGTTATGCTTTTCTCTAGACTTCAACTGCTGTTGTAATTTCTTGTATTATTTGTTGTTTCAATCAACTGTATTGGCTCTCTTCACTTGTTGGTGAAACCCTATTCTTGCTATATAGTTTCTTTGTTTATGTCTTAAAAGGATATCAGATGTTGTCTGTCGATCATATGGTTTTTCATGGGTTTCCATCATGTGATGGAAGGTTGGGTGTTTATATTCTGTGAATTCTGCACCAATATTGATTAGTGAAATCGTAAAAAATGCAGCCAAACAACTCCCTCCTGACATGGAGTTTTTGGCATTTCCCTGTGGGGAGGAATTACATCTTTATCCAAGTGTTCTGTATCTGTCTGCATGTGGATGTTATGATCAATAATAAGCAAACCTCAGTGTGACCACTTGTGTGGTTTGATCATACGGATAATTATTACCCATATCATGACAAGAAAGCAGCTACTTCACCATTACTTCACTCAATATGATATCCATGTCAATAGCTTTAGAAATTTTTAAGAAAATGAAATAAGAATCTACAACAATTACATTTTGTTATAGATGAGATTTTTTTTTTTGTATCCTGTGCTGTCAAGAACTTACATACAGAATGCCGCTTCGTCTAGAAAGGTATTGGCTCTCCCTTTGGCCGTGATTCTATCTTCTGGAAGTATTTCACTGGCACAACTCCATCAAAACCCTCTGTTAAAATCACCCTGTTGTCTGATATATAAAGCTTCATTCCGTCTGTGTACCACGGAGAACGTATAAGTACAATTACAAAAGCACAGGATGACTTTAATTAGGTATTATGTTCATGTTAGTACCTTCCAAAGCCTTTCTCACATCAATAAAGATTAACACATTAACATCTCGCCTCATCCCTGAAAAAAACATGTCATGCATATGAATACTTCAGCAGTATGATATTTATGGGCTATGTGGATATTGGAATAACAACATTACCAGAACTAGAAGATATAACCTACTATTGGATTAATGATATGATAGTTTTCATACGTTCATATAGTTACACAATCGCACCCAAAAGTATATTCATTGTGAAACTAAGCATTAGAACTAGTACAGAGAGTCATCTTTAATACGCATCTTGGGAATTTTTTCTATTTGCTATTCTCAGTGCAAGTCAGCATGTAAAGAACAAGAAAACAAAATTCGACTCCAGAGTAACAAAACATGAATGATAAAATCTTGAACACGTTTTCACACCATCAAACATCTTACCACTAATAACTTCTCCATCAGTTGGCAAGCCACTGGAGAAATGCACATGTAATCTCTTCATGCGCTTGAGGCCATACTGTAGAATTGAATCCAAGTTTTTCTTGTAGGTACCATGCACGCAAACTGTCAAAAACCAGGCACACGAATAATTGGGAGCAACTCAATACATCTTTTTGAGAATGAGAAAGACACACAGCAGTAGAATCGAACCAGGAACTTCTTCAGCTGAAAGTATGGGTTTTAGCAAGCTCTCTGTTTCAACTATCTGCTAAAGCATCAAGATTGAAGGAGAAATTTAAAAGGCATGAAACTATAGATGCAACAATCAGTAAAACATTAGCCTCTTATTCTTATCTTAAAGTTCCTTTCTCGTTTCTGTAATCTGATCTTATTGATAGTCATCCCGTTTAAACTTTCTGTTTTCTTAATCGTTAATATTCTTAAATTTATTCATGTACACTTTAACCCAATACAGTACACATATCTTTCAAAAGTTTATTCTCCTGAAGAAGAACTGCACAGAACATTTAGGAAACGTAATATTACAAACTTTCAAATACTATCTTACCGTTATAGTGTGTCCTTGGTTTGCACGTATTAGAAGCTCCCCATTTTCTTCCAGTAAGCTAAATCGCTGCTTGTTATCCTTTCTGACAGCCTGTGAACATGTAATAATTACCAGCATGCACTGTTTGGTATAAATCATAAACTAAAATAATACCACTAGAAAAACCGAGTCCCAGTTTTTGCTAACATTGAATGCACGATGCTTATAATTATGCAACGGTAATTTTGGGGCAAACCTCTCTAACATCATCGGCTGTGTGCGATCGTATAGGAACATTAGCAAAAGTTTTTAGATTCAACTTCAATAGATCTTGGACCTTGACGTAGCCATCACTCCTCATATCAAGTTTCAACTCAGAGGCCGTGTGTCTCGGAATGCGTGTTCTGGAATACAGTACCAGTATAGTTTATGAGAATGAATAACAATCAGACAAATATTTGATCAAGACAAATTGTGAAACTCCAAAGTGCAGAATTTACTTCACACCTAGTAAACCATAGAAGGGCAGGTATAGATCAAGTAAGAAAATTAATAACCACAAAAATAGAATCAACTTTCCAAATGATAGAACATGCATTTTCATCTTTTTAAAAGGTTTTGTTTTTCTTCTGCAGGGAAATATTAGTACGAGACTTCCATCCACAAAAGTTTGACTGCTATAAACTAGGGCACCAAACATCCATTCAAACTCAATTCCATTTTCTCGACCACTTTATCATAAAAAAAAGTCTTAGAATTTTAGAATTTATCCTCACTTAAAGAATTTCCTTGGCATGTTATATTTGGTGTTTCTTTTTTATCCTAGGCCTTTTATAAAGGAGTGAGCTCTTGTGCCTCCAGGACACTGTGCCCCTTTGCAATTTAAACTCCCTAGCAATAAATAAGTTTAAATAGAATATGGAGGGGAGAATTGTGTTCACATGGAATAGGGCGTGTCCCGAACAGGAGCTTTTGTCTTTATAATTCTGCATTCTCCATCGTGAAGTGCTAGATTTCCGCAACTCATTATGATTCATGTACCAATGGAAATGAATTGAAAAAACATTAAGCCGTAAATGAAAGACCAGCGTACAAAAGTCTGCCAAGAGCATCAATTTTATCCTTTCCAGCAGAGCCGCCGCCACTCCCTCTCGAACGTTGGTGATTATCTCTCATCTCCAATCCTTTACCTCTGCCCCCGCTACCACTACAATAATTGCGCCAAACACTTAGCAACAAAAATATTTGGAACGATCAAAACGGATAACTCGAGAAATTTTCCACCTTACAAATATCGTACATCAATGAAGGGATAAGGAAAGATTTAAACCTTCTGTTGGAATGAGCGGAAGCAGTGAAAGAAGGGTTTCTAGCGGGTAGATTGCGACGACTTTCCATCAATGTTGAATTTCGGAATCTGGAATGAAAGAGAGAAGGAGCGTCAACAATGAGTCGGGACGGGGAAATACGGTGGTAGAATAGAATTCGTAAGCCCACGCCGGGGAGTGAAGCCCACATCTACGCGAGAGCTTCGTTCTTGTGATGATAGAAAATAGAAATGATACTCGCACAGTCGCTGTGTTGACGGGTCGGGTCAAGTTCTTATTAGAGTAGAGTATCGCTATTGGAGCGGACAAGCGGGTAGGGTCGGTTGTGACAGTGAAATAGGAAGAAAAGCGGATTCTAAATAACGAAATATTTATTTTTTAAAGCTTGTTATCTAGTACTATTACTTATTCCAATAAGTTATGCTGTAATTAACAAAATTTGGTAATTGAATAGAAATAAGAGGACCTGGTTGTGATTACTTGATCGGCGCCGGTGCGCGGTGGTGGCAGCGCGGTGGTTGTGAAGTCTGAGATTTTTGATGCGTTTTGATTATCGAGGAAGTGGCGTGAGCTAATGAAGTAGTTAATCCTAATTTAGGAAAAAGAAATAGGGTGCAAAACGGAAGTCAAGAGTAACCTCGAGGACTCAATAATAAATAAGATCCATGTGGTAAATTAGGGTTTATGCTCCATTACCGATTGTTGCTGGTAACGAATTGCCACCGCTGTCTCTTCCAGACTCCGGCGTCGATTCACCGCCACCATGGGTCAGCCGAGGGTCAGCGATCTCTTTATCTCTCTGCACCTTTACCTCACATTATTTTCGATTTTTTTTTTCTAATCCTTTTTTACCTTTTCTTTATTGGTGCAATGTCAACATCAGCACTTCCGCACAAGATGACTCCACCAAGCTGGCTTAAGATTTCTTCTCGGAATGTAAGTGATTTAATTCCTCATTTTCTTGTTCTATATTCTTTATGCTCCCATTGGTATCACGGCGTCACCTACCCTTGGGTTGGCTTATTGGTATGTGACTTCACCATTAGTATTTCTTAGTCCTGTATTACAGAAAATCAGTTGCACATGCATTATCACGCTTTGGTGTATGTGTGAAGTTCTTATCTCATTCTAATTTGTATGATGTATAAGAGAATGTGAATTTGTTGCGATAAGATTGTTAGAACTTAATTATTTGGATAAGTCCAGTATTGTGTTATGTTCATGTGATAAGACTGTTAAACAGTTAGAACTACACATCAACCACGACTTAGCCCCTCTGCATTTCCCTCTGTTTCTACTGCCAGTGTAAATCTAGTGATGAACCATAATTCTAAAACTTTACTATATCAAGAGTTAACTTTCTATAAAAGTTTTCTGGGTTAAAGTTACATATTGAGAGGAAACATTGTGGCACTCAGATCAAAGACAGCCTCAGAATACTTCTGTTGGATTTGGAGTTTTTGCCTATCCTTTTTTTTTTTTTGGATCCAGGTCTTGGAGCTGTATTGTCTTGTCCGGCACATAATTGTATTTGTGTGTTTTCTTGCTTATAAATGCTTGCAGAGATCCCATAGAACATGTCCATTTCTCAGAACTGATGATGTCGTTCTTCTAATTATTTATATCTGTTTCAGGTTGAAGAGAACATCTGTAAATTTGCGAAAAAAGGATTGACACCTTCTCAGTTCTCAAATAGGAGTTATTCTTTGAGACTCTCATGGGATTTCCCAGTTGACTGGAAGCAAGATTCTAAGAATACTAAAAGCAAGTGGTTAGTCTTTGGATTGTCTGTAGATTATTACTAAAAAGATGCATTATTACTAGTCTAATGAGTTGTGGACATGATCATAGTATCTGTGCACAGCCCAGGACTTGCTCCTGAGACCCCTGAAGATCTCTACCATCTCATAAAGAAATCTGTTGCAATTCGAAAACGTATGGGGAGGAATAGAAGGGACAAGGATTCCAAGTTTAGGCTGATTCTTGTCGAGAGCAGAATACGCAGACTTACTCGTTACTACAAGAAGACTAAGAAGCTTCCACCCGTCTGAAAATTGTAAGTTCAATTATTAAGTTTTTATTGAGGTCTTCTCTGATTGGATTTATATTCCCAACTCCATTTATTTCTTCTCAGCTAAACTTCATGTGCTTGAACAACGGTATAAATGCCTTAATTTAAGATTTTACTTATTAGATAAATTTTGCTCATCATCATCCATACATCTAGGCCCACAACTGATAAAGACTCAACTGATTGAACAACGGTATTTCAGGAAGCTCTTACTACTGCTGTCTCCTCTTTCAACCCCTATTTATTATATGGAGTACTTATTTTTTCACCTTTGCAGTGAGTCTCTACACTCCCAGCTCTAGTGGCTTAAAGAAGATGTACGCTGGAAAATCTGAATATTCGAGATGGTATGAGAGAATATTTGAGGCTTAAGCAATATATTTTAGGCAGCATACTCAGCACTCTCTCTTTGATTAGCAGAGTGCAGGGATTTTAGGCATTACAATATGAATTTCTCGCGCGCATGGAACTCTTGTCTTCGAATGTTCTTCTCTCAACTCGTTTCCGATAACAGCCGTATTGATCACAATTTCATACTGGTTTGGAAATTCCCAAGGCATTATGCTGTGTGCTCATAGGATTACTAATTAGTGCAGGCTGAGAAGCTTAAGAAATGATTAGATTTTGCCATTTAATTAATTAATTGTTATTTAATTATTCATTTTAGAGATTGTCAAGTATACCTTTTGGGCTAGTTTTGCAGATAAAATGTACTCCAGTACATTATTCTTAAAAATATTTGGTGGGGTTTTCTATTCAGATGTGATGGTATGAATTATTTCGAGTAGGATCTGAAAGTCATAAAATCATGTTTGGGTGTAGTCAGTGATTTTACTTACGGCCATGTGCCCTTCCCAATTGTAGGGCATTTTTGTGTGTGTGTGTGTGTTGGGGTGGGGGTGGGGGGTGAATGGAGTATCAAGGATGTGTTTGGCCCACGATTCTAGATGTATGTATGTATATCAAAGTATATGTAGGATAAATTTATGTGAAAGTATTAAGTAGATCCTACTGTGTAACAAATTGACTATATTGATAAAATAAGGATCTCGATGCCCACAGCCATTTATATAACAAAATAATAATGGAATCAATATGTAGGGATAGGCATAAGCGCATTCCGAACCTGTCCTGGTTCCTATGGCTGTTTCGGTTCGACTTGGAACTATCGGTTCTCGATTCTTTATTTAAAAACTTTATGTTGGAAATTATTAATTTCCATTATAATCTAATTGTGGGCAATATATTATTATACAATTATATTAGCTATTCAATTATTTTATGGACTTAATTAAAGTGATTCAATTAAGATTAAAATTTCATGGGCTATAATAATAATTAATATGGGTCAAATGAGTAGATATCCAATACTACGTAATTAGGTGATTATGGGTGGTCTAGTCAAGTAGTATATAAAGGTTACCCGGTTATGGTCCCTAATATACTAAGTCGCACATGGTCTTCAATTTTCCCCATCGGGAGGGATTACTACGGTCCCCATAAAGGAATTAGGAGGGTTTAGTTGAGGAAGACCATATAACCATTAATCCTGAGTTCGTGTTCCGTCTAGAGACTCATTGGATCAGGTACGCTTCCGCATTATAATTTTGAACTCGTTTTCGTAATAGGATTTAAGGTATTAGAATTTATTAATTTATTTCCTACACTTTAAACATGCTTTTTAAAAAAAACAACTGTAGATTTTAAATTAGAACCGAACTGAAATTTTATTAGTTTCGATTTCATTTTGTTCAGTTTTAGAACCACATACCCCGGTTATTTTTGTGCATGTTTATATAGGGATGCATTATTTCCTTTTTCTTGTTCATAGTTAAAATGATGATTGAGAGAGAGAATCTGGAGTGGCAGCTGGATGTCAACTGATGATGAGGATAATGTTATGCCAGAATATAGTTGATGTCAAAAGATATAAAAATGGACTCACAACGTCTTTTTCACTTTTTATGGGTTTATCTTTTTAAAACTAAATGTCAGATATCACAAGTTTCATAAAAAAAAAATCATGAAAATAAAGTAATTTGGTATGGAGACAGAAAAAAAAAAGTTTTTGATTCTCAATTAATATATACTCCACTCCGAGTAAATTGAAAGTTACTTTTAAGAAAAAAGTACTAGTAAATAAATGGAGTATGAATTTTACTACTAAATTAACATTTTAGTTCATAAATTCTTTAATATATTATTTATCAAACCATTAATATCTCGATTTTTTTTAATTTAGTTATATTTAATTATAATTAGTTCTTCAAAAAAAATTATACTCCAATTAGTTACTTAAAAAAAACTTCCATGGATTTTGTTACAAAAAATATGGATTCCCAAACATGTCCTTGTCACACCACCAAATATGTTGCAAGCAAATTTAAACCAAGGAATGCGAGTCTTGTGAATCTCTAGACTCTAGTGATGGGGAAATGCCGAAATGGCATAATTTGAAGCAGACTCTTCGAGTGTTTTTTTTTTTAATCTTTTGGTCCCTTTTTCTGACAAATATTGAATGTTTAATTAATTATTATTTCACTCTCAACAACTTTATATATGTAGTAGGTAAGATTGAGAACATTGTTATGTGCCATTTTTATATTTTAACAACATACTTATAATCATCATCTTATAATACAATAATATTGTTCAAATTTTTTGTCCTTGTTTTAATGATTTATAAATATATGTGTGTGTATTTTGGGAAAATAAGAATAATAATTGATTGATGTGTGCACATTCAAAAATCATGGTCATGAGTTTAGATCTTCCATTACAGTTTTTATATTATATCATGCTTTTATTTATTTATATATATATATATATATATATATATATATATATATATATATATATATATATATATATATATATATATACTCCATTATTGTAAACATTATGTGCGTAAAATGAAATATAATCTAGAAACAAAAGAAACACGTAGCAGTGAAGCTGGGTTTAAAAGAATTAATGCACACAATTAATTTAATCATTTTATTTTTTAAAAATATCATATTATTCTTAAAAGTTAATAAAATTATAAATGTTTTTTTAATTGAATTGATTTGTATCTATAATAATTAATAAAGATTAAAACTTAATTGAACAGAAAGATATCTTTCATCATATATTTTTCGAAAAAAGACAATTAATTTTATTTTAATTATAACATGGTGTTCCTAAAAGTAATGGTAATTATAAATAAATTGAGATTAAAATATACTCGATTCGTCCCACTCAAATAGCACCATTTTACTATATTGGGCGTCCCGTTCGAATTGCATCATTTTACTCTTTAAGTAAAAAGAGCCCACCAGTGGTACCCATCACATCTCTCTAATACACCTACCCAATTTATATAAAATAATAATATTCCTTAATCTACGTGCAAAACAAATGGTGCTGTTTGACCGGGACGGAGGAGTATGATAGAATAGAAAATTGATGGTGAATATTTTATAAATTAAATTAAACTACTCCTATTTAACTTTCATCATTATATTAAATAGCACCATCTTACTATTGCGTTTCGTGCAAATTGTACAATTTTTCTCTTTTAGTAAAAAAGATCCACCAATGACCTACCACTATTCATCACATCTTTTTAATACACCTACACACTTTATATAAAATAATAATATTTCTTAATTTACGTGCAAAAAAGCAAATGCCACACTTTGACAAGGAGTATCTTAGTATGATTTACTTCCTAAACCTTAAACCCTAAAACATACTTACTTTGGTTAAAAATAAACATATGGAGTACTCTAATTTAATAGAGAAATTGAAAGTGGATGGTCAATTTATTTTGATTGAAACATGAGCGTACAATAACAATACTATACATTACATACAAAATTCAAAAGGATGCAGCCCACATGTTATAACTCAAGTGGTAGAAGGGTGCGTGGAAAAGTCTTTCAACTTACTTGATTACTGCATGATCCTATCTGGGCAGGGGCGTGGGTACCTTTCTAATGGTGGGGTACTCAATTTTTTTCAAAAAGGCTGTAGTTAGTCATGTGACTGTTACCGGCTACCGTTCTTCCCAGTTACCATGAATTCAAATTTGTCCGAACACCGACAACACCCACCCCACCCACTGGCTGCCTCTACAGGGAGAACAGTAGCACCATTTTGAACCTAAACAGTAGAAATCAAACAATGCAAATCCCTATCTATCCCTCTCTCTAGAGTCTAGACAGTAGACAACACTTTGAAACAAAAAGAAGCGTACTTTTCAAATAACCTGGTTTTAAAGACTTTAGCTTTCCTCCAAAACAACTGTCCTTCTTCTCGTAATCCTCCCAAATCCAAAAATGGCTTTCCTCTCTGTTTTCACACTCTTCTTCTCACTGCTCCACCCACTTCACTCTCTCTCTCAACCCTCAAGAACCCCTCTCTCGCTCCTCATGGCTGTCAAATCCTCATTAGACCCAGACAACCTCATCCTCTCCTCATGGTCACCCAATGCTACTGATCCATGCCATTTCTTTGATGGGATTGCATGCGATGACCATGGCCGAGTGGTCAACATTTCCTTGCAAGGAAAAGGGCTTTCTGGGAAAATACCACCTGAGATTGGCCAGCTCAAGACCTTAACAGGGTTGTACTTGCACTTCAATAAGCTTCATGGGTTTGTACCTAAAGAGCTTGCTAACCTAACTGACCTCTCTGATTTGTACCTCAACGTTAATAACCTCTCCGGTGATATACCCCCTGCGCTCGGTGATATGCCTAATTTACAAGGCTAGTTTTTCATCTTCAAAACTCTCTTTATAGGGGCCCTGCAATCTTGAATTTAACTTGTTATTATGGTGGAATGGGGATTGATTCAGGGAGAAAGATGGAATCTTGATAATTAGATCTGTTTTTGTTGTTTTCTTGAATTTAATTAATTTCTGTTCTGGCCGAGTACTGTTCATAATAACTGGAATTTCTCTATTTTACTGCACTTGGTGAAATTGTGAGGCTAAAAAATGTCATAATCAACTTTGATGAGCTTTTCTAGATTTCAATATATTAAAAGGGGAAAGTTGCAATGAAATTTTGTGGGGGTTTATCAAAGTATCCTAGTTTTGGAGGAGAATGGTGCTTTGACTCGTGGTCATGCTTCTTTGATTATGCAGTGTTGCAACTCTGTTACAACAGGTTGACTGGAAATATTCCGACCCAGTTTGGTTCTTTGAAGAAGCTCAGTGTTCTTGCTCTGCAATCCAACCAGTTAACTGGTGCTATTCCTGCTAGTTTGGGGGGATTAATGATGTTAACAAGGTTGGATTTGAGTTTCAATCATCTTTTTGGCTCAATCCCACTTAAATTGGCTGTTCTACCGTTGCTAAAAGTGCTCGACCTCCGAAATAATACTCTTTCAGGCAATGTCCCTCTAGGTATTATATGTTCTTTGTGTGAATTGTGATTCATATTTATCTTTCATTCTTATTGTTCCGAAATGATGGCATTAATCTCGTCTCCTTTCTCTGGTTAATGTTGTGAAGCTTTGAAGAGACTGGATGAAGGTTTCCAGTTTGGTAATAACACAGGTTTGTGTGGGGTTAGTTTCCCTTCATTGGAGAGTTGCTCTGTTTCTGATCAGAGTTCTAATAAACCAGAACCATTTGGACCTGGTGCTACTCATCTGCCTGCTAAAGACCTACCCGAATCTGCTAATGTTCGACAGAATGGATTGAATCATCAATCTAAGAAATCTCAATCAGCTGTTGTTGTTGGGGTGATTGGAATGTTCATTGCTCTAGCTGTTGCAGGGCTTTTCTCGTTCTCATTGTATCGTAGAAGGAAGCAAAAAATTGGGAATGCATTCGATTCTAGTGACAATCGGTTGAGTACTGATCAGGGAAAGGAGGTTTTCAGGAGAAGTGCTTCTCCTCTTATTAGTCTGGAGTACTCGTATGGTTGGGATCCGTTGTCCAAGAGACAAGAATCGAGCAGTTTCTCTCAGGAGGTTCTTGAGAGTTATATGTTCAATTTGGATGAGGTAGAGTCTGCAACACAGTACTTCTCTGAGATGAACTTATTGGGGAGGAGTAGCTTCTCCGCCGTATACAAGGGCACATTGAGGGACGGATCGCCCGTTGCAATCAAGTGCATTTCGAAGATCAGCTGCAAGTCTGATGAATCCGAGTTTCTCAAGGGATTGAAACTGCTAACCTCATTGAAACATGAGAATCTTTTAAGGTTGAGAGGCTTTTGTTGTTCAAAGGGAAGAGGGGAATGTTTTCTCATCTACGATTTCGTTTCCAACGGGAACTTACTGCAGCACCTCGACGTGAAAGACGGTGCAAGGAAAGTTCTTGATTGGCCTACCAGGAAATCAATCATCAAGGGCATAGCTGAAGGTCAGTAGTATATGACACTAATATATCATGTCTGATATGTTCCTAAAACAACATTATCTCTGCTGATTTAACAACCTTAACATTGTTGTTTCCAGGTATTGAGTACTTGCACAGAAGCCAGAGCAGCAAGCTCACATTGGTCCACCAGAACATATCAGCCGAGAAGGTGCTGATCGACCAGCACTACAACCCGTTGCTCTCAGATTCAGGCCTTCACAAGCTCTTGGCAGACGACATAGTCTTCTCTACGCTCAAGGGTAGCGCAGCAATGGGCTATCTAGCTCCTGAGTACACAACCACAGGCCGTTTCACTGAAAAGAGCGACGTCTACGCCTTTGGAATGATCATATTCCAAATCCTCTCAGGCAAGAGTAGAATAACTCAGCTGAATTGCCATGGGGCCGAAATATCTAGATTCGAAGACTTCATAGATGCGAATCTTGGCGGCAAGTTTAAGGAATCCGAGGCAGCAAGGCTCGGGGAGGTCGCGCTGCTCTGCACGCACGAGTCTCCCGACCACAGGCCGGACATGGGAACCATGATGCGAGAACTGGATGGCATCACTTACTCATGATGATGATCCAAGAATGGTTGTTCAAAATTTCACAACTGCTGCTAATTCTGTTGATTCATGATTCCAATGTATGCAACCATTTGCATTGTCAGCTCCATGACAGTCAAATGCATGTATTGTTAGTAGTAATTTGTAGGGAAGGTAATATAGAAGTAGGCATCTCTTATAAAGATCTTGAGTTTGAATTTCTGTGATGTCTGAAATCAGAGTTGCATGCTAATTACTACTCCCAGGAGGAATTGACACATTTTTTTATAATAATTTAATATAAAGTGAAGTAAAATGAGGTGAGAGAAATAATATTTAATGTGTAATGTATAATTGTATTAGATGTGGTATGTGGGTCCCATGAGAATAAAGTAATTGTTTTGTGTGAGTCTCATATATTAAAAAGGAAATATGTCAATTTTAATCGGACAAATCAAAAAGAAAAATGTGTTAACTTCTATGGGACGAAAGAGTATTAATCATGGTAAATATTATTTTTAGTAGCATTATTATAAGTATTCTTGAATTTTTTTTAGGTTTTGGGGTGTTAGACCATGTTAATTTATAATTTACATCAGATTGAGAATCTCTAACGTAACATAATCTAATTAATGTACTAAACTGAAATAGGTAAAGTAGGGGCAGAGAGTGGGAATCCGAGGCATCACCATTTTTGTCTTTGTTGCTTGTGAGTTGTGAGTGCTTTTTGTCGTTACGTCACATGATTTGTTTCGATGAATAGAACTAGTAAAGTTTAATACTCCCTCCCGTCCCACCACCCAAAGGATCTTTTTGCCATTTTAATAGTAAGAAATTCATACACCCCCTCTAATACAATTAAAATATGGAGCACACATTCTCACTAATATAACTACTCACTACACATTAAATAATAATATTTTTTAATCCACGTGCCAAAAAATAAAAACAACCCTTTAGGCGGGACGGAGGGAGTAATGGTTATTCCCTCTACCCCTTAAAACCTTAAAATGAATCCATTATACTCCCTCCGTTCCGTGAAGTATTTCACGTATTGGTGTGCGCGGATTTTAAGAAAATTTTATTTTTTAATGTATAAAATAAGAGAGAATATATATTTTAGTTAATTTAATGAAAAAAGTGTGTAAAATAGTTGGAAGATGTGAAAAAGTAAGTATTATATTGAGATGTGTGTAAAAGTGAATATTATAATAATTTATTTTTTTTATCAATTTTAGTAAAAATGAAGTGTGAAATACTTTAAGGGACAGATAAAAAAGAAAGTATTAAATACTTTGGGGTTTGGGGATAGAGGGAGTATTATTTTGCTCCATCTAATTAAAGCAAATCCTTTTCTTTTTAAAAAAGATGGGTCAAGCATTCCACAACTAAAATTTAAAAAATTACTCAAAATTCGCTCCTCAACTAAAATTCAAAAAATTACTTAAAATTCGCTTTTAATAATGATGTTATATTTTTTATTAGAAATAATATTATAATATTTAATTTAATAATAAATTATTCATAAAATAATTTATTTTTATAATTATATTAATTTAAAATAATTAAAAAAAATATTATCAACTTTAATTCGAAACTCATTTTGTGATATGTCTTGAACAAGTTTTTGTACTAACCAATTGAAAATGTCTTTAAAGAACGGCAATTAATAAAAAGAAAACCCATAAAAAAAACACTGCGATAAATTAAAGATGAAGATTTTCCTTATTAAACAGGATACTTAAAAAAAAAAAAAAGTGGCAATACTTGATCTAAAGAAAGAAGTATATGTCACAAATGATATTTTAATTACAAACACAACAGTTATTCACTCTTTAACATTCCAGAATTCACAATATACACGGTAGAATAAGCTGACACCATGAACAGACTGCTCCCAAACGAACACGAAACAACATTATTACACTACGCAGCACAACATGAGCTTATAGCTAAGAAGTGACATGAAGTAGCACCAGTTTAATTACCGGTAAGGTCACGACAGAAGGCTCTACTCGACAGGTACATTTTTTCTGGAGGTCTGACGAGAAGGAGGCTCCTGAGATCCGCCATCTCCTTGAGCTCCACCATTTCCGTAATACTCCAGAGTTGGGAAAGGCAATCCACCCCATCCGCTCCAACGTGTGAGATCATCCCATGCATTACTGTATGCCCCTGCATAACCATTACAAGGTTTTATGGCTCATAAAAATCTGCTGACAATGCATAAGCCATGCGTTTGGAAGTTTCTTTTGCCTTCATTATGCACGCTTTAACACAATCTTCAAATTAATCTCGAACTTTCAGCATTCAATGGACTTCAACTCTCATGATGTGATCCAATTAAATTGGATGTAAAGTTGATGATCGTGTTACATAAAATACCAATAGATCAAATAATTTCATGCAACGGTAATATGTGAAGCATTGTTTTAGCAACCTTATCCCTCCAAGTACTCTATCGCATGGAAACATGCACAGTTCATAGTTCATTTTCAAATAATTATATCTGCAGGAGAAACTACAATTTCAAGCAACATACCTGAACTCTCTAGTAAATTGAAGCCATCATTCCATCCAGGCAAAACTTTGTCGGCGTTAGTTTTCCAATTTTCTTCAAAACCAGTAAGCTCATCTGAGAAGATTTTAAGAATGCAAACTGTGAGAAGCAGCTGTTGGAAAATTAACCAGTCAACATAGGAATGAACCAAAACCTTCTTCTAAATTGTGTAAAGTCTGCAAGGAATCAACTTTCCCATCTGAACACTTTTTGGTTGTAACAGAATGTCCCTTCACAATAAGAAATAAAATAATGAGCAAGTTAAAATTTCTGGAGAGGAATATCTATTTCTTTTTTTTTGAAGATCTCATAAAACTCGAAGGTTCATTACCCCATTCGACACATTCCATGTTTATTCATTAATTCAACAGCAATGAGTTTCCATCAACTGTACCTTATCCTGTATCCCTTTTGAAATTGTATGCAGTGATTCACCAACGGTGGAATCTTCCTCTTTCATCTCCATCAAGAACACCTTCACAACAACAAAGGCATAAGAAAATGAAATTCTTAACAACATATTCCATCACTCAGCTTGAAATTTTACTCACCCCATCTCCGCCATTTCTTTTTCCAACCGAGGAAGTGTAGTAAATCCCATCAGGACCACCATATGCAACTTTCTGGAAACTATAACTCTGAAACCCTGGAAGCAAATTCCAATATTATCCAGATACCATGATAGAAAGCTACACCTCGCTTGGAAGATGATTGCAGGTTTTCATCTCTAAACAATGAGTCTCATGTTTGAATAAACACGTTTTCCATCTAAGAACTTGGAAGGGAAGACCAACACAAATTAAGTGTCACTAGAAAGTAGAGACCCACGATTCTACAAATATCATGATTCATGTGGAAAACAAGATCAAGCACAAATACCAGTTCAGAAAATTTCCCAATTTAATAGTCATTCTTTATATTAATGATAAAAAGAGGCATAAAGAACACATGTACCTGTTGGATTTTCGCCCAAATTTGGAAAAGAAATCTCTTTGTTTGGCACACTGTTCTGACCATGAGCACCATCATCTTCAGGGTTCATCTCCTCAATTTTGATTTGGTTTCGAGAACCTGACTGATTATCAAATGGACTCGTGAAAAAGGGATCATCAAACAGGCTTTTCCCACCAAATAAACCACCAAAAGGCTGAGTGAAAAAGGGATGATCAAACGGATCTCTCCCTCCAAAGAAGTTGGCCATTCTAAGCAATCGTCGAAACCTTGCGACAACAATAATGGAAAAACATAACACAATGAAGAAAAGAATAACACCATATCATGGCGATTCGCATAAATAAAACGTTGATCATATAACATGAAAGAGGTGAGTGGGGTTTATGCAAGTGCAAATGCAGAGTGCGTGTTTCTAACCACTGTACAGATTAGTTCACAAGCATTTCAGCATAAATTCACTGTGATGAACTCACTCTAAAGAAGAGACAAATTCAGCAGCAAAAATACGCAATTTTTAGGAGATATCATGGCACAAAGAACATAAGATTGTTGTTCAATAAATTAGGAGGATAATTTGACATCAAATTTATGAAATTCTACACAGATAAGAATACCTTTTGGGAGAGAGTGAGAGAGCACGATTGAACGAGTGAGATTTTGTGAACAGAAAGTATGGTGAAGGGTGATCGGCTAAGAAGAAGTTGGAGAAACTTCTAGAGAGCGAAAAGAAATACTGGGCCAGTAAAGAGGCGTTACTTGGCTAACCCAAACTGTAGCGTTCTTTTTCTAAAGCCCAATTGGTTTTGGGCCTTTAACAAATTTGATCCAAATGAGTTCACCGTTGAACCCATAATAATGCGAAGCATGAACCACCCATAATTAGATTCCATAAGATTTGATTTCTTTTGTAATTAATTAGTTAAGATTTGATCTGTAATTAATTAGTTTATACTTCTATTTCCTTCTTTTTAAGAATAAATAAAAGGCTAAATGATTTCTTTCATTTGTTTATACATAAAATAAAATGATTTGTGTGCATACTCACAATTAATGACACAATTACATTTTTATAAACAGAAAGCTACATAATAAGTAGTCTCATATTGGTAGGACAAATGTGTTACATATATAATATGTAAATTAAAAAAAATGATTACATAGAAATATTTTTAAAAAATTAAAGTAAAATTAGATATTTGTGTGAGATATGATATAGGTTGGTGTAGATCTCGAGGAGACCAAGAAAATAGTGTTGTTATTTCTGGTGCAACTTGGTTTTACATTGTAGGATCGACACATTAAATAATTACTATACTCTCGATCATCAGTTTTTTCTGATTGTATTTCATTTTTTTAAAGAAAACGGCTCTTGTTTATTACTAGTACCTAATTTTATTAATTAATTAGTATATTTGTACTCCATATTATATCCTGCATGGAATACAGTTTGCCAGTTGCCACGTTGCCTAAATGTTCTAAAAATAAAGCTATGAAAATAAATATGTTTGACACAAATTGAAAGTAAAGAATTTAATATAATGCAAATCCCCCCAAAACTACTACTCCATGTCTCAAACAATTTTAATAATTTATTTAAGTTTCAATATATTTTTTGTTTTATACGAATTTTCTTAATAATTTCATAATCGGTTATTTATGACTACATTAAAGTGAAATACTCCATGATTTAAAAAATAAAAACTATCGGGGACTGAAAGGAAATACAGGAAATTATAAGGGCGGGAAGGAAATAATTAGAAAATTAATACAGCTGGAAGATAATGCGGTTCCACAATCATACAACGGTCCTCCTCTTTAAAACGTCTTCGCCGGTCGCCATTTCCATCTCCGTCAAAAATTCAACAAACTTGGCAGTTACTTCACTCGCCGCCGGCGTCGAAATATAGTTGACCTCGGCATGTCGTTCTCAAATACCGACGCCTCCCCTCAAGCCGGCGAGTACAAGTATTTCCGCCAAATTACCCGCGATCGTAAGTCTTTGCCGCGCCAATTTTGATTTTTCTTTTTTGCTTTTCTTTTCCCCTGAAGGTTATGATTGAAGATCACATGTTGCTTTTATGATTCAAGAATTTACAAATTTCATACTCCGTATTTCACAATTCAGCGTGTTTCTTCCAAGAAAAATTCCAAGAACGAGTTGAAACACTTGAAAATTCTTAGAACACAGGTTTTTTTACTTTTTTTATTCGGGGAATACATTTCATGTTTCTTGGATCTGATTTGAAATATTAGTTGTGTTTTTCAGAGTATTATCATGTTTTCGCATACTCAACAGTTCTTCAGCCTATCAAATCTTGACTTCATCTTTGAACGTATGGAACTAGACTAGGCAAAAGATCCAATTCACGTAGAGCATTATGTATTGTAGAGATATTACTATGTTGCATCTTTAATTTTCTAATACTCTCCAAATTCGTGTGAGATTTTGATTCAGTCTTTTCATTTAAAAAAAACAGGATTGTTAAATGAAATGATCCAGGCATCCAAATCAGGAGATTCAAGATCGTCTGGGAAGGTACGTTATATCTTACCACTATCATCAATGGAGATATGAGATTGTCATATGCTAATTTACTGAAAAATAAGGTGAATTATTTTTATCAATAAATATTTACCTGAAGTGCTGCATACTTGTAACGTTAATAAGTCCTATCAAGCTAAGCTTGAAGATAAATTTGGACAGCATTTTCAGAAATGAGAAACTAATGAAAATTTTCATTTACAGGGTTAATGATAGTATAACAAATCAATTTCACAAACACGCTAATGTCTGAAATGGAGTTTTTTGATATTGTATTTCTAATACTAGTATTCACTTCTTTTTGTGATCCAATTATTGGATTAAATTTTTCTTAGCCACATGGTCACGTATAGGTACTCATCATGGATAAAGTTACGGTCAAAGTGATGTCTAACTCATGCAAAATGTCAGATATTTCAGACCAAGGTGTTCCGTGTAAGTTTTCGTAAAAAATTATACTCCTAAAAGCTATATATTGTTTTAGGTGAAATTCTGTGGCCGCCAGAGAAGTTCACTTTCTATCATTCAATTAGGATATTCATAGATTCTGTCCCCATAGTTTTGGTATTTAGTGAAGTATGAGATCTTCACTCGAGAAACATTCTCATTAAGCATTTTTCCATGCAAATTGTTAGCCTAACATCGGTTCTTCCTGTTGTTACATGGTTTGATCAATTTATTCTGTCTACATTAAGTACTTTCATATTACATATGTGGAGCATCATTTATCCTTTAACTTATGTTGATATTTATGTAATCTTGTTTATTTTTTCAGTGGTGGAAGGCCTGTTTAAAAGAAGGCAGCCCCTTCCTTCATCGGATGCCATATATTTCATACAACCTTCCAAGGAAAAGTAGGTTATCTTGTGTTAAGATTTTTTGGTGCCTTTTGACAATATTATACCCCTTTTACTTATTTTATTCTACAAATTAACAGTTTATTTATAGCTCATTCCTTCAATATACATATATCTTAGGGATTCTTCAATGTTGCTGATCTCAGTTTCACTTTTGTTTAGATTGGGATCTGACAATTAAGCCTTGTGTTTCTTTTCAGTATTATCATGTTTTTGTCTGACATGTCAGGAAGAGAACCTTTATACAGGAAGTATGTCATAGATAATTTCTTATCCCAAGATCAGTCCCTCACCTATGGTATCTGACTGCATTATGTCTTCTCTTGGTTTTCTTGTACCTGCAGAGCATTTGTATTCTTTAGTTCTCCAGTGACAAAAGACCTTGTTACTCGCATCAAGAATGATTCCAGTGTATTACCGCGTATTGGTGCATTAAAAGAGGTTTGCAACTTTATTTTTTACTGTAAATACCTCACACACAGTTCAGGTATTTACTTATTTTAGAAACTTTGGCAAATTGCAGATTAATTTGGAGTACTTCATTATTGACAAACAGGTAATCCAGTTTTCATTCTGTTTTTCACTTTTTGATCATAAATGAAAAGCACAATGTGCTAAAATTTGTATTAATTTTAGATATCTAGTCTCTTTGTTTCCTACTGCGCTAGACTCTGTCCAAGCATAGCAATTTTATTTCCAGGGATTCATGACTGATCAAGAAAGATCACTTGAAGAACTCTTTGGTGGTGATGGTGAAAATTCTCGCCGATTTGATGCATGCTTGAATGTGATGGCCAAAAGAGTTGCTACTGTTTTTGCTTCATTGAAGGTATTAAAAAAGGTCAATTTTATGGAACAGATGAAAATTTTCACTCGATGTTTAGATTTGGTTGGTAGGGTTTTGACAAAGAATTTATTGTCACAGGAATTCCCTTTTGTGCGGTACAGAGCAGCCAAGGGAATCGATGGCACCACAATCACCACGTATCATGACATAGTGTCCACGAAGCTTGCTGCAGCAGTTTGGAATAACATTATGACATATAAATCATCTATTTCTGACTTCCCACAAACAGAAACATGTGAATTACTAATAGTTGACAGATCAGTAGATCAGGTTTTCCATGTTTTATCTGATTATATTGTAAAGTTTAATTCGTTCGTTTAGCATTTTCATTACATTGCCCTTAAGCTTATGTCGGTTTTATGTTTTAGATTGCTCCCATCATTCATGAATGGACTTATGATGCTATGTGTCATGATCTGCTGAATCTGGATGGAAACAAGTATATGCATGAGGTACAAGTTGGTGTCCAAACACACTGTATCATTAGGTCTATTGGCTCATCTAACACCATACAATGGATGTTAGGTTCCTAGCAAATCAGGTGGCCACCCTGAAATAAAGGAAGTTGTTTTGGAAGATCATGATCCTATTTGGCTTGAGCTCCGGCACTCTCACATAGCAGAGGTGCTCATTTATGCCCTCAAGTTCTTTTTCTGTAAATTTTTTTTATATGTCATATTATTAATCTTTCTCACCTTAAGATTTTCAGGCTAGTGAAAGATTGCATGACAAAATGAAGAATTTTGTTGCGAAAAATAAAGCTGCACAATTGCAACAGAGGTTTGTGATTTTTACACACTAGATCTAGCATGTGATGTGATAACTCTTACTAGAAGTTTAAACATTAAATGAGAATGTGCTACATTGTTGTATCTCTTCAATTGGAGAATTGGTATATTAGTTTTGTTATGAACAAAATCTGTAATAATGACATATTGGTTGCTGGATTCTTTTTTTACATTCAATTAAGTTCTTGTGGTGGCACGCTTTACAGAGGCAAAAAAGGCTTGTTGTATGGCATCATTATCTATGTTTTCTGGAGCAAACTTTATGCATTAATTACAGCTATTCTGAATGCAGGGGATTCTTTCCATTCTGACATCAACTAGATACAGAAGTCCACTAAATATAATTCATTAATACTAATGTGATTTGATCAAGACTTTTGCTATTTTCTGTGAACAAAATCATATAATTAAGTCTGTTTCCGTCTTTTCTTATATTCATATCTACCTCTGTGCAGAGATGGTAATGAGCTTTCGACTAGAGATCTTTCAAAATTGGTTCAAGCTTTACCACAGTATAGTGAACAGATGGAGAGACTCTCTCTTCATATTGAGGTTGTTCCTTCCTCACAATATCTTCCAATTGTCAGTCCGTGCTGTCTCAAGACTTTAACTTATTGTAGAACTTTCAACCAAAAAAAAGTGCAAAATGCTAATTCTCTTCTCTCCAAATCAGATTGCTGACAAACTTAATAAAATTATCAGAAATGTGGGTCTCCAAGAGATTGGACAACTTGAGCAGGACCTGGTTTTTGGTGATGCAGAACCAGAGGAAGTTAGAAAATTTCTGACAAGAAATCAGGTAACATTATTATACTCACTTACATTCTTGAATCTTACTGTTTTCATGTGAACATTTTTTTAACCTACAGGAAGGATTGAGCGAAAATAAATTGCGGCTTTTGATGATTTATGCTGCTGTTTATCCAGAAAAGTTTGAGGGTGACAAAGCGTTTAAACTCATGCAGGTATCTGGGCTGCCTTCTCCCACTCTGACGTAGAAAGTTTGCTTGCATAGAATTTGTCTGCTGTTTTTATTATGGTTTTTTATGTTTCTTCAGTTAGCCAGACTATCAGATGGGGACATGAAAGCTGTGAAAAATATGAGACTGATTGAGGGATCTGATTCAAGAAAGGCTTCAGAGACTTTCTCACTGAAATTTGTTTCAGATAAGGTAAAAATTTTCAACTAATTTATATGCTGATATATTTATAAGAATCAAGGTATTGGCTAAAACTTAGCTTTAACAGTTGATACTGCTGTATACTTGTTAGGGGAAGTCTGCGATAAGAAAGGATCGAACACGAGAGGAACAGACATGGACACTGTTTCGATTTTATCCCATTATAGAGGTTCATCTCAAAATCACATGCACATCTTTTTCAAGTTTAATATTGCTTGCCTTTTGTAGGACTTTGCTAAAATAACTTAGAGCATTTTGGACAATGTAAGTTGTTCATGCAATGTAACTTTGCAAAAATAATGTAAGTTGTTGTACCCCAACAACTTACATAACCCATTTCATCATACGTCAAGAAGACTGATTTCACATTCTTATAGTTTTTAACTGTTAAGACCACATTCTTTTTGTTTTCAGGTATTATAAGCACATCTGCTCCTTTCACAACTTATAAAGGAACTATCGTAATCCCTCATTGCCTGTTCGTGGTTTGACTTGGTTTGTTTCTCAGGAGTTAATTGAGAAGTTGAGCAAAGGAGGATTGCCAAAAGATGAATACCATTGCATGAACAATCCAAGCCCTTTAACTAAGAGGGAGGCTGCATCAGTTAGAGCCGGTCAATCTGTTGTTCCGCTTTCAATGAGATCAAGACGAACTCCAACATGGGCCAGATCTTGCTCCTCCACTGATTCATGTTCAAGGTGGCAACTCTCTCTCTCTCTCTCATCAACTTCCCATCAACTTGTTTGTTGTCCATCATAAGATGATTCTTCATACAGAGTAAACGATTGATGTGACATTTTTTCCAGTGATGCGTCCATGAGAAGTGGTTTCAAGAAGATGGGACCACGAATTTTCATTTTCATAATTGGCGGGGCCACGAGATCCGAGGTATGGCCTAGTATCATCAGTTAGTATTGCTGCTGCAGTTTTGAATTAACTGAAACCATTGTTGGTGGTGTCCTGTACCAGCTAAGAGTATGCCATAAACTAACAGAGAAGTTAGGAAGGGAGGTCGTCCTCGGTACGACTAGCATTGATGATCCCCATCAGTACATCACGGTAAGAAATCTCTTTCAAGATGATCAAACATACTAACACCACTTGTGGATATTATTGTAACCTTGTGATGATGTCTCAGAAACTAAAGCTGTTGTCAGAAAAGGAGCTGTTAACTGATGAATAATCTGCATTGTCTTTGAGGTTGATTGTGGTTCACTCAAAAACATAATGAGAGAGATTAACAGAGAAATACAAAAATACTCAAGAAAAAGAAGGAAAGCAGCGCCCACCGTGGGGCTCGAACCCACGACCACAAGGTTAAGAGCCTTGCGCTCTACCGACTGAGCTAGACGGGCTTTTTGTTCAACTGCTGCTTAACCCTTTTTTTTTTCACTTTTTTACTCTAGATAGATATATACACAGTTGGCTTATAGTATCTTTTTTACTTTACTGCATGTATGTGTGTTATACAGAAGTTGAAGGATTATCTATTCTCCACCGTACTACTAAACATATATTGTAATACACATGGACCTGGAATTATATATCCCAATGTTTCATTTGCCTCTCTCTTGGTTCTCTGTAATGCTTAGAGAAGGAAAAAAAAAAGGTTTATCTGAAAGCTGAAAATGTTTGTTTGACCTTGAGAAAGAACAAACACAAGCTTTACTTCATGCCCAATCAGATCTTATCCCTCCAATTTCCTCATTTTTGCTTCAGTTTCTCCCTTGCCTGAAAATCTCAACAGAACAAGTTAGTGACATATGTAAATCTGTGATAATAAATGGAGAAATTTGATATGACCTTTTCAAATTCCTTCTTGTATTGGTATCCCTGTATGATAAGTAGTAGTGAATCAAGGCCATGAGATGAGCATATAGACTAATAGAAGTATATAAGATGCAATGCTAGTATGTATGTATGCATACCTTGTTGGTTCCATAGAGATAATCACAGTATGTGAATACTGATGCAAAATTGCTCTGACTCTTCCCTCCAACAAAGTGATGGTAATCATGAAAAGCCGCTCCTCCGTAGAATGGGATCAACCTTGAAGGACTCCATGGGAATTCGTAACTGCTCAAACCGTAATAAATCCAGTTACCAAAAACAAAGATATGAAGGCCACACTATCTTATAACTTGTGTTTTTTACTCTCTGGTGCATACCCGGAGTGAGTTTCAATGGCTTCCAGTTGCCTAAGAATCATCCACAGCCAGAATGTGACCATATGTCCTGGAGCAATGAGTGGACCAAGAAATGAGGCCAACCCAAGAATTATGATTTCAGCCCAGTGTGCATAAGGGGCTGCAAATCCAATTGGAGCAGTGTATTCATGGTGGACATGATGTATCTTCTCAAACCCCCATTTCTGGTGGAGCAGTCTATGCAGCCAATAGTTTGCATAGTCCTCAATAACAAAGTATACCAACAACTGCAACAAAATCTCCGAGGCTGACGGTAGTGGCAACCCTGTTCTTATTCCAATCATCTGCAAGTCTTGTAAACTTATGAATTAATGAATTCAAGAATCTAAGCAAAATGAAAAACCAATATACCATCACTTATATGTCAATCTTCATGCAAAAAGTGACATACAAAACTATTTCCCAAAATAGTGAATACCTGAATGACAGGGTAGGATAAGAATTGGAGGGGCACAACAGCAATGATGAAGGTGAGGATGACCTTTCTATAGCAATCCAACATATCTGACAAGGAATTGTTGATTTTGGGCTGAATCTTGAAGCTTTGGATCTTGTCGGAACGAATGAGCTCGATGATGAGGTAAGGCAATGGAAGCATGGTGTAGAAAAAGAACAAGAAAAGAGTGTTGTGAGAATAGAGAAGAAAATCGGATTTGCGAGCAGAGTAGTGGAACCATAATCCCTCTGCAGATGTGAGGTTTCTTCCAAGAGAAGCCTCTGCTTCTTCAAGTGTTTGATATGACAACATTTTTAGTTTGTGGGGGGTGGTGTTGAGTGCCCCCCCTCTCTCTCTATATGAGAAAGGAACAGCAGCAGCAACAGAAGATGAGGAGATGATGATGGTCTGAAGAAGGTAAAGATTGCTTTGTTAGGTATTACCAGTTAAAGAAATATGAAAAGTGATGATCAGAATCAAGATGGGAGAGAGGGAGTGCCCCAAAATAGAGGTTGAGAGTATTACAAGGACACTATTCAGGAATAAAAACATCGTACACAATTCCATGCACAACTTTTTTAATATTTGTCCAAAATACTGATTTAAAATATTTCTAAAATAAATAAAAGATCAAGATGCCTTCAATTTATTTGTAGTTTTTCTAAAGGAGCTTTGATCACATTAACTTGAATACAAAGTTACTGGAATTTCTATTATGATAAGATTAGAAATTAATTAATATTTTGAATTTTATGCATAGATTACAATTAAATAATTAAAATAGAAATTCTAATTTTTAGACAGGAAATTTTTGTTTTTTTAGTATTGAGTGTAAGCATTAAATATTGGTGATACATAAAATGCTAGTATTAGTTTGGACCACTTTGATTAAATATTTGATTTACTTTATTTAAAGAATAAAAATATAAAATACTAAGCATACTAGCATTAAAACGTGAAAGTAGTTTTCCAGTTGCAATTGCCAAGTCACCTTTTAGTATCTCCAATCTAACTAAAGTAGGTAGGGTTGGGTTGGGGGTCCAATTTCTATCTTTTTTACACTCAATTTTAGTTTTTAAATAATAAACTAGGCTTTAATTTTAAATTAAAAAAAAAAGACTTAAATTAATACACACCCGGTTCTCTCAGAGATTTGAAATCCACAAGGCCAAATTCAACGATCTTAATACAGTAGGAAATCAATGTTTTAAACAATATTACTACATCGTTTGTACATGTGAACTTAGAATCAACTCCCCATTCACTGCAAATATCAATCATTTACTATGCAGAAGCTTTCTGCTTTCACGTCAACGGAACGAATCATAGCACAGCGTCGGGTTGTCTATCCGGTGAAGAAGCTTGGAATTCCGGTAAGACCTTGCATGAATCATATATAGCATGCAAAGTGAACACCTTATTATATCATCAAATCAAACATTTGATACCATGATTGATTTAAGTAGTCCAGCGACCAGCGTATATATACACATGATACAACATGATCACATCACATAATAGTTGCATTGAGATGCAAGAAAAATATGTTGGAGAGAGATAAGATGGAGGAGGATGTACCATTAAACCTCTGTGCAGTTGTTGCAATTTGAGGGGCCAAGAATACATCAGCCTGAACATAGCATAGCATAGCATCACTGATTATCAACAAAAATCAGACAGTATCTCATGTAAATATACGATTTCATTCTTCTAGTGTCATTTACTTTTTAGTGTTAAAACATGACTGTCCGTGCTCGAGAGACCCTGATCATAAGTTTGTTGGAAATTTCTAATTTCCAATATAATGTAATTGTGGGCAATATATATTATTATGCAATTATATTAGTTATTCAATTATATTATGGACTTAATTAAGTGATCCAATTAAGGTTAAAGGTCATGGACTATAATAATAAATGATATGAGCTTATTGAGTAGATACACAATACTACATGATTAGGTGATTATGGGTGGTCTAGTCAAGTAGTATATAAAGGTTACCCGGTTATGGTCCTCGATATACTAAGCCGCACATGCTCTTCCCTTCTCCCCATCGGGAGAGATTACTACGGTCTCCATAAGGAATAAAGAGGCTTAGTTGAGGAAGGCCATATAACCATTGATCCTGAGTGTGTTCCGCCTAGAGACTCATTGGATCAGGTATGTTTCCACATTACAGTTTGATCTCAGTTTATCATAATAGGGTTAAGGCATTAGGAATTATTTCCAACAAAGTTTTCATGATCAGCGAACCATACATAGAATAAAGGGTGTCTTTTGTGCCTCTAGAAACATTAACTAATTATGAAGTACCCTAATTTATATCAGATTCAAGACACTGACCATGTATTTTAGTTAAACATAAAATAATAGGTTAAAAGCACAAGAAATCAAGTTACCATATAAACTTCTTTTCCGGTCGAATATGTGCTTGCAGCTGGATAAAGTTTAGGCACATTTTCAGTAGCATATTAGTTTTAATGGACAAAAGAAGTGCTAAATAATACTCCATAAAAATCATACAATTGGCAAAATAAGTTCATCCAATAAGTGGAAGAAGCACGTAAGAGGAGATCAAGTGGTGATGTAACATAATTATTTGAATCCGAGGTGGATTTGGCTTCATAAGTGCAGCCACTGCATCGATGTTGAGTTATGTACAAACAACACTATTTTATCACGAAGTTTTAAATTCTGACTTGATTTTTGTCCATTTATTTTTATGCAAATTTTCTTTATTGACAGACCAACCCTGGAAGCCATTTTCAATATGGCGCTTCAAGACCAAATTTATCCTCTTTAACATATTTCTGCCACATTCAGGAATAACATTTATTGTATTAGATTTCGACTAATACAATTATCATAATAATATTTTCAATTGCAGAGTACATATCAATACTAACCAACAGTGACATCATGTGAAGAGGCTGTATGCTGGAAGAGACAATACTTGCAGCCTGTGGCAATAAAACCTCAGAGAGAGTTACAGAGAGGTATCACTGCAAAAGATTGCATCTATAAATGCATTTCAATCTTTCGACTCTCATAAACTTTGTTTATAAAAGCTAAAACCATACAGCTAAGGTATGAGAGAAGAGGAGTACTATGATTAACCTGCAGATTGATTGCTCTTAGCTGAAGATCAGTTGGCAAAAGTGCATTCTGAGGATACTTTTCTTCTAAATACTGGAAGGAAAAACGATTTGTGCCAATTAACTATTTTTCTCTTTGCTTTCAGTAACAAACACTGGATAATCAATCACTAAATTCATCAGTAGCGTCTAAATTCAGGCACATTGTCAGTTGTAAGATTATAGGATTAGCATTCATGCTCACTAATTGAAGCCCCAATTGGTGTTGGATTAATAATATTACTAGACTCTAGCCATGGCGCCTTCTATTCAACTAGGTACACCCGCTACACCTAATCAATATCATCCATTAAATTAAAAAACAACCTAGTAACTATCTTTGGATCTTTAAAAATTAAAAATAATTATACCCTATAAAATAGCCTATAAACCTAGGTGCACCCGGTTCACAACAGAATAACCCTAAATATCATTAATAAGCATATCATTGAGAGAGATCCTACGAAATATGAAGGATAGTTTGAATAAGAAAATCATTTTATATAAGTCTCCAATTAAAATATTAAATAATAAATATAAATTATAAAATTATTTGTAAATGAAATATAACGCGTTTGACTAATCTAATTGAAATATACTCCCCCGTTCCGTCCTTATAATTACATTTGGTTTTTACACGTAGATTAATAAATATAGTATTTTAATTAATGTAAAGTGGGTAGGTGTATTGATGTGATGTGTGATTCATTGAGAGAGAAATAATTAATTTATGTGGGCCTATATGCTAAAAGGGAAATGTAACCCAAAAAGAAAATATGTAACTATTGGGATGAGACGAGGAGTATATTAAATAATTTGTATTAAGTATAAAGAGAAATTACTTGAGCTAAACTATATTTCAAATTTCGAGAAGTTTATTTCTAAATACTCCATAATCAGCGGTATTTTAGTTACACAACGCTATTTGTATTTTGGACATGTGAAGAGTAAACAATGTAAGTAAGCGCGTGTATATAACGCTTGAAATCTGTATACACCATATATAAGCCTCCCGCCGTACTCGTATATAAATTGTAGGGTTTAAAGATTTCCAGCAACAGAACCGCCAAACCCCCCCTCTGACTGACACTAGGGTTCAAGGAGAGAGCACGATTCACAAAAATCATACAGAAATCGACTTCAGGAGGTGCGGAAACTGAACTATTACAACTACAGGAATGGCTTTCTGGGGTGAGCCGCCTTTCTATACACTGCTTGTGATGTCAAGTTTGTCTAATATTCTTCAAGTTTACTCTTCTGTATTTTTTTTTTTTTAGTTATTTACGAATTGGAAATATTTGATTTTGATTGGGCATTCACTTTTATGCCGATGTATTCATGTTTATACTTAATATAAATGCAATGTCTTTTTTTGGGTGCAATTTAGGTGTTGAGGTGAAACCTGGAAAGCCAGTGACTCATTCATGTGAAAATGCTAAAGGAAGGCTCAGAATCTCACAGGTACACTTTTACGTAAATTTTAGTTTTTGTTTGGATGTGCGTATTCATGGGGATAATGTTACTTTGTTGTATAATGCTTTATACTGCCCTTAAAGTATGTAGGAATGAAAGAGTAGAGTAGTTGTGCTATGTTTGTCTCCCACAAAAAAAAAAAAGGCTTTTTTGGTAATCAAAGGCTGGGATTTTTATTATGGGAAAAATGCTTAGCTGCTTTTCTGGCTCTGTTTTTCCCATTTCCAATTTGTTATAATGGGATTTCATCGTTGTGATGTATTCTTTGATTTATTATTTAGGCCGCACTGGGAATTAGTGATGCCACCAAGAAGAGTATTGTACAGTGTAATGTGGGTAAGAAAAGTCCCGTCATCCTATGTTTTTTGCTGCCCAACCACACTGAATCATGCCATTTAGACTTGGAATTTGAGGAGGCAGTTGATGTTGTTTTTTCTGTTATTGGCCCTCAAAGTGTCTATCTCACTGGTTATTATGTCCGTCAAAACCAGCAGCCTAATGCCCGTAGTGATTCGTATCCTTTTGATTTGTTTATTCTTTTTAGATCTTGTTTGGACTTTGCAACAATTTCCCTTTTGTTCAAGTGTAGAAATATGATTATCAGCAGTTATGCAAATGCTATGATGGGTATTTCAGAGACTACTAACTTTGAATATTTATAGCATAGCTACTGGGATCCTCATGGTTAGAAACTGCGTCTTCATTATTTTAAGCTAAACTTTCATTTACATGTTCGGAGCTCTTGGCTTCCTTTAACTTTGGCTCGATAGAGAATCATATGGGATGGATATTGCGGACACCCAAACAGAGGAATCCAGTTACAATAGTGATGATGATAAATATGAGGACAGTTTCATTGATGATGATGAAATGAAAGACGTTTCACCATCCCCGGTTTTAAACGGCAAAGGTATGGTCTGCACTCACCAATGCTAATTATTTCTGTTAACAAATCTGGGTGCTCACCGTGGATATTATAAATATTCCTTCTTTTTTTTTCAAGTTTTGATCCTTATGAATTCCATCATGTCAGGAATAAGTTATACAAGTTATCTTTGCTGATAATGTTTCCTGATTAAGTTCTATTGATATTGAATCCGAAGATATCTGTCTTATTCAATCTATTGTTGTCTTCCAATCTTGTTGAGCAGTATTATCTGTATTTTTATCCTTTCTGAACTTTGCGTGTTTACTTAAATGATGGATGAGACTACATCAGTAAGTGATAAGCTGAAGGATGGAAAGGTCCGAGTCAGACGACTCCAGAAAAAACACCAAGTAGTTGAGTCAGATATGGATGCTAGTTCACATGAAAGTGAAGATGAAGATGGCTACCTTCTATCTGTATTTAAAAATAAAAGAGCTGCGAAGACGAATTTGGCTGGTACAGAAGCCAACAGCATCAACAAGGTTCTACCTGCAAGCAGTGAGAAGGACCAGATGCACTCCCAAGATATGTATGGGTTATTCATTTATCGAGATATATATGCCTACTCCATTCATTTGTGCAAACTGCTTTTATGTGCCTCTTACTCTTCCTTTCTGGGATGTGAATCAGTGCAAAACCGAAAAGGAAGAGAAAAGAACTTTCGGAGGAGGAGATAACCTGTGAAGTTCAAATTGACAAGGATCATGAAGTTGAAGCCTCCAAAAATCTGTAAGCATGTTTATTTGACCTGTTAGTATTTGGCAGTTAGAGGTGCATTTTCGTTTCTTTGCAGTTTCAAGATGCATAATTTCCTGCTTTATTCACAATTATTATAATACCCAAATTAGCTTTTATCTTCAATGCATCACAAGCAGGGAAGCTGGAGATCACAATTTGGTTTCTCCTTCAGAATCAAGGCATGTTACAAAATCAAAGAAGAGAAGGAAAGAAAAATTGGATGTGGCATGCACCGAAGGAATTGCCGAGGAGATTAACAATGTAGCTGAAGATGATAAACTCAAGCAGGATTCACAACATTCAGACGACGAAAAAGAGAGCCTGCCAGCAGCAAATGGAGATCAGGAGCTACAGATTGATAAGTTACTACCACATCTTGTCTGCTCTTTATATTTGAGACTTTATTTCCCCATATAGTTGTTCCTCCAGAATTTCAAGCTTTTAAAAATTCTACAATGTGGTTATATAATAGAAGTTTCTACTTGCCTATGCTAGCCAACCTGGGAAGAAAACTAAGAAAAAGACGAAGAAGAAAAAACAATCCGAGGGAGATTTGAACATGGCCTTGCCTGATATGACTAACAATCAAGAGAACAGATGTGCAGCATTTGAGAATCAGTCTATTGCTGCAAGGGAAATGCAAAGCAGGACCTTATCAAATGGGTTGATTATTGAAGAGGTGGCAAGTGGACCACCCGATGGAAAAGTAGCTTCTCTTGGAAAAAAGGTATGTTTATATCGAACGGTCAGATATACCTCTTTTGTTTTTCAGTTAGCAGATCTTTCCACTTTACACTCATAGATAAATCTTGTTTCAGGTCAAAATTTTTTACACTGCCATGTTGAAGGAAAACGGTCGTATATTTGACTCAAATGTTGGAAAAAGTCCCTGCAAGTTCCGATTAGGTACAAATTCTAGTTTTTTAATTTTATTTTTTACCATCCGGTATAAGTTAGGGAAAATGGTCTTGTTTGAATATTTTGCTTATTGTCATCCTTCCATCTTCATTCAGGTGATAAAGAAATTACTGATGGATGGAATCTTGGTATTGAAGGTAGTTACACTAGAAATTAAGGAATAATGATCATTCTGATTGTTCTTTCTCACTTATTTTTTTTATGCTGGCAGCTATAAGTTATAACTCATAACTAACCATCATTAATCTGTGTTCAGGTATGCATGTTGGAGACAAGAGGAGAATCATCATTCCACCATCCATGGGGTATGGATCTGAAAGCCATGGATATACTAATTTGTTATCTCGCTAATCTTATATCCCTAAGAAACCTGTGTGGAGTATGGTATACGTATAGTCATCTTAATGTTGCGTACTTATGCTGCAGTTCTGGGATGGGAGAAAATGTTCCCCCGAACTCATGGCTCGTGTATGATGTTGAATTGGCTGGCATCCGTAAATGACCTCCTTTGAATACTCATCAATGGTGATGATCTAAAGCCCCCAGGCGGAGACGATATCTTTACGGAGGGCTGGGGGGAGGCACAATGCATAGATACTTGAATGAGGAAAAGGCTCCAGATTAGCCTTTGGACAGTTGGACTTGACTGGTTACTAAGTTTTGCTGTGAATGCATGAAAGACTATCTATAATTATGTTTGGAAAATGATCAATTTTGTTGTGGTTTAATTATTAATTAAAGTAATAGGCCAACTTTTAATACAGGCACAATAAAATTAATTGAAGTGGGACACAAATAAAATGAAACAGCCCAAACCATATTTTTTTGTCACGGATGTGAGCATATAAAATTTGTTATGGAGTTATGATGTATGTGCATTTGAGGTTAATTTCATGAAATTCCCTTTGAGTGAGATGAAGTTTTTTTATTAGAAAGTAGATAAATAAATGAGTTGAGTAGAAGGTCAAATAAAGCTTAGAACTAAAAATACATATCAATGGAAAAATTAAGGATGGGATCCCTGGCCTTGCGCGTGGGAGCACGCGCTGCAGAGCACCGGCCATTAAAACAAGACGATGGTTTTATTTCCTCCCAAAGGAGCCCCTATATAAGTACACATCTCCACCTACGGCTACACACCCCAAGAGAGAGAGAGAGAGAGAGAGAGAGATATGGGTTCCACTTCCATGGCAAGTCCAACTCCAAGTGCTCATTTGTGGAAGTACAAGAGAAGCCATGTGCCCCAGTTGAGGCTTTCCATTATCTGTGGGAACAAACAGCAAGACGACATGCCCCTTGAAACCTCTGCCCAAAAGAGTCGAAGGTACTACAACTCTCCATCGATGTACATTATTGTTCCATGTATGGATGTATGGAATTACAAAAAGTGATGATAATCATCCATGTGTTGTAGGGAGATAATTTTGAGGAGTAGTGAAGTCGCAGTTCTTGGAGCTATTTTCCAGTTGAGGTGATTTTAATTTTAATCCCCCACCCCATGTTCCTTATCCATTAAAAAAATGATCGATTGTAATGAAAAAATTGCAGTGGAACAAAACCAAATTACTTGGGCGTACAGAAGAATCCTACAGGATTAGCCTTATGCCCAGCCACCAAAAACTGCGTATCAACTTCTGAAAATATCAGTGACCTCGCACACTATGCCCCCCCTTGGTCAGTACCTCTATCATTACCTATTAAGCTTTATTTAAATTCTCTAATATCTCTAAGTTTTATTCTCTACTCACATTGTCGCACAATATTTACGTTTATTCTTTGCGCGGAAATTAAAGAATATAGTATTTTAATGTGAAATGAGTTGATAAATTTTAAGGTTATATGTGGTCCTATCTATCGTAGAGGGAAATATAACTCTTTTGAACTATTTATTAAAATGTAACTCGTCTCTCAAAAAAAAGGCCGGTGGTGTCAAAGGTGGCCGGTGAAATTCCTTCCTTTTAATCATAATCAGCTTGCATATTTTCCACTTACTCGCCTAAGGTCAAACCTGCCTGTATAATTCTTAATTTAAAAACGTGAGAAATGTGGTCAAACATTTAATACCACCACCATGTGATTATCATATTCTTCCATTTCTTGAAAAAAAAAAGTTACAATTACCATGGGACAACTGAATGAGCGTGTAATAATTTATCAGGAATTATAATCCGGAGGAGGGACGTGGGAGAAAAAGTCCAGTGAGCAAAGAGGAAGCCATGAAAGAACTACTCGATGTGGTAATAACACAACCAGCCAGTTATATTATGCCACGCACACTTCACTTCACCAAATTAATGATTTATGGCTCGCAGATAAAATCAACAAAACCAGACAAATTCACACCAAAAATAACAGAGAAAAGAGACGACTACGTACATGTGGAGTACGAAAGCCCGATCCTGGGGGTAAGTAAAATTTCAACAATCCACTAACAGACTTTATTTATGCCATGCCCTTGTTTGAATTCATCATCTTCTATTTCAGTTCGTTGATGATGTCGAGTTCTGGTTTCCACCGGGCAACAAGTCGATCGTGCAGTACCGATCCGCCTCGCGCTTGGGGAATTTCGACTTTGACATAAATCGAAAGAGGATTAAGGTGAGAATATTTTCACTCCATCAGTTTAATTTATGGAAGTGTGATGGCTGTTAACCAGAGAAATATTGATGCTTTCAGGCACTCAGGATTGCATTGGAGAAGAAGGGATGGGCTTCAGAAAATACCTTCTGATTGTGCATCAACACCACTCTCCAATACTAAGTAATGTACCAAGGATTCAGTGTCATCATCAATCAATTGATAGGGAAAGTTAGAATTTATTTTTTTATTAAAGATAAAGGTGTTCTTGAATAAATGCACTCAGAATATGGAATGCATCAACAATAAGCAAGTTTTTATTCCACCATGCAATCATACGCATGCTTACTTCGGATATGAAATTGATAAATGTACAAAAGATTTAGACAGCACATATGGGAATGTGTAAATGTGTGGAGGATACCACATTGGATGAAACTTGCCTTCCACCTGATAACATACCAGAAACTAATACAAGAATGCAACCATAGTTTTTTATTAAGAAATGGATTAAATATTTGTTCAGAAACTTAATTGCCAACCAACAGTTCGTACATAAGCCATTAAGGTTTTGTAATAAGCAGGAACTTCATGAGAATGGAGGTGAAAAAGGTAGCACAAATGTGCCTTGCGCATTGCGAAAATATAATGGTTTGCAACAACAAACGGGTTACATTGGTTCAATCTCGCCTGAGGTCCATGAATTCACGATGAATACCCTGAGCATTCAATACAACGATCTCCACCTTGTCTCCCTGTAATGCCCAAAAAACCAAAAACATTAGATTTAAAAGGTAAGCTTTAAACATATAAGAATAATGATAATAAGATTAAACAATTAGAATCCTAGTCACAGACCACTTCAAATCTCAAACTTTTGAGACCCTATTTCTCAAAATTTAAATGTTACAGAGCCAGAACATGTTGAAATTCATCAAATAAAGTATATAATTAATCAATTAAAATAGATAATTATGTTACTCAGTATTACCAGTTAAAAATGGAAGAAAATCAAACTTACAGTGTATATATCTCTTTCTGTTGCTGAGGCAAAACAGGTTTTCAACAGCTCAATGGCTTCTAGCTCTGTAAGTGGAGTGACCGCATCCTGAAGCAATCATTGTTAAATAAATATTTTGTTGGTACTTGGGGGATCGAGAGAGGGGCACATTATCCAAAGTCCAAGCAGATTAATTTCATGAACAAACCTGTGCCGGTAATAAGAGAGGACTTGGAGATTTCAGTTGGTTGTCCAGGAAAGGTGTGATAAGAGTAGCACCAGAACCTTGAGCACTGTATCCCACTCTTTCATAAGATCCAACAGCATCATATGTGAAGACACATCCCTTTCCTTGAGAAAATTTCAGAAAGGAAAAGAGAAGGATCAACTAAAAGCAGAAAGGTTCGGATTAATATCCAACCAAAATAAAGTATAGTCTTACCCTCATTGTCAAGGCCACCCAAGACATTGAAAGAATAATATGGGAAGAAACGTTTGTAGTACAGGGTATTAGACAGTAACTGAGCCATTGCAGGGCAGCTCATCTGCTTGTTATGTTGGTGCTGATAAATCTACATGTCAAAAAAGAAAAAGTTAATCTTTGCTGTCAGTGTCGTAAAAATAGAAATCAAAAAAATTTAGTAGCATATAAAGAATTCTCGAAAATCAAGTATCATGCTTAGAAAGGATAATAATAAAAATGATTCTCCATTCCTCATAATCCTAGTTCTTTCCAGGAAATAAAGAAATGTTGTTCAAACTTCTAAAGTTAAGGATTAGTAACAAGTAGGAAACTGAACTTGCACAACCCATAGAATCCCAGCATCATTAACTAGTGTAGGATTTGAATAATGATATACAATCAGGGCTCTCAAATCAAGCTATTAAAGAAGTGATTGAATGCTTAAAGGCCCAATAACATAATGGAACAGGATGCTTGGCAGTGAAAGCTGAAGAGGTGCACCAAGTCAAGATTGCTCATAGGAATAATGTGGACTTGCACACAAATGGACAGACAATAATTATAGGAATAATAATAATAAAGGCAAGAGAGGATGATGATATAGCCTCCATATTAGATGTTTCAATGACTCACCAAATGTCTAGCTCCCAACACCTTTTGTAGAGCTCTTATATCAGCCTGAAAGCCTGAGGAGGCCATCACGGATTTGTCCGCTCTACATGATCAGATTAACATAAGAATGTTACCACAGAGCAATATTCACATGCACAACAATAAATAATCAAAAAACACAACAATAATTATAATAATAAACAAAAAAAATTTATATGAATTGACATATTTAACAAATAAAGGATACATGCCCATATTTTAGATCATTCAAAGTCTGTAACACAACGAAGATTCAAGACTGATTCTAGAAAAAAAGTTAACATAAAAAACACATATTTATCATAAAAATGAAAATAACGCTGGTTACATATTCATCAGACAAGGAACAGTTCCATTTATAAGAATGAGAAAAAAAAAAAAAAGAAGAAGCCTTTTACAGACTTTAGGTAAGAGGAACATGTTTCACTCATAAATACATGTTTTTTAACTTGAATTTAAAACTTAATCACCGTAGAGGATCTCCACAACACAGACATTATGAAAACAAATTATAAAGAAACAATGTCAACAACTTTTACTTTTAGCATTTGAACTTAAGCCTAACAGATGATTATACAAAACAACAGAAGATACAATTGAGGAAATAATGAGTTATTTCCAATGCTCTCGAGATTCTCTCAACACACATGATTATTTCAAAGCAGTAAGACAGAAAGGTGAATGGATTTTAATTTTTTATTTATTGATTGCTAATTTAACAGCTTAAAGAGGTTCATAACAACTCATCCAAATTACGTTCGTACAACCTCCATCAAACTTAACAAAGAATAATTAAAGAGCATAAGTTCATAACACAAAAAAGAAGACCAGAAAAAGAATTCTTCAATTAACGAATAATATAACAATTTAATAAAAAAGCAAAATTTATTTACAGCTGAATAATCTTGGAGTAATCACGGGTAAGAATGTTGTAACCAGAGGACATTCGCGTGTCGGCCGCGATCACACAGTAATCAGCACCGGCGATCGCAACGCAAGTCCTGCACACAATAAACACTGATTCGGACTAGGGTTTACAATGTATAATAAAAATCTAATTAGGGTTTACACATACCCTCCATTGTTGTCGTAAGGAGACCAATTTGCTTGCTGTTTAGTCATGGCGAACTCCAATAAACCAAAACTGAAGGATCACACAGAGAGATCGAGAGAAATTTGGCAGGGGATTCTAAGTGTGCGTCGAACTTCTTTTCCCTAAATATCGTGCTCGTATCTTTTCTCTCAAGAAATACTGTTTCTAAACGACGTCGTACTCTTACTCTGTGTTATTTGTCTTCCTTTTTCCGAATTAAAAACACCCGATGGACAGATGGGCCCAATAAACACTAATAGCCTAATATTTTATATGGGCCTATAAGCTCTAATTGGCCCATTAAATCTTAAGCGGCCCACTAATCTCTATCCACTTCGAAATTCAATTTTTTTTTCAATTTTCCATCGTTCACTAAAATTAAATACATACCCACCCGTTCCGAAATTTTTTGTAGAACAATCTTATTAAAAATTATGTCAATTTATATTTAATATCTTTTACATCAAAATGAACATTTTTCTAAAATCTTGTGCTCAAATTTTAATATTCAATTTTTCATGAACCTTTGGAGTATATATATTATATAAAACACATTTCAAAATCAGATTACGACACGATATTATAACCCATTGGTGGTTTGAAAAAATGCTCACATGTAGATTCTATAAAGTCTAATGATAATAATAAATGCTTTGATCGCTAAAAAAAAAAACAAAAAAAAAATCCATTAAACTATATTGACTTTAATAGGTCTTCTGCCAATTGATTTTTTATTTTTGTGCATGTGAATGTCGACATATGGACACTTATGTGCCATATTTAATACTCCAGAAATCATGGTTTCATCAAGTAAGGGTGGGAATTGTGGTATATGAATCTCTGTTAACTATTATTATTATTATCATTATTTATTTATATGAGTTCACTTTATTATTATCAATAAAGGGGTCAACATGCGTGATCATTATTGATTGCATTAATTAAAAAAGATGCCCAAGGTTGGTATCATTTCTGTTTATATACGTAATCAAAGAGTTGATATTCTTAATATTTTATACAAGGGCAGACCTTTAAACTGGCCCATCATATATATTCATACGCGTAAATTACCAAAAATTGATGTAGTTGTAAAAGTTTGAGGTGTTCTAGAGTAAAATTTTATAGGATCTCAAGTCCGTAATAATCAATAATTGTGGGGCCAATTCACACAAAACGCAAAATGAGGGTCTTCGCTAGTAGACATTGAATTTTGATCTTCTCAAATTAGTTGGTCTATGAATATTGATGTATAAAAAATATACTCCCTCCGTCCTGTGTCAAGGTTTACGTTTTCCTTTTTGAATTGTTTCAAGCTAAGGTTTACATTTTTTTTTGTCATTGGGCCGACAGAAAATAATTAATTATTCCATATAGGACTCACACACAACACTAATACAACTACGTACTCACTTTATATTAAATATTATTTCTCTCACCTCAGTACACATTAAAATATTATATCTCTTAATCTCCGTGAAAAAGCAAATATCAGCGGGGAGTAGTCGTTTGTATATGTCACAAAAATTTTAATAAGATGATTAATTTTAGTGAAATTCTATAGTGGTACGTGCAAGTCACAAATTATTTAATGAGATGATTAATTTTATTGAAATACGCAAAATAGTTCCAGGTGAGTTTTTAAAATTGAGAAATCAAACTTTCATTCTCCAATATAGAAATCCGTACAAAAATCATGGCCCATGCACTAATACAAACGTGTATTCTGATAATTTCCACTTTTGAAGTGTTGTATTAATGATAGATCATTGGATACTCAGTTAAACTCTCACATTAACAATTGGATATTTTTCTAATTGCGTGTTTCGTGGGACGTGTAGATTATGGCGTCATTTGGTGAGATTCGAAATGACATCAACAATGATGTGAGATGATATGACGAAGGCAGGATGACGTAATCTCCTGCTCCCTCCCAATATATAACATTTAACATTCACTCACCATCTCCAACCTGTCATATCAATAATTTGGTTAGAGATTCTCATTGGACCACTTAAAAAAAAAAATCAGATGGCAACCAAGTTGGTAAGTGGAATGACATACTCAACCCTCCCCAGCAGCTACATCCGACCCGAGTCCGACCGACCCAAACTAGCCCAAGTCATTCACGACTCCCACACCATTCCCCTCATCGACCTTTCTTCCCCAAATTCAACTCTAATTATCCAACAAATACAAAATGCCTGCTCCCAATTCGGCTTCTTCCAGGTTAATTTAATTCGTGTTACTGTTAATTAGACGAATTCAAGGTATCAATCATATTATACTTATGTACTCCGAGGTTCTTTTTTCATTTTGGTCGTCCCATCTAAAAGTCTTCTTATTTTTTTATACACATGGACCCACACATATCAACTAATACAACTACCCACTACGCAGGTAATTAATCACGGAGTGTCGGAGGAAGCAATGGAGAAAGCAGCCGACGTATGTCGCCAGTTCTTCGCATTACCAGTCGAAGAAAAGATGAAGCTCTACTCCGACGACCCTTCCCAAACCACCCGTCTCGCCACCAGCTTTAATCTCAACAAGGAAACCCTCAACCACTGGAGGGACTTCCTCAGACTCCACTGTTACCCTTTAGACAAATACACCCCCCAATGGCCCTCTCTTCCCTCTTCCTTCAAAGAAACTCTCTCCACCTACTGCAACCAAGTCCGACACCTTGGCTTCAAACTCGAAGAACTAATATCAGACAGCCTTGGATTACACAAACAGTGTCTGAAACAGATAATGGGTGAGCAAGAGCAGCACATGACCATCAACTTCTACCCGGCATGTCCCCAGCCGGACCTCACCTACGGCATACCACCCCACACCGACCCGGGAGCCATCACCATTCTTCTTCAGGACATGCAGGTTTCGGGGCTCCAACTACTCAAGGATCAGAAATGGATAGCGCTGAAACCCATCCCCAATGCTTTCGTCATCAACCTCGGCGATCAGATGCAGGCGCTGAGCAATGGCAGGTACAAGAGTGGGTGGCATAGGGTGATTGTCAATTCTGATAAGCCCAGATTGTCGTTGGCTACTTTCCTGACGCCGTGCCCGACGGCTACCGTGAAAGCTCCCGATGAGCTCGTCACTCCTGCTTGTCCTAATGTGTACAGGGATTTTACCTTTGCTCAGTATTATGAGTCGTTTTGGAGCAGGAGTTTGGACCACAAGGATAGCTGCTTGGATCTTTTCAAGAACCACGTCGCCTAGTTATAATCTCATTATTTTTATTGTTGCTTTGTTTATTTCCATAAATTTAAGCTATAATAATTTATAATGCCATATTAAGCCAATAAGTTTGAAGTTAGTAACCTAAACGTATCAATAAAAATGTATAAGATGCAAAGCAAGTTGCTATATATAAATTCTCTTCTACTATAATATATATATATATATATATATATATATATATATATATATATATATATATATATATATATATATATATATATATATATATATATATATATATGCAATATTTTTATAGCTAGCTTATGGAGTATATTTGTCCGATTATAAAAATTTTTAATTATCAGTTATTTGACCGGTTAAGGATTGATAGTATAACTAAAATTCTGGAAATTATTTCATAGTTTGGGCATTCTTCAGAAAGTAATTGTAATTTCTCTAAATTGTGAGAAATTCATTGGTATTTTGAATAAATCGATCGAGGATATATAATTAGAGTGATAACAGATGTAAAAGACGGGGTTATCATTCATTAATTTAAAAGGCAAATGAAGTTCATCATGCAAACATGATCGAGAGAAACAATTAGCACAGTGAAATTTGTCCAAACATGGCTCACTAGAAAAAGAAAAAGAAAAGAAAAAATTGCTCATAGAAAGATGAACCATTGTCGACCAAACAGTGATGAAGATCGAGTCGAGGTGTTCATTTCCAGAAGCCAAAACGAGTTTTAATACATCAAATGATGTGTAAAAAAGTAAATTCCATATGCATGGATTAGTACAAGCCATAAAACGATGGCCTACGTTAGGGTGAAAGCTATAATCACGAAACAATCTATAAACCAGAAAACTCACATCAATAGTCCAAGCAATTCAAACTAGGGACAACATCTTAGAATGCGAATTGGGAATCGTGAAACCAACTCTTCTCTCCTCGAATGAATACTCAACTTCCGAGGTACCACGAATGCCGGGTGTGAAAGGGGTTGCAGCTGTTTGCATTGCATTAGTCAATGTAGGAGGAGTACCTGGTAATGGCACTGGCATTGTCTTTGGTGTTGCGTTTTCATCGTTTGCAGAAAAGGATTTCGTTGGAGTTTTAAGACCAGTTCGCGTATCCTGTGACTCACTAAATGATTTTGTTGGAGTTTTATGACCAGTTTGCTTATCCTGGAACTCACTGTTTTTTATGTTCTGATCCTGATTGCACGAAATGATATTCGAACACATTGACGATAAGGGAGAGAGGGCTTTCCTCAGCACTGATGATGATCCTGGGAGGTGCTGTGTGTTTGGTGGTGCATTGTATGAACGCTGTTTAACAGGACCATTGGACATGCCTTTCTTCGCTGTTTTACATGTGTAGCAGAGTCTAATGAGAATACCTTATAATTGGGTAACTAAAATCTTGAGTTTGTGAAATTGTTTACCAGAAGGAGGAGCCACCAAACCACTGCGGTGATGGCTGTATGGAGTCTGACGCTTTACAGGGTTATTCATCTGAAGAGAACGAGACGAGATAGCTCCTTTGTCAAGTTTATTTTGAAGAGCAGCTCCTCCCATTGAGAACCTATTGCTACCTGTACCAACAGTTGAAAGTCGACACTTGACTCCACTCTTGGTGGGACTGGGCTTAGAACCATATATGGCTTCTTGCTCTGTCATTAACTGTCCCTGGAGCTTCTTTCGATCCTATTTTAATATAGGAGGATAAGAACTTAATTACTTATATTATTCCAGTATATCTCTAACCATTCAAATTGATGTTTGGTAAAGTAGTAAGGTAAGCATACCCTTTCCTGTTGACGCTCTTGTTCTTTCAAGAGCTTTAATTCACAGTACTGGTCAAGCATGAAAATAAGACCAACCTAGACACAAGAGATAACATAAAAACATTCAAGTTTAAAATTATAGAGGCGCGTAATCAACAAATCAAGTACAAACATATATCTGAGTTCAATTTGACAGGCATAAAGAATATCATGCTTACACCGTCGTATAAGAACTCTGCATTTCTTTCCTTTTCCCATGCTTTTGCCTTCAATTTAAGTGCGTCTACCATTGCTTTTGACACCAAGAGATAAACACAAAGTAAATATAATTGTTTCAGCTTCAGCCCTTCATTCACATGTAAATTAATCTATGTACCTGGAATTTTGTTGACAATGACACGTGCTTTCTCAGCACGCTTTAGCATAAGATGTGCGCCTCTTCCCTTATTATAACGATTGTCATCCTATCCAGAAGTATCTTCAGAGAATGAGAGGAGGAATATGATGATGAAAGCAAATTTAACCAACATTATGACTAACCCTGTTGTATTCTTCTAGCCAACATTCCTCTTCACAGGCAGTCAACCACTTTTGGACCTTTTCAAGAATCTCTTTCCTACTGAAAGCTTCCTCTTTGACCTTGGAAATACAAGCCTCAAGCTCTTCAAGTAGACAAGATGCATTGATTGCCCCTACAATATTCATAATAAGATTTAAGGGAAAATGGAATCAGCCAGTTGCAGCCCACTATTTTTATCCAGAACACTAGAGCAATGCCGCTATTAAGAGTTCAGCTGTTTTTTTTTTTTTTTTGTGAAAGAAATGGCTGTACCCGATTCCATAGACTCTATGGATAGATCTGCTTCAAATTGTCCATCAACAACCATGTGTACTTCCCGGCAGATTTCCTCTAAAACCAATCTCTTTTTCAAAAGAACCTCCTTGATTTTACTTGTTTTCATTTCTTGCAGCCTAAAAACTTCTGCCTCAGCCTGGGGAAAAGAAAGAATGAATATCACTGCCAAATGTAAAATTTTAACGCTCTGATATTGGCATACGGGAAGAAAGAATTATGAAACGGGAAGGGGAGCATAAATATATGGGTAACGCCTAGCATATAGTGTGTGAGCAATGCCTACTAAATAAAACTCATTATAACTGGGATGGAAAAAACGAGATTGTACTTTCTTGATAATCTCCAATGATAGACTGTTGGGCTCTGTGATTTCATTTTCAGTTGCGGCAATAGTACGCGTGGCATGTTGGAACATTTGTTGCTCCTCTTGTGGTGTATCCATCAGAGTCCAGAGTTCCACCAAGGCCATTGCAAGGTCTTGAAGCTGAGAACGGAACATATAAGACAGCATAGATTGGTAGAGAAATTACTGACTCCAAAACAAGTGTACCTTTAGCATGCGCTGCAACTTAACATTCTTAAGTGTGCATATCTTTGCAGATAAGCCCTGTACTACATCTGCACTTATATTCATTTTTCCGCGTGGGTCATTTAAAGATGGATGCACCCCACTGGCTGTAGAATTGGGGTCCATCCCAAGCACCATGCACAGTACATTCAAATCATTCAATAGGTCATGCAACTGCTTCAGGCGTCCATCCTGCATGTCAAATCAGTGCATTTGATAAGAAAACGAAGTCAGAATCAACTATTAAAAATAGCAGATTGCTTCCAAACAGGATGGGCTCATTATGCTTCCACATAAAACAAACAAAGCCTTAAGCTCTCAAATGTTGCTTTTGACGCAATGGAATTTGGGTAGACATTCCTGTTAATCCGGATGAATTATTAACTAAATATTTCCAGCATTATCATCTTTCCATCTTTTAACACCAGTCTCAATCTAAGTGAAAAAAAAGATGAACAAGTGAAGGAGAAAAGGCACCTTCTCTTTCTGCAGTAAAAGTAATTGCTTTCGTAAATCATCTAAACTTTTCATCGACAAATCACTCTCGTCAATAACCATTAAACCAAGGTTCTCTTCCGGGGATCCTGAAAGCTCCATAGTGATGCTATTTATTTGTTTCAGAACCTCTGCAAATTGACTCCTCCTCTCTTTTTTTTTCCTTTTCATATCTTCTAGTTGAGGCATAATGACCTGAAGTTCTTTCATCAAGCTTCCAGAACTCTGTTTAAAACAGCAGACTACCACTATTAAGAACCATACGAACTATTTGTATATTTCAAATGGCTGATGATGGCAGTTTTTTTAAAATCCTTTAGTATTCCGTGTGTTTCGACCTTTTTTACATGGGGTGGACTTTCTCCCAGTGCAGCACATATGTCTGCAAGCTGTGCTTCAGCATCAGCAACTGCTTGCCTAAGCTGAGCTCTGTTGCGATTAGCCTGATCCACTTTCCTTTTATATGCATCCAGACATTCTTGTTCGAGTTCTAAAAGAAGTTTGTCCCTCTCGTGATCAGCTTCTCCAACTTCATCCCATATTTTCTGATTTCCAAATTGTCAGGTAATACTGTTCAGTACATGCAAAATCAGACAAAAATAAACAAAAAAAAAAAAATTTATATTCTCTAATCACCTGTAACTCAGATAGAAGAGAAGTGCACGTTGTTTCCATTTGCGAGCGTTTATCAACTTGGCTACTATACATGAAAACTGCTGTACCTGTAGTCCCAAATCCAAAGCATGAAATGCCTAAACAACAATGAGGACAATAGGCATAGAACTACCTCTAATAAGCAATAATCATCCACCTAAAACACATTAAAGAATTAAAGATTAAGAAAACAAATCATGCCTCATAAAACCAATCTCCCTCAACCGAAAAAAGAAGTATTGATGTTAATAGAGAACCGTCCACATCATACTGCCCCAGATCACGGCGAAAACTTTTTACAAGTTGTACAAGGGGGAAAAATAATCCTAACATTATTTATTTAAGAAATGTCATACAAGAAAGTCAGTCTATGATCAATAATACCAGACATGTACATCAAATTTCACTCCGAACATTTATAGCCATTTCTCATCAGTCCACTCAGACGGTGTGTTAAAGATGAGACATGAAGATATGAAAAAGTATGACGCCTACACAAGATTGACGTAATCTTGATTCTTGATCAACTGACTTGCAACATCGTTGCATTCTATAAGCACTTCTCTTCAAATATCTTAAACAGTAAACATCAACTGGTCTGATCATAGAAGAATAATAACAAAATTGAACCTGAAATTCAAGCGGCCTGGTCCCAGTCGTGATTTCGCATTATCTTCTGAAGCTTTTGGAGAATCACAAGTCTTCTGACCGGAGTATTTCGTAAGAAGATTTGCTAAAAAAAAACCCTAGAAATGTAGGGATTTGGTAACGTTTGATTTGAATCAAATATATTGGGAGGGAATGATTACAAAATCGGAATTCACAGATTTTCCTTTTCCCCTCTTTTTTTTTTTTTTCCTTTTTTGAACGGGAACGGAAACTTGAGCGCGTTATTCCGTTACGTTTTGTGCCTGTGGGGTCCACGACTCCATCCGAATGGCGCTTTTGAATTTCAAAATATAATTTTCATTAAATGTTGGTACTACTCCTTAATTTAAATTTTGAATAAGATTTGCGTTATCTTTTCTCTTTTATATACTTCATCATTAGCTTTTTCTTTCCTTATAAATGATTCTATTGGTCAAGGTAATTTCATCTCCTATTTGCATGTGGTGAAAGTACGATCATTTAATTTAATTTGCAAAAGACGCATTTTATTTCTATATATATATATATATATATATATATATATATATATATATATATATATATATATATATATATATATATATATATTCTTGTTCTTGTGACAAAAGAGCATGAGTTTTATTAAACATATTATTTTAGTCCTGAAGTTAATAATGTAGATTCAAATTAGTAAAACAAATAATGTCAAAAAGAAGTACTAATTTTTTAAGCAATAAATTAAAGGGAAAAACAATTAGTTTAAACTTCAAGTGAATGTAGAAATATTTACACATATATTTAGACTAAAATTTGGAGGGGACGTAGGGAAAACAAATACGCCGTTTAAAGGCCCAAGTATTAAAGTTCTTAAACTTCGAAAAATGTGTCATTATACTCTTTGCATCTGTCACCCCAACTTGTGATTGAGTAGTGAGTACTATTTATTTTAATTAGAAAAATATTCATCTACGATTACTTGATGGGCCCAAAAAAAACAAAAAAAATTGGTGAAGCCCAATCATTCAATGAGATGAGCGCATTCAAAGAAGGTCCTGTTTATCTCCACACATTTTTTTTTAACACATATACTCGTTACTCAATATACCCACAGTCATACACACACTCCCAAAAAAAGAAAAGAAAGAAGGAATAATTAAAAAATGGAATTAATATCATGATTGGTATGTCATAAAGGAAATTATCGAATATATATATATATATATATATATATATATATATATATATATATATATATATATATATATATATATATATATGTGTGATTGATGAAATCTTTTATTATTTGATTGCCACTAATTCTCAATTGTAATTATTGTATACATTCATTATTTAATAGTGAAATCATCAATCACCTAGAATTATTGGTGATACAATTCCTCTTTTGACATGATATCAGCCTTCCACCGAAACCCTCTCCTCTAAGTTATTCTTCTCTCTCTTCCTCCATCACACCTACCCTTCTCAAATGGCTTCAGAATCTGTTCCTGTAAACGTCCTCTCACATCTCTGCACTATCAAATTAACCACAGCTACATATCTCTTGTGGCAGCAACAAATTCGCACTTCTCTTGCAAGCTTCGATCTTCTGGGTTTCATTGATGGAACTGCTGTGGCTCCTCCCTCCACGGTCACCGTAGACAACGCCACTTCTCCAAATCAAGCCTTTATCACTTGGCGAATAACGGATCAACGCATACTCAGCGTCATATTCTCTACTCTCTCCGAAGAGGCCATGGCAGAGGTAATTGGCTGTTCTACCTCCCATTCAACATGGTTGGCTCTTGAATCTGTTTATTCTCATGCTTCTGTATCCCGTGCGAATCAACTTCGAGGAGAATTATTGAGTTTTCGTCGACGTACACTCTCTGTTTCAGAATATGGCCGCAAGTTCAAGAACTTATGCGATCAACTCACAGCGATCGAGCGTCCTGTTGATGACTCCGATCGAAGCCACTGGTTTTTAAGGGGACTAGGTCCGCAATTTGCTGACTTTGCGGATACACGTATGGCTCTAACACCCATGCCCCATTTTCAAGATTTACTGCATCAGGCTCAACAGTTTTATGTTTTTGGTCGTTTCTGCTCCAACAGCTTTTATGGCTTCTAATAATGATAGTTCTCGCTATGGGAATTATTCATCTCATCACAATCAGAATTCTCGTATCTCTGGTGGTGGAGGAAACTCAAATCGTGGGTCTTATAACAATCCACGTGGTGGACGTGGACAACATTCCAACAACAGGGGTCGAAAGCCGTATGTTCCTCGTTGTCAAATTTATCGTGGTGAGCATTACACAGATAAGTGCCCCCAATTTTTACGACTACGTGTTGTTTCACCTAGCACAGGCTTTTAATACCTCCTACAATATCTCTGAGCCGATCTCTGATTGGTATGTTGATTCGGGTGCCTCGGCTCATATGACGGATCGGACTGCCACTTTGGACGCATCTGAGCCTTACTTTGGTACGGATCATGTCTCTTTATCCATTTCTCATACTGGCTCTCATACATTATCACATAATATCAAATTGCATGATGTGTTAGTAGTTCTACATTTAACTAAAAATTTGATCTCAATCAGTAAGCTTACCTCTGATTCTCCTGTGGATGTTGTGTTCTCTGATAAACATTTTAAAATTCAGAATCGGGTCACAAAGCAAACATTAGCTCAAGGGCGATGTGATCAAAGATTTTACGTTTTGGATCAAGGGCATCCATCACTAGTTGTTGCGCTTCGTAACTCTGGGTTGAAATCAAGTTTTAATTTAAGACATTTAAGATTGGGGCATGTCTTGTTCTCCACTATTTCTATTTTAAATAAATTAAGACATTTATCAGTTACTTCTATTTTACCGAACCCAGGACTTTGCACTTCTTGCCAATTAGCTAATAACAAACGGTTACCTTTTGTTTTGAATAATAAGCGTGCAGATAAAGTGCTAGACTTGATTCATTGTGATTTATGGGGTCCTGCACCTGTTGATACTTCTGATGGTTATAGATTCTATGCTGCTTTTGTTGATGATTTTTCTCGATTCACCAGGATTTATCCCTTGCATGCCAAGTCTGAATTGTTTGATATTTTCACTCAGTTTCAAAAGTTTGTCTGCAATCAATTTTCTACCTCTGTTAAAATTTTTTTAAGTGATGAGGGAACTGAGTTTGTGAATTTTCGCATGCGTGAGTTCTTTGATCTGCATGGCATTCAGCACCGTATATCATGTCCATATACACCTCAGCAGAATGGTCGTGCTGAACGCAAACATCGTCATATTTCTGAAATTGGGTTGTCTATGTTGTTTCACGCTCATCTACCTGCTTCCTATTGGTTTGATGCTTTTGCTACTGCAGTATTTACTATCAATCGTCTGCCTACTACTCATCTGGAGAACAAGTCACCCTTTGAGCTGCTGTTCAATATGGTTCCTAATTATGCCAATTTCAAACCTTTTGGTTACCGTGTATTCCCATATCTTAGAGATTATGCAGTTCACAAGTTGGCTCCTCGCAGTCGTCCTTGTATCTTTCTAGGATACAGCAGATCTTATAAGGGTTTTCGGTGCCTCGATCCTACCTCTTCTAAGATTTTTATTACTTGTCATGCACAATTTGATGAAACATGTTTTCCTTTATCTGGTTCTTCAGGGAGTTCTCAACCTCAGTCTGATGAAGTATCCAGTTTCTTGGAACATGGAGTTTCTTTGTTGAGTAATTCTTCTGCAGTACCTAAAGAGCCACATTCAGTCTCATCAGATCCTTGCAGATTATGTCGCATTGATACTGGATTCCTAGTGAACCTGTACCCGAGCCAGAGGTTCACCTTGAGCCAAAAACTCCTATTTTTGAGCCACATATGCCTCCGTCATCTCCTCCACCTCCACCTCCTGCGACATCTCATCCCATGCAAACTCGTTCTAAATCAGGCATATACAAGCACAAATATCCGATGAATATTGCAACTATTGCCCTCCTTACAGCTTTATCTACTTCTTCTGAACCCCGAGGTTTCAAGTCTGCCATGAAGTCCTCTGCTTGGCTTGCTGCTATGCAAGAAGAGATCGATGCACTTCAATCCAATAATATTTGGGTCTTGGTTCCCCGTCCTCCTGATGTCAATATTGTTGGTTCGAAATGGGTTTTTCGTATCAAATATCATGCTGATGGCTCCATTAAGCGCTACAAGGCTCGATTTGTTGCGCAAGATTTTACTCAAATTTATGGTACAAATTTCAGTCATACTTTTAGTCCGGTGGTCAAAGCCTCAACTATTCATGTGGTTCTGACTCTTTCAGTCCTTCAAGGTTGCCTCTCCATCAATTAGACGTGAAGAATGCCTTTCTCAGCGGTGTTCTTCATGAACCTGTTTTCATGGCTCAGCCACCTGGTTTTGTGGATGCTCGATTCCCAAATCATGTTTGCCAGCTGAAGAAAGCACTTTATGGTCTTCGCCAGGCCCCTTTGGCTTGATTTCAACGTTTTAGTTCCTTTCTTCAAAGCATTGGATTTCTTGCCAGTCGTTCGGACTCATCCCTATTTTATCTTTATCAGGGTCGCTCTACCATTTATCTACTTCTTTATGTTGATGACATCATAGTCACAGGCAATGACCCTTTACTGCTCCGTCACTTTATTGGTCAAATTCATGCAGAATTTGCTATTAAGGATCTTGGTAAGCTGAACTATTTCTTGGGACTTGAGATCTTTTACACATCTAAAGGTTTCTTTGTTGGTCAAATCAAGTATGCACGCGATATCCTAGAACGTGCACAGCTCATAGATTCTAAGCCCATTGCAACTCCTTTAGCTGCTGGAGAATCTCTTGCTAGCTCTGGTTCTCCGTTTCATGATTCGACCCTTTATAGGTCTCTTGTGGGAGCTTTACAATACTTAACCATCACCCGTCCTGACTTATCTTTTGCAGTTAATATGGTTAGTCAATTTCTCCATGCTCCTATAGATGATCACTTCATGGCTGTCAAAAGGATACTCCGCTACGTTAAGGGAACCATACACTTTGGCTTGACCTTCACCTCACGTCCAGAATCGAGCATTGTTGGTTACTCTGATGCAGATTGGGCACGTTGCATTGAGACTCATTGCTCTACTTATAGTTACTCTATCTTCTTGGGCGGTAATCTCGTTTCTTGGAGTGCCAAGAAACATCCCATTGTGGCTCGATAAAACTGTGAATCTGAATCCCGCGCTATGGCTAACACTGCTTCTGAGATGGTTTGGTTAACGAATTTATTAAGAGAACTTCGTGTCATGCCATCCTCATGTCCCTTGTTGTTGTCTGACAACAAGAGTGCTATTTTTTTTAGTCAGAATCCTGTTGCTCATAAACGAGCAAAACATATCGACATCGATTGCCATTTCATTCGTGAGCTCGTCTCCACGGGCAAACTCAACACTCAGTTTGTTCCCTCACACCTTCAGGTTGCAGATATCTTCACAAAAAGTCTTCCACGACTTGCATTTGAATTTTTGCGCTCCAAGCTCTACGTTGGCTATAACCCCACGCATCACTTGCGGGGGGTGCTAAGGAAAGTACTAAAAATATGTAAATATACGTGATTGATGGAATCTTTTATTATTTGATTGCCGTGATTGATGTAATATTTTATTATTTGATTGCTACTAATTCTCAATTGTAATTATTGTATACATTCATTATTTAATAGTGAAATCATTAATCACCTAGAATTATTGGTGATACAATTCCTCTTTTGACAGTATGATAATGAAATCGAGATTTCTAATTTTATTCCTATTATTATTATTATGATTGATATAATTTTTTAATAGAAATCACCTTTCATATTGTATAATATTCCTCATATGAACTAAAGCTTTGAGACCAATAAATTATACGATTCCCCAAAACCTTTATTTATTTTTATTGTTTTTCACATCCATCGAAAAAATAAGGTTCCTATGTTCTTTAATTGGTAATAAATGAAACCTCTATAAAATATTGCTGTGACTAGCTAGATACTTTTATTTATTACTTTAAGGTATAATCAATAAATTAATCATTTTTTAAATTAGAGAGGTTATATATACAATGAAAATGTTATGCAAGTTAATTTGTATTATGAAAATGTTGATTAAAAGTATATATATAATTATATAAGAAGATTCACAATTTACATATTAATTATAAATTAAGCTTATTGTATTATTTGATTATCATATCAAGAAGATGAAGAACATACCCATAATAAAACAATTAAATATTTACTATTAATGTATAAATTATTAATCCCATAAATTATGGAATTGAATCCTCCTAAATTTTCTTAAAATGTTCATATATTAAGTTATTAACATTAAAACACACAGTTTCCCTAAAAATATTCTCTTAAATTATAACCCTTAATTGTTGAATCTTTATGCATTGGAGGGTTGGACAATAATTTGAAGCACGTGATTAAATTTTTTAACTATATATTATTTATCTCTCCAATTATAATGTGAACCCCAAATACAATAATACGCACAGTTATGCGCATGTCAATGTGACATGTACACGAATAAAAACGAATTACTAAGCACCTCTACTAATATTGGATGTTTAAAAGCCCTTCAATTATTATTATTATATTAATAATAATCACGAATTGAGAGGTATTAAATATACAATTGTTCTGAAATTTGGTTACGATGTAGAATTAGAATATTTTACTTTTGAAATATTAATCAATTATTTATATTAGTTAATTAAATACTAAACATTATATTATGAATGATGAATTAATGGAAAAAATTCATTATTACCTTAAATAAATTAATTACAAATAAATCAATCAAAAAATGTAATTTTACCATAAATAAATTAATTTCAATTGATACGGTAAAAATGTTATACTCCTATTATTTAAGTCAACAGGCTTGGAGTAAAGAATTTACTTTATTATTTTTACTGATTTCTGGTACAGATGAAGGATACGTTGCATGGGAATATTGAAGATTTTGCGGAAGAAGAGTATGGATCTCTTGCAAAACGCCGTCGTCTGGCGGTCACTCCTCCTGATCAGGTTAATCTAACAATTTAATTCAGAGAAAAAAATAAAAATAAAAATAAAAAGACATTATTGTCATATTGTGATAATGACGTTAATCTGGAGTAGAAAAAATGGCATTAGTGTCATAGTGTATGTGCGTGGATGTTTTTTTTTTTTAAATTAATTAATTAATTAATTAATTAATTAATTTTAATTTCTGCTCTGGGATATGTAATTTAGATTATTTGATTTGAGATTTTTTTTTGGAAAAAAAAATTATGAAATATTTTCGCCATGCTGAGATATATAAATTGGTGACAATGAATAATGAATCCCGTCCGTTTGATGGTTTTAGGCTAATATTCTGTTTAATATAATAAAATAAAATAGCTAGATTGTTAATGGCGATATTGAAATCTAGATGTTTAATAATCATACCTCATAGTGAATGATCTTGAGCATGTTCTTTTTTTTAACTTTTCAAAATCTTTTATCATGGTTTGTATGAATTCCGACACTTGATAGTTTAAACCAAATTTTTTACTTTTTAAATTAAATAGATTGATGAATTGTGTCATTTTAGGTAGAAATCTGAGGTTTAAAATTGATAGGTGATGTTAGATTTTTTCTTTTAATTTTTAGAATCTTTTATCATGTGTTTGTTTATGGTAGTTTTCTTCCTTTTTAGCAGTTGAGGGGTGTTGCTATTACTACTGAAAAGAAAAATGTTGCTTCAAGTGTTAATCACAAGTTGAAGGCTTCAAATTTTCCAGCCACATTATTGAGAATAGGCAGCTGGGAGGTAGTCTTTGTGCCTTACATAGTCTGCTTCAATCATTATCATAATTACTAGTATCTGGAGGAAGAAAAAAATTAGTCAGCTGTTACCTGTATGTGGTAAATATATGCTTATCATTAACATATGAAATTCTTGCAGTATGTGTCTAAATACCAAAGTGATCTGGTGACAAAGTGTTACTATGGAAGACAAAAACTTTTTGGGAAGTTCTTGAAGGTGGTCTTAAGAGTAAAATCGAGATCCAGTGGTCTGATATTGTGGCTCTGAAAGCTAACTGTTCTGTTACTGGTCTTGGCACTTTGACCATAGTGGTAATAATTCTAGTAATAATTTCAACAGCCAAATATTGATGGTTTTTCCCATGGAATTGAGTGGTCCAGTTAGCTCGATGACCTGCATTTTTCCGGGAAACCGATCCACAACCAAAAAAACACACCATATGGCAGGCAACCAGTGACTTTACTGATGGGCAGGCAAGCTTAAACAAGTAAACTCTTGAATCTTTATCGTGTATTCTCCTGGGTTTTCATTGCTACTTTATATGTTATAAAGTGAAGAAGAAATGGTTCATCATTAAATCAGTCCCGGCCATTGTAGCACGTGTGTCGCCCAGGGCATAAGGAGCATGATGACTTGACGTCGTCCGGCTTATCACCGGCAGTCTGTTCAGGGTTCCAAATTCAACGATGGCAACTAAACACGAGGGTTGCGCTCGTTGCGGGACTTAACCCAACACCTTACGGCAAGAGCTCACGACAGCCATGCACCACCATGGTTCATCATTAAATCAGAATCTTAGATTGTTTGCAAACTGAAATGGTTTTTTACCTGTATTTAATTTGAAATATAGTGGCTATTAACTGATTGTGTGTGCAGGAAGCATTTTATACAGTGCCCCCCTAATGTGCTAAACAAGCATTTTGAACGGCTTATCCAGTGCAACATGCGTCTTAATATGTTAAGTCGACTACCTGAAATAGCTGTGGACTCCCCATACTTTGAATCTCATCATGTGCTAGTGTGCAGTCATCTTCCATTAGTAGTGGAAATAATACTCCAGTGGCACTTCCAAGTAGAAGGGAATATCCACGAGAGCCATGGTGGTAAGAAGTAGAGACTCACTTGTAGACATGCTACTTCATCTTCCTCGTATTAGATATGGATGAATATTAAGCTGCACAATGGCATGTTCTAGCATTAAAAGAACATTAACAAGTAGGCTACTAGCTGGTTGATGGGAAACCTTTGTTAAGAACTCTTTGATTGATTGGTAACTTCCCCTTTTGAACTCCATTAAAGGCAGGATTCTGAAATTAAGTTTTAGCATCAAGAATATAATTGGTATACGGATATACTATAATCATTAATGATATACGGTCACTGTTATAATTGTAAAGTGTGAGATTATAAAGTAGTGTTATAGTTTTAAGCATATGCATAATACTTTAAACTAAAAGAACAGTTAAATGTATAGACTGTTATTCTTACATCCACAATCCTCAACTATACCAGTTGCATCCAACTAGTCAAGTAGACTGGTAATCCACAACATTGAAATATAGGTGCTCTGTGATTTAGAGTAGGAATAAATTAACATCAAAGAATCCAATTCTGTATATCGATTGCATGTGTTGCTTGTCAACTGTTAACAAAAATGATTCTCCAAACTAATTCAATCATGGTTTGTGGTTTAGTGTCAGCCAGACTCATCCTTTACCTCAAGTGTCAATCTGACACCATCTGGATAGGAAGTTGAAGAAATACCTGTTTTCTCAATGAGCTTGCTGATATCCATGGAAATATCACAAGGGGACTTGACGCCTCGATCAATCTACGTACCAAATGGTCGAGATTCAGTCATGGGAGAAAGAAAAAGATGAGAGAATGTAGACCTCGATTGCAAAATCCTCACAAGAATAATAAGTAAGAAGTGATTAATACTTAGAAAACATACTGATGATGCCGATACTGGTTTGATCAATGAGCTACTATAGCCTCTAAGATGTGCAACAGCCTCAGCCATTTGAACACGCGATACCCTATCTGGCCCACCAACATTCAGAAGCAACTGTACTTGCTTGGCCCCTGCAAAATTTTGTGATAGTGGATTTGTCTCAGGACATAAAGCTTGGCAAGTAATAGAGTAAACTTGACTGAATTTTCATAGCAGGAAGGGAAATCTCTGAAATAAAACAAAAACTTCAATAAATCTATATAAGAAGCAATTTCTCTATTATTTAAGTTTAGCATGCCTGGATCTTTAAAACAATAAGTTCCAAACTAACTATATTCATATTTGATATCAACATGTGCATTCAAAAGCCTCTAACCTGAGATCCATTCGTTAGTCAATACTCGTATGACACCAACAATATCCTTTACATAAACAGGGCAACGGAACTCATCATGAAAAAAATCCAATCCCTCTCCCTTAGCAAGAGCACTATCCATCCACTGCACCGCACACACCACAAAATTGAACAACTATAAGTAGCTACTTTCCTTTCATAAAATTGAATTTCCAAAAGAGATAAGGAGCAGAAGCATTAAATGGGAGCATCATTCTGTGATTAAATGCAAAAAATCATTTAGGAAGAATATATCTGTAGACAGTTGTGTCAATGAATAACAAAGTGCTAATAAAGTTGCATACAAGACTGCATTGCAGCATGTGTACACACCTGGATTGGAAGTGATTTTGGAACCGGAGAGATAGTTTGTGGTCCATAGATTATACTGCTTCTCAGAATTGCAAAATTTTGGCAGTTAGCAAATATATAACGCTCTGCTTCGACTTTAGATTTCCCATAAACATTAACTGGGACAGTCTCATCATCTTCCTTATAGAAGGATTTGGTCCCTTCATAAACTGCACAGAATCCAAATCACTTTCAGGAAAAAGACTCAAGTAATTGAAGCACCATTCTTATTGCTGTCTATTACTTTTCTACTCCTTTCTGTCTACATAGAGGTAGAGAAGGAAAAAAGAGAGACTATTACATGAAGGTCATGTGTAAAATACCAAGTTTTATCTAAATAATAGCAAAATGCGTGTAGAGTCGGTAAAACTATGGCAAGAGCAATTACATTATTCAATCCACCTCTATGATGTGGAGACAGTAATAAGTTGTATATTATTGATCTATATGGATTATAGTGTGAATAAGCAAGAGATAGCATGATACCAATGATGTGAATAAGAATAAAATTTCAGAAATTAACATCTATGTGAAAGCTCTGAAAAAAATTGAAATACTCCATTATGGGATGGATAAAACAATGAAAAGATAGGACAAACCTTGATCACTTGACAAATGAATCAGAAGGATTTCCTCCCTAAAGCTGGATAACCATTTCACAAGGTAGGTAGGGACATTTATAGACATGGCAGCTACGGGATCCACCTCACAGACACGAGGGATGGAAAGAGCAGCACAATTGATCACAACATCGGGCTGAAAATCGGTTTAAGGTTTAGTCCTTACAAGTAATGATCGAATGCCGAGCAGCAAACAGCTAGAGAAATTATACAGAAACTTTTCTTTATCGAAAAGCGATCTACAAAACTATTCAACTTATCATGATAAAAATAGGTTAAGCAGTTAATTCGCACAATTTAATGGCAGGAAATAAACTTAGGAACAAAAATTAAGGCACGATCTACCAAATTAGCAGCAGCAAATAGTCAATATAGTCCGGTCCAAGACAGGATTTGAAGGGTAAGCTAAGGAAGAAGAATAAATCCAGTAGTATAGAGAAATGAGATGAGTAAGAAATAGCAAAACCTGTCCAAATGCGTCGGAGATGACATCAAGGCCGTGGCCGGAGCGTAAATCGACGTGGAAAGGAAGGGCGTGAGGAATGGCATTGATGAGCGACTGAGGAGGAGGGAGGGAGTAGTGCGTGAATGCGAGAGAAAATTCAGGATTTAGGGCGAAAGATTGTAAGAGGTGCTGCCCCAGGTAGCCTGTACCTCCTGCTATCAGCACTCGCTTCTTGCCCATCTTTCAGACTTCAGAGAGAGCGACCTCAACGGAATACATTTTCATGTCACGTGAAATCGCTATTTGTAAAACGCGCTTCAAATTGGTCGGTTTAACTGGTCCTGTTAGGGTATAATTTATTCCTTATGAGATATTTGTTCCGGGTTTTAAAACCCCGGAATTGGAATTGAAATTCCACACCCAAATTTTAAAAACAGTCCCTACATATACCTTTATACATTCTCTCTCCTCAATTAATACATTTTCTCTCTTTATCTCTCCTCTCTCATCTACTTTCTTACATAAATTAATATATTCTTACACATTGATTTGACATAAAGTTAAAATCTACCCTATCAAAAACTCAAAACAAACACATCACTATTCATTATTTTCAAACTCCCCAAAACCCCAAAACAAACATCACCCTAGGGTTTTTAGAATTTAGGGTATAATTGTAATTTTATCCTTGTGGTTTAGGGTATAATTTATCCCCTATGGTTTAGGGTTTATGGTATAATTGTAATTTTACCCTTGTGGTTTGGGGTATAATTTATCCCTAAGGTTTAAGGTATAATAGTCATTTAAATAAAATAAATTTAAAAATAAAATAAAAAACAACATTAATAAAGGAGCAAGAATTAATTAAGAAGAATGAGGACCAAGGGTGTACCAATTCAATTGGTATACCCGATTTTGTCCTAGTCCCTCTCTTTTAAATATACTTTATATACTTTAATTAAGAAATGTATTTATGGCATAGAATTCTATGAGAACTTCTAACCAATGATATGCCTAGGTGTAATATTTTTATTGAAAATGTTGACAAAAATATAAATACTAAAGATATTTAATTAGAAAAATTGAGTTTTTTTTTTTAAATCAAAAAATCAAGGGTATAAGGTCATATAGTAAACGATATTGTTCGCTCCGTCTCACGTATTTTTACTCACTTTCTATAGTGGGGTGTCTCATGCATTTTTATCAATTTCATTAATGATAAAAATACATTACACATTTTATCTACTCTTTACACTTTATTCATCAATCACACCAAATTTTATTTACTTTTTTTACACTTTATTCATCATTTCCAATAACTTTATTCACTTTTTCTCTAAATATCACTAATTTATCCCTATTTTTTCTTGCATTATAGTATATTAAAAAAATAACACTTCTTAATTTTCGTAGCCGTACAAACGGGTAAAATTACGCGAGACGAAGGGATATAATATTCAATACTAAAAGATATTTCTTCTTCTGTCATGTTTTTTTTGTATATAAATTAAGAAATATAATATTTTAATTTTTACGTGAGATAAGAAAAATATTTTAATGTAAAGTTATTAATTGTATTAATGTATTGTGTGGATGTAGTATAATTATTTTGTCTAATAAAAAAAAATGTAACTAATAATGTGGACGCTGAAATTGAGAATATGTAAAAAGTGTGGAATTTGGTAATGCTAATACAGCAGTGCCAAGGCAATACAGCAGTGTGTATGCAGTGGGCTGGTAATACATCTTAATCCATTATGCGATTTTATTATTTGAAATTTGGTAATTATTTTAACAATTTTTAAATAAAAAAATTTATATGTTAATCTGATTCATATCAAACCAACTCTTGACTTTTCACTGTGAGCTCATCAACAAAAATGCCAACTCAATAACTATAATCATACAATTAAATAGAAGTAGTTAATAGATATGAATGATAAATATCCCTAGTCCTACATTCATTTACAATGTACGGAGTTTAAAAAAAATTTTTTATCAATTTTATTGAATTTTAGAAGGTAATTTAATAGTATTTCTAAATAATCAAAATTATAAAGTATATAATCCCTCCGTCCGCCCGAAAGAGGGCATTTTGCTTTTGTGCACGTTGATTAATAAATATTATTATTTAATGTGTAGTGGGTAGTTGTATTAGTGGGAGTGTGAACCTCATATTTTAGTTGTATTAGTGGGTGTGTGTGGGTCATATGTGTATAAAAAAGAAAATGACCCTCTTTGGAATGGACGACCAAAATAGAAAAAATACCCTCTTTCGAGCGGACGGAGGGAGTATTAGGTAAGAGTTGTAAATTTATAATTAAAGTGTACTTGGAGATTAGGGCTGGCCTTGGAAGAAGGGAAGAAAGGGTCAGGATCTTTTGTGACACTTTGATGTGACATTTCTTGTGTCACTCCATTAAATGAGCTAGGAGATATGAGATATATTATACCCTAACCAATAAAGATTGATTCAACCTGCCACGTGTCATTCTATTAAGAGATGTCACACCAAAGTGTCACAGAACATCCCGTGCCGGAAAGAAAGGGCCCTAATTAAAAAATAATAATAAAATAAAATATTTTGTAATTTTTTAAATTTAATATATTTATGAAAAACATCTAAAAAGTTTATATCTAGAAAATTTAAACTTATTACTTTCTCCGTCCCCCAATGAGTATACATTTGTTTTTTGGACGTAGATTAAAAAGTATTACTCATATTATTTAATATGTAGTATGTAGTTGTATTAGTGAAGTGTGTGGACCCATATATTTAATGTAGGTGTATTAGTGATGTGTATGGGTCCATTTGTTTAAAAAAGAAAATGTATACCTTTTGCGCGGACGTCCAAAATAGCAAAATGTATACCTTTCCGATGGATAGGGGGTATATTTTAAAATAAAAGTATAACATCTTTAATAAAATGTGATAATTAATTACTAAAACATAAATTGATTTCAAAACAGTCTCACTCAAATCTACTTTTAAAAAAAAGTAAAATAATAGAAAATTAATAAAGAAAATTAATAAAATGTCATGACACTATTTCCTGATCTAGAAAGAGAGAGATAAAAAAAATAGTCTTTAATTTATTTATTTTAAAATTAAAGAATTAAAAAAATAGTGAGGACCGACATTAATGCTAGTATGAGACTTGCAAATAGTGTTAAATTGTATGCATATGTACAATACTTTGAACTAAAAAAAAATGTTAAATACTTTACCAGTTGAATTCAAGTATTCAAGTAGACTGGTAATCCACAACATTGAAATACAGGTGCGCTGTGATTTAGAGTAGGAATAAAATTAACATCAAAGAATGCAATTCTGTATATCGATTGCATACGTTGGTTGTCAACTGTTAGGTTTATGGTTTAGTGCCAACTAGAGTCATCCTTTACCTCAAGTGTCAATTTGACACCATTTGGATAGGAAGTTGAAGAAATACCTGTTTTCTCAATGAGCTTGTTGATATCCATGGAACTATCACTAGGGGACCTGACGCCACGATCAATCTACGGTCGAGATTCAGTCATGGGAGAAAGAAAAAGATGAGAGATTGTAGAGAATATGTTAAGTTAAGAAGTGATTAATATTAAGAAACATACTGATGAAACCAGGTGGCCACCGGACTCCTCACTTAAATATCCAGGTTCAATTCACATTGCTTTCTGAAGTAACTACTAACTATACTATCAATTAATATTTATCGATGATGCAGATACTGGTTTGATCAATGAGGTACTATAGCCTCTAAGATGTGCAACAGCCTCGGCCATTTGAACACGTGATACCCTATCTGGCCCACCAACATTCAGAAACAACTGTACTTGCTTGGCCTCTGCAAAAAAAATGTGCATAGTGGCAAGTAATAGAGTAAACTTGACAGAATTAACTTCAATAAATCTATATAAGAAGAAGCAATTTGTCTGTTTACTCAATACATATACCATATGGATTCAAAAGGCTATAACCTGAGATCCATTCGTTGGTCAATACTCTAATGACACCAACTATATCCTTCACAAAAACAGGGCAACGGAACTCATCATGAAAAATATTCAATGCCTCTCCCTTAGCAAAAGCACTATCCATCCACTGCACACCACAAAATTGAATATATATATATATATATATATATATAGACAACTAGTTGTGTCAATGAATAACAAACTGTAGTGTTGTACACGCCTGGATTGGAAGTGATTTTGGAACATTTGTGGTCCATAGATTACACTACTTCTCAGAATTGCAAAATTTCGGCAGTTAGCAGATATATAACGCTCTGCTTCTACTTTTGATTTCCCATAAACAATAACTGGGACTGTCTCATCATCTTCCTTATAGAAGCATTTCGTCCCTTTATAAACTGCACACAATCCAAATCACGTTTAGGAAAAGGACTCAACTAATTCAACCATCATTCTTATTGCTACTTTTCTACTGCTTTTAATGTTGGGTATATTTGGGTTTCCACTAGAAAAATATTACATAAAATTATAAAAATGAAATTTGAGTCGAGACAAAATTTCACACCTTAATTTGCACTTGATTTTTCTATAATAATGTATTAACATGTCTCGCTTAACCAAGTTAATGACATCTCGAAGAGTTTCACACTTCAACAAGTTAATAAAATATATAATTTAAAATAAAAAAACTCATCTCACTACCCATTCAATTAAAAAAAAATTGATCTCTTTTTTAAAAGATATACGGTATTATTTTATTATCCAAAATGTCAATTGAAATAAGAAAAAAATTAGTTCTTTTTTTCTAAAAAAAATCTAGAACATGAACTTTTATATTAAAGGTACAACATTTAATATTAAAAAATATATGCATGAAAGAATTTTAAAATAATAATAATAATAATCATGAAAGGATAAAAAAAAGTCAAATAATTTCATGTCCCTCCAAAATTGATTCTATAGTATTATAATCAATCCATTAAAATTATACTAACTTTTATTTTAAGAGTGAATCGATGTGAACGGGTTACATGTGAAACTTTTTTGTTCTGAATAACTTTAAAAAAGAGTGATTCTTAAATTAAAGAAAATATAATAATGTTATGAATTATTTAGGAATAGTTGGTAGTAGTGATATATTTTTAATAAAAAATAATAAAAAATGAAAATTATTTTTAAAATATAAAAACTCATGTAAGATAATCACATGCAAGTATTGTCATTTTAGCAAGAATAAAATGTTAAAATGTAATTTCAAAAGGCACCTATGAAAAGTGATTGGATTAATATAATAAAGATATGTGTTTTATTTTAATGAGTTAATTTCAAAAAAATTCATCATCTTATTTTAATGGGTTAATTTATTTCAAAATTTTATTCATTTAATTTAATAAATTTTAAATTAAATCATGTACAGGACATATAATGATCATATAAAGATTTAAATTGCATACCTACTTTATACAATTGAAATTCTTCTTTAACGTCTTTAAAAATCAACAAATATTATATCGGAGCGATGAGTCAAATATGAAAATTCTTCTTTAAAATCTTGAAAGAGTATATTAGTGTGTGGAATTATGGAAAGTAAGGGTTTATTTATATATTTTTAAAGCATCTTTGCCTTAATTGATTCAACTATTGAATTTAATTTTGAATTCAAATTCAAAAATCTTCACATAAAAAAATATAATTAATTCGTATTTCTTTATAGACACATTTTAATATAATAGACGTTTAAAGTGACTTTTTCATTTAACTTAGGTTGAGGTAGAGAAGGTAAAAAGGGCGACTTTTACAAGGAGGTCATGTGTCGAATACCAATTTTTATTTAAATAATAGCAAAATGCATGTTGAGTCAGTAGAACTATTACAAGAGCAATTACATTATTCAATCCCCTCCATATTGTGGAGACTGTATCAAGTCGCATATTATCAATCTGTACTGTATGTATTATGTTAGGGGTGGGCGGTATGGCATACCGAAGATTTTTTGTCATACCTAATATACCGAAATTTTCGGTATATAAAAAATCATATTGTTACCTTATCTAAACTTTCAATATATCATAGTTCGATATATCAATATCTCGGTATAGAAAAATAGTAAACCTTACCAATATTTCGATATACCGTATTATACCTAAAGCATCGGTATATACCGCCCTATTAGATTAATTTACTAAAATTCAATAAATCTAATTAATAACTGTACTAGAAAAGTGAAAGTTAGTTATAAAACAAATCTAATAGATAACAAATTCATAATAAGAAAAATATACGACAATCCACAAACGAACCAAATTAAATAAGGGTGAGTCTCATGTAAACTCTATTTTTTAAAATTATTCTTTAGGATATAAAAAGTTACTCTTTGAAGAGTAATAATTTTTATATAGAAGAGTAATAATTCATGTCTCTAAAGAGTAATTTTTCATGTACTAAAAATATTCGATAAATCAGGATTTGCAAGAATTTGAAGAGTAATTTTTTAATTTAGAAGAGTAAAATTTATGTGCTAAAGAGTAATTTTTTATTACTAAAGAGTAAATAATTAATGTATGTAAACTGTTTACACAAGTGTTTATCATTAAATAAATAGTACCTAGACATATACACAAAAATCATATGGAACTTATATTAAAATAAACATTTTTTAAATTTTCATATAGGATAGAACTACGTAATAAAAAACAAGAAGTACAAGATATCATGAAAGTCAATCAACTTTATCACCCATTTATAATTATTATGAAATATACAATAGAATTTTAGATTTTATCTTTTAATTAAATAGTGTATATATAAAATTTAATTAAAAATTATAATATATAAATAATAATTATAATTGTATATATTGGTATACCGTATCATATTACTCAAAATTGAATATTTTACGGTATTTCGTTACCGCAGTATTGATAATTTATATACGTTTATCATATCAAAATTTTCAATACGGTATCACACCTTACCAAAAACTTCGACATACCAAAAATTTCGATAAAACCGGTATTTTTTGTTAAGGTATGGGCGGTATACTGAAATTTCGGGATTTTTCCGGCCCTAGATTATGGTGTGAATAACAAGATATATATAGCATGATACCAATAATGTGAATAAGAATAAAGTTTCCAAATTAAGTCGTATATTGAAATATTATGGAGTAGATAAAAACAATGAAAAGATAGGACAAACCTTGATCACTTGACAAATGAATCAGAAGGATTTCCTCCCTAAAGCTGGATAACCATTTCACAAGATAGGTTGGGACATTTACAGACATGGCAGCTACGGGATCCATCTCACAGACACAATTGATCACCACATCGGGCTGAAAATCGGTTTAAGGTTTAGTCCTTACAAGTAATTATGATCGAATGCCGAGCAGCAAACAGCTAGAGAAATTGTACACAAACTTTTCTTTACCGAAAAGCAATCTACTAAACTATTCAACTTATCCTGATAAAAATAGGTTAAGCAGTTAATTCCCACAATTTAACCTACGGCAGGAAATAAACTTAGAAACAAAAATTAAGGCACCATCCATCAAATTACCAATAGCAAATACTCCTCCGTCCCATAATAAACTCACTGAAGTTGTTTTTGACCAATTTTATTAACTTTTGGAGGGTGATACAGTATTTTTTGGTAATAATAAATTTTAAAGTATGTTATGTGTGTTAGGTGGGTGGGAATGATCAATTTGTACTAAATGCACGTGTATTAAAGAGTATTATTATTTTATGTGCAGTGAGTAGTTGTATTAGTAGTGTGTGACCTTTTACCAAAAGGGGAAAATGAGGACCTTTGGGTGAGACACCCAATATAGTAAAATGGAGACTTTCGGTGGGATGAAAGGAGTAATTAAAATGAACTTTTAGGATGAAAATTGATGTGATATTTTCTTTTTTAAGTGGTTGGGACGGACGAAAATGAAAAGTGTAAAATTTATTATGGGACGGGGGAGTAGTTAATATACTTATGTTGAACACAGGATTTGGAGGGTGAGCTAAGGAAGAAGAATAAATCCAGTAGTATAGAGAAATGAGATGGGTAATAAATTGAAAAACCTGTCCAAATGCGTCGGAGATGACATCAAGGCCGTGGCCGGAGCGTAAATCGAAGTGGAAAGGAAGCGCGTGAGGAATGGCATTGATGAGCGATTGAGGAGGACGGAGCAGTGCTTGAATGCGAGAGAAAATTCAGGATTTAGGGCGAAAGATTGTAAGAGGTGCTGCCCCAGGTAGCCTGTACCTCCCAATATCAGCACTCGCTTCTTGCTCATCTTTGCCGGAGAGAGTATCAGCCACCTCAACGGAGTACATTTTCACCTCACACGAAATCGCTATTTGTAAAAAGAAAAGCGCTCTCGAATCTGTCGCTTTATCTGCAAAATGGTCATGTTCTCACTTCTGGTCAATTACCAAATCTATACAAAAATTTAGGAGGGCATTTGCATAATTGACCATGCACGTAACAAGAAATAAATAATGCCCAACCCTTTTAAAAATCAAAAGATCATATTACCATTAGTCACACCTGCCTCCCCTCTCTCCATTCATTCTCACTAAGAGGGTATTTTGCTTTTTGATACGTGGATTAAGGAGTAATATTATCTTATATGTAATGGATAGTTGTATTAGTGGGAGTGTGAGTCTCATATTATAATTGTATTAGTGGACCCTTTTTGAAGGGGAGGGAGGGAGTATTTATTATCTTGTGAAATACTCCCTCCGCTTGTGTCAAAGAATTTTATTTTTTTAGTTTCAGCGTCCTCATGGATTCACATACTCTCACTAATACAATATGAGTCCACACATTTACTAATATAACTATCCACTACATAGTGGCAGACCCAGAATTTTTTTTTCAAAAGTACATGTAATTATAAAAATATTACTCAATTTATTCTGATAATTAACGTTTTTTTGTGATCGGAGATTTTGTTCTTCATTATTTATAAAGATACGTAAAGTTGTTGTAATGTATGTAAAAAATACTCCGCATTTTACAATAATTTATGGAAAATATGTATATAAAGTTATTGGGATGAATATAAAAAAGTTGGTATTATTGAGTGTATTTTTATCATTTTTAAAAATATACATAAGTGTTGGGACAAATAAAAAAAGTGTGAAGTAATTAGCAGGACAAGTTGGTATTATTGAGTGTATTTTTATCATTTTTAAAAATATACATAAATGTTGAGACAAATAAAAAAAGTGTGAAGTAAATTAGCAGGACGAATGGAGTATATAATATTCAAAATCGTAAAATATACTATAAATCAAAACTAAAAAATTATAATTTTGTTAATACCATCGAGTTTTTATTTGTAACAAAACAATTTAGGACACTATTATCATGAATTTATAATATAAAATTATAAAAATATTAATGAACTGAGTATAAATTTGTGTTATAATTAATAATTTGGGGTACAAATTAATTTATATACAAATATTTATGCATATAAATATATATAATTCTTTTTAATAATTTAGGGGGATTTTGGGGTACATGTGTACCCCTTGAACAATCTCGTTCCGTCAAAATTATTAAATAATAATATTTTTTAATGTTCGTGAAATAAATAAATCCCTTTAAAGGATGGAGGTGGTATATTCATAAGTTAATTTTAGAACAAGATTCTCAAAATCCAAAAAAAAAATCTTTTGTCATTATCATTTTTGGGTCCCACTCCCTAACAATTGGTGCCCGTGCCACCTTAAAGATTGAGACGTTAGGGGCCTGAGTAAACAGACATATAATATTTGGTTTGGGTAATGTTGTTTCAAAATCATAAATAGTGTGTTATATGTTTTGTTGTGAATAAGATAGATTTTTATTTTATGTCAAGTTAATGTATTAATTTATTTAAAAAATTAAATGATAGAGGTGAGATAAATAGAAAAATATATTAATTGAGAAGAGAAAATATAGTAGGTATATATATGAGTGATTTTTAAAATTTGGATGTGGATTTTGAAAATCAAAACCTGAATTTAAAACTCGAAAACGAACATTGCCAATATGAATCGAGATATATACATGCATATTCCTCGCTAAGCGAATGACCCAAGTTTGATTTCTGACCGAATTAAGGGAGTTATAAGGTAGTTTGAAAAATTTTTAGAGTATTTGAGTGGTTGATGAACTAACTACTAGCTATCATTTACCGAAAATAATAATAATAATAATAATAATAATAATAATACATCCTTCCTCCTACATTTATTTGCATCATTACTATAAAAATGAAGTTTAAGTAAAATATATTCTTTAACTAATTTTTTATGATAATTTAATTTTATAAAGTATTTTATGTGTGTTAGGTTGTTATTTGTTAGATGATAATAGTAAATTAATAATTAAAGTTTATTTTTAAGGTTGGAGATAGATATAATTTTTTTTATTTTTTTTTGGTAAAATTTAATGTGAAATAAAGGAATATAACTTATAAAATTGTAATAATTAAAATAATTCATATTATTAACAGATTGATGATGATCAATAATAGCAAAGTGAGAGTACCCTCAACGCCCCACGATGCCTCGACCTATTCAACTCTAGAAATTGTACATTATTATATATCAGTGCTATTACTCGGAAGATTATTAAAAAAAATATTGTAAAAATACTATTCTACCTTCTGTTATAAGTATTATATCTCCATGCTATTGGTCCGAAAGCCCATTGTCATTATGAGATTCTATGGTAATGGAACCCGGCTATCGGCCCGTTTAAAGAGGAGATGATCAACGGTTAATTACGGAAGCCCAAAAGACAGGCCCATTAAGGGAACACATACATAATTCAGAGAAAGCCCGGCGGGCAGTCCCACAGCTAGAAGAAGACAAGGCCGCGACGGAACTAAGGCGGGGCCGATAGACAAACTATCTGGGTAGAGGGCTTGCCGAGACACTTCTCGGCTGGCAATAAACTCTAGAAGAAAGGAGAATTGGTCGGATCCCTTCTCTCCTTAATCTCTTATGTTTGATGTGTTCGTTTTTAGTGTGTAGTTAATCGCTGCTCCAAGCACTATTATTGGTAAATATACTAAACTTACCCAACTTATTTACTTAATTCCAACTTAAAAATTCTTTTTGAATTATATGAGAAAATTAGAAACGCACCATACATATTTATGGATAATTTGTCAATTTTAATCCATAAAATATTTAATTTACACCATTTCTCGTATAGGTGAGACACCTGCGGGATTTATCAGTTTATAATAATAAGATTACCATCAAGCAGTACAACCTTAATTCTTCCGAAACTGCACAAGAATTTTATAGATTGAATGAATAACTTGGTCAGATACGTAGTTTGGAATTCATATTATTAACAGATTGATGATCGAGATGATTCGATGAAGAAGACAAGATAATTATAATTCCCAAAACATATATAGAGCATTAAGATTAAGACGTAGAAATCCAATGAATGGCCAAAGAAGAAGAAAAATTGTCCACAATCCCAAAGAGAGGAACTGACGAAAGAAAACAAGATGTGGTTGCAAAAAAGAAGGTAAAAATCAGCAGTCGATGGCAGATGCTTTCCATCCTCCATAGCTCTCCTGTTGGAAGTCTCTGCTTGCCTGCATACAGACACTTAAAAGGTTAGTATCAATGAGTTCCAGTTGTTACAACCATAATAAGCTTATGATGTTAGGTTAACCTGGATAGTGAACTTAAGGCCAACTTTAATCTCTCCACGGTACTCCTCATCCTTGACAACATTGTAGGACATTGGCGAAACGCTTTCTTCACAGAACACTGGCTCCAGAGGGATTCTAAGGTTGGCAAGGAAGAAAAACCAAGTTAAAATAATCATACATGAATCAACATTAACAAGTAGCTCGCTACTCACGTTGCCTCTCCAACAAAGTCGTCTGCTGTGAATGTGTCTTTGTCCATTATTCTGATTTTCAGCTCGGTTACATCACCGGTGATGGAGAAGAGGAAGGTCTCGTTCCATTCGGGAGAACCCCCCGAACCTGTATACCACACTTAATAAGCAGAAGAAAGAGGACATGTATTGTATTGTATTGTATTGAACATCTTTTGGTGCTAGAAATGTACCTGATGCGATACCACTTTTCTTCTCCTGAGTTCTACAAGTGATAATCGCATAAGGATCCATGCCAGCTGCTCAGTTCAATATAACACACAAAACTTCATTAGTTAACTGCTCTAATTTGAGAAACACCATCCAATTGGACCAGTTTAAGAATATAACCATTCATGAATCATAGGTTCTTCTGTAATACAACAACTCCATGATTTGAATTTTGGAGCAGAGTCAAATCCAAAGCAAATTAACACCATAAGTTTATAGTGATCCACAACCATATCAGTCATCATTGACCGAAATGCAACTCAGAGTCAACTCAGAGTCGTGAATCACAGACAGGCCGGGAGGGAAATAGATTCTTACATATATAACTAAACATTAAAGTAGGAAAAACCAGAATTAGCAACAAATTCTGGAAGCCATCAAAACATAAATCAACAAGGAATAATCTCAACATAAACAGAATGAGAAAAGAAAAAATGGTGTAAAATCTTCTTACATAAGAAATCAGTGTTCTCGAGGCCTTTGGCGGCAACAAGAAGAACTTCAAGGGTTCCGTGTGGCATTCTTTCGGATGAAGATGAAACTGCACAGAGTTTCAAAAAAGGGGTTCAATTTCGGAAGATTTCTTACAGCCTCCCTCTATTGACTATTCTCTCTCTCTCTCTTATTATTGCTCATCTTGAATCATGTTATAATTCGCTGTTTTATCGGGACCCACATGTCATTCCTTATTATATAATTAATTAATTAATATTTCCATATTTTAATAATAAATATTTCCAGTTGCATAGTCATAGTGAATGTTTTTACAAATTACTCCATAATTGCATACTAATTTTCTTGTGAAATTTATTACATTTAATTTAAAATTTCTTTTTGGTTGGTTTATAATTTATATTATTTATTTATCATGTTTCTACCCAAATTCCAAATAATTCTCTCATAATATTTGATTCTATTTAATTGGTCCAAATTTCATGCAGTAGTGTAATATTTTTTGTGTCATAACTTTGAATGAAAGACACCATATATAAGAGAGGAGTGTACGTGCCATAATATTAAATGAAGGATGCCACTTACAAAAGAAGACAACTTTTTGGAAACAAATTATTGGATTTCATTACCCTCTTAATACTCCTCCGGTGACAACACGAAAGCCACACAGTATAAGATAATATACGAAATTACTTCAAAGCAAAATGATAGTATACAAAAATAGTAGTAATACATTTTCATGGTTCACACCAAAAAGAGTAGCCGGAGATGTTTGAATATGGAAGAACTCAAGATCAAGGACCTACATGACTAAAGAAGCTTACAAGAGCATTAAGGAAACATCTGAACCAGCTAATCAAGCAACTCTCAATAATAGAATATTCAGGGACGTGTGGAAGACATGTGCTCCATTCAAAGCAGCAACATTCAAAGCAGCAACATGTGCTTGGCGCCTGCTACATGACAGACTTCCAACGAAGTCTAACTTGAGGAAGAGGGATGTTTCCCTGTTGACTGACACTAATTGCAGCATTTGTAACGATGAGAATAAAGAGAATGTCGATCATTTGTTCTTCACTTGTGCAGCGACTCGGACAGTGTGGAACTCCATTTTAAATTGGTTGGTGTTAGCTGGGTCATGCATAAAGATAGTAAAGTAACTTTCATCATTTCTCATCAATATTGGGAGGAAAAAACATATAAAAATTATCTCGGGTCTTTGAATTTGTATTACTTGGGTGATATGGAAATGGAATAATAAGATTATTTTCGAGGCATGTAGTTGAAATGATGATAGAGTTATTAGCGATATCAAAAATAGGTTTTGGAGTTGGTGTCATGCTAAATTTCCTGCTGTATTTGTTAATTGTTATAGTTCTTGGTCTGTAATGTCTTTAGAGACATTCAAGAATGTCTATCCTTGAGGCATATTTATATCGTAACTTGGTACTTCTGGTGTTTTTGTATTTTATTTTTCTTGATTTAATAAATTATCTTTACAGACAAAAAAAATACATTTTCGTGTTTAGTCATTAAAAAAAAAAACTCCACCGGTGACAACACGTGGATTACGCATGGAAGTGGAATCCACTCATTTTGGTTTTCAAATCAGAGTGGATCAAAAAGGAACATTGACTTAGTATCACATTGGTCGTTGCTTATTTTGGTTTTTGCAAAGTGAAAAGAATTTTAAAAACAAGAAAAGATATTAAGCGGAGTAATAATGTATGAAAGGGTTAGGTGAGAGTTTTTTTTTTTTTTTTGTAGCACAGGGGTTGGTGAGAGTTAATACTAAATTGTAGGTGTAGAAGATATTTTTAAAAATATACATTGTATAGTTATATATTAATGTTATGTATGAATTCAATAAAAATATATTAATTATTTAATATTGATTTTATTTACAAAAATGCACTTCCTTTTATTAGGGCAGTGAGTGCATAAATCTAGGGTATTAGATCAAATCAATCATCTTTATAAAATTTGGTTTGAGTTTAAATTGATTTAATAAATTAATGATTATTGTTCTATTTTTATTTTGGATATTAATGGAATAAATTTAAATTTTAAAATATAATAAGTAATAATTATCGTTAAAATGAAATACTCCTTATAATGTTATATTCCTCCAGCCACTTGAAAGATAATTGTTTACTTTTGAACGTGAATTAACGAATATTATTATTATATATAAAATGAGTGGTTGTATTAGAGAAGAATGGTGGACAAATACTATACTTTTTTACTAAATAAGAGAAATGAATACATTTGAAATGAACACCCAAAATGATAAAATAGATACTTTGTAAGTAGGCGGAGGGAGTAATATAATTCATTTAAACAAACGGAATACTCCCTCCGTCACACGTTAACGTAGATATTTACTTTTTGCATGGAGATTAAGAAATACTCCCTCAGTCCCATGAAACGCTTCACGTTTACTATTCCACATTATTTAAAAAAATGTGCACTTTTTGACCACTTTTGTTGATTTTAGAGAGTATTGTAGTATTTTTTGGTAATTAAAAGATAAAAAATAATGATATATGTGTGAAAAAATTATGGCAAAATTGAAATTAAAGTAACTTTTGAGGTTGTTGGATAAAGTGATTTTTATTTTTTTGGAGTGTGAATGGTTTTGTGGGACAAACAAATGAGGAAAGTCTGAAGAGTTTTGTGGGAAGAAGGAAGTATAATATTTTAATGTGTAGTAAGGTGAGAGAAATAGTAATATTTAATGTAAAGTGAGTAGTTATATTAATGTGGTGTGTGAGCTCTTCATTGAATAATTAATTGTTTTATATAGGACCAACATGACAAACAAGGAAATGTAAACTTTAACTTGGATCTAAAATGGAAAACGTAACTTTAACGCGGGATGGAGGGAGTATTTTATTACATTTATTTTTATTGGAGTATTAAGTACTACTACCTTCGTCCATCACAAAGATATCAATTTTTCTACTCCATCCGTCCGATTTTAAGGTATCCATTTGCTTTTTGTACGTGAATTAAGAAGTATTATTTTTATATGTAAAATAGGTAGTTGTATTAGAGGGAACTGGTGAGCGATATTGTGTACTTTTTTTACTAAATAGGGGAATGAATACTTTTGAAGTTGATGCCAAAAATAGTAAAATGAATACCTTAGAAATTGATGGAGAAAATATTTTGGTCCGTTCTATTTTAAATATCCAATTTTCTTTCAAAGTAAAAGTATATCAATTGCCCACAATATACCCTTGATCTACGTACAAGAAGCAAATAGAAGACTATGCGGGGAAGTAGTATGGAATACTCCATATTTTAACATCCCCGTGCCACTGGCCTAAAATTTTATTGAATTTGGCGATTGAATTGTTAACGGAAGTAATCTCGTCATCATTAATGAACAGAAAAATATAAATCAACATAAATTTGCGGAAAAACTATGGCTACCATCAAAGAAAATCCGGCGGCCGCAGCCACCGATAACGAACCTGCCACGGTGGCATCGATCGTCGTCCCCGGAGGTATTCCCCCGGAAGAGTACAAAGTGCTCGCTGATTTTTTTGAAAGGGTTGGAGTTTATCAAACATTCAAACCAGAACACAACGTTAAGGACTCTTTCTCCAACCTCGTAGGAGGAATTCTTAAAGTCGTATCCATTCAAAGGGGCAAAATCTCTTGCCTCCTCAATGTCAAAGCTCCGACTCTGGTAACCCATTCAAGGCATTTTCAATTTGTTTATTAAGACTTAATTTGATGAGTTCTTATGAAAATTTGAAAGAAATTGGGTTCTGTGTAACCATGATTGGATTTTTGGGGTCTTGTAATCCAGTGAGTGCACCAATATTATACTGTGTTTAGGTTAATTTCCTTCTAGGTTTTAATGGAAAATATTGAGAACTTGAATCTGTTCAGCACATATATTAGATTGCTATTGTTAATCTGGTAATACTTTGTAGATGGAAAATAGTTGTCTGCTGTCAATATATAGATTAAAAAGAAAAAAACTATTTGTATACTGTATGGAATGTTTTGTTATCATGATTAGGCAGGTTATAAAAGAAAGAAAAAAAATTCTGCTCATTGATCCTTTTTTATAGGATTTTGACAGTAGGAAATTGTCCTCAAGGTTTTCTAGAAATTTTCAACATTGTTGGCTTTGATTTTGTTGAATTGATCTGGTTAATCGAACGTGTAGAATGGCTATGATGGAATGCACGGAGGTGCAGTTGCGTCTGTGGCTGAGAGGGTTGCAGTTGCTTGTGCTAGAACTGTGGTTGGAAAAGACAAACATATTTTCCTTGGAGAACTTAGTAACTCTTATCTCTCATCTGCTCCATGGAATGTGAGTCATTTTTCTTCCCCAGTCGGCTTTTGCATTTTATTTACAATATCAAACTAGCTTACACTTTAAACATTCATGCATTCCACTGCGATTGCTATGTGAATTTATTCCTATGTGAATGATCATTGATCAATGTACCAAACCTCGGAAAAGTTGCATCAAGATACTTTATTATGCGGTGATAATTTCATTTTCATACCTCCTTAATCAGTTGAAAGTCTCATAATCCATCATGTTAAACTCCATGCTTTTTCCTTCTCGACTAAATAATCTTACTGCCAATGATTTCCAAAACTGATGTTTCAGAGACAATCAATCTCGCTCTTTAGCTTGACAAACTAGACTAATGATGCTGTTCTGATTCTATATGGATACTAATGTTTGGATGGTTTCTAACATTGAAAAGCTAATACAATTAACAAACCCATGCTGGTCTGCAATGCTAGATTTTAAGTCATCATTAGGTGAACCTCGAATGCCCATCATGTTTTTCCATGTAGCCTAAACATATCTTTTAATGCTACCTTGTATCCTGTTGTTGGAGATCAGCATGGCGTAAACTCTACTAGTACTAAATTAGCTTTGAGCTCAACCAAATCCTTGGCTTCTTCAGTTGTCCATGTTCGTGTTTGTAAATTCTTATCTGAGGTGGGATGATTTTGTGACACAGGCAGCAGTAGTTGTTGATGGATCGGTGGTAAGGAGTGGGAGGAACATAACACTAGTCACAGTTGATTTCCGATTAAAGGAAACAGGGAAAGTAGCGTACATGAGTCGAGCTACATTTTATAATATGCCCATTTCAGGTCTGTGAATCACCCCAGCCACTCAGTTAGATATCAAATTAAAAAATTTCAGAATCTACATTTGTTTGTAATGATGTATGAGTGTAATCTTATAAGCAAAATTTATACAGTATATGTATCCAGAAAATTATGGTTGTGGGGCTGAGATTAACGTCGAGATACTGTTCTACAGAACTGCGTGTAACTTCTTCTTGAGATGGAGAATAAAATTCATGTCATTTTAGAGGTCTGTCAGTTTTTGACTTTTAATAATGTTTAGACTTCAACCACAGATAAAGGTTTTTTATGAAATTTTCCACTAGTATAGGTTTATTTGGTATTTTAGTTGCTGAGTGTTTCACATTGATTCATCATTTGTATTATAAATAAAAAGTAGTATGAATTTTGATTTAACTAAATTTAAGTTTTACAAAAATATATAGAATTGAGGAGAATATTAGAAGCGATTCCCAGAAACTATTCTTAAAAATGTATATTGGAGTACTAAATAAGAAAAAAAAAAACTCCATTATATATGTACTATATATTCATAGACAAATTGTTTTGTGAGACGTGTTAAAATATGTCTATTTTTTAAATTATGTATGTTTAATTGTTAAAGTATGTTTCCTAAAGTATGCTGGATTATGCATTAAAGTATGATTTCAACATGTTATAATAATTTATTATTTACATACTTTAACTACAAATAAACATACTTTATCTCTACAATAAACATACTTTAATGATGAGTTAACTCATCTTATATATAACACGTCTCACAAGAGATTTCTCTATATTCTAATTATAAAAGTAAATTTATGTTTGAAAAGCTCTTCCAATATTCCCCCGTCCCATTTCAATGTTTACGTTTACTTTTTGTATGTTGATTAAGAAGTATAATATTTTAATAGGTAGTGGGTGGAAAAATATAATGTTTAATGTAAATTGAGTATGTGTATTAGTGTTGTATGATATATTAATTGTTTTAAGTTGGTCTCATATAAAAAAAAACGTATATTCAAATGAGATGCGCAAAAAATGTAAATATTGAAACGGAGGGAGTAATGAATAGATGATGCACATATGTTTTAAGGAATTAAATGGGAAGCAAACAAAAAGAATCTTGATACACACACGTGACAACTGACACGTGTATAAAATGAGTTGGGTCGAAGCTAGCAAGGTGTGTGGTTGGAGTGGGGGAGAGAGAGAGAGAGAGAGATTATGGGCGTTGAGAGAGAGACTCCGACGATCGGAGCCGTCATCGTACCGGAAAATGTATCTCCAGAATCCAACAAAATATTTTCTGGTTTTCTGGTTAACGTGGGAGCTGTTCAACAAATCAAACCAGAACACGACGTCAGCGACTCTTTCTCCAACCTTATAGGTGGCCTTCTCAAAGTTATTTCCATTCAAAAGGGAAAAATCTCCTGCCTTCTCAATGTCAAACCACCAATTTGGTACCATTTTCTACTGATTCTTTTTTTTTTTTTAAGTTGTACAGATTATGGAATATGCATATATTTCTTTAAAAAGCAGTGCTACTGAAAATGCTTGATTGAATTTTTCGTAAATTGGTTATGTACCTGCTTAAATTAGAATAGTTTTATGGGTTTGAATGAATTAGAATTTCAATTTTTTTGGGATTAAAATACATGCACAGTAGCCTCGCCCACAGACATTTAAGATGTTGTGTAATATGTAGCTTCTTTTTTTTGGATTGTGATAGTGTTAGGTTGATGGCTTCTCAATTAAACTAGTTTTTGTGCTGGCAAGATTGTTTCATAATCCATTATCTGTTTTAGTTGTACACAGGAATGAATTCATGTTGATTGATTTCGTTAATTGTGATAATAGAATATGTATGGTGGAATGCATGGAGGCGCTGTTGGGGCTGTGGCTGAGGCTGAGAGGAGGGTTGCCATTGCTTGTGCTCGAACAGTGGTTGGAGAACTTGCCATCTCCTATCTCTCTGGTGCACCACATAATGTTAATGTTAATGTTAATGTTAGTGTTTCCTTCCCCCCTCCAAAATTTCTCTCTCTCATTTTTGCCTAGTTATATTTCACCAACTCATAAAACTTGCATTTATCAATTTTTAAACAATTGCTTTTCCATTCCAAAACACAGACATAACCAGACTGTGTATTGAGTTGTTGGAGTGGAAAGATAACATGGAAGTGATTTTGGATTAAATATACCGAATGTGTGTTTGAAATCTAACCTGTGTGAAGTGAATTTTTACTGATGGAACAGTGATAAGGAGTGGAAGAAATATTACAGTAGTTGCAGTTGATTTTAGACTCAAACAATCTGGGCGGTTGGCCTTTCTCACTCGAGCTACATTCTATAACACGCCACGTTCCAATTTGTAAACTTGGAATATTCTAACAATTTTTCGATACTAATGTGTGCAATAGCTGTACATATTTATTTGAACAATATAAATGTGATGAAATAGTTAATAGAACACCAAACAGAAACATTCCAACCATCACATTATAATCAAATGTTGGATTCAGTTACAGTTGTTGAATATAAAATGACACAAGAAAAATCAATAATAAGAGTTAGTTCAACTACCTTTTTAACTTAAAACTCTGCGACCACAATTCTCTAATGAAAACTCAGTGCACATGTCTACTCACCATACCCTGTGACTCTTGAGGATTAGCATCATAAAAATGTTGGACAGGAAGATTGATGTTCAGTTGAAGGGAGTCATATTTTCTTATCAGGATTCCAAGCTTGGGGAAGATGAGACGTTAAAAAGAACATACAAGCGCGATAAACTTATTATCAACATTACTGGCTGTCGTCGGTGAAGGCATTTTATGGAAATATTGCATCAACGAACGCTTCAGCATCAAATGGTTGGAGGTCGTCCACGCCTTCACCAACACCAATAAACTTGACAGGAATACCAAGCTCGTCGACTACACTGACCTGCAAGTAAAAAAATGAGATACAGTTTGTGGGGTTGGAAGGTGTGGTGGAAAAAAGTCACCAAAACAACTGAGTTGAAGGAGAAAAGAAATTAAATTTTGTTATCCGTACCACACAGCCACCTCTAGCAGAACCATCAAGTTTCGTCAAAATCAAACCGGTAATTCCAACAACCTGCATTTAACATTAAACCAAACAACATAGGCTTTACCAAAACAAAGTGGAAATCAACATGAGATTAGAAGAAAACTAGAGCAATGTGTGAGTTATATTACGTCGTTGAATTCTCTTGCTTGAGGAAGCATGTTTAAACCAGTTGTCCCATCCAGCACTTGCAGGATTTCCTGCCAAGATTGCAAGGAATAATTATTAGAATTTTCTGTCACAAAGTAGAAAATGTGATCTGAGATAAGAAATTAGCAGGAGTGCTAACATTGGGTGCACCAGAAACAACTTTTCCGATAGCTTTCTTGCATGCGATCAATTCTTCCATGAGGCTGTAATTAGTGTGCAGACCTGTTTATCATAAAGAGCAAAACATCATCTCAAGAAGCAGAAGCAACAGATGCATAAAAATTTAAAACCAAGTGCTGCTAAAAACTTACGTCCAGATGTGTCACATAGAACAACATCAAAACCTTGTTCTTTTCCTCTTTTTATGGCCTGTGAAATAACTACTCAGGAAAAACTTCAAGATCGCATGTGAGGTTCCATTATTGCATCATGAAATTTATCATTTCAAACAGGCAATCATTTACCTGTTGATGCTTTTGCATTTTCCTTTTCAGCTACAACAATCTCACAACCTATCCTTTCCGCCCATATTTCCAGCTGATCGCTTGCAGCAGCTCTAAATGTATCTCCTGCTCCCAAAAGTACCTAGCAAATTTCAGATTGAAATGATAAACAGTTATGTCTAGTTCCAGAAATGATCTAAGGTAGCTATATTCATGAATATGCAATACATTTTTTCTTAATGAAAATACTCTAAAAATAGCAAACAATCCTTTTTTAAAGTCGTCACAACAAGTGATAAGCCCTATGATGTCGGAGTATAACCTCACCTTGGTCCCCTCATTTTTCAATCTATTGGCCAGCTTTCCTGAATAGAAGAAAAATTTGTGTTATGTTTAAGTGTCCTCGGAATCCACATTCAAAAACCAAAAAACATACAAAGCAATAGTAAAAGCATTATAGAAGTTTCATGAAAAAAATTATGCAGCGGCTTAAGCTCTAGAGAGATGCGGCTGAATAGAACTATAGGCCATCTATATCTATGTGCCTTCTTTACAGTTAACAACATGATCAATGCCCCAATGGTGGCAAAATTGAGATTATTGACTGATGAATGTAAAAATGGTACAAAATGATTTCCGGACTCAAAACATAATTTCTTGCGCCAATCTTTAAGAATAAAATATATTAGGAACAACTCCCCCACCCCCTTCACACACATGCGCGAAAAAAGAAGTGAGAAACAAGCACACGTTTAAAGGATCCCAGTGCCCCATATAGACTTACCAAGAGATGTAGTCTTACCACCTCCATTGACACCGACAATCATGATGACAGCTGGTTTCCTAATTAAAAGAATAAATTAGCAACTTTGGCATTCTCTACAGGCATGCAAGGTAAGGTTATTTGGACTAATTCAGACCTGAATCCCAGCTTTAACTCAGTTTTAAGTCCCTTCGCTGTTAACAAATTCAATATCGTCTTCTTTAGAGCATCCTATAAATCAGCAAGGCAAGCCTCATATAATTTGAATGTATTATTGACATAAAAACTTCAAAGATGAGAGAATCCCATATGATGTTCAAACAAAGTATTATACAGTTACATGTCTGATTAGTTACTTTGATTTCAGCCCCAGATTTGAGCTTGCCAGCGTATATATCATCCCTTAAGCTCTCCACAATTTTTATGGTAATCCTCGGTCCAAAATCAGCTACTAATAAAACCTAGAAGAAGAAAACAAGACATCCATTTATTAAATACCAGTTTAAAGATTAATCACTGCTCGTCTGCAATATACATAAACCAACCTATCTTCATGAATACTTCTATACTAGTCATATTCTGGATGGTTAAATATCACTAACAACTGCCTTTAAATTTAGTATGTGCAGTATCGTTCAGACAGTTTAAAATACACTAACAGAAGCCAATACTAGCTAAAGTCAAATTTTAAACGAGTAAACCAGGAAAGAAGAAAAAGGCAAAAATGTTGTACCTCTTCCAATTCATCCAAAACCTTGTCAGTATCAGAGAGATTCCAGTAAAGCAGAAGCTCGTCAACAACAGCTAAATTGTCTCTTGTTTTAGAAAAGCCGGAGAAAATTTTCTCGACGTCGCTCTTGGCTTTTTCTTTAATTAACCGTCCGAGTTTGGTGAAGAATCCGGCCTCTCCCGCGGAGCACTTGAAGCGGGAAGCTCTAGCATAGTGGCGGTCGAAAGGTAGTTGGATCGGGGCGGCGGCAGAAGTCGGCGGTTTGGAGGGGAGAGGGAGGAGATGACAAGGCAGAGGAGAGGACATTCTTGATTCTTGAGTTATGAAAGCTGTAAATGTATACCGGATAGAATTTCTTGTATCCAAAACGCCGTCGTATAACTCTTACGAAATGGAGGAATAAATAAGTATATACTAAAATTAGGGCTTCACCAGTTTCCAAATACTCCATATAGTCTCACTTTTCATTTTGGGCAATCCCATAAAAATTTTGCACATTTCAAAAAAGCAAAAAGTAAAAAACAATCCTTCTTACCCATCCATTTTATTTACAAAAAATAATTTCTACCTAACATATTTATTATTTATTTATTATATAAAAATATCATTATACCCCTAAAAATTATCACTTTCTTAATCTCTGTGTCGGAAAGGGGGCGCAAACTTTTTCGGGACGGAGGGAGTACAAATTACTCTATGTTTAATGATTCTAAAAAAAATAATTAGCGCACTCCTCAATGGCAGTGTGAATTTCGGGTAGGTTATTTAATTATTCTAGTGTAATGATTAAATAATATAAATATAATAATAAAATTGGTAACAAGAAGCACCAGTGGTCTAGTGGTAGAATAGTACCCTGCCACGGTACAGACCCGGGTTCGATTCCCGGCTGGTGCACGTTGTTGGGTTGGTCTAGCCATGATGACCGCTGCGCCACCGCGATGGTTGGGTCCGTCGCTTCGCAACGACTTAGTTGAAAAATAGCGCTGCTGAGCTTCCACCCCAAAACACATTTTTTTCTTTTTTTATTACAACTTGAAATTGAAATCGTTGTCCTTTAACTTTTAATACTACAACGCATTCACAATCACTCGAACTGAAGGAGAACGGATGTACATGCTGGTTTATCTGAATATTACAACACTCTTAAATAATATACTCAACAGAAAATTGAATCTGCCTCACATATTGAAAGTTTCCCACCATTTCTAAATCTGGCATAGAAACATCATGTTTCACTCTCAACTATACAACACCATAAATTTTGTATACGGAGACAACACAACAAAACGGCTACAATACGTACACGCACCTACGGGCTGCTGTTGGGTAGAGGGCCACACATACGTCGGGTCCAGCATGACCACTTCACTACCAAGAATCCAGGACACATTGTTGCTCGGAGATAACTTCAGATCATCACACTCCTTCACTGTCACTCTGGTTTCCATTCTTTAGTATATTGAATTTGCATAATGGACATGTGGCATTTAGGTACAGCCATTTGTCTATACAGGCCGTGTGAAAATGGTGGCCACACGGGAGCTCCCGCAGTTCAGTTCCATCCTCGTATGCACAAAGGCAAATGCAGCATTCCTGATATTCAATGCAACTTATAAGTCCATGAACCAGCAAAAAAATGCATGGATAAACACACTTCAAGTTTCTAAAGAATACTATTGCCTTATTAGAAAGCAAATAAATCTTATTACCACAGAATGCTATGAACAACAGTCAAATTGGACTTACAGCATCCTCTAGAGGAAGGACATGCTCTGTGGGTGAGTTGGTGTCGCATTCAGTCATTCCTCCAAATGACCCTTGAATTTCACCACTTTGCTGCTTCTCAAGATCACCAATTTTCCGAAACCTGTATCTTGGTAGTCCCTCAATATCCTCCTTAGTTGCTCCTTCCTACACCATAATGCCAGACCACTTATTTTTTGAAAAAGATAATTAAGTGCGGATAACAAACAAATCATAAATATCCCGTGTTTGGTGCTCTTCCTAGTTTTGAAGTGAATGTCTGACTACCACACAAGAACTTGTTGAATGCTTCTGATACCAGTTATATCTGAATTTGATACTTTATGGGAGGTAACAAATAGTTTAAGAAACATAATAAAACCATTGTTGAGAAGCAGCACCACATAGCCAGTGCAACTATGTTCCACATTATGCCTTAATTTGGTCAATAATAGATCCCAATACTCAAGATGCCGATATCAGCTATAGAATAGAATTATTCTTCTAATACACATTGACTCAGATAGTGGAAAATAATATGGCACCTCTGAGAAAGGCTAACCTTTATATCTTCCCAACAATACCACTTTCTTCATGCCCGTTTATTTGAAATTGTATTAACATCACCCATAGTAGAATCATTAGCAATCCCAGTCTATCATAATATTATAAATTGGGGCTCCGACCAACTAAAACAAAGGAACACTATATGGGTGTGTTTTTTGTGGGAAATGGCTTCAGAGCAGTTACAAGATTCAACAAATTAAAGTTCCAGTGGAGCCTATTTTTTATTATATAGTGCAAAGATGAGTCACAGTTGGCACCGGCTCTTCCTTTCACATTAAAGTTTCTAAAACACAAACTGCAATATGTCCTACCTGATCTGCAACAGCATATAAGATTGCAATAATACATGGTAGACAGCAGCACACAGCTAGTCCAATGACACAAGCCACAGCAACACAAATGACAACAAAGAAGACATCGAATGCTAAAAATGCGATACAAAGCCTGCAAACAAATACTCACAGTAAATTAATACTGATAAAATTATGCAAGAAATGAAATATCTTCCAAGTAGAATTTGAACAGACCAATAAAGCTGAGGTGATTCACTAATCAAAGTTTGGCCACCAACAGATACCCAGTAGAAACCAATAATCCACCAAATGAATGAGAACATCGTGTTTGCAGACTCTAGATGTTTTGCAACGCTGCAAAAGAATATCAACAAGTTGGTGTCATCATTGAGAAAAAACTTCTACCTGGAGAAGCATTCAAATGAAAGGGCAAAGATTCAATAAAAGCTTCTTGAATAACGTTCCAAATCTTATTCAAGAACAATGCAGTACTCAGTTGACGTGTACAGCGGACACAATGGTTTCATTAAAAATACACATCAAGAAAACCCGTATAAGCAACATAAACTGTAATGACTAAACAATCTAACCCTTGGTACAATATGGTAATGACCTTAAAACCTATTCTCAAACAGATGCATTACTCTCATAGGGAGCAATCAAATCATCAGAAACACAGAAGTTGCTGAGGATTTGAGTTGAAAAATAAGATGTGTGCATAATAATCACCTCTTCCAGGTAATTAAAACAGACGCATTGGAGTTAATCGAACCTATACTTCTCGCAGATTATCTAGCATTAAATGTTGCTCTGAAAATTCTCGAAATCTATCATTTTTATGTTCTAAAAATCTTCAAATACAGTGATCCCGCTCAAACTTGATGTTAGTTGTACAGGTCCTGAACTCCAATCTCTCTCTTTTTTTTTTTTAAAAAAACAAAAAAGAATTACAAATATTGAATTCAGATCCCAAAAGAAGCCCATAAACAACCCTCACATTTTCCTATAAACACTAAAAAATATAACTGCTGTAACTACTAAAACCCTACACTCATAAAGAAAAACATGAAAATTCAAGTATACCTAGTTTCATCATCACTTTGCCGGTGATCGGAATAATAACCACCAGTATAGACGTCATCACTTCCCGAGCTTGAATTAGAGTAATTTCGACCGTAAACGAATTGATCTCCCTCGCTCTCCTCCATATTTTGGGGCGAATACCTCTTCTTATACTCGGCGCAAACGCACACTACATGAAGAACGCACTGCAGAGCATACCCAACAACCCAAAGCCTCAAAGGCGTCGAAGGCGTTTCGTTCCGGCTCATGATCAGCACTGAGATCGAGACGATGACGAATGCAATGTTCCAAACAAGGTCTAAGATTACAATCGGCTTAGAATAAGCCCAATCACTTTGCCGTTCTTCGATTTGCTCGGCGGCTGCTTCTCGGACGCGGACGGAGGGCTCGCGCATAGCGCGGCTCCGGCTGCTGGCTCGACGAAGGAAGTTAGCCGCGCCGCGGAGACTGGGAGGGCGGCGAAAGAAGCGCGGGTGGCGGCGACCGCGGAAGATCTGATCGCCGAGCAACGGCGTGGCGTCGACGGCGGCCGCGGGCGGCGGTATGTCGACACTGGACGACATAATCTTCACCGGAGGAGAAATTACGATCTTCTGCAGCTGCTGTTATCTTTTGGACTTGATTGAATTCTGGTTGAGAGATGATCGAACGGTCAGATATGAAGATCGAGTGCGTATGCGAGAGAAATCGAGATAACGCCGATTAATTGAGAAGATATATGATGGAAGAGAAGAATTGATGAGTGATGACAATCATTTTTTAATAATTTAAATATAATAATATAATTAAATAGTTAATGATTGCACATATAAGACACTAGTTTTTATTAGAATTGAAATTTCAGGATAAATGAATCACATCTATATCGTTATATTAATACTTGTTTGTCAAACTTAGAAATTTTATTGTATTGGTTTGTGAAAGTGAAATGTCTATTTTACCAAACAATTTTCAGTTATGTCAAATAAGAAATAAGAGTAGTTTTATTAAATTTAAATAAGAACATTTGATTGGATAAGAAAATCGACTTTTATCTTGCAATCAGTTTTCTAGATTTTTGTTAATAACGATGAACGTACTTGATAGTTGATACACAAACTTAATAACTTTTTTTCTTCTTTTAATGTAATTTAAAATCGATTGATTGTTTTTTTTTTTTTTTTTAAAAAAACATCTTAAAAAGTGCCCCCTTTTTACCTCATTTCTCCGACACAAATTCTGGCCAAATGTAAATAACAGAGGAAAAAAAAAAACCTTATTCTGCCTCTTTATCTATTAAGGAAATTACAACTACAAGCACAAAAAGAAATACTGTATTACATTTGTCCAGAATACACTATATATACAGCTGCAAAACTAAGCATATGGAGGGAGTATATACGATTATATGCCTAACGTATGATCTGCACCACATACCAGCAATTCTCGAAACTATATTTACTCTGCTCTATCCAAACACTAGACTTGTCTCGTTAAAAAAATCTCACTGGAATATGTCATCATCCGAAAAACTAAACTTCACTTGTTCGCATGTGGTGGGATCAGGCGTTGTATCAGCTCACGAGGTGCACCACTCAGTTCTGTCAGAAACAACATGTATATATGGTTGAGAGGTGAACAATTATATGGAACCCACAAACTTGGCCCCTGTTCGGGTATGGTGGTCCAGGCTGGGGAGGGGCTTCCGGTTTATGTTGGCACACAGAGCAACCCGGATATGATGGAAGTGGGCTCGTGTAGTCACGTAGGTGATATATGAGCAAAAGGGTTTTCTTGATAAAGAAAGAATCCTGAAAAAGAACTGTACACTTACCTTCTGATGAAAAGTTGAACAGGGGAGGCAGCGGTCGCCCGTTAGGTAAGCATGCATTGGGTTCTCTCAAGTCGTCGAAAAATGGGTGTGCACAAGCCTCCAACTAAAAAATTGAGAACAGGGTTAAGAATTTGGTGCTACCAAATGATACTACTAAGAGCATAGCAATAACTGAATAAATAAGAATAATGATCACTCATTTAGGTGCAATGAGTATTTGGTCTTGGAAAGAATTGCTTACAGCAGTAAAACGTAACGTCGGAGAATACTGGAGCAGCCTAGAAACTAAGTCTACTGCCTCAGCCGGCATTCTCCTATGAAATACCTGGAGAAAAATAGCTTCATCATAATTGCTTTATGATAACCCATTGATTTTCTTTCTTGGTATCTTTTTTTTCTTTTCTATAATTAATTTTCTTTTGCAAGGTGCATAAATTGTTGTCCTACACTTAGATTATTTAATATCAAGAGAAACTGAAAGGTGAACAAGGAAAGAGAATATGCAGATGAATTAGAAATATACTACTATGAGTGATCAACAAACCTTATGCCATGGATGGGCTTTTATTTGAGGAAATTTAAATTCGTTATAATTTGGATTCATGCACTTGATTTCCTCCCGAGTTGGTGTTCCCAAAACCTAATATCAAAACAAAAGAATAAAGAACTCAGAGATGCATACAAGAAGAGAACATAAAGGGTGGATGAAGAAAAGAAATCTGTATAGTACCTTGATTATTTCGACTAGCTGATCAACACTACTCTCCCCAGGAAAGATAGGCTGCAAATGTTAGAATAGCATCAGGATCCAATTTTGTACAAAACCAAGGGTAATAGATGCAATAAATATATAAATAAATCAAAGCCTTGGAACCATGCATGGAGAATATTATATTTTAGGCATTATTATCATCAAAAGTATAACCATCTTTTTGTCAAATGTATGGAGCATAATTAATTTGTGGATCACCAGACAAACCATTTTATCTTAGGAGCAGCAGCATATATATGAATTATGATACACCCACCTGCCCCTTAAGTAGCTCTGCCATAACACAACCAGCAGACCACATGTCAATGGCAGTTGTGTACTCCGTAGCTCCAAAGATCAGTTCAGGAGCCCTATAATACCGTGAGCAGATGTACGAGATATTTGGCTCACCGGGTATCTGCAGCAAAACAGATATCTCAATAATAACTTTGTAGTGCAAGTCGATTCAAATTTAATACGCACACAAATTACAACATACCAACATCTTTGCACTCCCAAAATCACAAATCTTAAGCTGATGAGTCTGTGAATTAACCTGCACCAAACATTGAACAAAAATGTAAAAAACATAGGTGGAGTTGGGAGAGTATGCAATCTGGTGAATTCATGGCTGAAACTAAAACGATTGCATTACTTTGATTTAAAAAAAAAAAAATCGCATTCATATAAGATAATTTGATCACAAATCTTAAGGTTAGAAAGTTGAGTAAATAATTGCAACATGCATCACTGAAGGGAGAGTTCAAGAAGTGTTGAAGAAAAATGCAATCATACCAGTAGATTTTGTGGTTTAATGTCACGGTGACAGACACCAATAACTCGATGCAAGTAATTTGAGGCTCTACATATCTGCAATCAGATGAAGCAACAACAGATATAATTTCAATATTCATTTTCAACGTGGTAACAGACAAAGTAAAACATGAAAACACACCAGTAAGAACCTACCACGGAAATCACAATGCCTCAAACTATGATAAAAACATGCTCTCCAGCTCATTGAGTACCTGATATGTATATAGCTGCACGTACGGAATAGGCATGACTTGATTTACTTTGCTGTAGTGTCTGGAAGCCCGATAAACAGTTTCTGGTACGTATTCCAGGACAAGATTAAGGTAGACCTCATTCTTTTCAGTGGTAGAACAGAAAGAATGCTTCAGCTGAACAACATTGGGATGGCTAAGTAACTGTACTATCTGGAGCTCTCTGTTCTTATATCTCCTATCCTGGAGCACCTTCTTTATTGCAACAGATTCACCTGTTTCGAGGCACTTTGCCTACAACACACAAAAAATATGACATGAGAATCAAGCCAAATCAACATATCTCTTCTCATGCCCACAAACTCCCAAGCCACCAACCCCACCACCAAACAAACAGATGGCATATTGTCAAATAATACCTGATATACAACTCCAAATGAACCAGTGCCAACGACACGTTCGGCCATGTAAGACATTGTCTGAGAGAAAAATAGGAAGCTTTAGAAACTAATTATCTAGTACACAAACGGACAACCAAATAAATCACCTGTTTTGGTTCTCCATTTTGACCACCAATTGAAGTCACAATAATTTGACCAGTTTCTGTTCCATTGGCACTAACAGTTGATTCGGTAACCTGGAATAGAACTTCAAATCAACAAATTTGTCTATCTGAAAACTCCTCTTAGCTCTATAAGATCTCAAAGTAACATATGCCACCATTCAAAAGGTAAATAAATCGGAACTAAACCTTAACATTCTCTTCACGATCATCAGTTTTATCGTATCTGATCTTCATCTCATTCATTTCTTTGGGAAGCTCAGCATGGCCAGTCTTCTCAGTTCTGTCATATCCATTAGACGTGCTTGCAACCGCGTCTGTGTTGGCATCATGGTGCTTCTCTGGAGCTCTCAAACATTTCTCCCCAGTCTCTACTTCATTCGGATGTCTCGTATCATATGCTTGTTCCACCTTCACCCTTTTAATGCTAGAATCCCCACCCTGAATCAGATTGATTAAACTTTAGGATATGGTAACCATCTCGACTTCTATCCTATTTTGTTTGAGAGATGTACAAATTTTTAACACAGTTGATTCTTGACAAATCCAATTATAAATGAAAACATTCTCAGTTCCTCAACCCATACTCAACTTAAGATGAAAGAGACAAAAGAAGGGCCAACTGGATATAATTCACAGCCACTTATATTACAATAAACAAGAAAATTCACCACAATTAGAAATTTGTGCGTCATTGTCAACATTTCCAGCTTTCGAACTAGTCCACACATTTCCACACACCACCATTAAACACAAAAATAATCTTAGAAAACCAACAATATTAAAAATATAATCGAAAATAGGGATAAACGATCTTCTAAGATTTAAACGTTTGATCTTTAATTTCTGACAATTTGCACAGCAATTAAAACAAACCTGACATTAAATTATAATTCCAGATTGAAGGCAAGCAATACCTGATCGTTCTCTGTTGTTATGCTCATAAATCTCAGCCATTAAAACAAAGATTGTTGAAGAATGAATGCCAAAACTCATGTATACACGAAGAGATAATAGAAATAAAGTCGTAGAAATTACAGGATCTGAAACGGAAGAGCGGCCGGAAGCAATGCTCTTCAGCCGCCGCATCATATTCATCTTGTTATCCGCTCCACCAAATCCAAAATCAAAATTCCAAAAAGGATACGAAATAGAAAATAATAATAATTTAACTGCAAAAGCACACAACCACAATGGAGATACGGAAATCAATCACTCCACATGAGAACGAGAAGAATATGGAGGGAAAAGGAAAAGGAATGAAAATGACCAAAAGGAAAAGTGTATATTATGATTATCCTCTCTGTAATTTCTCTCTCTTGTTGATTTTTTTCTCTCTGTAATTTCTCTCTCTTCCTTCACTGCGATGAAAACAGAAAGAAAAAGAGAGACGAAGAGAGCAAAAGAATGGAGAGAAATGCAAGCCAAGAAATGGAAAAATAACAACGGATTTCCAGAAATAAAAATCTATTTATTCATTATCTCTCTTTATTTCTTCATCCAGTCAAACCTTGAGAGCTAATCATCACTCGTTCCGACCATTTTTCTTCATCTTTGAAATTGCGGTTGGACTTTGGCTTTGGGCCGTAAATTTCTCATTGTGATGATCTGACGGTGCAAATTAAATACTCACTTTTTACTACCACCAATACTTATTAACTAATTTTATTAACATTTTTAATTACTCTCCCATAAACAAAGTTTACATAATAAATTCTGGTAAACTCTATAATCCCTTTAATTTAAACATTATAGTATACAATTGAAAGAGAGACCATAAGATTTAACACGGTAAATTCGATTTATATAAGTATTTGTGCACTTTTTTATGTGTTATGTGATATTTTTAGATAATAAATAAATCATAGAGTATGTTTAGAGTAAAAAGAACTTTGATATTTTTAAAATTAATGCATATTTTTAGGATAATTATGGGGTGCACCCCAAATTTATGGTTAAATAGGTAGTGAGTAGTTTTTTTTAATTAATTATTTAATCTTTTTTAATTGTGGAGATTAATTTATACACAAATCTAATAGTTTAAATTGTTTTGTGCACTCTAGTTGGTCTCATATTTTTAAGGTACTTAGTAGATTATAATGATATATTTTTAAATGAATAATTACGTGGAACTAAATCTTAATAGTAATATAAATAATTAAGAAGTTGCCTAAAATAACTTTTTGCAAAAAATATGTGGCAACATTAGATGTATTTTTAAAAAAAAGAAATTATATGTGTTGTTTTTTTATTGGTTCGTCTTTATTTAATTCTTTCTATTTATTTATTTTTTAATTTAATGATTAATATTTATCAACATTTAATTACATTTAATTATGGCAAATTTCTAAGTGTGAAGCATTAATAATTAAATATATTAATTTCTTTATTCTACATTATAAAATAGATATTAAATTAAGCAATTTAAAACATATGCTAATAGATAAATGGGTTATTAGTTTTATTAAATCCAAACTAAAAGGAAATAATCTATATTTTATCAAAATAAAGTGTGTAAATTAATATTTAATTGATTTATATTTTATTTAAAGTCAAAATAAAATTTAAAAAAATATTAGTTAAAACAATTAAATTAAGTATATAATATATTTCATAGTAAATTAAGAAATAATGTAATAATATTAATTACTCTTTAAAAAAATATATTCCATAATATTAATTTTAATTTTGTATAATTCATTTAATATAATATGAATAATGTACGGGCGTAAATAATCAAAATATATAATTTATTTTATATTTATTAAATAACATATTATTTTTAAAAAATAAATAAAAGTAAACAATTTTATGAAGGAGATAATATGACAATAATTGCCTTTGAAAAAGGATAGTAGTAGTATAACGTTTTCAAACATGAATTTTGGAATGGATTAATTAGGTTTCAACCATTCTGTTACTTAAAAAAAAAAACTATATTTGATGAATACCCCATTATTAGATTATAAGGTCAAATTTATTGACTTTTGATACTTTTATCAATTCTTTAACTAAAGAGTATATCAAATAACTTTATATTTTAGTAATAAATAAATAATTATCAATATCTATTTAATTTAAGTTAGTTATTATGGTGCTTTTTATTATTATTATTTTATATATATATATATATATATATATATATATATATATATATATATATATATATATATATATATATATATATATATATATATATATATATATATTAATAAATATGTAACAGTTTAAATGCATTAAATTTCTAGAAATTATAAATATTAATATTTAGAGTAATAAATCTTCGTTTTAATAAAAACTCATAAATATATATTAACATTTTGAACATAAAACTATTTTAATATTAAAGTTCTTAATTTAAAAAATAAAACGTATAAAAACAGTGGTAAGACGATTTTATTATAAATTTTATAAATTATGTATAAACATGAATTAAAATGCACGAACCTACCCCTTTTAGTAGTGAAAAAATATATTTCACCCAACTTTTAAAGAAAGTTATTTTTATCCACTTTTGAGAGAAAATGACAAAAAAGAACTCATATAAGTCCATGGGCTATTATGATGGTCTGGGATCTAGATTCAACGTAGGCCCATGTCTTAACTTATAGGCCCAAAAACACAATCTCTTAAACGAGAATGGGCTTTAATATCTTAGTTATAAACGATCTTTTTTTCTTTCTTCCAAGTACGTGGAATCTAAGTTCTTAATTCCATATTAGTTAAGTATGAGTCTCCCCTCTAAATGAAAATTAAGCATGTATAAATGCAATTAATAGTTATTTAATAAATTTTAAAATTTAATAAGTATTATTAACTCAATATGAGCCAGACATTCCCTTATATTATAAATTGAAAAGATAATGGTGAATAATTGATAGTCATCTCTATAAATTTAAATTTTTAAATAAAGTGGTGTTTTAATATGCATGGTATCAGAATCATAACATATGATATTCAATCAACTACTCCATGAAACAAGAACTTCCTACATAGGTTATGAAAATGTGGTTAATTCCAAATAGCCACTAAATTTAGGGTAATATTACAATTTGTTGTACAATGTGTGGGCTTAAGACAAATAACAAAAATCATGTGACTTGGTGCATGTCAAATTAATGCAATGAAGAATGTTGTAAATAGAAAATAGCAGAGTACTACCTCTATCCCACCCAAATAACACAATTTTACTATATTGGGTTCCTGTTTCAATTACATTATTTTCCTCTTTTAGTAAAAATGACTCACCAATGACCCACCACTACCCATCACATCTCTCTAATACACCTACTCATTTTACATAAAATAATAATACTCCTTAATCTACGTGTAAAAAACAAATGGTTCACTTAAATCGTGGCGGAGGAGTATATATATTAGAGTTTAAAACCTTAAAACCCTCAAGGCTGCACACCACATTAAATGAAGCTATGGAAATATTACATTTAAAAAAAATGACTATAATAGAAGAATAATTAATAATGATAATAATATTATTATATAGAATAAGATTTTTGTGAATGATTGTCAGATAAATAATTGCGATGATGACGTTGGATTAAAAAGTCAACATCTAACTATATTGAGATATGAGTTATAACTATATCGTAAGTGTGGACGACCTCTATCAAATGCCCTATTTTCTCAATTTTTTTTATATAATTTTTATATACCATCGATGATCGATTAATATTTTAAATTAATAATTCACCAGACTTCTGCACAAGAATGTCATTAAACTATATTTAATATATATGCCTAAATTAAGATTTCGAGCCCTGCATGATCACCAATCCATTCAACATAGTATTGATCATGGGCTAACCTTCTTTTTTAGTTTAGCCTTAAGTATATAAATAAATATATGTGTGTATATATTTACTTAAAATTAAAATTAAAAGAACAAATAAAGCTTATTATAATCTATACATACACATAAGATGATGTGTGTACATATGGTATCTATGGAGAACCCTACCTCCATTAAATTCCTACTACTCTATTTGAGAGGTCTTCTTCAATTTAATGCCACCTAGATTTGAAGGACCGTTGCTCTTTAATTCTCACAATTTTTTTTAATAATTTAATTAGTTCCCTCAAATCTAAAGGCATGACTTATTCAATAATGTGGACAAATCTTCACTTTGGACTTCTATCTCCTCTCTCTACCCAATTAGTATAATCCACGTACACATAATTATAGTCTAATCACACACACTGGAATGGGAGTTTATGTCCAATTGGTGAGGCTTACTTTTATATACTCCATACTCCACCGCAAGTACGGTTTACATTTTACTCTGTCTCATTTTTATATTTTCATTTAATGTACACACGCAAATAAATAAATAAAAGGTCATAATCTGATAATTTTAATAATAAATAAATAATAAAATGTGTTATATATATTATAACATTTTACAATTATACTTTAATTATTAATAAATATTATATTTTATTTATATAATAAATATATTTTAATAATAGATCAATTCGTATTTACTCGTTTCTTGATAGAGTTAACCTATTAAATTTACCCTATAAAATATGGTTTAGGTCCTGAGGATGAGGGATAAGAGTGGAGTCATACAGTGATGAAAGGAAATGTCTGGCCAAAGAGAATGACAGCTTACTCGATGGGGAGGTGGATTTGGACTTCAGAGAACATAGGTCAATCAAGTGGAGCCCACCTGCATGTGATGGGTTGGATTATAATTTCCACAAGCCCAATTACAATTGGCCCATTTCTTGACCCACAAATAACTTGATTTGATTTTGTCGCATTTACACTAAAACATGCATGTTATTACTTCCTATCTCACTTTTCTAAACATGAATCACAACTTGCCATATAATCTTCTCATTTTCAAAAATTTTGATTCTCAAGTTTGGTACTATTTCTAATAGTACACCTATGAAACACGCAGTACAATTCGATTGATCTTATTAGAATAATTTTGAGCATTTAATGAATTCAAGATGTTTTCAAAGAATATATGGAGTATTATATATAAAAAAAACGATCATATCTGTAATAAAAATGTAACTAACTAAGAAAAAAATTAGAACGATCTCAATATTATAAGACGGCTCACACAAACACTAAAGTTTGGTGTAGCTAGCTAAGATAATCTGATAAATAAAATTGCATATTATAATGTGTGAAATATTTAAAATTAAATTGATAAGTCTACAATAAGATCAAGTTTCATGTTAATAATTTGAGATCTTGATAATATTGAATGTCTACCTGAATTACCATAAATGAGCAAATTAGGAGTAATATACAAATTTCTAAATTTAACTATTATCGTAAATTGATTATTGTTTAATTTGGTCCCGTTTGGAATTAAACTTTCAGAATTAGTTGCGAATAATCCACCAATACCCAGTTTGAACATTTCCTCAGCTTTACTAAAAATTATACAACTTAGGAATAATTTCAATTTTATGTATTTATTTATTTTTAACGTAATGGTCCAAATTTGATCTTTTTAGAGTAGGACGACTTTTGACCATAGTTAAAGCATCAAGGCATCTCGATTAAGTCTTGAATTTGCTTTCATATGATGTAATAACTGATTAAGATAAATAGAAAGTATCGTGTAAGACCATTTCACATGGATAAATAGAGAGAAATGATTCTTTTTTTTCTTTTCTTTCCCAACACACCAAAGACAACATCCATCTTTTTGGGTTTTTTCACCCAAAGATTTACTTGTTTTTCCATCCTCAACGTGGACATTCTCAATACCTCTCAAACACACCAAACAACTTCTCAATCACAACCTTAAAAACTAAGATAAGTGTCCTTTGATCAAACCTTACATTTTACATTATACTCACTCCGTCTCGTTACACTCTTTATCATTTTTTTTTTCATTACACTCTTCACCCTTTAAAAACAGTGTTTCAAGATAAATTACCTGTCAATAGAGTATTATATTTTAAATAATATGACTCTCACACAACACATAATTTATTTGATTAGTAATTACTCCCTCCGTCTCGCCCATATTGCAACGTTTACTGTAACTTTTGTGAGAGCTTTATACAGTCAAACGTTGCAGTTTGACCGGGACGGAGAGAGTACTTAAAACTTAAATAACTCTCATCCTCGAAAGTCAATAAAGTTAGTTGAACTAGTGATAAACTTTTCTTAAATTCAGTATATGCAATAACGATTAACAGAAAGAGATATTGGGATTAGGGTTACATAGAGTAATATTGATGAAAGTACACAGAGTGAATGTGCCAAAGGTGAAATAATTATTCATGCATGGTGATGGTCCAGTGATGAACAGATAGTGTACAAATACAATAACCTTAGGAATGGGAATAGAAACCATCGAAAAAGAAACTTCACCAAGTTCAGACAATTTTTAGGAATTTTATTTTACTCCTACTTTTTTTTTTTCCCTTTATTTTCTCTTACCTATTAATTTATATATATTTGTGGATTGTCTGCAGGCCCCCCTTTGTTTGTTTCTCCTCTACACACATCACATATGAATATGATATCTGTGGTCATCATCTTTAATTCTCTCTCTAGAGATAGTATTAGACATTGACAGGAGATAATAATTCCAGAATAATATGATTGCTTTCTTGGATGGTGTATACATTGCTTTACCTCTTAATGGAACAACAATTAATTACTTCTATTTTTCTCATGCCTTATTCTTATACTCCAATCCATGCTAATTCTCCAATATATATATTTATATATTTTTTTTAATTTTCCTAAATATTTATAAATTGATATATAAATTTTGAAATGAATCCCTTTTCATTATTTATTTCTACTAGACAAATAATTATATGAAACCATACTTATTAATATTTTGATGTGATTCTTATTTTATTTTATTATAGTTAGGGTTTATTCTTAATTCTTAAGACATATATTTATAATTTAAGCTCATATCACCTTTATAATTATGGTTCATATTTTATTCTTATAATACAAATAATTTTATCTATTTCAAGTGTATAATTATTTTTTTAACCGTTGATGGAGGAAAGTGTACTTCTAGCTAATTGATGTTTACATATGACAAGCTAAAAAAAGTGTATAATTAAACCTTAGGAGTACACCTTTTATATATTGAGAATAAAATTATAGATTGTGTTTGAGATGCTATAATAATATAACTTGACACATTGTGTTTTTGTGTATAGTTATGTGTATATATACTCCATTTTGTAGATACAAAGTAATTAATAAAAAAAGAATATTAGATGGAAGATGAAGTGGACTTAAAATACAGCCAGAGAGTAAGACCATGCAATAAATGCACACCTCCCTTTCCCCTACTAACTCTGCATCCCTCATTAATTGCACCCACCCCCTCACATTTGTTTATATTACACATGGTGAATCAACCATGTAACCATGAAATGATAATGAATCAATCTTGAAATTGAGAGGTGTGGTGTGAATGTGGATAAGCATATGAATTCTCCAATAGTAACATTTTAGAATTATTATAAAGGATCCCTTTAGAATTTTGGACTTTACATGCTAAAAAAAATCAAAATTTGGCTAACACTAACTTCAGAGTTGAGACCTATTAAAAGTGATACTCCACGATTGATAGAAAGTTATTATCGTGCGTTAAATTATTTAATTAATTAACTATTTATAGTATAAATAAAATAGTAATAACTTTTTTTTAAAAAGTAATAATAAAATCTTTATTGAGAAATAATAACTAAGTAATAATTACTAATAAAATAGAAAAATAATTTACCGTCTTAAATAAGTGTTGTCTCATAAATTTAGATATAATACTGTATTAAATATTTAAATAAGGTATTGATAATAATAAGAATAGAGTATATATAGGGTTTCCTTCTTGTATTTGTTTCTAGTTATATGAGCGACGATTATGATAGAAAAATAAATTTATTTATTGTTGTTAAAGTTTATACATTCTCTTAGGTATATTTGCACCATACATCTTATAATAACACTGGAAATTTAAACCCCCCCTGACTACTTGGAAACAAATTTTGATACTGAACGTTTTTTCGATATTGCTTACGAAATACATTATACTGAAATTTATATATAAGAAAATTCAGTAATTAAATTAGAGAGTAACGTAATAAAAAATACAGGGTTATTTACTAAAATATTGTTGTTTCAAAATTTAATTAATGATATATAGCCATTTGATGGAGTGTTAACCAAATAAGCAGAGGCCCCTCTGTCGACGTGTCACACCATCTACGGAAATAACATTTAAATAATCAATAATTGTGTAATTAAATTAGAGTAATGATCAAAATTAAAAAATTAATGTTCTAATAATTATTTAATGATTTAAAATGAGCGTGTTAATTCCTTCTGTTACACTAAGTTCACAATAGATACGGAGTTAAAAAATAATTATTTTTTATTTTACTTTTAGGATAATTTGGTATTTTTAGGTAATAAATACTACAATTATAATGTAAATTATGTGAGTTGTAAAATGATGACAATCTTAAAATTAAAATGTGTTGATAGATTATTAATTTGTGTGTATTTTTTTATTTGAGATGTGAACTTGTTTATGGGACAAACACAAATAATAAATATGAATTTGTTTATGGGATTGGAGGAGTACGAATTAGTATTTTCGGGTGTATAAAGTGATTAAAATATAACATTTTGTTTTAAATTAGAGTATACACATTAATTAGAATATTATTTTTTTCATTGAAAAAGTAAATTGTAATATAAATAGTAGTATTAATGTTTAAATAAAAAAATTATTCCTTTTGTCCCGTGTAGTTATGCTCGTTTGTACAAATATGGGGGGTTAATGGAATGTGAATAAATACAATTATGAAAAAAAATGTATACAATTTAATCGTAAGTTTTTTTAATGAAAATTGAGTGTAAAAAAATATATAATTATTAAAAATATGTATACACTATTAAATAAAAAATTATACACATATGGATACTAGTTTTTTAATGAAATACTTAGTGTGAAAAAAATTACAGTTATTAAAAAATACGTATACAAAATAGAATAACAAATATACAAAATAGAATAAAAAGTTATACAAATATAAGTGCACCCTTATACATGGTGCATCTAATATCAACTCTTAAAATAAAATGTTTAATATTTTTGAACACTTTACATACCCGCTGCAGAGAGATCAATGCTAGATCATCAAATAATTTTATCATTAATTTCTAAATTTAAATCATTATACTAATTTAATTTAATTTAAATTAACAAAATTATTTAGTTAATTGTTATTTATGTGAAACAGTGGTACACCTTAGCAGAGGAGCCACTACCACTGACTTATTCTGTTAATACTCCCCCAAATAGCAATATATCATTAATAAATTTTTAAAACCACAATATTTTAATAAATTAGCCAAAAATACATACGTATTGTGTTATTGTTGATGATGGCTTTAACATGTATAATAAAAAGTCAATAAAAGATTCACTTATTTAAGAAAAGAAAAAAAGTTCATTCATTCACGGTCAAAAAATTCGGTTCGAATCTCCTATTACATTTTGATGCTACATTTTGGTGGAAAGGTTGAGATTTTCCTCTCCACACGTGTAATAGAAAATGTAACACCAAAATATAGCAGAACATCCAAAATCCAAAAAATCACTGTATTTCATGTTTTATATCATAAAATTAAATTAGCGTGCAACACAAAATAATTTTGACACAGTTTTTGTACTATTAAAGTAATGTCTTACAAATGTCTAAGCTCTTCTGGTATCAATTAGAATTGTCAACTCTAAAAATCGATCATGTTTATTTTTATTTGGCTAATCCTAGCTAGTTAATTGTCACTATTAAATTATGCTAAACTTTAGTACTTTGTAAATCTCATATTACTCAGATTTTTCTTTCTTAAATTTATATGTATAATAAATTAAAAAGTATTACAAAAGTGATGAATTTGTGTAGGACTTTTTAAAAAAAGAAACTAAATATATATATTAAAAGTTGACGTTAAAAATAATAAAATAGATATATTAACGGATGAGGGGAGTACAAAAGAAGTTATCATCTTATAATAAAACCTCCATTAATAGGAATACAACCCCAAACAAAATATTTAAGTTCTATCAGCAAATCATGTCTCAACGTTTCCATCCAACATTTCCATTTCGAAAAAACCTTTTCCTTTCTTTCATTTCTCTAAAAATTATTACTTCTTTTGTCCCGTTTTATTTTATATCTTGAATGGGAGGGAGTAATAAAAAGAATTTAAAGAGAGAATCGTTGAAATAGCATACCACTTGAAAATATCTATTCATTCATAATTTATTAAAAAAAATAATTTAAAGAATATTTTTCTTATTAACGTTTTATTTTTCCCATTAAACAAAGGGAAAGGAATATGAAATTCAACACAATAGTTTAGTTATCATCAAAGTAAGACTATAAGGATGTTTGTTTTGTTTGTAAATAGAAATTAATAAAAAATTTGAATTAATAATTGACTTTACTAAATTTAAATTTATGTTTGTTTTGGAGAATTTAAATATAGCATATGTTAACATCATGTCAGCTAGAGTAAGGGTAATATGTGTGAAATAGTAAAATGTGACCTATGTAACTCAACTCTCCATTAGCTTATAATTACTGTATGAACTTCTTTACTTATTGTAATAAATTTCGACAAAACCTGTTGCGTTTAAATACAACCCTTCTCCTTTATATTTTATTTAAATTTATTTATTGTTATGAATTTAAATTACAAAGAGTCATAGAAATTATAGAAGGCTCGTTAATAAATTTCTAAGATCCATAAATATTATTAATTTAATGTGAATAAAACATTCTACGAGTAAGCATTACTCTCAAAGTATAAAACTAAAACTATTATTAATAAATTGAAATTAAACACAAAATAACACGATAAGGAAGAACCATTTTAACAGGAAAATTTAACATAGAATAAAAAAAATGAAAAGTGGTGTAGAAATAAAATCTAGTTGAGAGTTGAGCCAGCTGAAGGGGTACTTTTGAGTCAATACCCGAACCACCACCCAGGCCACGGCGGCGCAGAGAGCTTCCCACCACCGTATAAGGGTATTGTTTTGCCCGCGGTTCGTTCTTGACTCACCACCCCCCTATATGGCGAGTCACACCTTTTATATTCTCAAACACTAATTATTTTACTATTTTACCCCCGTCCAATCAGCTCTCGCATTGAAGAGCGCCCTTGATCTTCTGTACGGTACACGATATTAAATTATTAACGGTCTCCACCGACTCCACAGTCAGCTTCGCCGTCGGCAGACTGTTCACCAGAATCTGGAACGCCACCGTCAGGAGCGACCCGCCGACCCGCCCGTTGCTCTCCCCGCTCGGCCCGTCCGGCACGATCGCGAAACCCGAGGGCAGCAGCGCCACGTAGGCGGAGTCGCCGCCGTTCATGACGACGTGCATCGCGGGGATGTCGACCGGCGCGTACACGACAAGCGACCCCGAGGCGTCTGTGCAGGTCTCCTGGAGGATGAGCATGCTGCTCTGGTTCGAGTTCATGGCCTGTCGGCATATTTACAGTATTAGCCCTCTACTTTTTCTGAAATTCAGATCCGAGTCAACCCCCAACAACTTTTTTCATGAAAGGAAAGGGAAATTGCAAATCAGGACCCAAAAGCTGACGCATCAAAGTTTCGCCAGAGATCATGTATTTGACTTTTACAAAAAAATTACTACTGCCACACTATTGGATCTCATCTGCCAATGCCTGGCTACCTCCAATTTACACATTTGTCCCACTCAATCATATCATACTCTCTCTAAAAAGACTAGAACCTTTTACCATTAAATTATTATTATGGGCAAGTAAGTCATTTACTAGCTTCTATTAACCTTTAATTTGAAAATAAAAAACCTAGTGGGGCAAAAAAAGGACTTACACTTGCACGTAGGAGCGACACACAATTTGCATGATCTTGGCCTTTGGCAATATGAGCCATTTCTTGCATGGGGCCGCCATTGGATAGGATATCCCACTCGCTCCTCAAATGTTCATTCCGGAGGAAATCAAACAGCCGCTGCGGCGACACCGGCACCCAAACCGACGTGGCGGCGCTCAGAACTATCCCCGGCGGCTCCCCCGGGTCGTCCACGCTCTTCCGGGTCATAACCCGCATATCCACATCCTCATCCACGTTCTCCGTTCGGAGCTTATTCCATTTGTGAACCGTGGAAGCGCACACGCCCGCGCAGAAGTTGTTGGTCATTCGTTGAGCCAACTTCAGCATGCTCCGCCGCCCACCCGCCGTGATGGCTGTAATCCACATTTTGTAAATAATAGTCAGACAAGACAGCTTAATTGATAATACAGTAAGTAGTTAATGATTCATTACCGGTGTGATCTCTGATGGTGAGGTTAGAGGACATGAGGATGGCTAGACACTCGGACTGTCTTTGAAGAGTGGCTAGCCACCTCTGCGACCCGAACCCTAAGCCCGCGCTAACCAGCGACCGGTATAGCTGGTGAATCACACTTTCATCGTACTCAGCATGCTCTACCCATGTAACCTACAATTAATTCATTTAAATATGATTATCATAAAACATTTGGGAAAACAAAAAGATTTGTTGGCAACGAGGTGGAGAGAATCATAAAAATACGTACTAGGTCTAGTCACAAGATGCTCACATGACTGCATAGAGAATTAGTATAATATGAACAAAGACATTATCTTAATTAAGGGATGGAATCCAGTGTGTTGAATTTAATATATGGCATTGGACAGTATCAGAAAGATTGGAATAGAAACATCAAAATACTTAGTTTATTTCTGATGATTACGAGGAAAGTAACCCCAAATGTTGCAATAGAATATGTGTCTCGAGGAGCAAAAAAAGGAGCAGTAGAGCCTTCTATTCTTTTCTTTAATGGGGCAGGGGTAAACCCATTAATATATTAATAGTACCCCCTTTTTTATTTGAGTTGAAAAATCAATCAAATTTGTTAAAATATAATTATATGGATTCGAGAAGTATCTTGTCAAAGACGATGACTAATCTAATCAGCTAGAGGATAAGTCAAATATTCATGTCCCCTAATTATCCTATTTATCGACTACATTTTGATGAAATAAAATACTATATAGTATAATGTACTAACTGAGAGTGATATATGGGTTGTGGTGGTTCTCAAATTAATGGGTGCAGTTGCTTCAACAAACTTATTTAAAACAATAAGAGGTGAACATACCAACCCTCCAGAGATTCAATAAATGTGAAGAAATAATACTCCACTTATATGTAAATAGAAAAGATGAAATTAATGTTTATTTACCTTTGAATAGCCGTTAGGCATATCTTGTACCACGCAGCCGGAGGGAAGCCTCCGGCAGCTCGGCATTCCACTGGAGGTCGTGTCGACTGAGACGTCTACGACGGCCCAGACGCCCTCCGCGTGTTGCTTGCAGAATCGGAGAAATGTGACCTCCCGGACCGGAACCAATGGTGATAGAACTTGCAGCTCAGCATGCATCTATACACACATACATTGTCATAATTATAATTAACAAATCAAAATTAAGGTAATTAAAGAGTAATGATGAGTTAATTAATTATGATTACCAAGTGAAGAGCACCATTCCTTGTTCCTCCCATACCATTTGAGATCACATCTGTGGTTGTGGTTCTTGCAATTATGCTTGGAAACATCTCTGCCCATTTGTTCTACATCAACATTACAAATTCTTTTTAAGAAAAAACAAGAAATGAAAATATTGCAGAAGAAGATGAAGAGAGAGAGTGTGTGAAAGAGACAGACCGAGTCCATCAATGTCTCAACGAGAGCTAAGCTGTTGATAATCACCATCCCGCTTTCTCTGGAAGCCTCTGATACGAATCCATTAGGCTTCATTCCAATACAAGGATTGAAATTTCTTGAATATTCTTCGTGATTCAGAATCTCTTTCCCCCCTTCTAAGCTCCTAATCCACAGTGGCTCATCCGTTTGAGCCATTTTCACGAATTCATCCATGGCGGCTAAAGCTAGCTCCAGATACATAGATCTCTCCAACGATCTCTCCATTGGTGCCACGTTCATGGTTGGCTTCACCACCGGCAGAGGGGTACCGAAATCGGGAAGCGACATCGTATTGATGGCGTTTAACCCACCGAATCCGTTGTTTCCTACTCCAAGTTCTAAGCTTGAATTGGGCATCGGCTGCCCCGCCATGGATGCCACCACCGACGAAATTGGCCGCCCCAAGAACTTTCCGGCGAGGGCGCAGACTCTGTCGAGTTCGTCTTTTAGTCTGGCATTCTCGATTCTGAGGTGTTGCTCCTCCAGGGATATGTCGCCGATCATGGCGGGGCCTCCGCAGTTGCTGCAGATGGGATTCCTCATGGCTTCTCTGATCGTCATGTTCTCTGCTCGGAGCTTGTCGTTTTCTTGCCGGAGAATTGAGTTCTCGTGCCGCTCCAGTTGTGTCTGAATGAATTCATATCTCAATCAATCAATTAATTTAAAATGGAAAGATTTGTAATATGGTACCAACCAACCTTCATCTGAGTTCTTCGATTTTGAAACCAGAATTTGACTTGTCTGGTTTCCAAAGAAAGCCTTTTGCTGAGCTCCAATCTTTGCTTTTCATCAGGGTGAGGACACTCCTTAAACAATCTAAGAACAAACAAATGAATGAGAGATTAGTTGAGATGGATGGAATTAATAATAGAAGAAGGATGGAGATGGAGGAATTAAAAAATTATACTAACAATTCGAGTTCTTGGATTTGCTGAGGAGTGTGTCGGTGATATCTCTTCTTCCTGGGGGGCTTGTCGGAAGCATCTTGATCATCTCCAGATGCACCATCCATGTTGTCACTCCCAGATCTGCTCTCATGCTCTTCATCTCTGCTTCTTCTTCCACCAACATTACTAGATTCATAATTCTCATCACCAACTCTGCCCACCTCTCCTTGCCTCTCCATACCCGTTTGCTGCACAACAACAACAACAGCCCATTATACATTCACATATAAATATATATATACAAATACATAAATGTATAGAAAGAGAGAGAGGAGGGGGTGGTACAAGGGCAAGAGAGAGGGCGGGGGAGTTGAACATAGTCTTGGTGGTGGAAAGAAGGCGAGGGTGAGCAATGGCGCCGGAGGCCATAGTAGTGATATTGGTGGTCGGAGTAGTTGTTGTAATAATGGTGTTATTATTGCTGCTGTTGCTGTAACCCAAATCTGTAACAATTCTTGCACTCCCACCACCACAAGAACTGTTTTCAAGAAAACCTCCAATATTCATCAATTAATAACAATACTGCTCTCAAACTCCTTTTTCCTATTTCCCTTCTCTCTCTACTGTTCTTCACTCTTATTCTTTTCCTTGAATGAATCAACCCACCAAAAAAATTACAGACAATGGAATTCAGATATATATATATATATATATATATATATATGTACATATAAGGTACTAGCTAGTAATTTCTTGAAGAATTAAATAGAGAAAAAATAAAAAAGAAGAGAGAGGTAGAGGAGACACAAGGCCTAGAATCCAAATGTCTCCAACTTCCTCTCAAGAAAAGATGGTCTGTGAGAGAAAGAAAGAGAAAGAAGGCAAGCAAGAAACCCTCAATTATATATGTATATGTATATTCTGGTGCTATGCTCCTCCTTCTCTATCCCTCTCTCTCTCTCTCTAAAATGAAATAATCTGCTTCTCTCTCTAGGTGTGAAGAAGATGAGAAGAAAGCCCTAGTTGGGAGGGCTTTTCCGTTATCCCAATATCTGCATGCTTGACTTGCAAAAAGCTAGTTTTCACAAAAGCTGAAAAACAAAACAAAATAGAGATAGGATATGAAGAGAGAGAGAAAGAGATGAAAAACACATGATATGACAGAAAAAATAAAAAGAAAGAAGGAAATAAAAGGGCAAAGTGAAGATAATACCCTCAATACTATGTGGAGTTTACACATACAACCAAAATAAACACACAACTGAATAAAGCTCGGTTGACTCTCAAACCCATCCCCCCCTTTCTCTCTCCTCTCTCTCTCTCTCCTCTGCCCAAAACTTTATATGTACGTGACGGCAGTAAAAAAAATATGACTTCCCCTTTATTAACCTCGTTTACCAATTAATAAAAAAATTGTACTCTCTTTAATTTCTTTTCTTTTATCTGTCTGTTCCTCTCCAGACTGTCAACTGCTTTGAAACCACCCCCACCCCCACCCCCACCCCTTGGATTTTCTGCCATCACTGCCCTCTTTCAAACACACTAAATTAGCATACAAATTACACCAATAGAAGTATGTCTTCATTTTACGATTTTTTTTTAATCTGCGAAATTATTTATTTCTTGTAAGAGAAAGTGAAAATAAAGTCGACCCTTTTTTTTTGCTGTATTAATTAGAATAGATTAATTTGGACCATTTTGTTGCTGAATCTAGGTGGGCTATAGTAGTTAGTCGTAATAAATATTCATGTATAGCCTATAGCTGTTCATTTTTCTAAAACTAATGTAATTAATTATTTATACAGCAGGACCAAGAGATTGGCTGCTATTTGACTATGTTTATTCAAAATTAGAATATTATAATTTTATATAATATTTGGGTTGATGTTTTCCCCCCTTCTTTTAGCTAGAATCAATAGATTATGCTGAAACAGATAAAAATACTATTCAAATAGCAGATATGTGAAGATAAATCAATTAAAAAAATTCTCAGCTCTCACACACAATTTTTTACCATATTTGTAATACGTAAGTTGTAACCATATAGTAATTCTAATTTACTTATTCCAATAATTATATCTTCATAATATTTCATTAGCTGTCAAGTCTGAAGTATCTTTATAATCTAACGTGCAATGTAATTTATGTTACACAAAATCAAATTGTGCAAATATGAACGTATAATGCCAATTTTACACTAAAGCAAATTAATTAAGTACTTGTACTGCAGAATTGTTTTTCTTTTTCTTTTTCACAACTCGATTATTTAGAAATGACATCATTAATGAATTAACGGTTAAATTTATTTAATTGAAAAATCATCAAAACAAATTTATTGGTATTGCTTTTCACTCCTTCAATTCTTACAATATTGATTTCTCGATGCATTAAATATAATCAATCTGCAAATGCATATATAAATAAAAAAAACATAAAGAAAAGATCCAATGCATATTTAAGATCCTACAGAACATAAATATTAATTAATAGTTCTAATATATCTACTAATTGACCTATATTCAAAATTTAAATTTTTAGCATATTTGTGAATGAATAAAGTGATGTTGTAATCAAGAAAGTAGGTAAAAAAATAAACACACTTCATATAAAATCTAGTAGTTGCTTGTAATTGCTATAAATTTCAAAATAAAAGGACCATGATATTGAAGACGTGATATCAATTTACGAATCAATATAGAGAGAGAGATGTCGATCAACAACCATATGCATCAAAAATTAATTATTAGTATTATCTGACCTTAATTAAATAATTATCAGCTTAATTAATGCCTATTTAAGTTTAATTATATAATCAATCGTTTTAAATGTCTAATATACTTGTAAATGGTAATAGGGGTAAGTAAAGCTAGACCACTCAAACTAGAACTTATGTACAAGTACCATCATTCTACCCTTTTAATTCTAACATCATTTCGATAGTTTTTTATTTATTTTTTTTAAGGGGATAAATATAATTATGAACGTGCATGGAATCACAAAACGGAAAAAGAAAAAAGAAAAATAAATTATATTAAAATTTACACTAAAAGCCAAAAGTTGATAATTTAGTAATTTGACCATTGAGCTTTAGCTAGGCACGTGGCGTAATTATTTGCATTTATTTAAATTTCTCACTTTCTTTTTTTCTTCTACATGCTAATTTCATTCTCGTTATACTTGATTCCTTTTGATCATTCACCTTAAAACCACATTAAAATCAAGCAAATCACAATAATACAATAATGACCATAATAATAAAGAAATTCTTTAAGCAACAATTGTTAGATCATGAATACAGTAAATCAAGAAAGTAATTCAAGGAGAGCATATCACGTTAACAACACGAAATTGACCTCATTCTCATATTTGGCAGGATTCTATTTACATTAACATCTAGTGGAAAGTATAACTGTAAAATGAATAAAAAAAATTTACTTTTAACACGCAGGGAGATGTTTGTTTAAGAAAAATATTGCATGTCGGTGACAAAGAGAGTCTAGGGAGAAATGATAGGCAACCCAATAATGTTCCTAATGAATCCAAATATTACAAAAGACCATAATTTATCCAATAATATAGAATGAGTAGTAGTTTTTATTAGATAAAACCCACTGTCACAGTTATTATATTTACATATAGAATCATACTAATTTATTTAACTCAATTATTCATCCAACCAACTCGGTCAGTATGAAACTTCAATTACCATAAGAAAACACAACAGATGACCACTCATCATCTACGTATGTATGCACCGTATGTATTCGTTTCTAATGAACTGAGTGAATAATGTATAATGCACTTATGACATGCAGTATGTAGTTGGAAGCTTTTTTTATAAAATTAAAAGGATGGATGGATGAGAGAATACATGATAGATTAATCTATGATATAAAAGCATTCTCTAGGCAGGGGAGATTAGACTTATTTTAATGCATCAAATAAAAATTTAGGCATCTTACATATCCTAATGAGTTGAATAAAGTTAATACTTCAATTTAATCCAATATAGTAATCACAGCCTTTACATGGCCATAAAGGTCTAATGTTCCCATTTCCTATGTTAAAAATTGTTGTTATCTTCCTATCAAGCTCTACCTACTCTAGAACTATGAAAACAAACATCTCCACTGCATTCACACAATCAAGTAATATGAAATATTTCATACCATGGAAAAATAGAAGAAGAAAGCTGGGAAGAAACAAATTTCTTACCTGGTAAAGTTTGGGCTTTCACTTGTAGACAACCTGGCTTTAAACAAGTGTATCATCATCATGTTCGATGACAGAGGCAATCACTCATAAAGTGAACAGGATTGTAGAAACTGCACTTTGCTAGTCCAAAACTTAGCTTTACAAAGAAAAGGTAAAGCTTCCCAATATGGCGTCATTATGGATATAAAGTTCTCAAACCCAACCATAAGGACGTTTTTGTGATGCCTAGAGGTTGTCATTATGTTTCATAAGATTTGCTCGCAGAAGCATGGCTTTCAGCTCCCTATTTAATTCATGGGCCGCCTGTAATACACGCTGGAATGTGTCATTTCTGTGATCCGCGCGCCGAGCATAAAGAATTTTCCCATGGGAATCGATAAGAGCCTGTGGGAAGATGCCAGTATCAATCACGGAAAACATTCTTGACCATAATCAAACTTGTATAGTGACATGAACAAAGTAAGAGTGAGGTTGGCAACACATGCAGTGGGTGCTGTTGATTAGACTTGATTACCTGTATTTGATCGGTAGCAATCAGTGCTTCAAGCTCTTTCTCGAGGCATGTAACACTTGTCTCGAAAGCATTCGCCATCACATGTAGGTCAATAGAGACATATGGGAGAGTATACTGGATGAGAGCCCTGTTACGTATTTGCTCATACAAAGTCCCCACGTGATCATGTAAATGGATTTCAAGCAACAAGTTCGCCTCTAGATTTCTCAAATATTCCAGACAGGAAGCACTGTGGCTGCAAAATGAAAATGAATAAAATGAAAAGAGGAACTTAAGAGGCCCAGATAATACTCTTATCAATTCATTATGGATTCATTCCTTGATGAAATTATTATAGTGTCTGGCAATGCTGATAAAGCATCATCTGAACAGACCAACAAGTCACACATTGAGTTGGTTAAACTCAGATTATAGAGATGGACGTACTACGAAGGCTGCTTATCTAAGCTCTAAATATGAGAAGTTTTCCAGTTAGACATAGGTCAATTCAAGATTGAGCAACTCAAATTCAGAACAACTAAAATTGAATAATAACACAAATCAAATAAAATCACGTAGGCTCTGGTCTCCCATCACAATGTGTGCTTAGAATTTTATGAATGTATAAATTTCTCTTCATTGTTATAATAAATTAGTACCAAGCGTAGAATTCATTAATAAGCTCCCTTATTTCAGGTACCAATTCCAAGAAATTCCTGAAGTTGCTGTTGTCAATTACTTTGCTCTGTCAAAGATAAACAGTTAAAATGGTGAGGACAAGTTTTAAGTGTATGAATGTCACGAGGAGAGGAAAAAAAATGAAGGGAAAGAAAACAGTTTACCTTTAGTTCTGCAAGGTCGAAACTTGCAAGAGCACATAGACCACCATAGGTTGCAATATCTTGAGCAGCAATCACTTCTGTGTAGTTCCCTATTTCTGGGCCAGTTTCAAGGAACTGCAAGTACAATTTCCATGTGAGAGTAATACTATATGAAACAAAAGTAAATTATACTGCCTGCATATACCCGTTAAAACATTTACTGCTTTTTACTTTCCGGTGAAATCAGTTTTTACAATTGGAAGTGGACTTTGATGAGTATTTTATGCATCTGCTGAACTTTGAAATGGAAATTGTTTAAATGGCATTTGAATCTCTATGGATGAATTTCCCCAACTAAAGAATTACTAGTTCCACAACTGAAGAAAATGCAAATATCTGAAATGGAGATGGTCACACTACATTAACACAAATTCTCTGTCCAGTCCATTCAAGCTTGCAGTACACTGAAACCGACAAATCAGTTTGGAATTATCACATCAAAGCAAACAAGTATGAAACGTCTACACTTGACACTTTTATAAAGCATGCTTCAGGATATGAAAAGAAAACTTTATTCGCAAACCTTTCGGGCAGCAGTTTTATAATTTTTGCCTTCCAAATGAGCCAATCCAGCAGCACAACGTAGTTTTGCAGTTATAACAAGATCCAAGCAGTCTTGATGTGCCTCAGCCTTACTAGCATAGTTTGAAACACGAGCAAACTGCCCCATCTCGATGCTAACCAATATGGCTTTCAGACACATATGTATTATATGCATAGGTGTAGAGCAGTAGCCACGCATGAGAATGTAATTCTTAAATGCCTCAACAAGCAGACCATGTTCATAATAGAAGTCTCCAAAATCATTGTACCCCATTCGGACGCTTTCTTTGATTAAGCTTGACTATGATAATAAATGGAGAAACAGAAATAAGCGCAGAAACGAGAACCAGATATACCGAAAACATGTATATAATAATTACCCACAGTAGTATACATCCTGAATTAAAGTTGATAAAGAACTATTGTAAACCTTCAGAGTTTGACATCAGATATAAGGTAATTGATCCACAGGGGCGAGTTTCAAAAGGTCAATGTCATTTACGGAACACAGCCAGTAGCATAAAAAATACTCCTACGAAACATCATCATTTTCCAGCAATTAAATTTATCAGGGCGCTGAATTTGATGCCTAAGCAATCGAAAATTTTCGAGCATAACATCCTAATCATTCTTTTATAAGAAAATCTATAAATACAAATTAAGGTTAAGTGTGTTGATTCTAGAAAAACTAGTAGTGCACAACTAATTGCTCGGTAAAATGGTCAATAGAACAGAGAACAGAGAATAATATGCAGCAAATACTATAAAACTCCAAACACTAAATCATAATCAAAACCCCTACACTCACATTAGAAATCAATAATTAACAAGAGAAAGAGCATTAGAGTAACAATGATTTAGCATTCGCAAAATAATCGCTGTACCTTATAATCATTGATACCATTCTCGAGCTTCTTCTTTCTTAAATCCGCTTGTCGATCCACAGCATCGGCCCAAGGGTTATCGGGACCGTAATTCGGACCTAACCTTCCACCAATCTTCTCCACAACCTCTCTAAACAGTTGCGTGTTCTGCCCATTCTTAATCTCCTCATACGCCATCCGAAAAGCCTCCAGCTCCATAGTGGGTCGCCGCAATTACCAGCAATGAAGAGGAGACGCATTATTCTCGTCCGACCAGTGTACAGCGCCGCGTACGCCTCAATGTCGTGTGTCTCACCGCTTATGATTGGGCGGTGCCGCTCATCTTCGCCACCACTGACTAAGAACTCGTCCTCTTCTTCCGACGTCCCCACGGCGTCGTGCTTGCCTTCCATTGAATGTGATTCCGCAATGCTTCTGTAAAACTACGACGTTCCTTGCTTCTCTGCTCTACTCTCTGTATGACACTGATGTGCGCCAATTTTGTGTGTGGGAGCGAAACCAAAAATTAAAAAGTGGGCTTCACACGTGTGAGAGTATTGGGCCTTGTTTTGTTTACTGATTTGAGTCCAGTAAACGTGAGTTTTGGTCTGTTCGTCAACGTGAATTCAGTTCAATATACTGACGAACAGGACCACGACTCATATTTACCGGAGTAAACTTAATTCACTAAATATATATATATATATATATATATATATATATATATATATATATATATATATATATATTTTTTTTTTATTTGTTTTTAATTAAAAAATAATATGGAATGCATGCATTCAAATAACCAAGATATCAATTCAAATATAACAAAGTTTATAGTGAGACATTTCTATGTGAGACGAATGCTAAGACGAGCTAAATTTGTATATTCACCCCTTAATTAAATAAAATTTTAAATTAATTTATGTTAGTCATATTATCATTATTATCAGGGTCAATATTAGGTATAAAGTGTATTTATTTATTACTAATTTATACATTCGTTATAGAAAATTACTCACATATATAAAATTATATATTTCATTACCCAAATTACATATATTAACATTAATGTGCAAAATATATTTCAAGATAATATTATAAATATTCCTAAAATTACTCCTTAAATTTCTCGCCAATTCATATCCATGAGAGATTAGAATTAATTGCATGGTTTCTTTATTATCTATAATGTTGCTAATTTATCCTTGCATCATTTGGAACCATTTATTCTTGCATTTATTTTATTTTTATTTCTTACATTACTTTAATTGCATTTATTTGCATCTTATTCTCTCATTCCGTCGTCCTTATAAAATCACGATAAATTTGAGATCACTTAAACTCTAGCACGTTCCTCCCTTGGGTTCGATAAATTCTTTATTTGGTCATTCCGACTATTAACGATCAATCAAACACGATCATATTTTTTGCAAGCTTTGACATTAATTTAAATTTAATGCACATAACAGTGAATATTATATTAATCGTTTCTATTATATATACATATGAATGTTATACTAGTATACATCAATGTGTAAAGATTACGTACAAGTCACATAAATGTGAATATATTAACTGTTTCTATTATATGCGCACTAATGTACATTTGAATTATACTCGTGAACAATAATGTGCAAGATTACATATAAGTTGAATATGTGCTTATGATATTTTCAAAGTTAGAAGGAAAAAAGGAGAATTATTGAAATTTTTGGTGGGAACTTACAGAAAAAGGACAGTTTTGGAGGGAAGACATCTTTGTTAAGATGTTTTAGGAGGTAAACAAATTCCAATGATGATTTTATAATCTGAGGGCACTTTTTTTTTAAAATTAATATTGCTCTTAACATTTTATTTATGCCTCATATTCTCTAACTTTTGTTATGATTTCACTACATTATTATATTTTCATAAATATATGAACAGGAAAACATGAGTTTTTCTAACTTATGTTATGGAAAAGAATATGTAATTTCATTTCTACTTTTTTCTTTTAAATTTTTGTAAGTCATGCCTGCAATTTTAAATTGGAGCGCTACAAATTCCTGTAATTTATAGAAGAAGTGTAACAAATTTATGTAATTTTAGCATATTTATGTAATGTTTGTGTAAGTTTTTTAATTTTCTGTAATTTATTTTAAGATACAATATTTTTTTAGATTTTTTTTCTGGATTTTCAAAAAAATTGTATTATTTCAATTTTTTTTAATTTTTCGGCAGATTAGGGGTTGGATTAACTTTATCCTCTAAACCCAGCTGCATGGACCAAAATACTCCTGAAAAAATAAGTTGAAAAAGTCAAAAACTAACTTTTCTTAAACAACGTGGAATAGTAAATGTGAAATGTTTTCCGGGACAGAGGGAGTAATTGATACAAAATTTTACTAAATGAACATCAGTGTGCACATAAATTTTATTATTATTGTAAAAGACATAAATATTAAAATATAAAGAAAGACAATGTGATATTTAATTATGCGTGGAATATACAAATTTATTCCAAATGAGTATCTATTAGTAATTAGACTATTAACTTACATATGTATCAGTAATAAACCCTTATTATTATTTATATTTATTTATATATATTTAAAGTGACTTAGCAAATGTTAATATTTGTTTTCAGCTTTGCCCTCACATTTTTCTTTTAATTTAAATAATACGGTTTGAATAAGAATTTGAAAATCTATCCAAAACAACTAAAAAAAATTAAAATCAAAATTTTAATTTGAAATCTATTAATTTAAAATTTTGAATTTATAAATCCATAGATTTCATTTATCATTCAAACAGGAGGGAGGGATTTATAAATCCCTCCTCAAATACATTCATCCAAACATACATAAGAGTATATTTTTTTTGTTTTTAAAAAGAATACACCTTAATTAATAATAATAAGTTTTTTTTATTATTAAAAAGGTTTTATACTAAAATATGAAATATAAATATTTAATTAAAAAATTAATCTCCCTCCAGAAAATCAAGGATATGCGGTTTTATATAATATTAAATAGTACATCATCTAATACTAAGGGATATAAATTTTGAAAATCTTGGGATGCAAGTTTTAGCCACGGGATCGATAAATACAAATTTTAAATAAAATTAACTCCTATGTGTTATGCATATTAATTTCTTAATGAAGTTGTCATGATTTATAAACTCAGCTATTATTGTAGCCTAGACTTCTGAAAAACTATATAATCTCCTAATATTATCGTTTTCCCCTTATATTTTTTTGGATGCACCGGTATCGTTTTCCCCTCATTAACTCCAACTTCTAATTAATTTTATGTGCATTTTTATAATTGATCAAATGTGCAAGTCTATTTATTAGAGGATATGTATTAAAACCGTGAGATTAATTTGAATACATGAAATTAGTGTGAAGCACTTAAATTAAATCTGCCACGTCATGCACGTCCATAAGCACTTAAAATTATATATTATGAAAAATATATACACAATATTAAATAAAAATAAATACACATAATACAATCATCTTTTAAAACCACAAACAAAAATCAACTAAAAGTTTTAAAAGATGTTAATTTTGAGTAGGGAAGATTACGTACACAATCTTAGGTTTAGGACATAATTTACGGATCTTCAATCAATCCGAAGAAATTTTATTTTATACTCCAATTTAGGTAATAGGATATTTCATTATTTATGCATTAAATCTTGCTCTAATCTGTATAGTCGATCTTTTCTTGAATTCTAATATTTAGACCAACGGTCATTCTTTTAATTAACTGTCTTGTCATCATTACGATCTCTCTTGATACTATCTTGGCTAACAAACTCTTAATTAATTAACAAACTTTATTGGGTAATAAATTGAATTAGATTTTACAGTATGAAGTATGTATATATACAAAATATAACTAAATCTTTTACAAATATATTTTTGGTATATATACCAAATCAAACTTTAAACTAAAATAGAATTAAAAAAAAAATCTCCAATGCATGTATTATGCAGAAAATTAAAAACACGAACAAAAACAAAATAAAAAAAAAAATTTAAATCAAAACAAAAGTTAGATAATCGAATTCAAAATGTTAGTTCATTCGGAAAGAGAGGATTCATAAAAACTGCAGTTTTATATATAAAAATATAATTACATCATCATGCAGAGCAGAGCATTTAACAAGAAACTAGATCAAGGATCCTACGATAAACAACTAAATAATGAAATTGAATTCAAGAATTGTGCTAGTGAAATAATCATGTATTCAAAGAACTTTGAAAACCCTAATTAAAAAAATCTCTACCCCAAATCACATATGCCCTTGTCTGAATTCATACATACTATAGTTGACAAACGGCGTCGTGTAAGGCAACCCCGTCAACGGCTGTGGCGACACCTCCACATGAGGGGCGGGCAAGGGCACCATCGTGGCCACCATGACTTCATTCACCCTAAACACCACATCCTTGATCAGCTCATCCAACGCCATAACAAACTGCTCCAAATCCTCAACACCCTTCTCCTCCACATCTTCATTCCACCAACGCCAGTCTCCGCCGTACTCCTCCACCTTCTTCGCCTCCTCGATCGCCTCCCGCCTCTTCTTCTCCGCCTCCAACTCCTTACACACATCAGAATAGTGCCTATTGTAGTCCCTTGCGTTGGCCATCACGGAGGGGTTCTTCTCCGCCGCAGCCGCACCGCGGAGATAGCGATCAATGACGGCATCGGCCGAGGGATGTCCGAACGAGAAGATCCGTTTACCGAGTGAGTGAACAATGATGCCGATTTCTGCCCCACTCAGAATGCACAGCTCACTTGCTTTCTTGAATAAACCGACTCGACGTTTGGAGAAGGTGACTTGACGGTTGCTTAGGCTTTCAATTTTCTTGATTTCGATTTTCTTTCGACCCTGTGTTGCTTTCTTCTTCACCATGCCGTTTTCTCTCAACATCACCATGTTTGTTTTTTTTTTTTTTTGATAGAGAAGAGAGTGTCGTTGTAAGAATAAACAACCTGCAAGAAAATAAGGGTTGATTTAAATAAGGGATTAGGGCACAAATTTGGGTAATTAATACAGCCAAGAGTCAATTATGGCAAAGATTTTCATTATTTCCAATTTTCATCCCCCATTCCCTTTTAACCGTGTTAATCTCTCTCTCTCCACATGGTGGAATTAAATCAAATTTCTCAACGTGCTACTCTCTCACACTACTCTCTTTCTCTCACCGAGTAAAATTTAATTTATTGTTAAATAATAATTTTGGATGATATCGTGTACCCTCCTTTTAATATTTTTTTATTTATACTAATAATATTATTATTATTATTATGCATGCACATTTTTATTGGATCATAATTTAAACTTTATGATTTTTTTTTGTGTGTTGATAAAAAAAAAGAAAAAAGAAAAAGGGTTATTCACGTGATTACTAAAATATACTCCTTTCATTTCAAGGCAATACTTAATGGAGTGATTTCTATTTTGTATGTACCATTATATTATACACAATTAAGAAATAACAACATAAAAAATACAATAACCCCAATAATATATTTTAATTTAAAACAATCATAAATAAATAACCAACACACGTATTTAAAAACACCTTTTGCAGTGCACCATGACGGAGTGTGACTCTAGAGTGCAGCTTGAGTGAACCACTCTCACCAAATCAATAGGTGAAAAATGTGGTCTCACTTCTTTTTAATTAATTAATATGTGATCCTCTTTAATTAGTTTTTTTTAATTTTTTTTAAATTTTATTATATTTAAAAAATTATTATACCTTAAACCTACCTAAACTACAATGATAAAATTATAATTACATCCTAAACTTTAATCTTAAAGGTGAAATATACTCTAAACCATAAGAGTGAAATTACAATTATACTTTAACTTAAACTTTAGGGATGAATATACACTAAACTACAATTATACCCTTATAATTAACCCTAAACCCTAAAAATAAATAATAAACCTTATTAATAAAATATGTTCTAAATTACTAGGTATGAAATATAATTACAGGTGTGTAAGTAGACATGCACGGCGGTTCAGAACCGCCGGTTTCGATTCCGAACGACCGATTCCAGTTTTAGAAAATAAGGAACCGGAACCGAACCGAAGGTAGGCCGGTTTGGGTTCCGGTTCGGAACCGCCGGTTCCGATTTTCTCTTTTTTTTTTAAAAAAGAAAAATTTGGAAAAACCGCCGGTTTGGAATCGGAACCGGCAGTTCCGGTTTCACAAAATGAGGAACCGGAACCGAACCGAAATATATCCGGTTTCAGTTCCGTTTTGGCTAGTTTCGGAACCGCCGATTCCGATTCTGGTTGGAACCGCCGGTTCCAGTTAAAATGTGCATATCTAGTGTAAGTACAATTATACTATTAAGTTTAAATTTAAAAAAAAAGGGAAAATAGTCGGTCTTAAACATTTGATTATGTGGAGTAACTCCACCTAATTAAATTATTGACTTTATATAATGATACTTTAAAAACATAAACAGAGTGGTACTATTGTCCAAGGGCATTCGGACAATATCTAATTTATCATTATCGCATCCAACCTAACTAAAGAACATCAAACACATACTTTTACATACACAAAAATTATTACAGACAGAAATTAAAAAACACCCACCCACTCAACCCTACCCCGCCAATTTTTTTTATTTAAATTTTAGATTTTAATAGGATTTATAAGATATACTATAATATTACTAGTAGATACAAAACATATATTTTATTAGGCTAATTATAGTATGCACCCGAGTGCACCCTAAGATAGGGTGCACCCATATACTAATATAAACAAAATCATATACAATTAAGAGCAAAAATGTATACAATTCAATTGTTAGTTTTTTAATGAAAAATTGAGTGTTAAAAAATATACAACTATTAAAAAACATGTATACACTATTGAATAAAAAGTTATAAACATATGGATGTTAGTTTTTTTAATGAAAAACTTAGTGTGAAAAAGTATACAATTATTACAAAATACGTATACAAAATAGAATAACATGTATACAAAATATAATAAAAAGTCATACACATATGAGTGCATCCTTGTACCGGGGTGCACCCAATATACACTCATTTATTATTAATTATTACAAAATTATTTCATAAATAGTCTCAATTACCCCTAAATACATCATATAGATAAAAGAGATATATATTACCTTAAAATGACCGGATCATATCCTTCATTATAATTCTCTCTCTGTTTCATAGTCAAAACTATTTCACACATTGAAATCTATATCCCCCATGGATCCGTAGATTATGTATAAATTAATTTCTGAACACAAATATATTAAAAATAAATATTTTTAAATACATAAATTTTGAATATCAACAAATTAAGTTAACTTTTGAACACAAAATATATAATTTCTAAACACAAATATATTAAAAAAATCTAATACATAAAATTTGAAAATAAAAATTTCTGAATAACACAAATATACAAAAATATATTTGAACATAAACATTACTAAATACTGGATGTGATCAAAGGCGAATCCGAGCTACTGATACGACATGTTCTTGGGATATTTTTTTAATACAGTGGCTAATTAACCATAATTTCTAAACACAAATATATTAAAATAATCTAATACATAAAATTTGAAAATAAAAATTTCTGAATAACACAAATATACAAAAATATATTTGAACATAAACATTACTAAATACTGGATATGATCAAAGGCGAATCCGAACTACCGATGCGACATGTTCTTGGGATATTTTTTTTTAATACAGTGGCTAATTAACCATTAATAATCATAATCTCAAATAGCTAAATGTATTAAAAGATAAGTGTATGTAATGTATTTAATATATTCATAAATAGTTTGTAAGCAATGTATAATGTATTCAGAAATATTATTTGTATGCAGACACATTAATATAGTTATCTCTCACCTATTTTTGTGAAGAAGGAATACTTTATCTTTTTGCACCATACATTTTAAATTAATTTTTGAATACAATTAGAATAGGGATAAAAATGGTATTTTATGCATTCAATTTGTATTAATTAGTAATTTAATTTATTTATATATCTAATAGTAATATAAACACATAAATTGTACCTGATAGTAATTGATCTATTTTAATATTTAAATAATAAAAATATTACTACTCAACCCTATCTTGTACCCCACCTAACCCTACCCCTATCCACCCAGCCCTACACACTACCCACCCACCCCAATTTTTTTAAATTAAATTTTATTATTTATACCACTAACCCTACCCTTCCTATCCACCCACCCTGCCACCACCCTCCACTCCTCTCCCCTCCTTCCAATTTTTTTTTTAAATTTAGATTTTAATATTTAATTAATAAAAATATTACCACTCAATCTACCACATCCGTGTGTTGGGGATGGTGGGAGAGGTGGATAGAGGTAGGGCTAGGTGTTAATATTTTTATTATTTAAATATTAAAATTTAATTTTTTTTATGGGTGGCAGGGGTGGGGGTGGGTGGATATATGGGGTATGGATGATAATATTTTTATTATTTAAATATTAAAATCTGAAATTTTATTAAAAAAATTGGGAGCTGGGTGGCGGGGTAGGCTGGGTGGTAGAGTTTCAAAAAAATTTTAATAAAATTTTAGATAAAATTTTAGATTTTAATATTTAATATAATAAAATTTTATTATTTTTATTTATTATAAATAAAATTCCATTTTAAAAATAATTATTGAGTTATGGATTTGAAATCCTTTTATAAATTCATAACTTATCCAAACAATAAAATTCAAATGAATTGATTTAAAATTTAAAAAATTTAAAATCTATTCATTTTCAAATCCATTGAAATCCATTGAATTTAAAATGACTTAATCCAAACATAGCCTTCTAGTAAATCTGTTCGCATCATTCAAACTGAAAGAGAGAGAATTTGTTTGGATTATAAAAAAAAATTAAAAAATTACTAAAATTAATGAGTTGACTAATCATAAATACATAAAAAAAAATATTACTAATTCTGGAAATGTATACATTTTGTTATTTTATGTATCGCGTTAAAGGTATATATTATCCTTTATAAACAAATGAGACCCATATACATTACTAATACATTTAATATATGAGTATCATATACATTTTCCTTTATAAACGCATGGGACCAATACACATTACTAATACATTTAATATATAAGTCTCACACATCTTATTAATACAACTACTTACTACACACTTTATGTATATCTATTGAATGAACTGAGAGAATATTAAATTAATAAATCATTGAATTAGTCCATCTCATAATATTTTTTTTATAATTGTAAGCCTTAAATAAAAAATGCAAGGTTGAATAGCCTAACCACATATACATTTTTTCTTTCTATTATATATATATATATATATATATATATATATATATATATATATATATATATATATTAAAAAAATGCAAAACCTTTATGTACATGGACTGAGGATTAATAATTTAAAACAATCGAATTTAATTAATAAATGTAATATAGGTCAAGAATGTGTCACGCCTAAGATATTTTGTACAATATAATTATATAAATAATCAGAAAAGGATACAAATATTTATAATTCAACAGTCAATAATAAAATAATATACTTATACATTAAATTACACAATCACAATTGTCCCAATTATAAAAGTTGATACTCCGTGTAACAAAATACAAACGTGTATTCATATGTTCTGAACTTTTATTATAAGCAGCTCACCGTGCGTTGCACAGTATGTATTGTTTTTAGGCAACAACTTTATTTGATTTTATGATATTTGAATCAAATAATTTTTTTTGAAAAAATATATAAAATAATAAAAATAAACCAATTTTCCTACAAAATATACTCAGGTTTCAAATCACAAAATGATACATCAGAATGATTTGAAAATAAATAACAGCAAAGTAACAAATATTAAGAATCTTCAACATCGTGATAAAATACAACTACCCACAACACATTAAATAATAATACTTCTTAATCCACGTGCAAAAAGCAAATATCACCCTTTTGGTGAGACGGGGGGAGTATTTCCTAATTTGAAAAGTCATAATTATAATTATTTAATTAGTTTAATGGGTGACTGAGATTTATTTGAGAAATAGATGGTAGGATTGGATTTATTCTACTTTTATGGATTAATAATTTTTTAATTATTAAAAAATTCATAATTATAATTATTTAATTTAATTATTTTAATAGGGGGTTGAGAATTGTTTAAGAAATAGATGGTCAGGATTTGGCCCTCTGCAAATATTATCACATAAACCCTAAAACCTTAAAACCTAAATTCATAATTATAATTATTTAATTATTTCAATGAGTGATTGAGATTTATTTAAGAAATAAATAATCAGGATTGAATTTATTCTACCCTAAATTCATAATTATAACTAGGATTTATTACTCCCTAGTATAACAAGTAGATTAATATTACTAATAGATACAATGAATAAAAATATTATTAATAATTACAAAATATTGATTTGAAATTCTCAATATATCCTTATTCATCTTCTACTTAACAATATCCATTATTTACGCAATATAATCATATTTCATATAGCAATCGGCTGAACGCCGATAAGACACAATCATTTTCTCTTCCATATAATCAGTGCGCTGCGATCACCAATCAGATCTGCCAACTAGAAACATGAACCCTTGCTAGCTCGCTGTTGTTTTCACGGCGAAACTTCGCTGCCCTAAGATATAAACCATTGATCGCGACGTCGACCGAATCTTGACAGAGTCCAACAGCCAAAATTGCGAGCTCCACATCAGATCCAATCAGACCTGCCACAGCCGTTACTGAATTGCCAAGCCGACGGACGTACATCTGCTCGTTGAAGGCCAAAAAATACGAACGTGTCATTGAGAGTACCGTAAAAGCATAACTGTCAACCATCAACCATTATTGGTTGTTACCACATCGCAAACCAACAGGGTCAAGATCCGCCGACTCGTTGCCATCCTTCCGACCATCCTTCGTCATTTGAGCGCCCAATTCGTGTGTAAGCTGATGGGATCTACAATCTCTTTTATTTCCATCCAACCGCAATTGTTGCTGCTGACACTAGAGTTCAACCAATCACTGTGCAGGTGTGTAATTTGTTATTGAATTATATTGCTTTGTGATTGATTCGTGGTCTCAATTCTCTTATTTGATGTAGGATTTTTTTTTCTTTTGTTCCCCTTTTGTTGATCTAGAAATTTGGATGTTACTGTTTGTCGTTGTATTCATCTTTATTCAGATTTGTTGGTGTTTTGTATCTTTTAGATAAAAAATGGAGATAGAGAGATCAAATCTTTTTCATTTGGTGTGTTAATTATTATGTATTTGTATCTGGATAAATATCTCTTTTGCTGGCAATAATTAGATGAAGCTTAACTGAAGAAGAGGAGAAAAAGAAGTAGAAAAAGGTTTTCTCTCTCAAGTCAGCTGGCGTAGCAGCAGCTAAACTTTACCAAAAAAAAGAAAAAAAAAAGAAGAATTTGAACTTGGAGAATTTTTTTACCTTTTATATATGTCTTGAATCTTTGGGTTTATCTCCATAATCTTATTAATTTGCATGCTTCCAAATTTTTTACTTCTTGTTTACCAGATATTTGCGTTTTCATTCGTTGAGATCATCTTCTGATTTGTGGGTTCTCTTTCTTCATCCTTCTATTCATTCTTATGGAGTTTCGTTTTTCTTCTACTCATTCTACTCATTCTGTTTTTTTCCTAAAGTTGATTTGGTTTAAAATGTCAATTTATCAGTTTTCTTTACTTTTGAGATTTTGTGTGTTGGAATTGTCTGCGAACTCAAGGTTTTTTTAATTGAATTGTGTATTGATGTATTCAAATTTGTTGATTTCTCTCAATTATTTGTTTCTAATGTGTTGTTAAAAGCTATAAGACCCCTTTTTTTGTTTTATTATAATATGTATTGATTTATATTCTAATTTTGATGCCACACATCATATAGGTTTCCTATCGCATACTACTTGTTAGTTGGTTGTTGAAACAATGAGATTACACACGAGTTTAAAGGAAAGACTATTATGACCGCCTTGGAGCGTTATGAACTGGGCTACAATCCGTGCAAGAGAACTTATTTGTGCTCATATTGTATTAAAATTTTTTAATACAAGTGATTGTTTGTATTCACAATATTTTTTTTCTTAAATTCTGAACACAAAAATCTAAATACCATGTATTTATGAATTTTTGAATACAAGTGAGAATTAAAAAATCGAAATATTTTAAATAATTTTTCTGAATATGTTATGATGTCCCACATCGATTCCACACGAAAGTGTGTAAGGACATATAAGTAGGGATCAACCCTTCACCTTCAGCCATTGTTTTAGGTGAAGTTAAGGTGAAGTTAGGGCTCTCTAACTTATGTGCCTAATAATTTGGTCCGATCTGCCGGATCCAAATGGGCCACGGGATGGGGCTACCCGATGTGTGGGCCCGATGAAAGGACATATAAGTGGGGGTCAACCCTTCACCTTCAACCATGGTTACATCGGTTCCACACGAAAGTGTGGAAGGGCATATAAGTAGGGGTCAACCCTTCACCTTCAGCCATGTTTAACCCCACTTATATGCCCTTCCACACTTTCGTGTGGAACCGATGTGGGACATCATAACAGAATACATATATATTAAACATAATTGAACACAAATAGATTGGATATAAATACTTCAACGTATACAATCATAACGTAATTTTAGTAGATTGAATACAAATATATTGAATATAAATACTTTTGAATACATAAAAATTTAATGTACATATACAAGATTATATTGACTAATCTCAACATATTTCTTATTCAAAAAATTTGATGTGCATATACAAGATTATATTGACTTATCTCAACATATTTCCTATTTTTATGTAGAGATTAATGATTAATTAATTTTTGAATATAATTAAATTTTTTAATACAATTAACATATAATAGGGTTAAAAGGGGTAATTAATGGATTCAATTTGTAGTTGATAGTATTTTAATTTGGATATTGTACCTCCTAATAATATAGATAGATGAATTGTGTCTGTAAGTAATGGAGCCTTATAACTATTTAATTATTTTAATGGGTGGCTAAATTTTGTTTAAGAAATAAAGAGTCAGGATTGGATTTATTCTGCTTTAATAATATCATATTTCCTAATTTAAAAAAGTCATAATTATAATTATTTAATTATTTTAATGGGTGGCTGAGATTTGTTTGAGCTTCTCTCATCCGCTTTTGGTCTGGTTTGAATTTTGTTGTCGTATTATTTATTTATTTATATTTTTTAATTATCTCATATGTGTTTTATACGGAAATAATTATAGAAAACTCTAAAACCCTAACCATAAACCCTAAAACCCTAAACCCTACACCATAAATCCTAAACCTTAAAACATAAACCCTAAAATCCTAAATTCATAATTATAATTACTCCCTCTGTTCCCTTGAAACGTAGTCGTTTGATTTTTGAACGTGGATTAAGGAGTATAATAATTTAATGTAGTTTGAGGTGAGGAAAATAATATTTCAAAGTGTAGTGGGTAGTTGTATAAGTGTTGAGTGTGAGGCCATGTATGGTCACATCAATCCAAAAAAGGAAATTGATACTTTGTAGTGGGATGGACCAAAATGGAAAAATGGATATGAGAACGGAGGGAGTATTTAATTATTTTAATGAGTGATTGAAATTTGTTTAAAAAATAGATGGTTAGGATTTGATTTATTCTGCTTTAATAATATCTTATTTCCTAATTTGAAAAGTCATAATTATAATTATTTAATTATTTTAATGGGTGACCCTAAATTCATAATTATAATTAATTAATTATTTTAATGGGTGTTTGAGATTTCTTTAAAAAATATATGGTCAGTTATTCTGCTTTAATAATATCTATTTTCTAATTTGAAAGGATTATAATTATAATTATAATTATTTAATTATTTTAATGGGTGAGTGAGATTTGTTTGAGTTTCTCTCATCCAGTTTTGGAATGGTTTGAATTTTATTGTCGTATAATTTTTTTATTTATATTTTTTAATTATCTCATATGTGTTTTACACTGAAATAATTACATAAAACCCTTGGATTTATTCTGTTTTAATAATATCTTATTTCTAATTTGAAAAAGTCATAATTATAATTATTTATTTATTTAATGGGAGGCTTAGATTTATTTGAAAATTTTGAATATATTCAAATAATATATTTAATATTATTAAAGTTTTAATAAATAATATCTTATTTTTTAATTTGAAAAAGGTCATAATTATAATTATTTAATTATTTTAATGGGTGGCTGAGATTTGTTTGAGAATTAGATGATTAGAATTTTGACTAAATTATTTCCTAATTTAAAAATGTCTTAATTATAACTATTTAATTATTTTAATGGATGACTGAGATTAACACCTGAATTCCAAATTATAGGTCGTTCTTGGAAGAACTTTGACTTAAGAAGGCTTAAATCTAAGCAGTTTAGTATATGAATCCCAGATTATAGGTCGTTCATTGAAGAACTTGGCTTAAAAACGCTTAAATCCGGACGGTTTAACACCTCAATCCCAAATCATAAGTCGTTCTTGAAAGAACTTTGACTTAAGCAGACTTAAATTCGAGCGGTTTAGCACCTGAATCCCAAATTTTAGGTCGTTCACTGAAGAACTTGACTTAAGAACGCTTAAATCCGATCGGTTTAACACCTGAATCCCAAATTATAGGCCGTTATTGAAAGAACTTTGACTTAAGCAAGCTTAAATCCGAGCGGTCTAGCACCTGAATCTCAGATTATTGGCCGTTCACTGAAGAACTTGACTTAAGAACGCTTAAATCCAGACAGTTTAGCAACTGAATCCCAGATTATAGGTCGTTCACCGAAAAACTTGACTATAGAATGCTTAATTCGCACGGTTTAGCACCTGAATCCCAAATGTATTATGTTCTTGAGTTGATTCTCATTGAAGAATTCGAAGAACTATTCAGACAACTCTGAAATCTTTGACCTTCGTAGAGAATCACTCTTGATATGTCTAAAATGAATGGAGGAGAGCTCCTTATATAGGTGAAGGGTGAGGAAGCCTTATACATAACTCGCAATTTGATTGGTTAATGACTTATTTGACCTAATTCTGCGAGCTTCAGTATTTTCATCCCTGCAATTTGATTGGTTAATATTTGATTTGAATTTAAATTAAAAATTAAATATAATTAATTAGTGATATTTTAATCATGAAAATCCACGTGTTGCCATTTAATTGGACTGTGAATTTTATTTGCTTACAAATATACTCCCTCCATCCCACATCAAGAGTCTCTTTTTTCCATTTTGGTCGTCCCACCCAAAGGGTTATCTTTCATTTTTTACACACACGAGACCCACTCATCCCCTCTAATACAATTAAAACATGGGGCCCATACTCTCACTAATAAAACTACCCACTACACATTAAATAATAATATTTCTTAATCCACGTGCCAAAAAGCAAAAACTATCCTTGCCGTGGGATGGAGGGAGTATTTAATATTATTCAAATTTTAATAAAAATTATCTTATTTCCTGATTTGAAAATATTGAAAAGGTAATAATTATAATTATTTAATTATTTTAATAGGTGACTTAGATTTATTTAAAAATTTTGAATATATTCAAATAATATATTTAATATTATTAAAGTTTTAATAAATAATATCTTATTTTCTAATTTGAAAATGTCATATTTGTTTTAGAAATAGATGGTTAGAATTGGATTTATTCTGCTTTTATATAATTCAAATAATATATTTAATATTATTAAAGTTTTAATAAATAATATCTTATTTTCTAATTTGAAAATGTCATAATTAAATTATTAAATTATTTTAATGAGTGATTGAGATTTGTTTTAAAAATAGATTATCATTGAATTTATTCTACTTATATATATACACTCCCTCCGTCCCCATACCAATGCTTACACTTCCTTTGTATATTACAAAGGAAGTGTAAGCATTGGTGTGCGCTTTCCTTTGTAAATTACAAAGGACAAAAGAAGCGTCGTAAGCTTTGATCGACATTGGTGTGGTACAGAGGAAACATATCTTATTTCCTAATTTGAAAATGTAATAATTATAATTATTAAATTATTTTAATGGTAACTGAAATTTGTTTTAAAAATAGATTTTGATTTATCATGCTTTTATATAGATTAAAATAAGATAAGATTAAGATTACACTTGCACACTAGTTGAACTCCCCCAAAATAATTTTTCTTAATTGAAAGAGAGGAATATATAATACTCCATTTATTATTGAATGTATATTGGGTGCATCCGTGTGTAAGGATACACCCATATGTGTATGTTTTTTTATTCTATTTTGTATATGTGTTTTTTAATAATTGTATATATTTTTTTGCATTAAGTTTTTATTAAACAAAACTAACATTTATATGTGTATACCATTTTATTAAATATTATATACAATTTTTTATTAAAAAAATTAACAATTAAATTGTATATATTTTTATTCTTAATTATATATATTCTTGTTTATATTTATATATGGGTGCACCTTATCTTTAGGTGCATCCCGTACATACAATAAATTGACTTTATTATTAAAGAGTAACGTGGTGGATCATAATGTGCTGTTGAACGTTCAACAAAAGAAAATGGATACTTCAAAGAAAATGACAAAATGGCGAGGAATTAGGAGCATGTAAAACGCATGTTTCCACGCAAAATACAGAAAAAGGATCTTTCGATACCAAAAATTTCAGGAATTAGGTATTTATAATTCAAATTTATGGATCTCGAGAAGATTGTGGTCCAATATCCGAATTTCCAAATTTTCTGTCAGGGTTTATGGTTTATTGGATTTTTCCTTGTTGCAATCAATCCCAATTACACTCTCCTTCGATGTATCTTTCGCTTAATGGCCCCCGCTGTACGGCCAGGGGCGGATGCAATATAAGCACACAAGGGGGTATAGCTGTACCCCAAAATAAAAAATAATATCTATATATATATAGTATATAATTACAATTGTACTTCAATAGCTTAGTGGTTAGAGTTCTCATAACTTAACCCCATGCTAAGGGTTCGATTCCCACATCTTCTTTCCTCTTCTTTTTTATATTATTGTATCAATAATTTATTTTATATTTTTCATTTCTATATATGCCCACTTTTGGAAACTGTCTCATCATCCTCTTCTTTTTTATATTAATGTATTATTATTGTATCAATAATTTATTTTATATTTTTAATTTCTATATATGCCTCAATAATTTATTTTATATTTTTAATTTCTATATATGTCTACTTTTGGAAACTGTCTCACCATTACACTTGCTCAATCTCGTTATCCATTTTTCTTCTTAATATTTATATTATTTATTTATTTATTTATATTTTTTTATTTATTTCATATTAATTATTTATCAAACATATGTACTTTTAATGTTATATACTCCACCTTCTTTTTTTTTTCTTTTTCTTTTCATTTTAAACCTTGTGTTTTTTTTTATCTTTCATTTTATCTAGTACTTAAATTATTAATTAATTGCAACATAAATTTATATTCAATTCATTTTTCTTCTTAATATTTATATTATTTATTTATTTATATTTTTTTATTTATTTCTTATTAATTATTTATCAAACATATGTACTTTTAATGTTATATACTCCACCTTCTTTCTTTTTTATTCTTTTTCTTTTCATTTTAAACCTTGTGTTTTTTTTATCTTTCATTTTATCTAGTACTTAAATTATTAATTAATTGCAACATAAATTTATATTCAATTCATTATTATTGTTCTAAATATGTGTTATAAATTTATGATAATAATATTTTTAATTGCTTTTTTTAAAAAAAAATTAGACAGTGTCAATAGTAATTATAATTTTTCCAATTATATTTATTTATTATAGGATTTTCAATATTAAAAATAAAATTTATAATTATATGTGAGTGAGGCTCTTGTGCTCTGGGGACATTGTGCCCCTCTACAATTTCCGTGCCCCTTTGCATTTTAAACTCTTACCAATACATATGGTTAAATAAAATATGAAGAGGGAAGGTTGTGGTGTGTCCTCGAGGACACACAAGTTTTTGCCATTATATGTCGTACCCTCAAATCTTATTTCCTGGATCCGCCCCTGTGTACAGCTGTAACAGTGAAGTCTTTCCTTGCTTAGTCGAGGAAGAATTCTAGAATGCAGGTTAGATAGATGCTTCTTTTTTAATTTTTTTACTCAGATTTTGTGAAGTCTGCTTATCTTTCTTCTCAAGTATTCGCTATTGTATTGTCAACTGTATATAAATATGGCCGGCGATTAGGTAACTCCAAGTCCATGTAAATTTGATTGTTTTTTAATTTATTATTTATTTAATGTTATACCTACATATATGGTCATACTTAGATTATTGGACAATGATGTAAAAAATTATTAGGGAATATGAGGTTAAATTCTTGGAGGTTGACAATGTCTAGATTGCCAAAATCCTTAACTCCTCCCCACTAGCAAACTGCCATTTCTACTGCATATGCTTATATATGTATTTTATAAATAGGGAAAATTCTGGGAAATCTCCTATGTTACGGTATAGGACTATGATTGACATATGCAATTAAAGGTTAAAATCAACCTTATGTCTCGTTTTCCGGTTGAGTTTGTTGATTTGATTTTTCAAACCTTGGACATACCATATATATGGGTATATTTCAAGGATAGAGTTTGCCTCTTTGATTCAACAAAATGTGTTCCTTGCCACTTCGCTTGATTGTGGCACTTGTTTTGGTTCTTCCTTGTACTGCCCAAAGCCCTGTTGGCCAAACTGTTGATTTTCATGTTGGTGTGATTCTTGATATGAATTCACCGGTTGGGCGTATAGGGAGCAAGTACTTATGGATGGCTCATTCTGATTTTTACTCTGTTCATGGAGACTATAAAACTAGGCTGATTCTCCATCCAGCAGATTCTAATGGAAGTCTTGTTGATGCTGCTGCTGCGGGTATGCTGTAGCTTTTGTTATTAATGATTTTCCATGATATATTAAGCAAATAATCTAAAAAACACATTCCAACTCCTATATTGCAGCTTTTCATTTGCTGAGAGATGTTAAAGTGGATGCTATCATTGGTCCTCAAGAGTCTACGCAGGTTGACTTTGTGATGGATCTGGGGGATAGGGCTCATGTACCGATTATATCTTTCTCTGCCACTAGACCTTCTCTCAGACATCACACCCCTTATTTTATTCAGACAGCACAGAGTGATGCCAATCAAGTTCAGGCTATTGCTTCCATAATTGAAAAGTTCCAGTGGAAACAGGTTGTGATGATATACGAGGACACCAAGTTTGGGAATGGCGTTATACCGTACCTTTCTAATGCTCTACAGGATGTCAAAGCCCAAGTTTCATATAAGAGTGTGCTTCCATTATTGGCAAGTGATGAATTTATAAGCAAAGAACTGTATCAAATGATGGCCATGGAGACACGAGTCTTTGTGGTGCACACGTCTGAGTCTCTTGGATCCAAGCTCTTTTTAAAGGCAAGAGAATTAGGGATGTTGAGTGAAGGATATACCTGGATCGTTACCTGTGGGCTGATCGATTCTGATGCTGTTGGAGCCATGCAAGGAGTTCTAGGGGTAAGGCCTTTAATCCCCAAATCCAGACTTCATTCTTTTGCTGCTACTCATGATATTAAACCAACTGAAACAAGTATAGTTGGTCTTTGGGCGTATGATACTCTGTGGGCTCTTGCTAAGGCAGCTGAAGAAGTTGGGAATTATGGATCAGAAGTGTCTCAGAAAGAAGCCAATGTCGACTTGACTAAGCCACATATATTGAGAGTTTCAGAAACAGGGCCTAATCTCCGCAGAGCAATGTCAGAAACAAGGTTCACAGGACTTGCTGGAGAGTTTAGCCTTGTTAATGGACAGTTGGAGCAAACAGCATATGAGATAGTTAATGTTGTTGAAAGCATAAAGAGGCCAGTAGGCACTTGTGGGATTTCTGGAAAGCAAAATCTGAACTTCCCAATTTCTAATTCTGCAATGGAAAATTTTGGGAGTATCGTTTGGAATGGAAACTCAACATTTCCACCAAGAGGTTGGGAAGTAAAAGAGCTAAGAATTGCGGTGCCAAGTAAACCTGGTTTTAATGAATTTATGCAACATCACAAAGATGTGTTTACTGCTGTCATGGCAGAATTACCACACATACCATATAGATACGTCTCATATCCAATGTTCAATGATGATGGTTCCAGAGCAGGAAGCTATGATGATCTTGTGTATCAAGTTTCTTTGCGAGTAAGTAGTACATATATTTATTCATTAATTAACTATTTTGCTCTTTTCTTGCAAAATCAATTTGTTTTCAGAATGTTATTTGACTCACTTATATTGTCTATTGTTACACTTGGTGATGCCAGAAAGATTATGATGGTGCCCTAGGAGACATCACCATCACTGCTAACAGATCTAATTATGTCGATTTCACTATGCCATATGCAGACGGAGGTGTTGCTTGTATAGTTCCCATCAAATATGAGAATGTAAACGCTGTATCAACTTTTATAGAACCCCTAACTAATGAGCTGTGGATAACCACTGCTCTCTTTTACATCGTTACCTCTGTGATATTATGGATTCTTTCGAAGAGGATTCTCCATAGGTACGGTGATTTACCTGGTCAACATGCAGCCATGATTGGCTACATTCCATTCTTTCCAGGTGCTCATTTTCCTTATTTTAACCTTCATTCTAGTCGATGTGTACTATATTGTTTGATCCGGCGCCCAAAACATTACAAGCATCTGAAGAACGCTTGTGTCTGTATGTAGGAGAAGGGATTGAAGCCAACTTAGTTTGTCTGATTTTGGTTATGTGGACTTTGGTAGCGGGTCTGTTAAACTCGACCTACACTGCCAGCTTATCATCTAGACTTACAGTAGCGAAGCTTCACCCATCTGTTACAGATGTGATACAACTTATAAAGGATGGAAAGCTTGTTGGGTGTCAAGAAGGGTCATTTCTTGTTAATTATTTAAAGAAAAAGGGATTTATTGAATCAAAAATCAAAACTTTCAAATCTGCTGATGATATTCATGTAGCTTTATCATTGGGGAATCAGAGCAGTATATCAGCCTATTGTGATGTTATGCCTCACATCAGGAGTATATTATCTCTATCATGTGACAAGTATAAGATTATCAGTCCTATATATCGCACAGATGGATTCGCCTTGGTATGCCTCTAGCTTGTTTTGATTCAATATGTGCATCAATTGATTCTCAACATCACAGTTATCTTTCAGTAGTACATTTGTATATGAAATTGCTCATAATCCTATTTTGGGTTATACATGGAAACAAGATTTTGTAGATTGAGGATGAACCAACCCTTGTAGCTAGAGAATTGTTATCCATTTGTTTAGTAGTGTTAATCATTTACAGGCTTTCCCCAAAGGTTTCCCTGCAATATCTGCCATCTCTGAAGCCATACTTCGACTGACAGAAGATGGTATAATTGAAGACTTGGGGAGCAGTACTGTAGAGTGTCCAGCTCCTGGCTCTACAAGAGTGGATTTGCAAAGTTTCGTAATTCTTTTTGCATTTACGGGCTTTGTAACAGTGACATGCTTCGTCTCTTCACTGATCATCCGCCTGCACAACCAGCGATCCTTACTTGTAAGAGCATCCCATTTCATTGGCTTTTGCCGGGTGAAAGTTGCTGCGTTGTGGAAGTTTTTGAAACGAAACGATCCGCCGTGTCTTCCCAAGACTTCAAACAGCACTAGAGATGAAATCACGCAGCTTGAAATGAGGGCTTCTACTTGAACAGATATCATTCCTGACAGAAATATGTCTTTACTTTTGAAATGTAAAAATATTTACTCCTTCCATCTCCTTTCATATTCTCTTTTGAATTTTACAAAGGAGGGGTGCAATCTTAAATGAGATAGAGGGATTTTTTTTATACATGTTAGCTGTTTAAGTTCATGCTTATTTCCATCATTTTTGTGTGAGTTTTAAAATCAAATTAGTATTTGTAAGTGTAAGGTTCACTATTTGCAGTTTGAAGCCATTCTTTTTAAAGAGACACAAGTTAAAAGCCTTAAACTTGGTTTATGTCACAAAACCAGTTTTAACAAAAATAGTGATTGCTTCGACAAATTGAATCAATACATCTAATAGATCCAAAAGCTAACCCCTCCTAAATCCGCTATGCATATTACTCTTCTAAGAAATATTGAAAATTTTGAAGAGTAATACTCATTTATTATAAAAAAAAAAGTAATAATTCATCTTTTTCAATAATAAGTTTTTGTATCATAAAAAAAATAATAATAAAAAAATATACCTGGTGAATCGGATACAACTCACTCAATTTATATGGTTTAGAGCGTTGACTAATAATTCGAAGTCATAGTCCATGTTTACGTGGACTTATTCAACATGCAAAGATCAATTATGGAGATCTCTAGTTTATGTCTAGTTTTTTAATTGCTTAATTTTTAATTTCTGGTGCTACCTACATTAAATTTTGTTTTATTTAAGTTTTGAACTTTAATTTCCACTCCCTTGTAATAAGTTTTTCGACATGAAAGTATGAACATAATATGCAACCCTTAAAAGGAAATAAAATTAAAAAGTGCTATAAAATAAAAATAATAGTACGGACACTTGCGAAAGAATACCAATAACTTCTCAATCCTAAAAAAAATAAGTTTTGTCAATCTTTTATGAAGATTAAAACACACATATTATTATTAGTATTAAATTTATTCAAAATTTTTATTTATTATTTTTAAAAAAATTAATAATTTATGTTAAAAATAAAAATCCTGAAATAAATTATAAATAGTTATAAATGGGGGTTGGGAAAATCGGTATACTGAAAATACCGATACCGTACCGAAAATATCGGTATGAATTTTTTCTTGCCTATACCGATACTGAATTTTCGATATACTGATTTTTGGCATATCGAAATTTCGATAAAATTTATTTCCATACCGATAACGTACCGATATTGATTCTACACTGATTTTTCGATAAATATCGATTTATACCGAAAATTTGATATATCGTTTCACACTGAAATATCGGTATACCAAAAAAATCAATATACCGAGTCATACCGATTTTTTTAAATTTTAATTAAGAAAATAAAATAAAATATTCTAACACATTTTATATTACAATCAATGGACATGATAATTATTTAGATAATATTTATATCAACTACTAATTTATTATATAAATTTATTTATTATTTATTACCCTACATTCTAATATTAACTGTAATATATTTTTATTTATAAGTATTAAAGTTTACATTCACACTTAACAAAAATATATATGAATAAATGTGTTGTATAATTACACATATACTTAATAATAAATTTTATATGTTATTATAAGATAATAAAAATGTATTTAAATAAAATTTTAAAAATATATATAGGTAATTTGTTCTTAAAGTTATATATAAAAATTTTAATGATAAGAAATGTACTAAAAAATATATTATATATAATTAAAAATTTTAAAATTAATATAAAATTTGTTCGGTCTTCACGGTACGGTATATCGATACGAATACCGAAATTTTTTAAATATGTTATCGATATCGTACCGAAAATTTTGGTACGACAACCATATTGTATCAAAAAATTCGATATACCTAAATTTTAATATTTTTCGGTAATTTTCAATAAGCTCGGTATACCGAGTTTTCGGTATTTTTTCCCATCCATAATTATAAGCAGTGTACTAAAAACTGGATCGGACCGGCCGGTTCAATCGGGAACCGACTCCGACAACTGTCCAAAATACCCCAGAAATCATTTTTGTTGTTGGACCAAAGAAACAGGTTTAGATCGGTCATAACCGGAATAACTAGGGAAACGGGGAAACCACGAACCGCCCGTCAAGAAAAATTGTGAAACAAACCCAACAGAACCTCAACCTATCAATATCCTACAGTCCGTCGGCTTCTCATTCCTGCCACCAGTATCGTCAAAGAAGAACCTAGAGGAGGTTAGAGTAATAGAAGACGAGTTTGGGCGCTGCGAAATATTTAATGACAGAGGGCTTAGAAATTGACAAAAGAGAGGAGAATTAATTGGGGCGTTCGACGTGAATCTCAAATGGCAGAGAATGAGTGTTGGGAAAGCGTGGGTAGGCGGTGAAAACATAAGAGAGAGACTAATGAGAAAAAATTGGGGGCAAATGGAGAAGATACAGAAAAAGCAAGCAAGAAAATTGGGAAGAGGGGAGAGAAAGTAAACTTGGTAGTTGGTAGAAAAAAAAAATGGTGTACCATTATTAGGGCCCCACCTTCCAGCCCTCATTATTGTCAAATTTTTGATGTGTGGCTTTGATTTGTGAGAAATGAGGATAGCTGTCTCATTTTAATATTTTTCAATATATAATAAATATATATTTCATATATCAAATTTATTGAAAATAGATAATTTAGTTAAAATAAAAAATAAATGATAATTCTTGTTTTTCCTGTTGAATCATCAGGTTCGGCCTTGAACCGTTAGGTCACCGATTTGGCTTACGATTCAATTTTCAAATCAGTGATTATAACTAATGTAAAGGAAATGAGTTGGATATAATAAAAATAAATAAAAAATAAAAAAAATTCAATAACCCAACTTGTTGGGAATTAGAATTAGATTTAGTTATTATAGCTAAATACACAGAAATTTTTTTAGTATCATTTTTATACTAATCCATGTGAGGTTTCCAATTATTTCAAGAATCGGGTTTGACAATTCAATCAAGATTCAAGAGTGAGTTTCTTGTGATTAATAGTCAGAGATGGCTTAGAATCAATAGTTCATTATCTAATGGGTCTTTCTGTTCTAATATTCTATCCGAGAGTTATCAATATTTATCAACTCTATACGAATTTAGATTCAAACTTTTTAGCATTACATGAATTTAAATAAAATAAAGAGGAGAAGAGTTCTATTCACATATACACAGGACACGTGCGCAGAGCTTTTGCCTTCAATCAAATGTGTAGCCTTAAAATTTTTGCTTACCAGACGAGTTTGCGGTTCAAATCCAAAATTCGACCGCTGAATTTCCAAATTTCAGTGATAGGGTTTATGATTGGTTGAATTTTCCTTTCTTGTTGCAATCGATCAGTAAATTACACAACAATTTCCCCGTTTTAATGTATCTCCTATGGAGTTGGATCGAAGTAGACTTCTTTCAAGGGTAGAGTTCCTATTTTTCTAGTATTTTATTACTTAGTAGTTGTGATTGTACTAATCTTTCTTCGCAAGAAAAGACTATTGATTTATATAATGAATATCTGGTTGTTCTTCCTGCATGACTGTGATTGGATATATTGTTATATAACTGCAACTGGATATGGCCGGTAACGTCCCTCTTTTCATTGATTATTAGGCAATGATGTAGAATAATGAATGGGGCCCATGATGCTGACTTTTGATCTTGAAGATGTATTCATGTATTCCATATATATTGTTTAAAAAAGAGAGAAAATTCTGGGAAATCTCCAATTTCATGTAGCATTAATCATGAAAAGGATGTTAGCATTAATCTTGTCCATTTACCTGATCATTTTATCAAATCTATGCCTGATTATTACAATCCTTGGACTCACCATCTATTGGCATGTTTCAAGGATAGAGTTTGCCGTTTTGTTTGGAAAAAATGAGTTTCTTGCCACTCTACTTGCTTATGGCACTTGTTGTGCTTCTTCCTTACACTGCACAAAGTACTGTTGGCCATACTATTGATTTTCATGTTGGTGTGATTCTTGATATGGATTCACCGGTGGGGCGTACAGGGAATAGCTGCCTGTGGATGGCACATTCTGATTTCTATTCTATCCATGGACACTATAAAACTAGGCTGGTTCTTCATCCATTAGATTCAAATGGCAGTCCGGTGGATGCTGCTTTTGCAGGCATGTCATGGCTGTTCTTGTTAATCATTTGTCTGTTAAGTAATAAGCAATCGAACTAACAATTTTTTTACTTCTTTGTTGCAGCTTCTGGTTTGCTGAAGGATATCAAAGTGAATGCCATCATTGGTCCTCAAAAGTCTACGCAGGCCATTGTGATGGATCTGGGGGAGAGGGCTCATGTGCCGATTATATCTTTCTCTGCCACGAGCCCTTCTCTCATCGATCGAGCCCATTATTTTGTTCAGACTGCGCAGAGTGATGCCAATCAAGTTCAGGCTATTGCTTCCATAATTGAAAAGTTCAAGTGGAGACAGGTGATGATAATATACGAGGATACAGAGTTTGGGAATGACATTGTGCCATACCTGTCTCTTGCTATACAAGATGTCAAAGCACAAGTTCCGTATAAGAGCATGCTTCCTAGATTCGCAGACGATGATTTTATTAGCGAAGAACTGCAAAAATTGAAGACCATGGAGGCACGAGTCTATGTGGTGCACATGTCTCAGTTTCTTGGAAACAAGCTCTTTCTGAAAGCCTCAGAATTAGGGATGATGACTGAAGGATATGCCTGGATTGTTACTAGTGGGCTGACAGATCTATTCAACTTGGCGGATTTTGCTGTTGTGGAAGCCATGCAGGGGGTTCTAGGGGTAAGGCCTGTAATCCCTGATTCCAGGGAACTTCAATCTTTTGCTGCTAATCAAGATATAAAACCGACCGAAGCTAGTATATTTGGTCTTTGGGCATATGATACTTTGTGGGCTCTAGCTATGGCAGCAGAAGTAGTTGGAATTCATGTGTCAAATGTAACTCAGAATGAAGCAAATGTCGACACAACTAAGCCATTTACTTTAGGAGTTTCAGAAACAGGTCCTAAGCTTCTCAAATCATTGTTAGAAACAAGGTTTAAAGGAGTTGCAGGAGAGTTTAAACTTGTTGATAGACAGTTGGAGCCTACAGCATATGAGGTAGTTAATATTGTTGAAAGCATAAAGAGGCCTGTAGGAACCTGGATTAGGTCTGGTGGGATTTTTAGAAAGCAATATCCAAATGTCACAAGTTCTAACCTGACTGCAACAAAAAGTTTTAGGAGTATCATATGGCCTGGAGACTCGATCACACCGCCGAGAGGTTGGGAAGTGAAAAAGTTAAGAATTGCTGTGCCAAAGAAATTCGGTTTTAACGAATTGCTGGACGTGTCCATAGATCTTGAAAATAACAAAACTTTAGTTAGTGGATTCTACAGAAAGGTGTTCGATGCTGTCATGAATAAATTGCCTTACGATTTACAATATGAGTTCTTCCCCTATCCAATGGATGATGGTTCTCCAGCTAGAAGCTATGATGATCTTGTGCATCAAGTTTCTTTGCAGGTTGATTCCGTTGGAGTTGTAATCTTAGTGTCTCTTTTCTTGCAATAAAGTAGTTTGTTTTTAAACTGCTGTTTCAGTCACACGGTTTTGTTTGTTTCTAATTTTGGTGATGCAGAATGATTATGATGGTGCTTTAGGAGACATCACCATCACTCCTAGCCGATTTCAACAAGTCGATTTTACTATGCCATATGCTGAAGGAGGTGTTGCTTGTATAGTCCCCATCAAGTATGAGGATGTAAATGGCTTGTTCACTTTTATAAAGCCCCTATCTAAAAGATTGTGGCTAACCACAGCTCTCTTCTACTTTGTAACCGGTGTGGTCGTTTGGATTCTTTCGAAGAGAATTCTCCAGAGGTACGGCGATCTTCCAGGTCAACGAGCAGGCATGATTGGCTACATTCCATTCATTCCAGGTGCTCTCTCCTTTATCTTATTAATATCATGGTTGATCCTGTGAATTACCTGCATCTGAAGACCATTTTTGTTTGTGTTTAGGAGAAGGGATTGAACCCATATTAGTTTGTTTGGTTCTGGTGACATGGGCTTTTGTAGCAGGCTTGCTAAACTCGACCTACACGGCCAACTTAACGTCTAGACTTACAGTAGCAAGCCTTCAACCATCCGTGACCAATGTAAATCAACTTATTAAGGATGGAAAGCATGTTGGGTGTCAAGTAGGGTCGTTTCTTGTCGACTACTTAAATAAAAGGGGGTTTAATGAAACAAAAATTAAACAATATAAATCTGTTGCTGCTTTTCAAGAAGCTTTATCCTCAGAAAATCAGAGTATCTCTGCCTATTGTGATGTTATGCCTCACATCAGGCATATATTGTCTCAATCGTGTGGCAAGTATGTGATGATTGACCCCATCTATCGCACCGATGGGTTTGCCTTGGTAACTATCGATCCTTCTAACTCGTTTTCTTGAGTTTCAATCTAATGCTACATGTTTTTCCCTTGTATCTTGAACCTATATAACATGCAATTCTCCATTTTGTATACTGACCCTCTAATCTGTTTATTAATGTTAGGCTTTCCCCAAAGGCTTCTGGCCAGTTTTTGATATCTCTAAAGCTATAATTCAATTGACTGAAGATGGCATCCTTCAAGAGATGGAGCAACCACCATCGGGCGTTCAAAAGTGTCCGGGGGATGACCAGAACAGCTCGCATACCAAAGTGTCGTTGCGAAGTTTTGTGCTTCTTTTTGCAATTACAGGTTTTGTGACAGTGACTTGCCTTGCTGTTTCACTGCTCATCCACTTGCACAATGAGGGATTACTTCTTCAAAGAATATCCCATCTATTTGCCATCATCAGGGCAAGAATTCTAGCATTGTGGAAAAACTTAACTGATTTTGTTGCCTTCACCATAGCAATAATTCTCGCATTGTGGAATGACTTCAGACCTAATCAGACGACCAACACTAGAGATGACATTGTACAAGTTGAAATGGGGTCTTCAAGCTTAGAACAATGAGATGAGATCATTTTGTTGTAAATTTATTACTCGCTACATGTTCTAGACCAACGTTAGTGAGAGTAAATACACACATGAAGCTTGCTTGTTTCTTGTTAATATTCGTTATCACGACCAGCATAAGATGATCAACAGAATAACACTGATACTCCCAAAACTAGCATTGATTTCTGAGACAAACAAAAACTTTACAAGATTTCAGTTTTGCAGCAATCTCTGGTCCTTTAGTCTCCTCTTCTGAATTCCAGCTAGAAATATGTATCATCTACAAACTACATTGTCCACAGAACGCAGTTCTTTACCTACATTACTAGGACATATGAAAACAGAATCTACAGAGAGTCCACCTTTGGTATGTGTACAATCAATCTGAGTTAAAGAAAACTTGATGTTTGTCAATGCATTAGGATCCTCAACGATGAAATCTCCGACGTGGTGGTTTACCCAGCTCCCTACATTGCCCAACATGGAACGGGATACTACATGCTGCCCATCCTGTGTCCTCAGCTGAAACTGTGCGGGTTTTAGGTCCCATCCATGTACGTTCTCAGAATTACAAACTCGACGTCCCAATCTCTTACCAACCCTTCCAAGATGCAACCTGAAGAACAGACTATAAGTTCCAGCGGGGAATTGGAACTCAAGTTCTCCATCCACTTCAACCCACCATATCTGTTGAAGGTATGCAACTGTTTGAAATCTACACAAAGAAGAAGAAATGTCAAGACGATTGCCTCGTCCCAAGATACAAAAACCATGATCACAACAGATTTAAAGGGCTGATAACACTAGGAGAAAACTACAGTAATACAGGTTGGGATCCTAACTTGCAACCTCAGTTCAGACATCCCATGATCAGAAAGACAAAAACCTTTTCAATTTAACTTTTTTTTTTCTTCAATAACTACCCCATAGCTTCTCCAAGCTTAAGCAAATCCATAAATTATAAACTGCGAATGCAATATTCCAGTAATAAAAACCCATTCTTGGAAAGTTTCAGTAGCTGTATACACACATTTCAAGATATAGTTAGCATTCATAATTCATACAAAACCCACCTGGATTCATCAGTTGGGGTGTGATTCCAATACCTCCGATCATCAATTCCCGTTATTGTCAGGGACTTTGAAGAAATGGACAAACAAACGCCCCCTGTTCTCTTATCGATCCAAACTTCCTAATTCATTAAACAAGTGCTAAAATGAAACTTTAAAACATAATCTAAAATAATAATAATAATAAATAAGTTAGAAAACTAACAAACCTTAGTCCCACCGTCAAACGGGTTCGGCCTGCACAGCCTGTCGAAAATGTCCTTTTTGCACTTGTATCCGGCTCCTTGATCAGACAATTTGGCGAGAATATAGGGATAGGTCGAGGGCAATTTCGGAACCCAGATAAAATCCGCGGTGGACGCTGCACGAAAGGCCCGATTAAGTCTGGCCAGCTTTGCAATCTCCGGCGGGTCCAAGTAGGATAGAACCAGAGCTGTGCAGGATTCCGGTATATCCTCAAGTGCGGGCTTCTGTGATGTACCCGGCCCGTCGGGCTCTCCATGAACCGAAGATGAATTTGCGCCCATTTGGAGAACGAACTACAGCTCCGGAGCTAAGCTGAGAGAAATGGTGTTGCGATGAGAGAGAAATGAAGGGGGAGAATTTGAGAATGAAGATGATGATTTTCAGAGTTTTGTATTTATATAAATAAATAAATATTTTCGAGGGAAAGCTAAATTGTGTTGATGTTGTGTCTGCGCGTGAGCCTTCTAAGAACTCCCTTTTGGATCGCATTTAATTTCGTATTAATTAATAGTAACTTACTCCACTGATTTTACTAATATATTCTTTTTCTTCTAAGATTGACTGGAACAATTTATTGAACAGATTAGTGAAATACGTTTAACATTCTTATTTTAATGTGTACTTTATAATATTGGAATATATTTGAATTATAAATGACAACACTACATGTAATTACTCTCTTAATTTACACGCTTTTTTTTTAATTGTTTTAGCCTTAGGTAGTTTTTCACATTCGGTTTAAATAAAAATACATTATTCATGTTATTTACTTTTTATATTTTATTTATTTTTATTAAAACTTTATTCATTATTCTCTATAATTTTATTTATTTTTTATTTTGTAAATTACTCAATTTATACGGATATACCTATTTGTCTTTGCATTATACATTTTAAAAGCAATATTACGGAGTAATTTGTCTGTATAAATGAGTATAACACTATAATAAATTAAAATAAAAAGGAAACGAGTCTACTGAACGATGCCAGAAGAAGGAACAACTAACTCGCCGTTGAAGGAGGTGTTTGACACGCGCTCTTGAAGCAAGTTGTAGACTAAAAGTGGCATTCCTAGATGGCCAGCCTGGCCCCAAGCTGACACTTAGCATTAAAATATTTAAAAAGAAATCTAGCTAAAATGTTAATAGATAATACTTAAAATAATCATGCAATTATGCCTTTTTTTTTTTTTGGCAAAGTTGCAATATATATGATGTACTCCCTCCGTCCCGAACTTATGTTTATCGATACGGTAGATACGAAGTTTAAGAAATGTTGCTTGTTGATCAACTTTATTAACTTTTTAGGGGTATTATGGTATTTTTATGTAATAAATAAATTATAAAGTATGTTATGTATGTTAGGTGGGAGTGATATTTTTGAAATTAAGATAATTTTTGAGGTTGTTAGTTGATGTGAAATTTTCTTTTTTTGGTGGTGAACATAAGTGTGAGACGGACGAAAATGAAAAGTGTGAATATAAGTATGGGACGGAGGGCAAGGTTTAAAATATCGATATCAGTAAAAATATCATTACCTCAAATTTACGGATATATCGATGAATATATCTAATATCGATATCGATAAAAATTTTAAAAATTATGAAAATTTGTGAGGAAAAAGAAGGAAATTGATTATTTAATCTTGCAATATATTATAACTAATTTTAATATATAAATACAATTTATAATCAAAATAAAACTCAGAATATATGATAAGTAGATCAATAACAATATATTTAAATAGTATGAAATCATACAATAATTATTATTAATTGTTTAACACATAATAACTAATATCAAAATGATGATATGTGTGGTTCAAATGCAAAACATGTCACGTTGTCTTGATCTAAATAATATTAGTACCACCTAATCGAATTAGATAAAATTTTAAACCATGTTCTGAATGTGTTAGTAGTATATCGTTCTATCTTGTTCAATTGTGCTAAAATAATTATATTTATAATCAGAGTATATTGTTTACTTGAACACTTCATATTTACTAGTTAATAGTTATAATATTTTTAATGAAAATTGATAACTATTTTAATATAAAAAAGATAGTTAATTAAGAAAATGTAAAACAGTCTCAATATGAGATTGTTTCACGCAAGTGTTGCTCTATTTTTTATTTTATTTTTTAAATTAAATAAATTAATGGCAAAAAAAATATTTAGTTGATAAAAGTAACATAAAAAAGTCATTAAAATTTCTTAAAATCATGGATAATTTTTCGATATATCTTCGATATTTCATCGATATTTCCTTGATATATCTCGACATCCAGAAAAATTTGAACTGTGGCAAATCGATATCGATATTTCTACCGATATTTCATCGATATCAGAAAAGAAATATATTTTTCCTTAATATCGATATCGGTATTCTCCAAAAATGGATATATCGTGAAAATATCGAGGATATTTCGAAATATTTTAAACATTGACGGAGGGAGTATTAACTATTAAGTGGTTTTTATAAATTTTTTTTTAATCTCTTAATTTTAATTTAAAAGATAACAATTTGCGTAATATTTTAAAATATCCAAAATATTTTTTTTTACTGCAAAGTTTTCATTTATTAAAAGGAAAATGTATATTGTGAAATTTAAAATAATGAAATATATACTTGTTGTGGAAGTGTATTTATTTATTTTTAGAAAGTGACCCCCATTATTTTCAACTTCTCTACACATTTGGTAATTTGGTGGTTAATGCCACAACATACTTCACAAAATTAGTGATGACCATTGGTTGATGGAGTCCAAATCTCCTATTCATCAATTGTTTAATTCATTAAAATAATTTATAAAAAATACAATATAATTTTTATGGCCTTTGATAGGCGAACACAAATTATCCATCATCATCAATTTTAAAGAGTGAAATATTTAATAAAACATCAAGAATATTTCAATGTTTTTAACCCACTTTTTATTTTGTCTAACTTAATAACTATTTACAAAAGAAAATTATGGAGCGTGTTAAATTGTAAATACATCGTTCTAATAGATATAGCTTGCTTGTAAAATAGGGACAAACTTTCGAAGTGTGTGATTTAATAAAATCTTTAACGAATAAATTTAATAAAGAACCTAAATAATATTAGTTTATATAAGTAATTCTAAAAATAATAATCAATGAAGCACATTTGACAGAGTATATGTTTGAGTGTAGTTTTGCTCATATGACATATGCCACTTATGTTTACTCGTGTACACAACACACATATATTCTCATCATTTATTTATTTATTTAGTAGATATGTATTTGTGTTGATTTTGTCAACTCTTGGCTAAACAATATGTGAACCACTTTTTTAAGGATGCAGGAATTTGCCCTCAATTTACAAATATTTGAAGTGCAAGATTAATTGAGAACGTAAATATATATAATTAAAATAAAATAAAATAAAATAAAATAAAATAAAAAGGAAATGTATTTTTAATGGACTACGTCACCATTTGCTTATAACTTCTACGTATCCGAAAAAAATAAAATGAATCCGCACAGTATGACTAGGTATCATATAACGTTGAGTCGTTGACTAAGAATAGCAAAATAATAACAAATAAATAAATCATCAATCCTTTAAATAAATACTCATAGATTACAAATAAAATAGTAATATTATATCTTTTTACACTTAATTATATTCTTTCCATTTCAGCAATTAATATTAATATTCTCGTAATATTATAATATTACAAAAATATCACCAATTTTTACATTTAATCCAATAATTTTATATATTTTTCTCATTAAATTACTCAAAATATCCTTCACTTACCTTACTTTATATCCACAAAAAATAAAAAATAAAAAATTCTTTATTTTCACATACAAAAATATGGCACAATTTATTGGTGACAAAGGGAGTATAATTTAATGATTAGATAAAATATTTTTTTTGAAAAAATCATAAATTTAAAACATATAAAACCATAAATCACAAAATTAAAAATAGTAAATACAAAATACACTTTGAATTTTGATTACTTTTTCACTAGTGAAAAGGTCCCACTACACAATTAATAATCGTCACATTCGAAAATGCGCTTTCCTGATTCGTTCCTACACTAAAATAATACTAGCTTAATTATAGTTATTAAAATCACAAGGCCTTATAATCATCGCCCAATATGACAATTTAAAATTGTTTCAATTCTAAGTTTCTCTTAACAATAATTAATCAAAGAACTTTAACATGCCAACCTAATTTCCTATCTTCATTGTCTTCCCATTATGATAACAAGATAAAATTTTGACTATACATATATATTAATCCACATTCTTATGAATACAGCAAGACTTTGATCAACAAAACTTGCTCACTCTAACCTAATATTTAGTGTTGTGTATTAATTCAATCAAAAATTGAAACTAAACTTGAAGAAGAGAGACAAAAATTATAGTGGTTCGATCATGTTGATCTACATTCACTTTCTTAAGGAGAGTAATCACTATATGATGAAACACAGATTACAATATGAAGATGATTATGAACTAACACACTTAAGAAACCCTAATTTGATGTACTAGCTTGTATGATGATGATGATCAATCCCTTACTTCTTTGCTGTGCATGATGATCCATTTTATACTACATTGCTGCAAACTAAATGTATCAGCAGATAGCATAACTTCCACATGATCAGTTTGAGCTCAGTTGCAATTGCTTCCAGTCACTTCAACTTCTCAAAACAGCACACTTCTTGATCCTATGACTTTAACACCATGTTGATCACATTGTGTTGGAATCTTCATCATCCAATCAGCACCTTATCTTCTTGAATCCAACTGAAAATTCTAGCCAAGTTAACTGTCATGTGATGACAGTTAACAATCGCAGCAACCTCATCTGATATACTGCACCCTCTCAACTATCATCATACATGTATCACCTAAGCAATCAACCAATGATCAGTTGGTTACAACCGATCCTTGCCAACTAATCCTCACCTACTGATCATTAACCTCTTTAAACTATCATCAACTGCCACAATTAACTAACCCTTACTCATACTTGACTTGATCATTCAATATGACAGAATTGTCATGCTTCAGACCTCACTTGATGTTCTTACTTATCATTTCATCAGTTGCTACTTCAAACATCTTCACACACATCCTTATTTGTTATATGTACACATGTATGCATGCATGCATGATTTACATATACAACAAATCTCCACCTTAGACCATGCATCATCACAAGTGATAAAACACTCTCCACTTTGCTGCACTTACAGGCTGCAGCTCACCTCTCATTTTTTTTCCTTTTAGTGAATATCAATAAGACTCTTACACAATTCAAACTTTTGAATATGTACGGCCTTAGTAAATGCATCAGCAGGATTATCAGTTGTCTTGATCTTCTTAACAACAACTATTTTCTCCTCTATCATGTCTCTTATGAAGTAAAGTCTCACATCAATGTGTTTAGTCCTCTCATGATATCCTTGATGCTTTGAGAGATATACAACACTTTGGTTATCATAATACACTTCAATACTATCCTGCTGAACTCCAAATTCTCTCAAAATATCAATCAACCAAACACCTTCCTTTATTGCTTCTGTAAGAGCAACAAATTCAGCTTCAGTGGTAGACAATGTCACTATGTGTTGATGTGTAGCCTTCCAACTTATTGCTGAACCAAATAAATTGAACACATAACTTGTCATTGATTTCCTTGTATCAAGATTGGCTGCATAATCTGCATCCACATAACCAACAACAGCCTCATCCCAAGTATCTTGCTTCTGAAACTTCAATCCAACTGATATAGTACCTCTAACATATCTTAGTGCTCACTTCACTGCATCCCAATGAACAAGACCAGGATTACTCATAAACCTACTGATCACACTCATAACATAAGCTAAATCTGGTCTACAACATACCATAGCATACATCAAACTGCCTACTGCACTTGCATGTGGTATATTACTTATCTCATACCTTTCCTTATCTGTTTGAGGCCCTTGAAGAGATGACAGACTCAAACCTTGCTTAACTGGCACTGATGCACTCTTATAAAGATTCATGTTATACCTCTTTAGAACTTTATCCAAGTATGACTCTTGAAACAATCTCAACAATCCAGCTGATCTGTCTCTCTCTATCTGCATTCCAAGTATCATTCTTGCCTCACCTAGATCTTTCATGTCAAACTCCTTCCTCAAAGTATTCTTTACTGAATTGATTCCTATCATATCTTTGCAAGCTATTAGAATATCATCTACATAGAGTAGCAGATAAGTATAGCATTCTTTATCACATCTTATGTACACACAAGTATCATACATGCTCCTGACAAAACCATTAGAAGTAATGTATTCATCAAACCTGAGATACCACTGTCTTGGACTTTGCTTCAGACCATATAGTGATTTAAGTAATAGACAAGCCTTTGAATCTGCTCCTTTTAGACTAACACCTTCAGGGATCTTCATGTAAATCTTCTCTTCTAAATTTCCATGCAAGAAAGCTGTTGTTACATCCATCTGATGTAATTCCAAATCGAACTGAGTAACTAATGACAGCAAAATCCTTATTGAGCAGTGTTTGACCACTGGTGAGAAGATTTCATTATAATCTACACCTTCTTGCTGTGAAAACCCTCTTGCTACAAGTCTTGTCTTATATCTTATTCATCCTTCCTTGCTTGTAACTGATTTCTTCTTATATATCCACTTACAACCTACAAGCTTCTGGTTAGCAGGTTTGTCAACAATCATCCAAGTATTATTTCTTCTTAAAGATTGCAGCTCTTCTTCCATAGCATCCAACCACTACACACTCTCCTTACCTGATACTGCTTCTGAGTATGTCCTTGGCTCATAGACATCAATATCTGATGCTACATACAATGCATATGATACAATATCTGCCTCTATATATCTTATAGGTGTTTTGATCTGCCTTCTCAATCTGTCCCTAACCAACTGATAGCTACTTAGAGTTCTTCTTTCATTTGAACCAGATGACTCAGACCTTTCCTCAGCAGCAACTTCCTCATGTACACTATCATCTCTTTGATCTTGACCATGCTGTACTATTATCTTGTCATCATGCTCCACCTCAAACTCACACTTATCAGTAGTTATAACCTTATCAGACCCCCTCTCCAACAAATGCATCCTTTCTTCATTGAATATAACATCTCTACTAATTATAAACTTGTTATTCTCATAACACCATAGTATGTACCCTTTTACCTCTTTAGGATAGCCTACTTGCACACACTTAACTGCTCTATGATCTAACTTGTCTTGCTTCTGATGTGAATACACCAGACAACCTATAATCCTCAAATGACTATAATCTGGTACCCTTCCAGACCACACTTGTTCAGGTGGTTTGAACTTAAGTGCTGTGCATGGTGACAGATTAATCAAATAAGCTGCAGTAGATACTAGCTCACCTCAGAAACCTTTTGAGAAACCTCCACTACTCATCATACACCTAACTCTTGCAAGAAGTGTCTGATTCATTCTCTCAGCCACTCCATTTTGCTGTGGAGTACCTGGCACTGTCTTGTGCCTCTTAATATCTTCTCTTGACAAAACTTATTGAATTCATGTGACACAAATTCAAGCCCATTGTCTGTTCTTAAGCACTTGACCTTGTTTCCAGTTTGTAGTTCTACTTCTGTCAACCATACTTTAAAAACTGATAGTGCTTCATCCTTTGTTTTCAAAATTTTAATCCATACATTCCTTGAATAATCAGCAATGAATGAGATGAAGTATTTCCCACCTCCTATTGTTGAAGTCTTGGAAGGCCCCCAAAGATCAGAATGAACATATTCCAACCTAGATTTGGTAGTATGCTCAGCTGCACCAAACTTCAACCTCTTTGCATTTCCTAAATACAAGCTTCACATTGATCTAACTTACAGGTTGAGCTGATCTCAAGTAACTTCTGCCTTGCAAGTTCTTGTAAACCTCTTTCACTTATATGACCAAGTCTCTCATGCCAAACATTAACACTACTCTCATCCTTAGTTGTATTAATTTGTCCAGTCACTACAGAACCATCTAAGAAGTATAGATCAGACCTCTTGAACCCTTTAACATCTACTAACTTTCCTTTTATGACAGTAAGTGTATCTCCCTTCAAATGATACTCATAACTTGAGAAACTAACATTCCAAGAGATATTAGATTTCTCCTTAAGCTTGGTACATATCTAACATTCTTTAACATCCTGATTTTCCCATCAAACAATTAAGTTTGACAGAACCAATTCCAACAATCTTACAAGTATGATCATCACATAGCATTACTGATCCTTCATCTTGTGATCTTAATTAAGTAAACCAATCTTTCCTAGAAGTCATATGAAAAGTACATCCAGAATCCATAACTCATTCTTCTGATACTGAACTAGAACACACAGACATTGCTTCAATGAAATCAGAATTTGTAGCAGCTTGATTTGTTGTTACTTGATTTGGATGGGACCTCTTATTTCCTCCCTTTTCAGCTATCTTCTTTGCCACCACTGCTTTCCATTTGAAATATTGTTTCTTGTAATATCCAGGCTTATTGCAGTGGAAGCAATTCTTGTTTTCTTCTTCATCTGCTGATGCACTATAGTTCTTTTCTGGCTTCCTCTTATCAACATTACTCTTATTATTCTTGTTGTTCTTGCTCCACTGGTTCTGTTTCTTCACTGTCAAATTTTCTGCATTTGCTTGTTGTTTTGGATTCTTGTGAAGCACTTTTGCCTTAACTGCCAACAATACTTGCTCAATGGAGATGGATTCAGCATTAGCAAACAACAAAGTATCTCTTAAACCTTCAAAAGACTTTGGAAGTGTTGACATGAGAATAACAACCTTGTCTTCAGTTGACAGAGCCACATCAATGTTTTCTAAATCATCAATGATCTTGTTAAACTCATCTAATTGACCAATTATTGACTTATCTTTTGATACCTTGAAGGAGTACAGTTTCTGCTTCATGTACAACGGTTGGCCAAACTTTTAACCATGTACAACTCATCCAATTTCTTCCAAACTCCTATTGCTGTAACTTCTTTTGAGATCTCCCTTAGAGCCTTATCTCCAAGACACAAGATGAGAGCACTTCTGGCCTTGGTTTGTTGATCTTGATCTACTGCAAGAATAGCAACATCAACTCCTGCAACCTGACCTTCAGGTAATGGTTTGATGGCATCTGATAAACCTTGTTGAACCAAGATGGCCTCCATCTTCATCCTCCACAGACTGAAGTCTGCCTTCTCTGTGAACTTTTCAATATCAAACTTTGTAGTAACCATTTGATCTTCTTCTCCACTGAGTCTTCTTCTTCTTCTTATTGGCTTCCCACAGACGGCGCCAATTCTTATGAATACAGCAAGACTTTGATCAACAAAACTTGCTCACTCTAACCTAATATTTAGTGTTGTGTATTGATTCAATCAAAAACTGAAACTAAACTTGAAGAAGAGAGACAAGGATTATAGTGGTTCGATCATGTTGATTTACATTCACTTTCTTAAGGAGAGTAATCACTATATGATGAAACACAGATTACAATATGAAGATGATGATGAACTAACACACTTAAGAAACCCTAATTTGATGTACTAGCTTGTATGATGATGATGATCAATCTCTTACTTCTTTGCTGTGCATGATGATCCATTTTATACTACATTGCTGCAGACTAAATATACCAGCAGATAGCATAACTTCCACATGATCAGTTTGAGCTCAGTTGCAACTGCTTCCATTCACTTCAACTTCTCAAAACAGCACACTTCTTGATCCTATAGCTTTAACACCATGTTGATCACATTGTGTTGAATCTTCAGCATCCAATCAACACCTTGTCTTCTTGAATCCAACTGAAAAATCTAGCCAAGTTAACTGTCATGTGATGACAGTTAACAACCGCAGCAACCTCATCTGATATACTGCACCCTCTCAACTATCATCATACATGTATCATCTAAGCAATCAACCAATGATCAGTTGGTTACAACTGATCCTTGCCAACTAATCCTCACCTACTGATCATTAACCTCTTTAAATTGTCATCAACTGCCACAATTAGCTAACCCTTACTCATACTTGGCTTGATCATTCAATATGACAGAATTGTCATGCTTCAGACCTCACATGATGTTCTTACTTATCATTTCATCAGTTGCTACTTCAAACATCATCAGACACATCTTTGTTTGTTATACGTACACATGTATGCATGCATGCATGCATGGTCTACATATACAACACACATAAATTTTAATTGTAAAATACAACGCGTGTATTACTATTTACATGTGCACAAGTTATGATATTACTTTTATTTTTATTATTTATGATTTAGGATTATTATATACTTCTAAAAATTATTTCGTTTATTTTTATTAAAAAATTTATTGTAAAACATTCAAATAAAAAAAATCAAAGAACCTATTATCTATGCATTCCTAAACCTTAAATAAAATGTGGGATTTAAGTACAAGATAATCCGAAACACGCAAGTTTTCTTTACACTATATTTTAAATGTGAAGAATGAACAAATAGCAAATTTAGTATAGTGTTGTGGAGTGTTGACAAATGATACTGTTTATTTTGCTTTGGGTTTAATTAATTAGATTAAATGGTAAAAGCGCATTATTAAAGATGATTCCTCACTTTTTGTGTATATTAATTAAGCAAATAAGCCACTCACTAATTGACAATTATGCATCATTAGCTATGTTGTGTGCTATGTGGATCTGACTCAGCAAAGTGCTTTTGGCCACAAATTTATTTTAACATTTTTCCTTTATTTTTTGAAACATAGAGTATATATATGCAGGCTGGGAGGAAACTTATGCTTGTGGAAAATTAGGATAAATTATATTACTGTGTTTGAGCAAGAATTCAAAAGGGTTAATTGAAAAAGTATTTAAACAGATTAATTAATTATCTACCATTACTCCCTAATACTTCTTTCATCCCATTAATTAAAAAAAATTAAAAAATATGCGCAAAAATTTAGTGGAATAGATGAAGTACTAATTAATATATAATAAAATTTTGAGTATTAATATATTAATTAATTCATACATGCTAAAATTTCAGCGAGAAGGATCGAACAAAATTTTATGCGAAGACTGCGTTTAAAAACTATTAAAATCTTGAAATAGAAAAAAGAGTTAATCTTAAATTAGGGCATTCTTGGATAAGATGAATTATTCATTAACTCAATTAAATATAAAATCAATTAAATTAAAAAAGAATTTACAAGAAAAACGGATTCATTAACTAGTTTGATTAAATTAACCAAATAATAAGATAAACTACTAGCAAAGAAAATAAAAGAATTGACCAAACCTTAGATTATGCACATCTAATATTGTAATCGTTTGGATTTGGTTGAAAATCATTAATTCTGCTATAGAATAAGGAGGCCTGCTCACCCAAGGGTCATGGATGACACAGATCATTCAAGAAATACCATGGAAGAAGATAAGGGCGATATAAGTGGGCCAATGGGTTAAAAAGTGAACTCCAGGCCCAATTAAATTGAGGCCTTTTTACACGACTTCCTCAAATTAATTATACTTCCTTTCCGGGTTTTTATTTATTTAATTTTTGGGATCTTTTCGGTAATTTAATTGAACTAAAAAAATAAAACCCTTTTTTTTTCTTTCAAATAATTTTTCTATTATAAGTAATAATTTCTCAACTTTTCAATTTCTGATTAAGTTGCACCCAAAAATAAAATAAAATAATCACAATAGACGTAAAGTTAGACCGAAGGAAGAGCATAAAATGGAAGCAGCAACAATGACTTTATTCTATAATTAATGGAGTAATATGAATTGAAGAATAATAAAGGAGAACTGAAGAGCATCAAATGAGATCATCCTTATTATAGAAAGATAACAAAATGATGTCACAAGCATTTTGATCACTTATGTTGCTTGTTTTCAGGGTAATAAAGTCAAATTAGTTATCATCTGTAATATTTTCACTGTAATTCAGGATCATAAGCAACCCTTTACAAAGATTATAGACGAGAGTGTTTAAAGCTGGATATAGACAGCTGGATTCAATCAGCAAGAGAATTACAAGGAGTTTCATTTGGTCTAAGATAGGCCTCTGAATAAGGCGATGTGTGTATTATCCTTACATTTTTGTGCAACAAAATGAACATATTGATTCCAACCCTGAACTCTGTTGACAGAGTTAAACAGAACTCTTCTCAGGTTGTCTTTGCCTTCTGTCGCGAAGGAAGCAACTGCACAGCAAAACGACAACATTTTCTTACCAAAAGGTGGACGGAAACAACTCGGATATACCATTCACATAAACACGGATATCAGTGTGTATAGTATTCGTGTATGAGCGTTTAGTTCTCAAAAGATGTCAGTAAGATCATAGTCTTGTTGTTCAAATATAAAACGACTATGTCGAGAGATACCTGGTAGCAGGAGATGAGAGAGCTCACAAATCCAAATGCACCGGTTACACGAGGAGTGACTTTCTTGGGTGATAGCTGAAGCAAGCCAACAGCAACAACTATGTCTATACCTGCTTTGATGAGAGCGAGTGATCTCTCATTCGATTCCTGATGCTTTGATCTGTACTGATCGTTCTGTATCAAAGTTCAGAGACGCATCAGTGGAAAACGAAGCACAAGAAGAATACAAGCGTTGTACTGCCAACTTAATGAAGTCATAACCGTAGCTATCTTGAAAGAAAGCAGACCTTGTATTTATTAGTATTCTTCAGCTCTTTTTCAAGCCTTTTCATTGATGCAGAAAGCCTTCCAATTTCCCCAATCTTAGAGAGAAACAAGAGAATCAGACATTAATAAGTTACAAAAAATGATTAAAAGTAACACAAGAAAACCAGAGGTGGTAAAGAACACACTTCAACCAGGGTGGAGCAGACAGAAGAACCCATCCAACAGAAAAGGGATATCCTTCCAATCAACTCAGTACGTTCTTTGTTCTACAATAAAAAATTCAATATCATAATATGTAATGATATCTATTGTATACTACATCAAATGAAAGATGAGACAAGACATACCTCGTATATGCCTGTCCTCCCCAGCCACACAAATTGATCCAAAAACAAGAAAGTGGACAAGAGTGCATTCTTCGACTGAAGCAGATAACAACATGAATTATGAGATAGGATGAAGTAATTATAATGAGGATTCTATATTGGAGGAGTTATAACCTTTCCCAACAAAATCAGAGGAAGCGGAGTTCCCGGAGCAGTTGGGCTAATGAGAGCATGGAGATCATTAATGAACTGTAAAACATACAGATTTAGAAAAATGTACCAAGAAATATATATATAATAGGATAAAAGGAAATACATGCATACTCCAATAGGCAAAACTGCACTGTGGAATAATATAGATATATAACTACCTCAACAGGACTTACTGGACAAACTAACCTTGAACAATCGAAAAACTTTTCGAGCCAAGGTAGTTGATCTATCAACATTTTGTGCAGTTCCAGGTTCCCCATTGCTCAAGAACTTCGAACCATATTGTATTGCCCTGCAGATCTTGTCCCTTGCTTCGGCTTTGTTCAGATACAATACAGCAAGAGCAAGCTCTGCTCTGGCAACATCCAATGAACTCATTTTTTATATTGACGAACCTAAAAGTCAAGATACCAGATGAATTATCATGTATTAATGCTACATCTACGGCTTGATTCTAAGTTACAGCATATTACAGGGTTAAATTCTACTTCATGTCAGCAAAACCATCGTACTCCTATACGAGCTATAATTAATCACAGTTTTCAGCTTAAGCACTACTAAAACCAAACTATCTGATGTAAGGCAATTCAAATTCTTCTTTTGTACAGAAAGAAGAAACGCTGCAACCGAAAATTCTCCCAATTTTTAAACAAGCAATTAGCAATAAAATATGAGCATTTCCAGATTAAAGAAACTGAAATACATACCCAAGAAAGTATCAACAAACACGAAACAGCTACAGTTAAACTACCACACTCCAACTTCAACAGCAAATTTGAATAATTAAGTAGCCAACCCATCTTAACTTCCAAAAAAATGAAATTGTCACAAAACAAAAAAAGAATTCAGTTCTTAATAACATAAAAGGATTAGTGGCACAAATCAACGACAAATAACAACCGAAATGAGTCATGCTGTTTGTACTCGAAACAGGAGAAGATCAGTAATAACTAAAAAGAAACGCCAAATTAGATTATTATATGAACAGCTAGGAAATATATATATTCATGTATTTTAAAAAAGGAACCACCTTTTCTCTTGAAATTCACAACAATAGCTTCTGTCTCTCCTCCACCTTAAATTTCAGAAAAAAAAATCTATGATAATTTCAGATAATAGGCCGGCGGAGGGGGATAAAGGCGTGTCTGGTCCTCTCCTTTTTTTAATTTTATTTCTATTTATAAATTGATAAAATAATTATTAATTTTTAGAAAAAACGTGTATAATTTGAGGGAAATTCCTTATATTTTGGGGCTTAAAAATGCTTCCAGTAATCCGGGATAGACATTACACTTGGCGTCAGCAGCAGACAAATCAATCCATGGGGCGGGCCCCTGCAAATTAGTTAATAACTGGAAAATCAAAATTTAAACAACTTTTTGTCAGCTATTCTTTCTTTAAAGATGGAGTAATTAAAATGTTATCAAATTAACTATTCAAAGACGAGGTTTCTGTAATCCATTACTTTATGACAACATAAATTGGGATCTTAGAATGCATTAAATTTCACAAGAAAATTTTTTTAATTTAAATTTATAACTCTTCATTGAAAACATTAATTAGTTTAAAAACTCTGATGCAAGGCATCAAAGGCGTGCCTTTAAACATCCAATTAATTGTCACTTGTAGTTGTCACAGACTCACAACAAAGTTGCCCCATTAAAGGATTAAATTATAAAAATATTAGACAGCCTAAAAGTCAATAAATTAGGGAAGTAAGAAAACAAAACCCAATCTTGGAAGATGGCAACAGAACAATGTCGATTTTAAATATATAATGGCCATCTATCAGGATTTCAACACCAAAATAAGGGGGGTCAATATATGAGCAGCACACCAAATCCGAACATTATAAAATATGTAAAACTCAACAAAAAGCGGATTTGCTTGCGTTTGAACTATTAAAAGAAAATGCGATTAGATGCTACATTCCGATCTAGGATCAGCATAATTGTATTATACATACATCAATAATTAACATAAGATAACATTCAACATCTTTCATGTATTGGAGGTGAGCGGCTGCATACAGTGAAGAATTGGATAAATTTGGTACTCAGTAAATATCAAAACAGAGATACTAAGAACAGGTTTTGACCTGTTATATGAATATCCGTCATCTGCAGGAAGTTGGACTCTTCTATATTGAGGACTGCCCCTGCGCTCTGATCTAGAGTTTGATATAGACCCTGTCCATAATCGGGACTAACCCTATTCCTTTGATAGGGACTGGGGGAACCGTCGCCTATTGTAGTTTCTTCTGTCGCGGGGACTGATCATGACCTCCTCTATCAGGACCATGCCCATCATGTTTCTCATCATCATCTCGAATTGCATATTCAACTGAAATACCTCGGTCCATGAACTCACTGCATGAAAAAGGAAGGCACTCCAGGCCATGAACCAAATCTCATAGTAATGAAAAGATGACTTTAGATTAATCCTAAGAGAAATACATACCTAAAGTTATTCGCTTCTAACGCTTTGGTGGCATCATCCTGCAACTTATATTGCACATAATTCCTTCTGATCCTGACATAGGATACTTTTCCATAGTGCTCAAAGAACCTTTAGATATCTCTAGTGCGAGTATTAATGGGGTCAAAGTAAATAACAAACAAAGTTCTTGAAGTCTTGTGTTAGCAGAAGGTTTTCTGGAGCTGCCATGCTTTCTCCCACCATGCTCTTGCAGCAGATGAAAATATTATACTCCCTCCGTCCCACGTATTTTTACTCACGTATTTTTGAAAAAATACATAATATTTTATTACCTACTTTTTACAATCCCAACAACTTTAATTACTTTTTTATATTTTATTCATCATTCCCAATAACTTTATTCACTTTTTCTTTTTAAATTACTAATTTACCCCTACTTTCTCTTACATTATATATTAAAAAAATAAAACGTCTTAATCTTCGTGCCCGTACAAACAACCCGGGACGGAGGGAGTACTATAATCTTAATGTCATAACATGAAACGATAAATTACATAGAAGCACTAAAAAAGTCAAGGCACATCAACACAAACCGTTGTCCACTCAATGCGGAGTCTGTGGCCTTTCCTACCAAACTCTACCCTATCGAGTTTCCGGATAACATCCTCTGCTCTCGCTCATCATCCATAGAGACGAAACAGAAGCCTACAAAAACAAAGTTAAAAAGACCATGCCGACAATGTTCGTCCAGAAGATCAGTGTTCTTCCTAGACACTAAGCTATCAAATTAATCCGTGTGTAAATACGATGAAAATAATAGAAAAATTCCAGGTAAAGAGAACGCAACACCAGACAATAAAATCCGAAATGAACATGATATCTATGGCGGAACATGTCGAGAATTGATGAGTGAGCAAAGTCACGAGGAATGAAAAAGGCAAATGATCTCAGGAAAGTGCGAGGTGGTAGGACCGTGGCAGATATATTGGTTCTTTGGACCAGACACAAACATGTTTCGTTGTACAAGCCAGAAAATAGAGGCAGAGATCCATCCATCCATGGAAAGTCAAGAGGTAATCCTGCGCCAAAGAAACTACTGAGCTGAGTGACTTTACTACAGCAATAGACGACAACGACAAGAACGCACTTTCACAAACAGGACAATATTTGCGTAAAATAGACAGATTTATACTTCGTGGTGGCTTCACCACAGCAAAAGACAATTAAAGGCACTTCCCCCAAATACAAAGAGACATCATAAAGAGAAATAGAGTTTCATTCAAAGACAATTGATAATCAATCACAAACTCATTCACTCCTTTACAGATGCACAAGGTAACTATAAACATAGAACAAGACGTTCCAATTATAATCACGTGCGCAGGCGAAGACACACTATGACACTAATATACAAACCCTAAAAACCAAAATACTCGAGCGCACCAGATTTCATATCCACCCTCTCAACCCTCCCATTTCTTTTGAAAAGACGATCAACGTCGGACTGTTGCGAATCAAAGCCCAGATTACCGCAAAATAAGGGCTGGTGATCCTGAAAATTTCCTGCAAAGTGCAAACATAAGATTCATCATAAACGAGGAATTTTATATATGAGATTTATACGAGCGTCCAAGATAGCATCTGTTAATCTTGTTCTCTCCCTTTTTGCTCGTCGAAAAATAAAGAAAACAAGACTAGAAAAATGATATCTTCGAATTTTTCTTTGCAGAAGGAATTATGATGTTGAGAAACCCTAGAACGGAAAAGTACATATAATTAGTTCTTTGCGGTGCGGGAATCATGATGTTTCAGAAATGTGAAACCCTAAATTTGAAAAGTCGATATAAATATATCAAGGTGAAATAAAACGACATCGTAAGCAACAAAAAGGTTTTGGGCCTTCTTGTACAGTGATATTGGGCCATGCCACCTGTATTGGGCTTTGTTAATTAAACATTTTAAAAGGATTTAAATTAGATTACCATTAAAACCCGATTCACAAGTTCCTCTTGTAGTCTTGTTTACTTGTAAGTTGCACCATGTCGTTTATGAAAAAGTAATTTTATAGATTTGTGAGTGTATCAGAGTATTTTTGAGTAATAATAAAGTAAGTTGTGCGTTTAGTATTTTACAATTTTAAAAATAAATTATTTTTATTATTTTTTTAAAATTAGTGTTAAAATTTAAAATAATTATAGCTCCTGTAATATTTTGATCTTGTGATTATGATCTATTTTATCCCTCAATTTATGAAATTTTTGTGATTATGTATTATTTTACCTCTAACATTTAATTTTTATTTTTTGGATTTAGTTATAATTTTATGAAATAATAATTGTAATATAATCATTTTATTCCTGTATTAGGTAATTTGTAATTTAATATATTTTCATAAATTTAGTATAATATATTCATTTTATTATTTTTGGCGTTCGTTTCAAATGTATTTATTTCCCTTATTTAGTAAAAAAAGTATATAATATGGCTCACCACTTTTCTATAATACAACTATCCACTTTACATTCAATAATAATACTTCTTAATTCACGTGTCAAAAGCAAATAAATATCTTATAATAAAGAGGAAGGAAGTATATGAATAGTAAGATTTAGTGAGAACTTAAATATTTATTTATTTATTAATCCTTAGTGACTTGGTGTGCATCAAGAGCCAAGGTTGGGATGGCCCACCCCCACAAAATACATGGAAAAGGCACTCATTAATTATCATCATTAACATCTCTTAGCAACTTGCTACAATTAAACTGCATTATGCTTTTAACAAACCTCACAACAAAATTCAACTTTTCAGCAACCAACCAACCAATCAAAAAGGGAAAAAAAATAAATTCTTTAAAATTTTATTGAATTTATTTTGTTTAACTATTTAAAAAAAAAAAAGAGAGAGAACTAATGATATAGTCCTATATACACCAATTTGTCAAACCAAATAGGAGTATCTGAAAAAACTATCGATCAAGAAAATTCCCTCTACTTGCATCCATGATTAAAAATAAATAAATTAAGATTATTTTCATTGTCACATCAACCACCTACACATATTTGGTTGAAGATTCTAAAATGGACAAAATCAAATGAAGGGACTCTATTTTAAGGTCTGTCCAATACTAAAACTTTCGAAGAAGCAGCAAAAATTACTACAATAATCATTTCTTGGCACAGGAAAATCTCATACAGTTGAAAAAGTAATATTTGTGCCCTTTAGCCGCCATTTGCAAGGATTATTTCTTGTCCAGCAACTGATTTTGATTATTACATAAATTATTATAAAAAGAAAAAAAATGTAGGGGGTCCCACCGAGTGGGCCCAGTGGAAATGCAAGTCCACAAGCACAAGGCAAATACGACGGAAGACTGGCTTATAATTCTTCATTCTCATCCAAAGGGATAATTAGGATCCCATTTGGGGGCAGTAATCTTGCTCTGTTTTTCCACTTTGTCGGTGAAATCTTGATTTGTTGGCTGCGTTTCATTTGCCTTCTCTTTTTACTATTGTTGTATGATTGATAGATTGTTGTTGGGTTATACACTCATTTTCAGCGTTTGTTTCTAGTGATGTGTATAATATCATCATTGGTTCCTCAATAAATTACACTCATGTATTGTCCTATTTCTTGAAAGCTTTCTTGATGGTGGCTTTGATTACTCATGGGAGCTTATTGTTGTGGATGGTTTTTCTTGCACCCAACAGTTGACTTTGAGAGATTAATCTGAGGAAGCTGTCATTTGATAAATCCCTCCTGATCTGAGATTTATTGATCTTTCATTGGTTGAAAAAGTAGGTATGTTAGGATCTGGAATGAATCTTATTACCACAATTGTTGGGTTTGGTATGAGTGCGACTTTCATTGTGTTTGTCTGCACAAGATTAATCTGTGGGCGCCTACGCCGTTTGGAGGCTCAACAGATGTTGGACATTGACTCAAGATTAAATCTTGAACTGGTATGTTCTGTAATTATGATTGTTTAATTGGTGATTATTACAACCATGTTACTATTGCTCATCTGGGATTTGCTTAATTCATGCTTACAAGTGCTTAATAATGTGTGATCACTCAACCAAGAAATAAATTTTGATGAACACACCACTGGCTATTGCTGTAGTTTATATTGGTTGAAAATGTAATCCATTTGATTGAAATTTTCATTTTATGTTGGAGCAGAAGTGATGTATTGATGTACACTAGGTAGGAAAAATCCATGTCCATATGCTAAATTGGTGACAATTTGTTAGAAACAATGAATGGAGTTAGTTGTGTTCTTTAAGGTTTTAGTTATTGTGTAATGGGCTAAATTTGTTTTGGGATCCCTCTTTGGTAGCAAGAGCCCCCGGTTAACGGTCTTGCGCCAGCAGTAGTTGCTGCAATTCCTACTATGAAGTTCAATCGAGAAGCGTTCAATTCATCTGAGAATACACAGTGAGTGTTGTCTCATCCATCATAGAGTTGATTCAGACATTGCATTCACCTGATATAGTGTTATGTATTCTTCTCAAATGGCAGATGCACAATATGTCTGTCGGATTATCAAGAAAAGGAAGTGTTGAGAATTATGCCAAAATGTGGGCATAGTTTTCATCTATCCTGCATAGATACATGGCTCAGGAAACAATCCACCTGTCCAGTATGCCGTCTTTCAGTACAGGGCTCGGCCCACGCTCGAACGACTGCTCAACATTCGTTCGATAGCTCAGAGATTTCAATGGAACACTCTCAACATTGGCTGCTCCCTGCTGCACAAAGGGAGGGGTACGCTCACAATTTTCATTTGGATTCGATCGTCGTTGAACTGGACTCTGCAGGTTCTAGAGAAGCTACATCAAGATCATAATAGAAACTATAATGGCTTAATTCTCTGACTTTCTTTTTAGTTCCATTTTTCCTTCCTACTTTGAATGCTTGTCTCTGTGTATATTGCTGTTGTTGTTGTTGTACATCCTGAGCTCATTTGTTTCATTTTGTTGGTTTTTTGGGGGAAGAAATGTCACTAGGGAATGGAATTGACATGTATATAAATTCAAAAGATTCATTTTTTCATGGGAAATGCAATCACAACATCACATCTTGTTTGTTTGCTGTTCATCCTACTATAGATACTGCTTTGGTGGGCATGGAATTTTCTTTATTTTTGTGTATTAAAATTAAAAATTGGTTTTCACTCTTAAAATTAAGCCAAAACAATTCTTCATACTTTTATTTGATTCTTCTTGTGTTTTTACTTAGAAAATGGTCTTAAAAATTATTAAAAAAGAAAATGTATAATTAATGAACATTGGAAAAGAAAAATTAAAGAAAATGTTGGAGCATGTGAAAATATGACTATTTAAAAAAAATTCTTTAGCTTATGAAATGTTATTCAAATTATAAAAGATCTTATAGAAAATAGAAATGCCCTAATCTCAGCAAACATAATAAGCAAAATTCATGCATAATAAGTTCATTAATGACTCGTAACTATAAATCTTCTTATATATTAAAACAAAATAAATTTCTAAATTTAAATTTACAAAATGCGAGATGTAGACTTAAGTTCATCCAATATTTATTACATTTTATAAAATGTGAGGTGACAGACATAGGTTAATTCAATATTAATTACATTTTAAAAATTGTGAAATGACTTATTATTATTTGTTTAGGAAATTTATTATTTTATAATTAATTTCTTTATTATTTTTAATAAGTAAAATATGTTTTTTCAAATAAAATTAAAATATGTGAGGTGTCAAAGTGTATTTGATATTTATTTATTATTTAAATCTTTTTTATACTAATAAAAATTAATAAATTAAAATATAAATTAAGTAATATCAAATTTGAGATTTATAACTATAATAAAACAATGTATTATTAGAATTTTTATTTTAAATAAATTTTAACTTACTTAATTTCATTTATATTAAAACAAAAACGTCAAGGAATAAGCTATGAAATATTTCATAAAATACATGCTTCGTATAATAATAATATCATTAATTATTAGAATGTTGTAAAAATTTTATTATTTATTTACACAAAACGGATTTTATATTTGTAATATCATTTAAAGGCTTAAAAGCTGATAGTGTAAATAGAGGTAAATAAAAGTATTTGTACTATTTTTAAATGACTAGTTTATACTATAAATATTGTTACTAAAAATTATTATAGCTACACATTAATTTTGAAAGTGTGTTTATTTTATTTTATTTTGGATTTTAGGTTTTGTCATGGTTACTGCAAGGATGAGTTTACTTCAATTATTGATGATGATAACTATCAGTTTGATCAATTGTATAGTGACAGTGTACTCTATGCCCTAAGTTTTCGTTTTGATATCATAATTTAAATAAAATATGATATCCTTAAAATATATATACAATGTAACTGTCTTTTACATATTTTATGTTTTACAACATTAAGAAATACATTTATTTATTTGAAAACTACTCCTCACAGTTAGTTAAAATTGATTAAATATGAATGTTCTTTCACTTCTACTGCTCTTATTAAGGGTTTTACCGGAGGAAGAAAGTAAATAGTTGAATAACTTAAAAAATTTAAATGAGATTAAATGATTTTTAAAGTTTCAGATATGAATTCCACCAAATATTCGTATATGATCTCCAAGTTATTTGACACATCAATCAGTATATCTATTTTGATATTATCTGATGATGCCGAGGAGGATCACTTCAACCTCAGTGATAGCAATGTTTTTTATTCATGTGAAATAAATAGAGAATACATATTTTTCACTTTGGTTAAATTTATAATCTTAAAATATTTTTTCTTTGTCAAACAATAAGTTATTTTTTCATTTATCATAAATAGATATGATTATTTTAAACTTAAAAATAATAAATAAATAATAGATATGATAACCCGCTTCGCAATAGTGTATCAAGAGTTTTATGGTTGCTGAATATTGTGCCTATTGTCTAGTTTATTGATATTTTAACTAATTCGGCACCTGAATCGTCAAAGATTAATTAAATCAGATAAATAGTACTATATCCCAATAATAATTTAATAAATAAAGTAGAAGAATTTTAGGTAGATCTCTTTAGGCTTGGAAACCTCTGTCACGAAGTCGGGCACTCCACCTGTTTGAAGAAATTCCCCGAATGACAAAGCTTCACAAAACAAGATAGATATCACCCAAGACAAGGCCCATTTGTGCAATCATCGACAACGAAGCTGCTGCAATCATACAATCAATCAGCATTGATTGATGGGTTCCAGCGACGAAATTCCGGAAGGAACGGTGCAGAATATCCTCGAGCAAGAGACGCTGAAATGGGTCTTCGTCGGGGGAAAAGGCGGCGTCGGGAAGACTACATGCAGCTCAATTATGTCGATTCTACTCGCGCGGGTCAGACCCTCTGTGCTCATTATTTCCACCGACCCTGCGCATAACCTAAGCGATGCATTCCAGCAGAGGTTCACCAAGACTCCCACCCTTGTTACAGGCTTCACTAATTTGTACGCCATGGTCAGAAAATTCAACTCTTTATTTATTTTTTTATCGTTTCTTTTCGCTTGGCTCTTAGCTGGCCGCAATTGTTTTGGGGTGTTATACAGGATTGGGAGTTTGGGTCTGTGACAAACTCCTTTAAACTATGATTGACTTTTCATGAATTTTATGAAGCGGGGGGTGGGGTGGGGGTGTGTGGTTGGGGTATGCTCCTATTGTATCTGTTACTTTCGTCTGCATTATAAATGGGACACAAAAAAGTTGACAGCTATGAAGGATTAGAGTGTTCACTTTACCTTTTCTTTGTTGGTAACTTGGGGGGTTCTTGCTTGTGGATTCATAGATTTAACATAGCAATATTGCCAAATTATTAATGCGTTGCTTTTGTGTGGTATATATTGTATTGTGTTGTTCAATACGTTGGATGATAAAGATTCTTTCTTTAGGAAGTTGATCCTAATGTGGAAAGTGAGGACACTCTTGGTTCAGACGCTGATGGGTTTATGTCAGACTTGACAAATTCAATCCCAGGAATTGATGAGGCTATGAGTTTTGCAGAAATGCTCAAGTATAATGTCTTTCTAGTGTTTTAAATTTCATTCTCTGTTGCATCATCCTTAATTTACTTGGGTCAAAAAGTATAGCACTGGTTCGATTTAGAAAGACTATTGTATCCATTTATTATTCTTGTAGTAAAATTTGTATTGAGAAGCTTTTTACCATAATGGTGAAGCAATTCTGGTAAACAAGAAAGACATTTTCATTTGAAGTGATAATATTTATATTGACTTTTTTTTTTGGTAAAAATGATGCTCATCCAAATCAATTCTTGTTTTGATATATGACTATAGATTTTAGGGAATTACAAAGGAAGTATTATGAAATCCATTATAACCTGTTATCTTTCTTCCCTAATGATCTTGCCATATGACGTGCATTCCTAACTTGTTCCTTCTGTAAGTGCCTAAATCAATCTTCTTTAGAATTGTTGAACCAACTCTTCTGGAAAGATAAATTGTAGGTCTAATTCCTGTGAGCTTATTAATCTACCAAAAATGCCAAGCTAACTGAAATTAGTCTCTTTATCCTGACATCTTTACACAATTCCTCTAATTCTGTCAAATCAGATTGAGTCGATTTTATGCAGAACTGCATTTGTCATGATGCATGGATGGGTTCTCACTATCACTGTTCTGTTCAAGTGGTGGATCTTAATTTAGTGATGTTATCTTGTCTAATCCATCATTCTTAAATTTGAGTTGTTCTGTGAATGTGCACTTCAGGCTAGTGCAGACAATGGATTATTCTGTTATAGTGTTTGATACAGCTCCAACTGGTCATACTCTTCGGTTGTTACAATTTCCTTCGACATTAGAGAAAGGGCTTGCCAAGCTGATGAGTTTGAGGAATAAGTTTGGTGGCTTGTTGAGTCAGGTACGAGGATGCTAACTTGTTAAGTATCTATTTCCATTCAATATATATCTTATCTATCTGCCAAGTTACACTTAATACTTACTATCAGATATGTCATGTGTAAAATGAACCTTCTATGAAGAGCTTAAAAATAAAATAATTAGAATAAAGAAAAGAAACTAGAATTAGGTTCTGTATTGATTTAATGGCCAATAAAGAGAATTCTTGAAGAGTTAGACTATATTTGCTATACGAGACAACCAACATTTGAGATATCCATAAATGGACCTAAGATGAAATTCCGTGATTGATATGTGTCAAACATATCTTATCTATCTGCCAACTTATTATTGATGCATTTTTATTCAATTCTTTTTTTTAGTGGATAGTTTGATACAGCTCTGAGTTATCTACAGACATCCTTACACTTTTCAACATTAAATGAATTTTGTACGACTCTTTCTAATGTTGCATCAGGTGTGGTTAATTGTGAATATGCGATTCAACGTCTGCAACATGCACACACAAAAAAAAAAAAAAAAAAACTCAGCTTTTGATGTTGGTTTTTGATGAGATCATTCAATTATACTCTCCCCTTAACTGAAAAATTAAGTAAAATCGTGTAGTTATACTATATTTTCCATGTTGCATGTCCAGTCTTTTTTCTTGCAAATAAAATCAACTAATTTTTTACTCATATTTTAACCAACCCTGCCAGAATTTTTTGCCGCATTCAGGTTGTCGCATATCTCCAGCATGTTTCTCATATATGCTAATAAGCAGATCTCAATCTTTTCATGCGTGCAGATGACTCGTCTCTTTGGTGTTGCCGATGATTTTGGTGAAGATGACCTTTTGGGAAAGCTTGAAAACATGAGAGATGTGATTGAACAAGTGAACAGGCAGTTTACGGATCCTGTGAGACCTTATTGCATCCTGTCAGAATATACTATTGTCTGTTTCTATTATTAGGAAAAAATATTGCTTCTGCATATCAAGTTTCGTCAATAGAAAATCACAACACCCTCAATACTGCAAACTGGGTTATATTCACTTTGATTTGTGTGATTGTGCTACATAAATCGGCGCAATCTACTAGAAAATGAATGAGGACTAGTTCTGTGTTATCTTTAGAAATGTGCGGATTATTTTTTTTGGTCATTCTAGTCTCCAATTATTGTCAAATTATGAGTTACTTAAGCAACTGCTCTTTATGTACTGGATTTTAACTACTTGTGAATTTTATCAGGTTCTAAATATGAATAAGAAATTCCTAAGTTGTAAGCTTGCTAAAATATATGGTCGACCTTATAAAGTAATTACAAAATATGCTACAAATATCTTCTTTTTGCTGACAACTATCTGGTCATTGTGTGAGAAAGTATTCATCAGTTTGCCTTTTCTTCTTGCACTAGTTGTCTAGTGTATTGGTTGTATTAGCCAAAAGAAACTTGGTTAAGCATAATCAACCCTGCTGTGATGCAATATAGTTATTAATATTGTTTTTTAAAATTACAGTATATAAGCTGTGTCTCATGTATTACTTTTTTTTTTGCTGCCAGGATTTGACAACTTTTATCTGTGTCTGCATACCAGAGTTCCTATCTCTTTATGAAACTGAACGGCTTGTTCAGGAACTTACCAGATTTGAGATAGATACTCACAATATAATCATTAACCAAGTAATTTTTGATGAAGAAGGTACAAGTTCTCTGTTTTGGTGCTGCAGTGCTTTATATATTCCAAACTAGTTCCTTTACCCATGCAATTTACAAGTTGTTCGTTATTTTTTTTAGCTGTTGAATCAAAGCTGCTCAAATCTAGAATGCAAATGCAACAGAAATATCTGGATCAGTTTTACGTGTTGTATGACGATTTTAACATAACTAAGTTGCCATTGTTGCCAGAGGAGGTATGTAATGTGTCATTTCCACACTATTACTCTCATTGCCATTGTTGAATTTTTTACCCTCATTTTAAGAGTCGAATTAATAGCACGAGTGCTTTAATCACTTGGTTTATCTCAGTTATTTGATATATCATGTAGTCAACTTGGTCTCTTTCTCTGTTTGGTGAAAACACCTGTTTCTTATCTGTCCATTACTTGATTGAATAGTGATATTTAACAGGTTTGCGGAGTCGACGCCTTGCAAGCATTTTCGCATCATTTTGTATCAATGTATCAACCATCCTTTGTTCGAGGAACGCCAGAAGAGTTGGAGCTGAGAGTATCAACACTAAGAGAACAGCTCAAGGATGCTGAATCTGAGCTCGAAAGAGTTAAAAAAGGGAAACAGAAGGTCTGATGTAGAAAGAGTAGATTGTAGATGAGACTAGAAAGCCAACGAAATCATACGAAATGCAGGTTTGGATTGATCTACCAAAGAGACAGCCGCAAGCAATGTAGAAGATTTCGTAATCCTACTCAACTTTGAAAGGGTATGACTAACTCTGTGTAGTTAGTTTATATTTTGATAGAAAATCGACTGTTGAAATTATTCATTCATTCATTCATTCATTTATTCATTTTAAGGGCCAATAATTAAGGATTTTTTCCTTCTTTTTCTCTCAACCTTAGTAGTGGTAAGTGGTAACAGTGATGAACTGAATGTTGTGGGTTTAGAATCTTTATTTTTTTTCCTTTTCTTTTCTTATGTGTTACACAAGAATTATTTTTTATAATCATAGTATTTAACAGGTTAATGTGTTGAATTGGGCTGACATATGATGAACTATTTGGGGTCTTCACACACAAAAACCCTTTCTGGGCACAAATGACTTTATATTACAGTACTAAAAGTAATTTTAAAGATACACAGTCTTATACACAGATTTTGCTTGCAAAGTGGAATTACTAATCAGCCCATGGATTATGCACTGCAATAGGACTCCTGACAGTGTAGTGAGAACTTCTCCATGTGAGTGAGCCTGATAAAATAACGACATTGCCCTTCATTGGTTTTGCCTTCACCACTACTTTGAAGCTTCGTTTCTGATAGGCCTTAGAGAAGGTGAGACTCGTCGGTGTCACCGCAATCTCCACACCTGCCGGAGATTTGATGGTGGCATTGTAGATGGACTCAGGCCGGCCTACATTTGTGACCGTCCGCCTGAAAATGCCCACAGTCGGTTCTCGGTCACTCCTCAGTCTAAGCTGCATGCTAGGATAGTTTATTGCATCTTCACCATTAGCAGGTATTAAGTTGGAGCAATTTACAGCCCCTTGACCGGTCAAACTCCCAATGGCAGTCCCATTATAACCTTCACGGCATAAGAACTGTACGTATGACATGTCATCCACATCGTAGATTAATCCAGGGCTGATCGCCTTGGTCGGGTTTACTTGGCCTGACCCGTATGCAAACTCAGCATCCCTGTCTACCTTTGAGCTCATGGGTGTTGCTGCAGAAATAACAAGCTAACTCAAGAAACCTGTAATGGTTGCATTGCATGTGTGTGTTTTGATAAAAATTACCAGTAGTCATGATTGCAGATCTTATGGCAGCCGGTGACCACTTGGGGTGGAACGACAGGCGGCCACACCTCAGATGTGTGGGCACGCCATGGATGTACCAGACATGAAGGTGAACTTTGAGTACTGTATATCACCTTTCAATCCAGTCAGAGATCTCAATGGAGTGTATGATGCTAGGATATCGATTCCAGGTGCTACTATGTCAGGCTGTTTCCATTTAATTTTTTTTAATAATTAGAAATGTATCAGATTTCAAAACAAATAAACATTGGAAAATGGTAATTAATCAATGAGTTGGCTACCTTAAGAAGATGTTTGATCCAAAATTTGGTCCCCTGGAGGAAAATGAAGCAACAAAAGGAGCATGGATCTTGACTTCCTCAGATCTATGTATAATTGCAGATGGTGTTCTGCAAAAACATGGAACTATTTTCATTGAACATTCATGTTATAAAATGTTAGAATATTACCATGAAGCTGGTTTACTTAGTTGAATGAATGTAGTCATTGATAGTCTTCCCAGTTGTGGAATTGACAATGGTTGCCGGAGCCATGAAGATCTGCGCGGCGTCAAGAAAGACGTCGCTCTGAATGGCCATGAAGATCTGCGCGGCGTCAAGAAAGACGTCGCTCTGAATGACGACGCCAGCCCCTCCAAGATCTTTGACAACAGAATCAGCACCCCAAGTACCCAATTTACAGTAAACAAGTTTCCCCTGCACCTAGTTGGCATCCATCGCGTTTTCCACGCAATAAATCGAGTCATCCTTCACATCAGAGCTTTTAGCAGCATCCATCCCACTAGCCAGAGGATACATCTTCTGCTTCGGCTCAAATGCGCTGATTCCAACTCCCTGAATCATATGTTCACAGTAGTCAGAATGGTGTTGACATATGTGTAGTTAAGTGGAAGCTGTTAACAGGGCTTACTGGCAATGTCACCCCATTTCCCAGCACGACTCTATTGATAAACTGTCGATCAAGCCCAGTCGCCCCCGACTGTAAGAATCCAGGGTGCATGGTTAACTGTGCCACGGCTTGGTCCATCATTACCAGCAGAAGCTACTGTCAGAATCCCTTTCCTCATGGCGTGGAAAGCACCTACAGCTATGGAGTCCGACGTGTAGCTTCCTGTGATCCCACCTATGTAGATGGAAATAACGTCGACTCCATCACTGATAGCAGCATCAAAAGCAGCAAGAATGTCCATGTCAGCGCAACACGACATCTCCCAGCAGACCTTGTACATTGCAAGGCGGGAAGAAGGCACCGCCCCACGAGCAGTTCCTTTTGCAAGACCGTTAAGGTTTGCACCAGGAACAGGAACGCCTGCTAGAGTCGAAGACGTATGAGTACCGTGACCATTTACATCTATGGGAGATGAGATGTCTTCAGGATCAGAGTGCTTATCCAGCTTGAAGTACTTTGCTCCAATAAGCTTGCTGCATGATTAATCAAATCAATCCACAGTTTTCATGAGATCAATGATCAGTATTATGAACAACATATCCTCAAGAACACTAGAGTTGACATGAATCTACTTGTTGCATCCTGAAAAGTTGGCAAAATGGGCACAGCTTCCTTTCCATTTAGCAGGTGGAGGGCCAAGATTGTCGTCCTTAAAACTGTCAGATTCAGGCGTAATCCCTGGACAAAAGAGTATGAGTTCTATAGTCTACAACACCCTATATGACATTTGAACATGGGAACATTGATTATCTAAACCTGTGTCAAGTAGTCCCACATTAATGTTGCTCTCCATTTTCAAGTTCCTTCTTGAGTTTGGAGTTAGTCCAATGAATTCCCATGTTTTTGTTGTATGTGGTTTGTGGTATTGATTGGGGAAAACAGACACTACTTCATCCATATCTGAAATTAATGTTCTCCATAGTTAAAAAAAATGCACGCATTAATGTATGAATACTATTGTGTGTATGGAAATACAGACATACTGGATAACATTGTGGCTTCATCTTCTGTAAGCTTTGCAGCAAATGCATTAAAACTCTTAGTGTAGCTATAGACAAGGGATTCTGAAGCATCATTTTCACTACAACAAAAACATCATCAGCCAAGAAACAACTGAATCAAGACATGTGAGATGTGAGAGTAAGAATCAAACCTCCCCTTCAAGGATGAGAGAACACTAAGATGTGTCGACTCGAGTTCAAATCTCTCCGTCGACACTTGATCTTTCAAGAAAACAATGTAAAAATCCTGCAAAAAACAGGGGACTTAATCATCATAAAACCTACACATTTAGATTTGCAAAACAACTTAGTAGTAAGAAACTTCCTGACATTCCCATTTGCAGCTGCAAGAGTAGTTATGAAGACAAGGTAAAGTAAAAGATTATAATTCTTGGTTGACATGAGCAGTTATGAAATATCTAGTTGCATGTATGCTGACAAGAATTCTTATTACACACATAAATAGGATGGATTTAAGAGCATTAAAGAAGAAGTAACAAGGCTTTCCATGGATAGTAAGAAAAATGCATTAAAGACTTTAGCTTAACTCCTTAGTCAGTAATGTGATGAAGGCTTGGATTGAGAAATCCTTGAAGAAAGGTGGACATTATTTTGATTGTGACTGGAATTAATGCTCTTTTTTCTTCAAACTTAGTTGCTAATATATCACAATTTTAACTTGTTTTTGTGGCAAGCCTGTCAAAAAAAAAAAAAAAAAGATTTATGGGCTCCTTTCTCATTAATCCAAGACTTGATCTGTTTGTAAATTTATTATATATTCAATTTATTAGGGCAATTTAGGTAAGATTTACAGTCAACTTGAATTAAGATAATCTAAGGATGATTTTATTCCAGAAATGAGTTGCTTGGATTAAATTGCAAGTTATAATAACCCTTTAATTTGATAGATGGCAAAGCTGAAAACCATAAAGCTACCTTATCGTTTCTGAAAGTGCCTTGTGTAGTTTCCAACAATCAAACTTCTTATCTCTCTCTCTCATTTTTTTTTTAACTAAAAATAATAAATCCCATTTCTTTGACTCTAAATTTCAATGCTTCGATTCTTCAACTAAATTACGAGTCCTACTTGCATCTAAATTATTAGATCAAATTTTTATTTAATCAAGATACTTAAAAATAAATAAATTTTATAGCTACCCATTATATTCTAATTTTTACCTTATAAATCCAAATATGCATCGATACATCAACATCACCTAGATACATCCCTAAATTACATACGCACTTTTATATATAATATAATGATAATGATTAATTTAATTTGATTAATTTCGTCAAGAGTAACGACTCATTCTAAAGAATAGGTAAAGTAATCGAGTTAAAAGTTTATTTTGTCTCATAACTATTGAAAACTTTAGATTATGTCCCAAAAAAGATATTTGTATTGATTTTGTCCCATAACTATTAGTTTTGTTTCAATTTTGCCCAAATTTCACTGGAACCCAAGATTTTCGCCGGAAAACCGTCATGTGCAATGCACGTGACTATTTAATTTGGGGGGAATCCAGTTAGGTTTGCTGAGTTGGCAATCTAAATAAAATTTGACCAATGAATCTGCCACATCACATTTTATTTAATAAAAATAAATAAATAAATTCCAATTTAATTTAATTTAAAAATTATAAATGCTGACTCATGCATCTTCGTCTCCTTCCAGAGGGATTATTACATTCAATTTACATACTCCTCCTTCCAACACGTCACCTCCTCTCAATCTTCATTCACAATTTACATAATCCTCCTTCCAACGAGGCTGCCTCATGGCGAGAGGATTCACGCTGTTCAGAGTGGTCCGTCAAGAATTGCAGAGTTTGTCTTCCCCGGCGCGGCGGCAGAGGTTAGGGAGGCTCATGAAAATGATGGAAGCGGTAGGGTTGATCAGAGTGAAGAAAGGGAAAGGGAAGAACATGGGCTTTCATTCGAGGAGATCGGGAAGTTGAGGGGGACGGCGCAGCAGAACTCCATGGATGCTATTAGAGCGGCGGAGGAACGGTATCAGAAAGCATAGCGTCGCGGCGACGGCGGCGGAGGAAGCGAAAGAGCGAACCAAAGACACCACCGTTAAAGCTAACCATTAGCCTATCATACCATTCTGAAAAATGTCAAGTACTTCTCCGGTGAGACGGTTGAGCTTCGGATGAGCCGGCATTCTCATGAATGTGCGATCCGAAGCTTGAAAATCATGGCGGCCGACGGTTGTGATGTCTCTGTCCGCTGTGACTTTTACTGCATCGAAAGATCGGTGGCCGACAAATAGAGCCAGACTGGTGTTTGCTGCATCGAAGCCCCGTTTCAGAGGATCAAACTGCTTGTGAGAACTTTCGTCAACAGAGAGCGGGAGATGGTTTCAGTGACACCATTGAAGGAGGCGAGATGCTGGGAACGAAAGGATGTCGGAGTCACCGCCGCCGTCGTTCGCAGAGGGGCCTAGTGCGGTGGCGACGCCGTGAAATTTTTTTGTTCCATGTGGTGGTAACAAAGGCAGCGTTGCTGGTTTTCTTGGATCTCTGATGGTGGAGGCGGCGTCGTTGGTTTACTCGGATCTCGGATGGTGGATAGTGATGGTGGAGATTGAGTCTATGGTGGTGGTGGTGATAGTCATGGTGTGGGATGAGTGCGGGGTGGTGTTGAGTCTTTTTTTAAAAAAATTTTTATTAATTTGATGACGTGACAGTTCTATTGGCTCAATTTTGTCCAGATGTCCAGGTCACCCTCTCTCGCCGGATTCCCCCAAATTAATATGTCACGTGCATTGCACATGACGGTTTTTCGAAGAAAATCTAGGGTTCCGGCGAAAATTGAGCAAAATTGAAACAAAACTAATAGTTATGAGATAAAATCGATGCAAATATCTTTTTTTGGGACAGAATCTAAAGTTTTCAATAATTATGAGACAAAATAAACTTTTAGCACCCAATAATCAATAGCCCATATTAATTGGGTTGCTGCTTGGCCCGTTTGATGCTGGTGGGACTCAACTTTTTTTTAATTATTATATTATTTTCTCAAAAAGAGTTTTCACGTTTTTTTTTACAAAGAATTAAAGAGGCGCGAAAACACTAGATGAAGTATAATTGTTAGTGAAGTATTATTTTCACATACCAAAGGGATAGGTGTTAGGATTTTCCTATGTTATCTAAAAAATTTTCAATAAATATTTTTTCATAAATTAAATAATCTCCTATTTATAAAATAAATCTGAATTTAATCATTCAAATCTATGATATCTTATTTTGGTTAAAGATCAACTCAACTGTTAAATGTCAATCGATGACTAGATTGATTTTAATATTGATCAAAATGTAAAAGTTTCATATTAATTAAAAATTAATTAATAAATACTCCCATGAAACATTTCATGAATTAAAAGGCTCATGTAAATATAATATGCTCTAAAAATTAATACTGAATTCAAAAAATAAAAATTTAAATTTTAAAATAAAAACAAATCAGATAGTTATTAATTAGAAACATTTTGTTTTCACGTTGGAAGGCTTTAATTAATAAATAAAAGTTCAACATTTAATGCAGTAAGTTAAAAAAGATATATTACATTAATTATTAGGGCAAGATTGTTCAAATTGTTGGAAGACCGCTTTAATTCATATTCATATATAATAAATATATTTCCATATCACACCTAATTAACGTAAATAACTTCAAAAACATTAATGGCTGATAATTAAATATCCTGTCTTAGTATAGTTGGAGAGTTTGGATTATTTTGCAAAGAACAAATTAACATATACTATATTTCTAACTTTTCATCAAAGTTAAAAAAAATAAACTCACTTTAATTAATCATATAATATAATAATATATATTTTCATGGTAGTCAAGACAAATATTCCGTATTAAAATATAAACCATTTCGTATCTTTTTAATTGATCTGAAAAATATCTCAAAATAATTAATATATTCATTTTCGTTCCAAACTGATTTGGCTCAACTCAATTGTTGATTCAAGTCCAATCTTGCTCACCAAGTCTGGTCGGGTCAGTTGTGGTCGCAGGTTAGCCATGGCTTGAACCAGATGAAGTGTTGTTGCTTAAGGTGGCAATCATGTGTGAACAAAAATTAAAGGGTACGATGCAGACAATTAGATCTTGATCAAGAGACGTGATCGGACGATCAACGATCTGAGCCATCCTTACAAAAGAGGCATACAACTCTTCGTATATTATAAATAGACCCCCAAGTTTCAATTTCAGAATTCAATTCAAGCACTCAAGTTCTAAGTTAGAGTGCATTCTTGTACCTAGTTTCACATCCAAGTATCCTAAACCTTTTTAAGTCCCAAAGTTTCAAATATTTATTTATTCGCTGATAATTTCAGACTCGTTGTGCTACAAATTCGAAATTTAAAGTCGTTTCCTAGAGGCGATTGTTATAGTTCGTAAATACCTGAGCATAAAGCAATTACATTTTACGGAGAAATGGTGAAACTATGAACTTGATTTAAGCTAAATATAATTTATAAGCCGTCTTTCAAATACTACACCATATACCCAATAATTCATAAAATGCATTTTGCAATTCTGAGATTAATTAGAGATGAAAATATTGATCTTAATTAATTACCATATATGATTAAATATTGAAAAAAAATTCCTAACATGTAAAAATAATGAAAACACACAGAATTCTCCAATCCATCAATTTTCAAGATTTCGCAATAATTAACAAAATCATACCTATATTATTGTCGTACGAAGCACATGTTACTTGTATAAGTTTATCAGCACTTTACAAGTTTCTTCATCATTAAAATCAAAAGTGCAACTTAAAGTTTTTTTCAAATCATCCCAAAAAGACACAAGACAACCTTAAAATCAGACAAACATACTTATATTATATATATATAGTTAGTCATGTATATATAGATATAGATATATTTGAAGGATTAAGTACTAAGAGCAGATCAAAGTGTCCATCCTTGGATCATATTATTGTCAACAGCCATCCTCCTAGGAACAGAAGGTCCTTCTCCAAGATTATAGTGATGATACCTGAAAAAAAGATTATTAAAAAGTAATTATCTTAATAATTTTTTCAACATTTAGGTGTGTACCCTATTTGCAGAAAGGGCTCAGGTTCGACTTCCATTGGATTGGAAGCCTGAATTTGGACAGGGAAGCTGGCGGTTTCAGTTGAATTCGGATGCCATGGGAATGGAAGGGCTCTTAGGCCTTGTCCTTCCGCCTCTAGCTGTAAATTCTGAAGGTCATTATTAATTAGTTGCAAGTAGCTAGCATATATAATTATATGTACTTTAGAAAAAACATAAATTAATAGTCGATTACCGATGACATTTCTAAGGAAATCTTGATCTTGAGCTGCTTGTTCATGTCTCCCAGTTCACGTTCCTGCAAGAATAAATGCCAACAAGTTTATCTAATGTTGTTGCTTAATTAGGGTTTACTAATCTCTAATTCTTATGACAAGCTATATAGTATATACTCCCTCTGTCCCATACTTATCTGCACCGATACTGTGGATACGGAGTTTAAGAAATGTTGTTTTTTGACCAACTTTATTGACTTTTTAGGGGTATTGTGGTATTTTTAGATAATAAATAAATTATAAAGTATGTTATTTGTGTTAGGTGAGAGTAATATTTTTGAAATTATGATAACTTTTGAGGTTGTTGGTTAATGTGAAGTTTCTTTTTTTAAGTGGTGAAGATAAGTGTAGGACGGACGAAAATGGAAAGTGTGAAGATAAGTGTGGGATGAAGGGAGTATATATTTATCTTGAATATTAAAAGCAATTTAATTATATGTATGAGAAAGTGTAAGAGGTAATATAGAAGAGAAGATTTAAATTCCTGCATAACTACATATATTAACATATCGTACACAAGGTGAATTAATGATGTGATTAATGGTCATCATTCAAGAAAGTATAACAATCTTGCGTACGACGTCGTTCATGATTCCAATTGTGTATAATCTGCTATAAACGCATTTGAGATTATTTATTTAATTTTATCAAATTAAATAATTATGTATTTTTGAATTCTATTCTTTATGCTTAAATAATCCCAAAAGTTACCTTTCTGCGGAGCTCTTCCATCTGTTCCATCAAAATCTGTGTCTGCACAAACAGTATATATAATTAAGGTTATGCATGTATTAAATTAATTAAAGATTTTTAAAAAGTGAAATATTATTAATTAACTAGTTAAGTAATGTGGTAATAGAATGACCTTCCTTTGCCTGGCCTGAAGAAGAGCAGCTTCAAGTTGCTTTTCCAGATTTTGCAACTCCTTAATACTCAGAGGCCCCAGATCTTCCCCAAGCAAGTGCCTTTTTGTATATTTCCATTCATTTTATAATTAACATATCATTTAATTATGCTAATTTGTATCATCATCAAATCAAAACATATATAGGAAGAGTGGCAACCTTTGTGTTCTTTGAAGGGAATCATACTTGGCCTTCAATTTTGACACCTCTTGGTACCAGCTCTGTGTCACAATATGTAATTGATCAGTTTTGTCATTTTCTTACAATTAATCATGTGAAAATAATTAATTAATTAATTAAGATTATAATAAACCTGTGTTTCTGTTTCAGGAGTGTTAATGTCCTGAGGATTGAAGCAGCAACGGTGGTACCTCTCCAGAGTCTTTGTCATGCTGCATTAAGATATACACATATATATATATAATCTCAATCTCTACAATAATTAATTTTATATAAGTACTATATGTCATTTTGGTATTTGGTTTATAAAATTATTTTTTGAAATCTTTGATCATGTACCAAGCTAATAATTACTTCAACTTTATGATTTTGTGGTATGCAAAAAATGTTCTTCTCATGACCAAGAAGTTAAAATGGACCAATTACTCACAATAAGTGTGATGCTAAACTGAGATTGAAAAAAAGAATGGGCTACTTTAGTTCCAATTTGAGTAAAATAGTGATGCATTTTTTTTTTTTGCAGTGCCTCAAAAGTCAATCTTTGAAGGATTTTAGGAAATAAATTGATGGCCATTAGTATGCATTATAGTTTCTTTTTCTAGAAATCTGAAGGGCAAAAGTGAAAAGGAAATGTGATGGTCCTCATCTCCAAGAACATAATTACTATAAATCATATGTAAATCTCTCATAAATCAAACACCCTTAATTTCTTAAATAGTATCAATAACCCAAAAAAAAAAAAGATCAAGTAGTACTGTAACCAAAGAAGAAGAAAAAAAGTGTAAGAGGGAGGGGTGGGTGGGGTGTTGTTGGGGGGGGGGGGGGGGGGAGGGGGTTGAGTCATTAATTCAAGTTCAGATATTTTGAGTGGCAACTTTGAGAAAGAAGCTAGGTAAGATTGAATCTGGTGTTGAGAAGGGTTAATGAAATTAGCATCAAAAGATGATTAAAACAGGAAAAACTAGAAGAATCTCCACTCTCTCCAAAGAAAAGATGTTTCACCAAATATTGTCCAAAGATAAATTCTTTATTGAAAACCTGAAGTTTAGATTGCCCAAAACAAAAGTTGATTAAAAAACTCCCACCAAAATATGCAACAAACTAACAACATTCCTCAAACATTCTTGTATTTTTCATTAACTCCCTCTCCAAGAATGCAACAACTTAGATCAACAATAGGAATATATCATCTTTATTTTTGCTTGAAGAAACATGATAATGTTGTCTGTAAAAGGTAAAGCTGGAACTGAAACAAGACTCAGAAACATGGGATCAATGAAGGAACCACAAGATCTAAGGATGAAAAGAAAAGGAAAAAGAAAAGAAGAGGAGAGAGAAAATCAAGAAACTAGGTGAGAGAAAACCCTAGATCTTGCACAGAGGTCCAAAGAGAAGTTGCTAGCTGTTGTGAAACCAACGAACAAACAACTAAGCTCATCAATCATTCTCTCTCTCACAAGAACACAAAACGTGTCAATTGCAAGCTGGTCTGAAGCCCATTAAAGAAGAAAAAAAAAAGTAGTTTCAAAATCAATCCTGAAAAGCCATCAAAAACAGTGAGAGATGATGGTAAAATAAAATAATATAATAATAAAACCAGATCCCAAAAACTAAAATTAACCACTGGATAATGACAAGTGAAGCACAAAGTACATCACTCCAGCACTGGAAACCCAATCAGAATTCAACCCACTGTAAACCTCTCATTTCACTAACAGAAAGTAGTAATTTGAAAAAATATTTCAAGATTCAAGAAAGATCATAAACAGCACATTAATTTATTAAAAAAATTAATCTTGCATGGTTTTCAAGATTAGGATAACAAGAAATCCCAAGACCACATTTGTGAAAACAAACACTTACCTAGTACTTCCAAATTCATAGAGCTTTCCTCTGGTGGAGAAGATGATAAGGGCAACCTCAGCATCACATAGAACAGAGAGTTCATATGCTTTCTTGAGAAGCCCATTTCTCCTCTTGGAGAAAGTCACCTGTCTGTTGATCTTGTTCTCTATTCTTTTCAACTCAACTCTCCCTCTCCCCATTCTCTCTCTTTTCTCTCTCTCTCTAGAATTAACTAGTTTAAAGAATAGGAGTGAGTGTGAATATATAGTGGGTGGAGAGAATTAGGAGATTATATATGGGTGTATAATAAAGTAAGGGTTCTGAAAATTCCTTGTCCTCATAAATTCAGAACATGTAGTTCTTGGATTTTCCTGTTGCAAGAAAATGGTTAAAACACAATTCTCCATTTTTCATCAATTTTGGTTCCTTTTACACATTAAACTTTACTGTTTTCTTTTCTTTCCATTTTCACATACACAAAGACCTAACTAAAGACTCCGAATCTGTCTTGTGTGACAGTGTTTTCTTGGAAAGAGATTGCACCTCACGCGCTCTATTCTTCTTTTTATGTGACAGTGTCTCACTATTGGTCCGTTCACCTATTAATTATTAACCTCTACCACTGGCAATTGCACCTCAATATACCAATTTCAGAAAATAAATAAATAAATAATTTTTAAAAAAAGGGTTTGTTTAAGAATTTAATTGAACACCCTTGTTTGGCCATCTTTCAATGTTATTGAAATACGGCCTTATGACCTTATGCATATCACTGTTATTGAAATACGGCCTTATGACCTTATGCATATCACTGATTTGGACAACAAACAACTACTCCCTCCGTTCCGCCTAAAGTGTTTTTTTATTTTTTGACACGTAAATTAATGAGTATTATTATTTAATATTTAGTGGGTAGTTGTATTGGTGGGAGTATGAGTCCCATATTTTAATTGTATTAGAGAGAGGGTCTCATGTGTGTAAAAAGGAAAAAGTATGAGACTATCAAAATAACAAAAAAGAACCCTTTAGTGGGACGGAGGAGTATGCTTCTTTCTTATTTACTCTACTCTTGTTTTAGTATTTTTCTTTTTATTTAATTATTTATTAATCGTATACTTAAATGGTATAATTAATATGCATATCTCCCACATGACTTGTGATACTGGAGAAGATTTTTAGTTGTAGTAGAGTTTAAAATTAAAATTTTCTCATATTAATTTACTTTAATTAAAGTACTCTAAATAAATTTATTTTTTTAAAAAAATAGTTCTATAAGTTTTAAATTATTAACAAAATGATCATTTTTACTTAAAATATTCAATTTTTTTAATTTTATGGATTGAATCAGTACTTTTATAAAAGTTATGGGATGAATTGACAAAAAAAAATTGGATTTAAATCGAAGCAACACTGAAATGTCTAAAACGAAAATCATGAATATCTTTACAATTTTGGGATAAACATTTACTATACTTTAAACTTGCACAAATCTAGTCACAACTTTTTTCAGACATCAAAATAAATTCGTTTCAGTCGACAATATTCTTAAGACTTGTGATTTATTTTACTCCTTTAGTGTTCTTTAGTCGACTATTTAATGATTACATACTTTAAGTTATTCTAATTAATTCGTATGTCAAATTGAAAAAAATAGTATTTCACACTTTAATAAGAAGTATTTCTCTGTCCGATTACACCACTGTCTCCCTCTAATATAACTACTCACTTTACATACTCCTTCCGTCCCCCCCAAAATATTTTACACTTTCCTTTTTCATCAGTCACAAAGTATTTCACACTTTACTTTTACTAAAAATAGTAAAAAATACACTATAACAATACCTACTTTTTACACACATCTCAACATAATACTCACATTTTTATACATTCCAATAATTTTACATACTCTTTTATTAAATTAATTAAAATACTTCTCCTCTTTCTTACTTTATACATAAAATAACAATTTTTTCTTAAACTCTTCGCACAACAATACGTGAAGTACTTTGGGGGACGGAGGGAGTGTAATATTAATACTCCTTAATTCACGTGCAAAAAGCAAATGGATACCTTATGGAAGTAAAATAATTAACGATATTAAGTGAAATAGTAGAAACGATGTGAAATTTATGAAAGTATTTAACTAATCAAACAAGCTAAATGGGTTAGTACATAAAATTAATCCCAATTTATTTATAATGGAGTACTTATGGAACCCTGTTTAAACTGATACTATTAAACTGTAAATTTATAAGCGTGTATACATGGTCTTTGATAGCATAGTGTAACAGTTTGTTGGAAAATGCCAGATGGACGCAATGTAATCATCAAATTAATTTGTATGATCTGTCAGATTCAATACGTACACTTATGACCCCGTCTTTGTCAAATATTAGGCTTTCATCATTTAAATTAACAATGTAAAATTTTTTTTTTTTGTTCTTGATTAATTATGTAATGTTAACCCCTCAATATTTTTTTTAATAATAATACAACCTCATCTAACAAGTACACCTACTCTATTATTTATTTACAAAATGAATTATCCCAAAAATAACAATTTTCTTAATTTACTTGAAAAACAAAGGTGATCAATATTTTTTATTTATTTTTTTAATGAAGAAATTAGGACATTGAAGAAGTTAAACTATGACGTATAAATAAAAATGAATTTGAACTATATATATACACAATATAAAAACTTTTTTTTTTTGGTGTATATATGATCAAAGCATCCAAAACAATACAAGTGTTGAGTAGTCAAACTCAAACTATGCATCATGTAACTGTCCAATTTCTGTACAAATGTTAGTAATAGTGTTTTTGGTCTATATATGCGAGAAATGAGTAAAAATGTTTATTTATATATTTTCATGTAAATTTGATATTTTTATATTTTAAAAAGGTCACTTTTAGTACTGCTCTGACAATAGAAAAAGAAATTAGAGTTACACTTGAGTCCTTCGTTAGAATCGTTACGATCGATTATAATAACATGAGTTTTTTTTTTTTTTGGGGGGGGTGGGGGTTAATCACATAAAATATACGTTTTTTAATAAGTTTATATATATATATATATATATATATATATATAGGGTTAATTACATTCAAATACACGATTTTTTCATTTTTTTCAATTTAATCACGAACTATTTTTTTTATCAAAAAAATACACTACCTTTTTCTTTTTTCTCAATTTAATCACGAAGTTTCTTTTTATCAATTAAATATATGATATTATTTCATTTTATCAATTTTATCACTGACCTATTCCTTTTATTAATTAATATGTAATATTTTATGTTTTACAATTTAATTAAAATTATATACACATTAAATATTTGAATATAATGTATAAATTACATATTAAATAATAAAAAATTCATAAAAATATACATAAATTTTATATAATTTAATTCGATTTAATATCGATTAGCTTTTTAGATAACTAAAGAATTGATAAATTTAAATAAAAAAGAATGTTTTATGTAGTCCAGTATATATGATTTTCTTGTTGAATATATTATCATTAAACTGTAAGTTGAGAATTTTTTTTAAATTCTTGAATTATCTAAAAAGATAATTAACTTTAATTTGAGAATAATCTTACGATTCTTTAATATTTTTTCTATTTTAATATGTAATTTTTGCATTATATTTTTAGTATTTATTGTGTATTGATTTTTATTAATAGAAATTTTTTAATTAAATTAAATTGTAAAACATAAAAGATCACATGTTTAATTAATAAAAGAAAGATTGTGTATTTAATTGATAAAAAGAAAGTTTAGGATTAAATTGAAAAAATATTTTTTATTAAAAAATAGTACGTGATTAAATTGAATAAAGAGATAAAAGTTGACACGACTCACCTTACATAACTTATAATTTAAATACTAATTAACATAAACATCATCATTATAAAAATCTGCACTCATTTTTTTCACATAAAATATTTATGACCAAAATCATCACACCAGTTCAACATACGTAACTGGCTTCTGATACCACCTCAATCCAAACAAACTTGTGACAATAATTATTATATTACATAACCGAATATCAGCGGAAACAAAATAAACCCACGGCCTAGCCCAACAGGTCGTCATCTATGTACATCCGCTCAGAATCCTGTAGGAACTCCACAGCTTGCACAATCACATCACAAACTCAATCGTCAACAGGCTCACCTACAATGCATAAACTAGTGAGATAAAAATCTCAGTAAGTAGAAATCATGCATGTTAGTGCATGATAATGCATTTAGTTCTCTATCGCCTATTTCCTAATCTTTCTAGTTGATCTCTTTTATTTTGAAAATTGTTCACGTTGCGGGATCCCCACGACACACTTATGATATGCACCCCAAATGAGTTCAATAGACACACTTAGTGTCGGATCGATTCTGATCCCTGAATATAATGCCGGGAACGATTTTTCCGAATCCTGGCAGAGTGTTGCAACCCCTAATATTAATGTAAAATGTGTATGTGTATTAGTATGACATGTGGATCCATGGAGAGAGAAGTAATTAATATGTGTGGGTCCTCTTTACTATAAAAGAAAATGGTAAATTAACAAAATCCCCTTCGAGGTTTGTCCAAACTATCAAATAAATTCGTGGTTTGAAAATTACCAATTATCCCATTTAACTAGTTTTTTATTTGAACATTAATAATATATTTTTTTCTTAAAATAAAGAAGGATAGAAATGACATCAAGACTCATATATTTAACATTCTATTTTTAAATTTTACTTTTTAAAAAAATATTTTTTAAATGGGATAATTGGTAATTTTTCAAACCGCGGGGTTTATTTGGTAATTTGGACAAACATCGAGGGGGTTTTGGTAATTTACTAAAAAAAATGCACACATTGTATTGAGACGAACCAAAATAATAAAACGCGTACATTTTAATGGGACGAAGGGAGTATTAAAATACCCAAAATGTAATTTTTTATTTTTTATCCTAGCTAACATCATCGCAACAATTTTTATTGTAATTTTTTTAATTCTTACACAAAAATTCACTCCTAAATTTCCGTTCTTTTTATACATCATCAAATTAAAATACTAGGAGTATATTATTTCCTGAATTTGGCAGGATAAATACTTGTATATATTATGGGGAGGATGAAGGAGTATGTATAAATAACGTATGTATTATGCGTATGGGTGGGGATGAAGAATACATACACGTGGGGGGTGGTATTGGTAGGGTGTGGGGTGGTTAAGAGTTTCCAAAAAAAGAAAGTGTAATAAATGGGGCAATGCGTTGTTTAAAATAGCTATTATTTCCATTTATAGTGAATCCCCTCTTTATCACCTGACCTTTTCACGTTTCAAGATGCTGCCCTATCTGCTGTACTCTACTCTCCTCCGGAGGGACCACCGTCTTGTATATTTACCTCATGTCAAAAGTTCCTGCGCTCATGGGAATACAAAAACACGATCCGTGTTCCTATGTGAACACAATTCTTTCTCTCCAAATTTTTTATTTAAATATATATATTGTTTGAGAGTTTAAATTGTAAAGGGGCAAGTAAATTAAAAAGAGCACATATCTAAATTCATGTGCACGGACCGCAGAATAGACTCACTCATACCCCATTCTCAATGTATAAACATTTCATTATTAAAAATAATACTCCTGTCATTTCATAATATAATTACTACTACATTTCTTGAAATAAAATAATTTAAGGAAAGTTATTTTTAATAATAAATTTTATTTTTAAAAAAATACTCTCTTCGTATCTCACAATTATTTTCTCATTTTTTATTTTTGTTTGTTTTTGTTCTATATTTTTTGTGCAATCAAATATAATAATACCCAAGTGTAAGGAATTAGTATAGTACTCATGTGTGAACCAATTTATTTATCAAACTCAAATAATAGTAATATTAATACATTTTAATAAAAATGTAAAGTCATACATAAAAAGAAAAAATATATATAATGATCATTAATGTTTACATAATTTTGTTATTATCTTTCGTATTTATTTTTCCAATTTAACTTGTATGAGTTCGTGAAATTGATAAAAAAAATAATTTTTATAATGAAAAGTGATCTTATCGTAACATTGATAAATAAAAGGTTATAATATTTTATAAAGAAACTAATTATAATATGTTTAGCTAAAATGATAACTAGTTAAGAAAGTACTATAAAATGATCTTATTTTGAGAGGTATTTTAACAAGAGTGCCACTTTTAGTATATATATATATATATATATATATATATATATATATATATATATATATATATATATATATATATATATATATATATATATATATATCAATTAATTGGAGGGGCAATTCAATTGTGAAGAATTGACTTAAATTAGAAAAAAAAAATTAATTTATCATATAGATAAGATGAAAGGGATACTTGATCATTTGGCCAAAATAAATTAAAGTAGGCCATAAATTTAAATTTTTATTTATTGTGATTTCTTGAATTTGGATCTTTAATTCGTTATTTTCATTTTTATCTTATGTCACATAAGAATAAAATAAGTTCAAGGACATAAAAGTAGATAATTAGGTAGTCGTGACAAAAAAAAAAGCTAAAAAATGAAGTATTAATATAAATAGCAAAATAAAAGAAACTGGAAGCTAAATACACATCTGATTTAAACTTAATTAACATCTTAAAAACACCTCAACTAGTCTATATATAGTAGACATTTTTTTAAAATTATTTGAATGTATCAAATGATAAAAATAAAAATAATTGAAAAATGATCCGTCATCAAATTCTCAATTTTACTCTTTCATAGTACTTAATTTTCCCTAATTCACCCTTTTATTTGAAATTAATTTAAGAATTGAAAATTTTTATTGACAAAGACTCATGACGATGTTTATGTGATACGCTTTATGAGTCATATTAAAATATAATTATTATATAGATACAATATGTTTATTGACAATTAATTTATTTTTTTTAAAATATAATAGAAAAGCATATACTAAAATATAATTTTAAAATATGTATATTACAATTTACTTCAAAAATATACTTTAAATATCAATAAGCATAATTAATTTATATAATAAACATTTTTAATATTGAATCTCATGACCGGTTTCACATGTAGATATAGTCCCAACATACTTTTATATCTTCTTATATGTATAGAAGAAATAACTGTGGGATCAAATATATAGGCACCATAAATTTTCCTTAAATAACTGTCACAATGACATCTCAGCTCAGTAATTAATAATATCATTTAATACTCATAAATTATATTACTAGTATTATTATTATATTTTTACGATTAAATCTTAATTGAATTCTCACCATAATTGAGTGATGTGATTAAAAAAGCCAAAATCAAAATAAAAAAAGTACAGGAGATGACAGGCCAATTAAATTGATCAGAACGGACCCCCGGGCCCATCAACAATGACACATTGGATCGACATCACCCTAAGGGCCTAACCAACAACTAATTCATTGGATCTAAAATTGATCCATTGGAAATTACAGATTTAATAATTACTTTTATAGAATACTTTTTACGTTTTTATTTGATTAAATTCCTCGAAGCTACCCAATAATCAACATATAGACTATAATTTTCATTTTTCAATTTAGATTTAGATTTACAAACAACTTCTATCAAGCAATTTTTTATTTTATTGTTTAGTCCTTATAAATAATTAAAATTTTACAATTGCATCTCACACAGTAATTCGATTTTCACGTGGGAGTAAAATATTTTTTAATTTTAAAAAATAAACCGGGAAAGCCCCATCATATGATAGACGCATGCTCGAGTCCGGTGAATCTTGTAAATTCTAGTAAAAATTAAGCTAAATGAAAATTTTGATTATTTGGGATATTTTGTGGAAAAAAAAATTAGAATTTTTTTTCCCTGTTCTGCACTCTTATTATTACATCACTCCAAATAAATGGGCGTGTTACTGTGTTTCAATGGAAACCAAACTCACATATAATAGCTAATAAAAATTGTCATAAATAAGTACTTCATGAAATTTAGTTTATTATTCTTTTGATGGATTTGAACATATATATACTGATCAATTATAAAGACAAAATTTTAATTTAGTTCATCTTGTAGGTGAAATTCCACTTTTTAAAATCATTAACCAATAAATTCCAATAAGTTGCTATTAATTGTATTTGCATGTGTGACAAAATAATTAGTTACAAAAGAACACAAGCTACGACTTTAAAATATAAATAGTCCAGTTTTTTTTTTTTCTCTAGCCATTTGGTTAGATTTGCCTAATTTTGTTACAAAATGGCAAAATGGATATGTATTAAGAGAATATAGAGAGTGTATTAAAAAAAAAGAAAAAAAATTATGTGAGATCATCTTATTAAAGGATTTATGTGAAATGAATAAAAATTAATATTTAATTGATGAAAAGTGATAATAATATTGAAATTATAGTATAAATGAAAAGTGATTTAAAAGAAAAATGATATCATCTTTAACAATAAAAATTATAATTAAATACAAAAGTATAAAACATTCTCGGACGTATAAAAGTAAGACATATATAATGCATATTAATAATTTAATAATCTTAAAATTTCTTTTCGCAATAATATTCTTTAATTATATTATTCCAACAGAATTAATCTCTTATTGGGGTTTATTCTCGATAGAATAGACATTTGGACTTTATCAATTGGGCCAATGTCCAATGACTTCTTCTGTGCAACAGAAATTTACCAAAACAATAATCCTTAACAATTGAATATTTATTGATGCTGATTACTTACCAATTACGTTCAGGTGGCGAGAAAAGTTATTATTTATTTTATTTTAACGTTATAACATCACACATAACATATTATTTAAATAAATTGCACAACGGATCTTCTCAATGTTCAATAAAATTAGTCAGAAAAATCAGCTCTCCTTAAATATCGTAGATCAGTAAACATAAGCTCTTTCACGAGAGGGGACGAGGGAGTTTTATATAACTAAACTTTTATAGTGTATTTCAACGTGTGACTTGGATACAGTTTTCTAACCCAATATACATTTTTGATGTTGTCATGCTTACCGAAGAAAAAGAAAAAACAAATCGAATTGTTCATAATTAAAAGAAAGAGCAAAATTAAAATGTATGATTATAGGGAGTGACATGACATTTAAATGGCATCTCTTATCTCTAATTTGAATCAGCATCGATCATAAATCCGATATTTTGTTTGTGATACGGAGCATTGACATGTAAATAGAATAAAATCATTTATTCTATCGTTTCGCTAATAAGGATCTCATTTTGCCTTTTAGATTTTTGCCTTAAAATTTTTTATTCCCTCTATTTCATTTCAGATGATATACTTTTTATTTTATACTGTCTTACAAAAATTTGCACATTCCTAAAAAAACAAAAAGTCAAACACAATCATCATTTCTCATACACTTTATTTACAAAAAAATAAACTAGCATAACCTAACACACCTAACATACTTTATCATTTATTTATTACCAAAAATATCATAATATTCCTAAAAGTTATCACTTTTCTTAATATCCGTACATAAAGCAGGATGCAAACTTTTTGGGGACAGGGGGATTATTTTTTTTAGACATATAGTACTTACATACATCACTAATACAACTAATATATGAGACTCACACCCCTCACTAATAAAACTATATACTATACATTAATAATAATATTTTTTTTAATCAACATTGAAAAAAAAACAAATGACAACAAACAAACCGCTGAGTGTCAACTACAATGAAATTTTACACATAATTAGATATATCTATCTTGATTCAATTCAAATGCTTACACTAACCCTAACCCTTTTGAAGTGATGTGATGTGATTCTGTCTGTGTTTTTGTCCTAATTGTATCCTTGCCTTTTCAATCCACCACCTTTCTTTCGACTCCTTTTGGATATTTCAAGGCCACAAGGATCACTTCTGCTCCCCGGTTACTTAAAGTTCAAATTCTCCACCATACCCCATGATTCTCGCACACTCTACTCGATTTTCTGTTACATTTCGGTGCTTAATGAATCATACATGAACGTAATACTTTAAAAGGAAAATATCAACTCCAAAAAAAAATAGCTAGGCTTTCATAACATCAAAATGTAATATAACTTCAATATCAATACCAAATTTTCTATTCATGAATCATGATCATTTTCCATACATTATCTTTCTTCAATTAATACTCTATCTATCTTCTTATTTTCTTTTATACTATCAATTAATTCTTAATTTGATATTAAATTAATTAAAACTATCGTACTAAAACTCAAAACAAACATTAACTATTATTCATTAATTTATCTAACAAAAGTTCATTTAATTTCAAATTTGTCACTCCTTTTTCACTCACATATCATTACTTTATATTTTTTATTATCTAAAAATACCACAATACCCTCCAAAATCAATAAAGTTAGTTAAAAATTGCACATTTTCTTAAACAACGTGAAACAATAAACGTGAAAAGTACTATAGGATCGTAAGAGTAAAAACTATAATATAGGAGTAGTATTTATTTGTGTGGGATGAGAACACGCTAGAAAGTCGAGCTTGATTATTAATTTAATTGATTGAACTTAATCACGACACGTCTGCTACTTTGAAGTTTGAATGAACACGTTTTTAGATGTATATTTTTAATATAATATATTTAAAGTTTGATTTTTCTTCACAAAAAAACATTTACGTTACGGCTCCTATCGAATTCTATACTTACGAGATCAGTTTTATGTGAATTCAAAACTATTAATTTTTCTGGTGTCGAAATAAAAATAACTAATTTATACTTATATTTAAAGTTGTAGTTATTTACTCCTTCCATCACATACTTATCAGCACCGATACTGTAGCACACCAGATTTTCTACGCCATTTCCGTGCATCATCTTTTGTGTCACACGTTAAGTGATTGACACGTAAGAGGGGGAAATAAATCCAATCATTGCCCCTAGGGTTTAAGGATTAGGGTATAGTTTCTCCCTCCTACGTGTTGTCCATCCAATGGTGTGGCATAGGAGATGATGTACCAAATGACATAGAGAATTCGAGCCGATACTATAGATATGGAGTTTAAGAAAAAATATTTTTTGATTAATTTTATTGACTTTTTAGGAGTAATTGACTTTTTAGGAGTATTGTGGTATTTTTAGGTAATAAATAAATTATAAAGTATGTTATATGTGTTAGGTGAGAGTAGTATTTTTGAAATTAGAATAACTTTTGAGGTTGTTTGTTAATGTGAAGTTTCTTTTTTTTGGTGATGAAGATAAGTGTGGGACAAACAAAAACGAAAAATGTGATGATAAGTGTGAGACGGATGTATTACGTCGTAATGTTGAATGAGAAGGAGGTGATATTATTTTCAGAATGTAATAACAGAAAAAGAGGAGAAGAGAAGAGAAAGAGTTAAAGAGATTAAAATTCTTTCATCTTCCTTTGACCAATCATTTGCGAGATGATCCAAGAGTGAGCTAAATACATAAGATTCCGACATTAGTTTATCGACTTCCCCAATGTAGACCCTTGGTCGTTTCTTCCCACTTAACTTATTATTCAACTCTTCTCATGTCTTAATTCCCCCCCCCCCCCCCCACCCTCTCCCCCCTTATAAGCCACCCTCTCCCCATTCATTCTCTTTATCACATACAACACAACAATGCCATCCGACCACGTATCCTTTTCCTTCGACGCTTCAATCTTGCAACACCAATCCCACATCCCGCCCCAGTTCATATGGCCCGATCACGAGAAGCCCTGTCTGGAGCCCCCTCCGTGCCTGGAGGTCCCGCCCATCGACTTGGGTGGCTTCCTCTCCGGCGATCCTGCAGCCGTCTCCAACTCTGCGCGCCTCGTTGACCAGGCCTGTCGGAAGCATGGCTTTTTTCTTGTGGTCAACCACGGCATTGATATGGAGCTCGTAGAGGAAGCTCACAGGGGAGTGGATTCCTTCTTTGAGATGCCCCTGGAAGTGAAGGAGAAAGCTCTCAGGAAACCGGGAGAGCACTGTGGTTATGCTAGCAGTTTTACAAACAGATTCTCGTCCAAGCTCCCGTGGAAGGAGACGTTGTCGTTTCGGTATAGTGGGGAGCCGCAGCATTCGGACATTGTGGAGAGGTACTTCACGGGAGCGATGGCAGAAGAACAGGCTGCATTCGGGTAAGTAATTAAATAAATTAATGTCTCATTATTTATAGTTGATGGAGTATATATATGATGGTGATTGTAGGAGGGTGTGCCAGAAGTACTGTGAAGCGATGAACAATCTGTGTCTGAAAGTGATGGAGTTGTTGGGTATAAGCTTGGGAGTGGGAGCAGACTACTTCAGAGAATTCTTTGAAGGAAATGACTCGATCATGAGATTAAACTACTACCCTCGGTGTCAGGAACCGGGCCTGGCCCTGGGGACGGGGCCTCATTGCGACCCGACATCCTTAACCATCCTTCATCAGGACGATGTTGGGGGTCTGGAGGTGTATGTTGATGAAAAATGGCATTCCATCTCGCCAAACAGACAGGCTTTTGTCGTCAACATTGGCGACACATTCATGGTACCTTCAATTCATGTTTATTGGGCTGGATCAATAGTATAGTATAATAAATTAAATTGATGGAGTGTGTTGAAACTGCAGGCGCTGTCAAATGGGATATACAAAGGGTGTTTGCACAGAGCAGTGGTGAACAAAAGCAGTCCGAGGAAATCTCTTGCCTTCTTCCTTTGTCCGAGAATGGACAAGGTTGTAGCCCCACCTCAACACCTGGCAAATCCCCGATTGTATCCCGACTTCACGTGGCCATCCCTCCTTGAGTTCACTCAGAAACATTATCGATCCGACATGAAAACACTCGATGCCTTCGTCTCTTGGCTTTCACACCAACAACCTTAAAATTGATCACTATAATATATTCAATAAATTTTGAGGAAAATTAATGGGACTTCAAAACGAGTTTTAATTAGCTGAGATGAGATCATCAAGTTAATTTGAGTTGTGTGCAATGCAATAAAGGAAAGGAATTTGTAGAGCTGAAAATTTTGTTCCATCAACAAAATTTCACTCAACTAATTTGTGTACAACTCATTCCTACTTATATACATATATACATTAAGGTTATGGCCAGATATCTTAATGCATGAGCCCACATATATATATATATATATATATATATATATATATATATATATATATATATATATATATATATATATATATATATGGTGAAACATAGTATGTATATTTTGATGATGTTTCCAATTAGTACTAATTAATGCGTCTTAATCGATTGCCAATTTATCGTATTACTCCTTTTATTTTGTCCTGTTTTTTTCTTACTATATTTTATTTTAATTATAGGGCTGTAACTATCAAGATATATACTCCATTGAATAAGAAATTACTTATAATAATAATTAAACAATAGCTTAACGTCAGTTGAGTCACCTCAACAACCATCTGTTTTGTCATTTACGATGAACCCCAAAAATTCATTCCATAACGTACGGCAATACCCATTACCACTAAATTAAAATGAGTGCCGCGGAAACACTTCTATTAATACAACTATCCACTACATATTAGATAATAATACTCTTTAATTTACGTGTTAAAAAGTAAAAGACCCTATTAGTGAGAAGGAAGATGTACCACTATTTGTATGGTTCACACCCAATCTAGATAGAAAATCCAATTATTATTCTTAAAGTTGATAATTTTCTTTTTAGAGTAAAATATTACTCCAAAATAACACAAATAAATCTAAAAAGAAAAGTACTCTCTCCTTCCCATGAAAAGAGTTACGCTTACTTTTTGCATGGAGATTAAAAAATATAATATTTTAATATGTAGTGGGTTGAGAAATTTAATAATTTAATGTATAGTGGGTAGTTGTATTAATTTTATGTATGAGTCCCATGAAGATAAAATGATTAATATATGTGGATCTTATTTACTAAAAAAGAAAACGTAACTCTTACAGCGGAACGCTCTAATTAGTAAAATATAATACTTGTTGCATGACGGAGGGAGTAATTCACTAGGAATCCATTAAGTTTCGGCTACAAAGCGTTTGAAATAGTATATACTATTAATGATGCAGACGATATGAGTCATTTTTTTAAAATATTTTATTGTATCTCAAAATTTTCTTCACAAAGATCAGTACAAAAGCTATAATTTTAGATATTTTTCTTCACTTATGAGAGTTTCTAGTAATGAGATATTTTTTTTTTATCTGATTATCACCAACTTTTATTTATTCTCTAAATTATAATTTTTTTAAATTTGATTATCACCGACTTTTATTTATTCTATAATTTATTTATAAAATAACAATTATCATTTCCAATCAATTAATATTATTATTTATTAATATATTATCACTTTTTATCTCTTCACAAATATCTCACACAAATTTTTGCATAAAACTTAGACAAATTCTTGGACCATGATGTTTATTTGAGAATCATAAAGTGGTATATGTCTTCAAGTTGAAGCATTCTTTTTAAAGATAAAAAAACACTCTTTATAAAGTCAATTAAGCATCTAAGGATATCAAGATTGATGCTATATAGATAGGTGTATATATTCTAGATTTCTAGGATTAGAAATAAATTTGGCAAGGAAGTTGAATGATTCAATTATTCAAAGTTGAATAGCCTTCATGGGCTCCACCACGTAAACACATGCTGATGTATAAGAGATCGTTTCAGACAAATGTATTTATCAGGAGTCAATTTGATAAAGAGAATCAGAATTATGATAACAATTAATTTATTTATATATCAAGATAGTGTAAATAATTGCATGTAATATATCTATTTTATTCATGCATGGAATTGATAATTACTTTTTAAATTTAATATTAATTTTTAAAATATAAATTTTATTTAATTATTTTGATTTATGATTTATTTATTCTTATAGTTCACAATATATATTACGTGATATATTAAAGAGTTAATTACCAAAAAAAATACAAACTTTACTCTTATTGCAAATTAATCATCATTTGAGAATTGCATAAAAGAATCACACGTTTAAAAATTATTACAAAATACACCTAGTATATGTGTGATATTTTTTAAAGATGGGGTTTAAAAGGTAAAATTATTTTTAAAAATTTGGTGTGTTTTGCAACAAAATAATTTTTTTTTACGATTTTTAAAAAATGAGGGTTAACAAAGTTAATGATTTCTATAGCTATTAACCCTTTATTAAATTATATAAAGATAATAATTATTTTTTTTAACTATATGCACCATATTTCATATTAGAGAATCACGTCATATCATATAATCCACCAATCCATCGATTTTCTGTCCCATATATAATTAAATGGTTGGGGTGTAGTGTCTTATTAATTACATGGGTCATGGGCGTATTCTTTTATCTTGAGAAATGGAGTATATGGTTGGAGATGAAGAACGAGACAAAATAAAGAGATAATCTTTCTTTTATACTAATTCTTAAAATAAAAAACCCTAAAATTAATATCTTTCGTAATTTAGGTGAAAAAAATCAATTACATAAAAAAATTTGAACTTCACTTTTATTGTAAATTAATTCTCACATTTAAAAAATTATAAAAATGAATACTACATTTAAGTATGGTTGCAAAACGTATCTAATTTATGGCTAAAAATTGGGTTTTTTTTTTTAGAAACTAAGAGATTTTTGCAACAATATTAAAAAATAATGTTTATTTTTCAATTTCTAAAAAATAAGATTAATTTGTAATTAGAGTAAAATTCACTGGTTTTTTTTACAATAAAAAAAGTGAATGTTATATTTAGACTGATAAAATATTTTTTATGCGAAGCTGTTTATACAAAATCTTTCAAATTCTTTCACTTTAAAATAAATAAACCATTTCACTTTTTTAAAAGCAAGTATAATTAGACTTATGCGTTACATTATCATGTGTTACTCTTTAATTAATTAAGTATACCCTAAATTCACAGTTTTCACCCGCTAAACACCTAAACACTTTTTAGACTTTTTACTCAATATATAAAATATGTATATTTAATATACCAAAAGGGAGTTTAATTTTGATGAGGTGTCATCTCCGTGCTTCCAAATATGATTTGATCACGTCTAAATTCAAATATTTAAGCAAATACATGTATTTATCTATATTAAAATTTAATTAATAATTAATAGATCAAAGGGGATACAGTGTTGAACGTGGCATCAAGTGGAATTGCATCCTTACTTTTGCCAAGGGCCGAACAGCACACTCGAGACTTTGTATTCCGCTTTCGGTGTGCAAGGATTCAACGTGTAATGTAATCTTATTGATTAATATCATACGTCTATTTTATATTTTAAATTTTCTCTTGATTATTTTTTGTTCTTTTTTATTTTTATTTTGTTTTAATTCTTTTTTTTCATTAGTACGTAGTAAAAATTAGATTTATCTATTCTAATAGTTTTACTATTTTTTTTCATGGTCAAATTTTTAGTTTTTTTAATTAATTTTGTTATGATTTCTTTTACTTTTCATATTTCTTCAAATTGATTTATATTAATTTAATATTACTTCTTTTTCTTAGTTTTTATGTTTCTTTTTAATAATTTTCGTATTTTTTTTATTTTTGGTATTAATATTTTATCCTTTTCTATTTTTGATTAGATTAAAACATACTGTACTATTTTTATTTTATAATTCTTCCTTTGCAGTTTTTTAAAAATTAATTTGTATTAATTAGTTTCATTATGTTATTTTAATTTATTTTGATAAAATATATATTAATTTCACTATAATTTTGGAGACTTTAATTTTAAAGAGGAATATTATTCTCAATTAATAATTTTTTTCTTAATTTTTAATAAGTATTTAATAAGCATATCTTAATTAATATATTTATTCACTATAATTAGTTAGATATCTATTCATATATACACGTATCATGCGTATTTGCTTAATATTATTTATATTAATTATTATTTTATTAGGAGATTATTTTTAATATACTCAATATCTACAAATAAGTCTTTTTATTCATTAATCATTTTCTCATTTAAACTATCATATTGTCTCTTTTATGTTTTTTAAATTTTCTTTTGATTATTTTTTGGTTCTTTTTTTTTATTATTTTTTGTTTTAATGCTTTTTTTATTAGTACGTGAAATTAAATTTATCTTTTGTTATAATTTTTTATTAATTTTTTTATGGTCAAATTTTCAAAATTTTAATTAATTTTATTATGATTTCTTTTACTTTTCTTATTTCTTCAAAGACAAATTGATTTACATCAATTTAAATTTTATGTTTATTTAAATAATTTTCCGTTATATTTTTAATTGTTTTTTATTTTAATATTTTTTAGTTTTTTAGTTAAGTTTTTTCTTTTTATTTCTTTAAATTAAAATGTACCGTATTAATTTATTTTGATACAATGTCAATTTTAATTTTTTATAATATTTTTATTTTTTGATTAATAAATACATATCAATTTCATTATAATACTTTTTGATAGTAATTTTTTTAATATTATTTTCATATTATTTTATAAGCGTATCTTAATTGATATATTTATTCATTATAATAATTGGAGATATCTATTCATATATACACATATCCTACATATTTGCTTAATATTATTTATATTAATTATTATTTGATAATAATAATTCTTATTTTGTTATTGTTTATATTAATTTATTTTCTTTTATATTTTTTAAATTTATTTTGATTATTTTATTGTTTTTATTTTATTATTATTATTTTATTTTAATTCTTTTTTTGATTAGTACGTGGAATTAAAGTTATCTTTTGTTATAATTTTTTATTAATTTTTTTTCATGGTCAATTTTTTTTATTTTTTAATTAATTTTGTTATAATTTCTTTTACTTTTTATATTTCTTCAAATTGATTTATATTAATTTAAATATTATGTTTCTTTTTAATAAATTTTTATTATATTTTTCAATTGTTTTTATTTTAATGTTTTTTAGTGTGTAAGTTAAGTTTATTATTTTCCTATCTTTAAATTAAAATATACCGTATTAAATTATAATTCTCCAATGCTATCTTTTTTATTTATCTTTTTTTGAATTTCTCTTAATTTGTTTCATTATTTTTTTTAAATATAGATATATGTTAGTTTTAAAATAAAATTTTCTTCTACATATTAAATTAGAATTTTATTTTGATAGAATGTCGATTTTGCACACATATTAATGTCATTAAAAAAATTTTTCGTTATTTAATATCATAATTTCATGTCCGCGTTATCATGTTTTCTTGATTAATGAGTAGAAAGTGACAATTAAGTTGCTAGATTATAATGGGGATGAATTCCCCCACCTACATTATCATGTTTTCTTGATTCCCATGCATTAATTAATTGGATTACAATTACATCCTCCAAAAAAAGAGCATATACTGTTCCATCAACTTTCCAATTCACCATTTCTCATTTTCTTTCTATTTTCAACACTATTGTGTTACATGTATTACTCCATTGGTTGGCTACATTTTTCTGAATATAAATAATAATTTTTAATAGCATATATGTCGACTATGCATCTTAAAATATAACGTGCGTAATATACCTTGAGCGGTCTCAATTAGCCTGTAATAAGCTGTAAAATAAATTTGGCTGTCAGTGTGATACATTTATGTACTATCAATTTTATATGTTGTAATTTTGAGCATGATATATGTGAGAGATAATAATATCAAATTCTATTGTATGGACAAGAATTAGAGTTGTACAAAACAATGTGCCATGATTTCTAAGTATGATATAATTCCTATGGGCATAAGAATGTGGTTAAGCTTGTTTGGATATGCTATTATATTCTATTTGGGTAGTATAAAAAAATTAGGAATAATATCGTCTTTAATGTGGAAACGTGGGATCTACAGAAACCTAAAGAGGAGATCAAAGCATATATATGGAGTGTTGGTGGAAACTGAAAAATGGTGGGTTGGAAAATGGAGTTAGTTTTTCTTTGTGGAGTGAAAATCTCATTGATTGTTTGATGTAAGTTATTATTGTATTAATTTTGGTTAGTTATGGGTCAGAACTCTAATGGTGTGTATCTATTTTGTAAATTTAGGGTAAATCTCATACCCAAATAATGAAAATTTCCTTTTTCTAACAAAAAAAAAAAATTCGCTGGTAATTGAGAAAAAAATCGGAGTAAAACACTTCATTCCTTATATAGAATATTTAAGCTTTATACATTTGTTTGTCTCATAATACTCTTCACACCTAAACAAGAAATATTTTTATTCATAATTTCAAAAGTTAGTTAAATTTTAAATTCGTCACTCTCACTTAATATATATATCATTACTTTATATATTTTTATTACATATAAATACTACAGTACCCCTCAAATTCAATAAATTTAATAAAAAAATAACTTTTTTAAACAATGTATACCAGTAAACATGAAGGGATTTTAAGGATGATTAATAAAATGAGCCAATCACTTTTGAGCCGCCATGTGGGTTAAACAATTACAATGGGTATGTGTTGGTATCTATTAGGCTATGTTTGGTTTGATTTTACATGGGATTTTAAACTATGAATAGTGTATTTTATGTTTGTTTTGAGTTTTGAGTATGATAGATTTTAATTTTATGTCAGCACAAATTACAGGTTAAAAGATGTTAGGAGGGCCCACCACTTTATCCTAATATTTTGTTACTTTATTTTATTAATTATCATATATGTATTGTGTTTTTTTTTTCATCTATGAAAGGAATATGTGTACTTTATTATTTATTTTATTATAAATTTTATATTTTATTTTTTTTAGATAGTGGTTACAAATTTATATATATTATTAGATAAAATTTTATATAATTAAAATATTATACAAAATACGTTCATAATTTAAAAAATGTTTTTTTTCTAATATTAATTTTTAATTTTCATTAAATAAAATTTTAATGTTTTAATAATAAATTAAGAAAACTTCTCTTTAAACTAATTTTATTGAATATTTAATATTAAAATTTTATTAAAAATTACTAAGTTGTAATTTTGAGTAGTTAAAAGTAGTTATTTTCATCGGAAAAAAATCAATAATTAATATTATTTAAGATAATTTATTATTTAAATTATATTATAATTTTAAAAATTCGAAATTTTGTAAACTCGAAATGTTTGCTTCCTACATAGATGTTGAAAATACATTAATTAATTTGCAAGCTTAAATTTAAAGTTATTACTTTAATAAAATAAAAAATAATTTATTTTAATAATAATAATAATAATAATAATAATAATACAAATTCTCTTGTGAAAAGGTAATTTTGTGAGAGATAATTTTGTGAGACGGGTCGACCCGTTGTTAAAGTATCATTGTTATATAGTTAAAGTATGTTTTTCTGAAGTATGATGAATAATGAATTAAAGTATGCTCATAAAGTGTTATAATATATTTCACTAAAGATATACTTTAACCACCAATAATGACACTTAACTTATATATCTAATATATATTTTAACAATGTGTCGACTCGTCTCATATAACCTGTCTCACAAGAGAGTAGCTCTAATAATAATTTTTCAAAATTATTATTATTATTATTATATAGTTCAATTATTTTGTTAATTATCACTTTAACTTGATCGAGTTTATATTATAAATGTTAATACTTTTTATTCATCCCACGAATTGATCATAAAATAAAATAATTAAACAATTATCACTTTTTCTTTATCATATCATTTTTTATTATTCAAGTGAATTGTTCATGAAATAATAAGACGCTCATCACTTTTCTTTGATTACAATACCTTACACACAATATTTAAATACATCCATATTCTCATATTTAAATACAATACCTTAGACACGATTGCCACATTAAATGTACTTTTATATTATTTTATTTTTATTTAAAATAATTTCAGATATTACAAAATTTATACTTATTACATAAGATTTACATAATCAATATAATAAATTTGTGAATAATCCCCAAATCGAATGAATTGTGTTTCATTAAGGTTCTTCCATATTTTAAGATAATTTTCATTAAAGTTCTTCCATATTTTAAGATAATTTAATTTTTGAAAATATATTAATAAGATTTAATTTATAATAAGAAATTACTTTTTTATTTCAAATATTTTATATAATTGATGTGGATATCAAATTAAAAATTATAAAAAGCTGATTAATATGATGTAATTTTTATTAATAATAGATTTGTAACAATAGAATTAAAAATGTTAAATCTTCTTAAGAAAAAATATATTTATGAATAATATATGATTGGATACATGGGAGGAGAGAGAAGAATATTTATATACTATTTGACTCTATCGTTATACGTGACACCCTTTTTTTCTCCAACCTATATGACTAGCTCATCAAATCAAAAAAATCTAACGGCTGAAAATAAATTGATCTAATCTAATGGTTGATAATGCCCTGGGTCATGTGTGACTTTCGGTCAACTAAGTAAGGCCCATTAATTTATTTAAAAAGTTAAATGAGAGAGGAGAGATAAAGAGAAAAAGTGTACTAATTAAAGAGAGAAAATGTAGTAGGTATATATATGAGAGGTTTTTAAAACTTGGATGTGAATTTTGAAAACTAAAATTTGAATTTGAAATCCAAAAACAAACATTGTCATACAGTTTTAGAACGATTTTTATATCAGCTTAATTTATCTCACCACTTTTATTTTGTAAGATCAACATATATAACATTAATAATTCTTCTTTAAGTGTCGATCAATTATTTCCTTATGATTTACTCGATAATTATTACTCCTTCCATCTCATTCAAATAGAGTCTTTTTTTTTATTTTGGTCGTACCTCCCAAAGGATTTCCTTTCATTTTTTACATACATGAGACTCATGCACCCTCTATAATACAATTAAAATATTGGGCTACACTCCCACTAATACAACTACCAACTATACATTAAATAATAATACCCTTTAATTTACGTGTAAAAATGCAAAAGATCCTCTTACGTCGGGACGGAGGGAGTATAAAGTAATGTAGTAGTAATATTTGTGTGGTGAGAATATAAAAGAAAAATTATACTCCTTCCGTCCACTTCTAAGGTATCCATTTTACTAATTTTGGCGTTCGATTCAAAGATATCTATTTCCCCTATTTAGTAAAAAAGTACACAATATGACCCACCATTTTCCTTTAATACAATTACCTACTGTATATATAATAATAATAATTCTTAATCTATATACAAAAAATAAATGAATTCCTTATAATCGGACGGACGGAGGGTGGTGCATGAAAATTTCTTTAAAATAGTTTGGTACGTAAATGTTCGATAAGTAGTGGTTTTGGGAAGTCATTTTTTTGATTGATTGATATGAATTGCGTGCACCAATTATTGATCGAAACGTTGCAAAATAAGTATTTATAAAAAAATTGTCACAAATTGCAGCTGGTTTTGGACCATTCAATTTCTATCCTTCTCACTATAGCTTATCAACTTTCCATCTCTTTTTACTTGATATAAAATCAACTCAAATTAATGACACGTTAATTATCATGACGATTATATATTAAATTATTTAAATTTTGCATTAATAAAAAAGTAGCATTTTCATTCATCTATTATTTATTTATTTCCTTCTTTGAATTAAAATTATTATTATCATCAAAATTAAATGATGCAGATAACCTCATATGAAATCAAATTCACCCAAAACAAATTCTTAAAATTATAATAACAACAGTTAAAATTAAAACCTAAAATATTGTGAAATGAGATCAAGCTCAAACTTAAAACAATGTCTTAATTTACATGTATATTCAAATTCAAACGGATAGAATTATAAGTATATTAAGTATCATTTTAAAATAATATCCAACAAGGATTTCTAGAATTAACCTTTGGTAATAAAAAAATTCACCCGGATTTTGGGAGGGGTCAAACACATAGGTATATAAATATTAAAATTCATACATACTGTTAGACAATAAAACAAAAGTTAAAATTATGCAAAGATGAGGTATATTATGTTACAAAAATTAGAATATAATTTCAGATATGGCATGAATTATGTGAAGATTCTGGTGCTGTCCGAAGCAGACAATCAAAAATAGCTGTTCTCGATTTCCGACATCACAAAACAACAAATCACGATTTTGTCCTCATTCCCCTTTATTTTCTGGGGTTGAAATAATTCACATACTTTATAAATATTAAGATTTTGGCACCAATATTTCACCAATCAAAACGACGAATGGATGAAATATCATGTGCTCAACTTTGTGGCAATTTTACACTTAATTAACGTTTCGAATTTTCGACTCTTTTGTAGTAAGGGTAATGTGATGCGGCTAACTGTACTTTATTGTCTTCACAATATGAAGCATCATTAAACTTTTTTTTACTATTGGACAGCCAATAACACTTACTGGATCATAATTGATCTCACTTGGGCTTTCAGTTATTAGAAACCTTTAGAAAAAAAAAGTGATTAGAAACATGGGCCAGAAATTTTCACCCGTATTATTTTCAGCTGGTGGGCTGAAGCCCATTAGCCATTGACATTGGCAAGGTTGCTACTTGCAAAGAGTTTCAAGATTCTTTTTTGTTACCTGAAATAATTTACATTTTATTTATGTCAAAGACTTGTGAGGGACAATAAAAATAATAGTTGTGCATTGAATTGTCTCATATGCAATCCATGGTACAAATAAAAAGTGACTGACATTTTTAAAGAAAAGTAATACTCTGTATTATCTTTAATATAAAGTGATAAAGGAAACGTAAAATCTTGTCCTTTAAAAGAAAAAAATATATATTCAAAAAGTCAGTAGAGTAAATTTCCTGTGGTACAATAACAAAGGATAATGTGGACGGATGGAATATTCAATTTGTTTCATTTAATGAAATTAACTTAGTCTTGAAAGCAGAATGTACGTGTAAATATCATAAATCTAGGAAGTATACATTTTAATTGGCAATGACATGATCATAAGCAGGACAAAATGCAAATATTACATTAAAAATACAAGCTACATTCGTCATAAATACATCGACTTCAACTTATTCTTCACAAAAGTTCCAATCTTCAAATTATTTCAAAATTACAAGTAAATCAGCAATAATGCTAGTCGTCTGGAATTGGGGTGATGAGAGGTCTATTTGAGAAGAAGGATTCAAGATTGGCAACCATGAGCTCATATAAATCCCTAAAGGATTCCACAGTAGAGACAGCAGCGTGCGGTGTCAAAACGACGTTATCAAGTTGGTAAAGGTCGTCGGGAGGGCAGGGTTCGTGTTCAAAGACGTCCAACCCTGCGCCACCAATTTCTCCCCGCTGCAAACAAGCCACCAATTCCTTCTCGTCTATCACCCCACCACGTGCAACATTCACAATAACCCCGTCCTTTCCAAGAGCCAGCATAACCTCCCGGTTGATTATGTGGTGCGTTTCTTTGGTTAAGGCACAACACAGGACAAGTACATGGGATGTAGCAGCTAAGTCATGGATAGTTGAATAGAATAAGTATGGCAAATGCTGTTTCTTCGTCCTTGAGTGGTATGCTATCTCACAACCAAATGCTTCCAACCTCTTTGCTACCTCTAATCCAATGCTTCCTAATCCCACAATTCCAACTCTTTTACCTCCCAACTACAATCATCACAAATCACATCAACACCCCAATGTTAATCCACCACACCAATGCAGATGCCATATTTTATTTTGTTACATAAGCAGTTTCAATGCAGAAGTAAGAATAAATCCAGATTCTGTATTCAGCGTTTAGCGTTCCACTTCGTATCCCAAAACATACTTTTATTAAAATACTATATCCTAAAAATGATAATTAAACCTAGGACAATTGAGATCAATATCGAATGAAATCAATTTAGAGAGTGAAATAGAAGATGGAGAAGTTCGTCCCAGCAACGCTTTCACACCTCCCCCCGTCTCGACAGGGATTTCACAGCTAGGGAGTATACAACTACAAGTTCATAGTCTTAGATCTTTGAATGATACACTAAGTTACACCTGGCAAGTTGTCCATTTTCCAAATATAAGGATAGCACCTAATTCTGATCTTAGATGTTTGAATGAGTGTGACAAGTATGCCAGGGGAAAATCTCAACATTTCTTCTAGGGTAATATTTTCGTTTTGGATTATAAATTTTATTTTCTACTCATCAATCATCCAACAATTTTTAACTAAAGATAATAGAAGATTCGTACCACCTAATTCTTTGAAGAAAAATTCAAATGCAACATAAGATTCAATTCTAAGTCATGATAAAGAAAGTGGTGACTTCAGTAATTAAAAAGGTTAACTAGAATATTAATTCATAATATGAATAAAATTCATGACTTTTTTTTTTCAATTAACCGGATAAAAAATGTAGTCGTAGAAGTCCACAAGTACCTTAGAGCCGAATGGATAAACTCCTTGATCGGGCCAAAGCCCGTAATTAACGAAACGATTACCGCTGCTGATTTTGCGCTGGACGTCAATGAGGAGCCCCACCGCGAGATCAGCCGCATCTCCGGAGAAGATGGTGGCGGCGTAGGCGACGTCGATAGCGCGGCTGCGGCACTCGGTTAGATCTATGTGATTAAGGCCGGCGCTGGTGGTGAAGATCATGCGAAGTGAGGGAAGACAGCACAGAACAGCAGCGGAGAGGGTGAATTGGCCGGCGCAGATGGCGGCCTGAGTGTTTTGGGCCCGGCCCGATAAGAACTGGGCTAGTGGAAGCGGAGATTCCCATGTCCTTAAAATCCGAAATTTGGTAGAGAATTCTTTTTCACAATACTGGAAAACCGTCGGAGGGCCGAACACTACGATTTCAGGCAACGGCTGAACGTCGATGCCCGGCTTATCATCGGCCATGGATTATTTCGTATTTAGGAATTAGTTTTTTCAAGTATAAACGCCAGATGTAATTCTTTCTTTCAGAAAAAAATAATTTTAATTTTTTGATGACGGTTATTCCAGATAAAAACAGAAATACTACTTAATAGTTGCAATTATCATAATACCCTGCAAACTTTTTCATTTTATTTTATTTTTTTAATTTTTGGGATGTCTAAATATGCTGAAACAATTGGAAAGCCTTTGACTTCATATAAATAAAAGGTATGAGTCAAGCGTATAGAGTTATCTTTCTTAAAATTTAAAAAAAAAAATTATTATCAACTCAATTTTTTAGACTTGAGCCGAAATTGTATAGTCATCATCAGAGAAAATGATAATGGAGTACCGAATAATTTCATAAACAATTTACATTTTAATTATTATCTTTAATATTATAAAGTTATAAATAACTATTTAATGGGGTCTCACACATTTCTTTATAACTGACAATGACATGATCATAAGTAGGACAAAATGCAAACATTACATTTAAAATACAAGTAACATTTGTCATAATTGATGGAAATAAAATATTTAGATCTAAAACACCTTAAGCCCTAACATGATTCAACAAGATTTGTAAAATTATTAAAAGAAAGAATATCTGGATCCATTGATCTTTTTATGCGGAATTAAACGGAAGATCTGCATGTAGGACATTCGTAATATCTTCGGATGCAAAAAAGATAACTGTGTACCGCTTAGTATCTTGGGGACCCTCCGCCTTTATATACTACTTGATTAGACCATCCATAAGCACACAGTCAAGTAGTATTGAATATCTACTCAATTGGCTCATATCAAAATATTATAGCCCATGAACTTATCAACTTAATTGAATCACTTAATTAAGTCCATAAAATAATTGAATAACTAATATAATTGCATAACAATATATTGTCCACAATTAAATTATATAGGAAATTAAAATTTCCTAACAATAATAACATCGACTTCAACTGATTCTTCACAAAAATTCCAATCGTTAAATTATTTCATTTCATATTTCCTTCTTGACAATAAATAATGAAACGAAAACATATTTAATTGCAAACTGATGGATAGAATGGAAATATGAGGGAATAAACTTACAAGTAAATCAGCAATAATGCTAGTCGTCTGGAATGGGGTTGATGAGAGGTCTATTTGAGAAGAAGGCTTCAAGATTGGCAACCATGAGCTCATACAAATCTCTCATGGATTCCTCAGTGAAGACAGCCGCATAGGGTGTCAGAACGACGTTATCAAGTTTATAAAGCTCGTTGGAAGGGCAGGGTTCGTGTTCAAAGACGTCCAACCTTGCACCACCAACTTCTCCCCGCTGCAAACAACCCACCAAATCCTTCTCGTCTATCACCCCACCTCGTGCAATATTGACAATAACCCCATCCTTTCCAAGAGCGCCAACATGACCTCCCGGTTGATTATGTGGTGTGTTTCTTTGGTTAAGGCACGACACAGGACAAGTACATGGGATGTAGCAGCTAAGTCATGGATAGTTGAATAGAATAGGTATGGCAAATGCTGTCTCTTCGTCCTCGAGTGGTATGCTATCTCACAATCAAATGCTTCCAACCTCTTTGCTACCTCTAATCCAATGCTTCCTAATCCCACAATTCCAACTCTTTCCCCTCCTAACTACAATCATCACATCAACACCCCCAATGTTAATCCACTCCACTTCGTATCCCAAAACGTACTTTTATTAAAATGCTATACCCTAAAAATGATAATTAAACCAAGGGCAATTGTGATTATATGGAATGAAATGAAATCAATTCAAAGAGTGAAATAGAAACTCACATCCTGGCCACTGGACTACTCACTAATATGAGTAACTCAGGTTCGATTTCCATTAGAAACGAACAAGACTTTCACTAGGGAGTATAAAAAATTCATAGTTGTGATCCTTTGAATATAATAAATTAAGTTAAATGTGAGGATCAAGTTGTCCATTTTCCAAATATAAGGATAGCCCCTAATTCTTTGAAGAAAAAGTCAAATGCCACATAAGATTCAATTCTAAGTCGTGATAAAGGAAGAAAGTTAAAAAAGTCTAAATATAATTAAAAAAGGTTAATTACGCCAAAAGTCCCGACCTTTTCGTGAACTTCAAATTAGTCCAAACTTTTCAATATTTACAAATAAGTACTCGACCTTTAACCTGTTTTTTAAATCAAGCCACCAGACAGCTGGAGACATGTCCGGTAGTGACGCGACATTTTTTTATTACATCCCCCTCTCCAACTATAAATTTCTCACCACTTTACCTTTTCCTTGCAAGATTTCTTCCACCATTAACGCACTCACTCACTTGTTTCTTTCTGCAATCTTCCATGACAAATGCAGTTTCCAATACCCCAAATCCCAACCTGATAATGCAAATCCAACTAAGTTAACACTCACCCATTTCATCTACAAGGCTTCTACAGATTTTCAACAGGATCTTAGATATATAGGATGGGGCATTATCAATATTCTTGGAGGAATCATCCAATTTCTCCTGATTTTTCTTGCTGAGCAATCCATAAGAAACAGCAATCTGTAGTTGCTCAATCTGTAGTTGTAGTGTGTAAAGAAACCCCTGTTGAAAATGGTGAGTCAATTACCCAAATGCCACTTCTCTTGCCTGTTAGAAGCCTTAATCAGAGGGTACCCCCCACTCCCACCCCCACCCCTACCCCTACCCCTAAAGAGGTTGATTTAGTTGATAATGGGAAAACTGGTGTTTCAAGATCAGGTTCAACTCCGACCACCGGATCGGATCCCAGAATCCCCGTCGCCGAACAAAGCCTGCCCGATGAGATTACCCAAGTGATCAGCCCTCGGAAATAAATGATGTTAATTTCCGATCCAACAGTGATGGAGAGAACCGGTGTCGGGGAATCATGGAACGTTTGAGTCTGTCCAGAGTTTGGCCGGAAATGCAGGCGGCGGAGGAAATGTCGCCGCGGAATTTGAACCGGCTCAAGCAGTTCCTCTCCAAGTTGACGGAGTATTCCCCGGATTAACCTCGGGAGCCATTGGCGGGAGTACCAAGGAAGAAACGACTGGGGGATGCTTGACCCACTCGACGGCGATCTCCGGCGGGTGGTGGAGAGCAGGTCGCGGGATGGAGAGGAGAGATTTCTTGCCAAAAGGGGCGGTAACCTTCCTCCCTGGATAAGGAGTGAGTATTTTTTTTAATAGTAATAATTATTATTATTTTAACAGGGGGTGACATGGATTAAAATGGACACGTTTGAAACTTTTGACTTAATTTACCATTAAAAAAATGTAAAAGTGGTACAAGTCCATATGTACGGTGTACCTTACTACCTTAATGCCAAGAGGATAAGCTCCCTGATAGTGCCAAAGCCCGTAATTCACGAAAAGATTACCCCTGCTGATTTTGCGCTGGACATCAAGGAGGAGCCCGACCGCGAGATCAGCCACATCTCCGGAGAAGATGGTGGCGGCGTAGGCGACGTCGATACCGCGGCTCCGGAACTCGATTGAGGGGAGGAAGCACAGAAGAGCGGCGGAGAAGGTGAATTGGCCGCCACAGATGGCGGCATGCGTGTTTTGGGCCCGGCCCGCTGAGAACTGGGGCAGTGGAAGCGGAGATTCCCATGGCTTTAAAATCCGAAATTTGGTAGAGTCGTTTCTCAAAATAGGGGAAAATCGTCGGAGGGCTGAACACTACGATTTCAGGCAACGGCTTATCATCGGCCATGGATTATTTCGTATTTACGGATTAGTTTTTTCAAGTATAAACGCCAGAATCAGATATAATTCTTTCTTTCAGAAAAAAAATAATTTTATTTATTTGATGAACGGTTATTACAGAGAGAGAACAGAAATACCAAAACTGTTTAGCCAAATGAGTAAATTAGGTATTTTTAATTAATTTTGACCTTTAACTAAAAATATGAAGTACTATTACATTTCAGTCAAATTACAAATTTTCAAAATATAGTCTACTAAAAAAAATATTATCACTGAAATATGAATTATAAACTAAATTTGACAGATAAAAGCGTTAAAAATAAAGATTTGCAATAATGAATGTTTATGGGCCCTAATATATTCAATTCTATATGATCGCATCTGTACTATTTAATTGTTATTATGGCTCTTTATTGTTGGTGGTTGATTAAAATCACGAGTTATACTACTTCATAATCAATATTGGTGGTTTAGTCTATTAATTGTTCACACTATCTGACAAAAAATTTAATTTAACCTATATATAATTTGCAGTGTGAACATTGACTCTTTTAATAAATGACATTAATTTATTTGTAAACAATCCAGTACGTGCATGCGGCCATTTGTTGTTATGGCTCTTCATCCGGATTCTATATGTTATATTGGTGTAGTGCTAAATTGTTAGATAGATAACATGTATAAAAAGAAAAAAAGTTATACCCTAAAAAAATATATCAACCCTATAAAATTGAACTAGAATACATTCGATTTCAGTTCTTTTTGAGCCGATTCCCTAATTCGAATAGGCAGTTCTTGTGCATGTTTAGTATTAGGTATCAGTGTTTTTAATTTTTTTTCTTTTAAATAAATGTATGGGTAGTATAGGTAGGGTAATTACTTTATTTTTTACTTTTTAAAGTAGGTGAAAATTTTTATGAGACGGTGTAAAATGGACTAATAAAGTTAAAGAAAAATAAGAGGGATTAATACTATTATTTTAAAAAATTATTATCATTTTTTATTCGTTATAAAATAGTTTCCGTAAAACGATGTTATTTAAAAAAAAATTTCAGCGCGACTTAATATGTGAAAGTTCATATGAGCTGATTGATTATGTGGTGGGGACTACTATTATGGTGTACCTCACCATTAGGGCCCCCACCGTCCCTGCCTTGGGGATTGGTGGAGGAGGTAAATCGCAGGATGTGTCTCAAATGGCTTATAAGGAGGGCTTACTGTTAAACTTGTGATTGCAAGAGGCCAAATCTATGACAAAGCAGGATTCGAACCCACCCCCACCCTGCAGCAACTAAGCTTATGCTATATAGTGTGTGTGTGAGAAACGTTTTAAAAAAGTAGTGCTTTAGAATTAGTATGTTCTCCAAAGTTGGTGCAGAATCGCACTACTCCTTGTAAAGTTATTATGCTCAATTATTTGATTAAAGGAAGCTCATTAATTATATATGCAGTCCAACATTACATTACATATGAGAAAATTAAGTACTTTACGAGGAAATGGGCCATACCTCATTGATTGGATATACGAGTCGTTCTATATATTAGGATTTTAGTAATAATTAATAAATTTAAATCGATGTTGCATCTTATTTTCTAGCTACCATATATTAAGTTCATTGCACAGCCTCACACCATGAATTCACCTCCCTTAATGTTCAACTACTACGTACATCTCAAATTGCCAAGTTATATACAGTTCCGATAAGAAGTAATATTAACATGTGTATTGGTTAAATTAATCCTAAAAAAAAAAAAAACTCTATAAATCAATAAGATAAACTTCAACCAAGTGCATTGTCGGATTTTACAAGCAAGAAGCTAAAATATTGGGTTCCTTTATTATTTCTGTACGTATATTATAATTATTTATTTATGCTGACGAGATTTATTATGTTGGGTTTTGGGCTAGTATATTGGATACAATAACCATGTGGGCTAGTTCACTTGGCCACCGGGCTTCTCACACAAGTGAGTGATCCGGGTTCGATTCCCATTAAAAACGAATATGAGGAGAGTTATAAGGAGACTTAGAGAATTAGAGTGCATGGAGATTTGGTGAACTAACTATACTAACAACTAACTTTGTCCGATAAAAAAAAAGTATATTGGATACAATGACGAAACTACATAAGGTTAGGAGTGGGCACTTGGCCTCCTAAAATTAAATTTTAAGAAAAATCTTTTTTTCGTTACTGGTTGAATAGATAGCATGAAAGTTGTCTCCCTTCTATTTTATTGTATTGTTATATTTTATGTTTGTGATAGGTATAAGAAATAAAAACTAATAATCTAATGGGAAATATCAATTTAGGGAAAATGATGAGATTTATTGAGTAATTTGGTTTCAACTCAGGAAAAATATATAATTAAACAAAAACACTAATTTATAAACCCAAAAGGGTGGCATTTTATTCATTCATTCATTTCATGTGACACACAAAATGAAGACTCACTCAGCGTGAAATGGAAAGAAAATAAAAGGAGTGGAGTAGATGGTGTAGGAGGTGATGGATCAGTAAGCAGCATGGCTCAAGTGAGATAGATCCTGTGTGTTGAGATACACACAGTTATCATACACAAAACACTTTATATCATCGTACAGAATCTGAGCGGCTGTCGTGTTCGAAAGCTCCATTCCATGGGATCCTCCCTCATCGAACCGATAATACAATGGCACTCCGCAAGACTGCAGAAACTGACCCAACTGGATCGATCTGTCCACCAACGGGTCACCATAGTCGCCTTTGATGTACACTTTGGGTAGCCTGTAAACCCGACCCAAGTAAGTCCCGCCGGATATCGGGTTGCAGAACTCGTGGTCCCTGTTAAGGTTCTTGGGCAGTACCAGGGACCAAAGAACATCGTTGACGTATAATGGGACAACAGGATCGTCTTTCAGCCTGATTTCAGACCGTGTTCTTTTCACTCCGCCGAAGTAACCCTGGTTCAGAAGCAGTCCTCGGATTCTCAACGGTCGGAGATCGAAATCCAGGGCTCGGAGGGCGGTGTGGTAGACTATGTTGGCGCCGGAGCTGCTCCCGAGGAGGAACACTCGGGAGAAGTCGGCGTAGTCGAACCAGGGGTCGCGGCCGCCGATCCCGGCCCCGATGGACTGGTTCCGGACCCAGAAGATGGCGTTGAGAGCGTCGTCGAAGGCGACGGGAAGGCGGTTCTCTGGGGCGAGGCGGTGCTCGACGGAGACGACGATGGCGGGGAGCTGGGAGGTGATCTGGTTGCAGAAACTGTGGAAGAAGACGGTGGAGAGGCTGAAGAGGACGAAGTCGCCGCCGTGGAGGTAGATGATGAGGGGTAGTTTGGTCTTCTTGGGGGGTTTCACGGGGATGTAGACGCGGACGGAGGCTTTGGTTCTGGGGCCGAGGACGAAGTCCTGAGAGAGGGCGATCTGCGGCGGCGATGCGGCGGAGTTGGGATACGGATCCGGGTCGACCATTGGGTACCGGACGGTTCGGTTTAGGGTGCCGTCACGGTTCCATGCAATGCCCAGATTGTCGAAAGCTTCTTGCCAGGTGTGCTGCTGGGATGAGCATGATTGGAGAAGAAACAAGAAGAAGAGGAGGAGAAAAGACATGTGTGTTTATGATGTATGTTAATGTGTGTGGTGTGCTAATCTTGCATGGGACGAGTTTATATAGACCAACTGCTGTAGCCACTTGTGCAACTCGATCGGTTTCCAAAGGGTGTTTCCGTCATTTAAACTTTCATGACAAATACAACATTCGTCTTCATGTGTTACCCTTGTTACCTTCGTCACACCCAAATATTATCATTTTATTATATTTGGCATCTCATTCAAATTGCACAATTTTCCTCTTTTAATAAAAATTGTTCACCAATGATCCACCATTACCCATCACACACTTTACATAAAATAATAACATTCATTAATCTACGTACAAAAAACAAATAATGTACTTTAATCGGGACGAAGGGAAAATTGGGTGATATTTAAACCAGGTGAATTAGCCCACCTGACCACTAAACTCTTCACTTACCTGAAACAAATTAGGAGAACTAACTACTGACTAGAGTAACAATAACCATAATATAGTAATCTTGTGCAAAATTATCACATACATATTATATTTAATATAATAGTATTTATATTTTTTTTTGTACCAATTTTTCTTTATCACATACATATTATTTCCTTTAATAGGGGCAACAGAGTAAAAATAATTTTAAAAATAAGAAATGGTCACTTTTAATTTAATATAATTGTATTTATATTTTTTTTGTACCAATTTTTGTTAAATTTAAAAAATGACACGTCATTTTTACACATTAATATTATCTTCTTTTTTTTTATTCTTCACACTCACAATTTATCGATCTTGTATTCATTTATCAATATATATGTAATATGTGGTGTGAATATTGAGTTATACTTTAATTTTTAAAATTTTGAAAAATCTATTTCAAAATAAAATAAAATTTGGAACAATTATGAGTCCAGCTTGCAACACTACATACATTAGAGTTGTTAATAAGCTCGAAAACCGTGAGCCTGATTCTATTAATCCGAAAAAAAATTAGGATTAGGGTCAATAAATTTGATTCCGTTTAATATTCTGATTTTTTTGGCCCGAATCGATTAGCCCGTGAGCTAATAGGGCTGGACCATGGGTTAACCGGTCCGGCCCGTATGACTGAAAATTATTATTATTATGTTTAATTAATTTTAACACCCATAATTTATAAACCAACTACCCCATCCCACCCTACACCCAACCCATCATTATACAAACTCTCACCATCTTTTAATTTCATTTATTTCTCATCCTTTTTCTCACTCTAAACTATAATTTTTCTGATAAATAAAATAATACTTAAATAAATATATTAAGATTAATTTAATTATCATAAAATCTTTTAATTTATATGTTTTAATAATATTTGTATATATTAATCTTAATTCTCTCAAATTTTAATTAATGTATTAGTTAATTTTGAATTTATCATACTATTATTTATAACAAATTATAATTTATAATTTTTTAAATATTTTTTATCGTACAGACCGCGAGTCTGGTTCGTTTAACCCGTAGCCCATTAGAATTAGTGTTAGATTCAATTATTCGTAATCCGTTTAAACAAATCCGATTTAGCCCGAAGTCCGATTTGCCCGAAGTCCGTTAGGGCTGCCCGTACATGGGTTGATATGAGTCACGTGATATGATTTAATGCGAGTCACGTGAGCCTTTGGAATACTTTTTCCTTAACAACCTCTCTTTTGTCTTGAATCTCTTGATGGCCAGTGCCCTAGCCTCTCGTTCACATGACATACCCCACCAGTGAATCTCTATGATAATTTTATAGGTAAAATCATTTATTAACAAGCTGGTATATTATTTTTTATTAATTATATTTTTATCAATCCTCAGCAAATGTCGTTGATTTCCAGCAAAAACTAGATAAAATTAAACTAAAACTCAGCTATGATATTAAATTGATACAAATATTTTTTTTACTGAATTTGAAGTTTCATAAACCAAAATTTTAACTTTCAAGTTTACTTATATTCACAGCAATTGAGCATATAAATGAATACTATCATGAAGCAATCCAAAACTTTAAAAGAGTGGGGCGAATTCACAAGAGCTGTCTTTGTGATCAGGTTGGGCGTGGTTTCGCGCCCCCGTTTTCAACGACGGAGTTAATGGGGGTGGTGGAACCACTCCTTTTAGATCCCCCGATGGTCCTCCCCATAAATTTACCGGCCCGACTCAGGCTGCTCCCAACGGCACCAAAGCCGCTCCCCACGAAACCGACCCCAGTACCAATGCCGGTGCCAACCGCACCAACACCTGAACCCACGAGCGATGCTGCACCATCAAGGGCATCCACCGTGCTCCCAATTACTCCAGCTTCCTTCAGTTTCTGTCGATCTTCTAACATTCTCTTCTCCTCTTCAAGGGCAATCAACTGCTCTTCCTGGTTGAAATGATGATACATCACCTGTCACCAACACTCAAACTTGAAATACGAAGGAACAACATTATACTATGAAATTTTTTGTAAGACTATTCAAATTACCTTTATTGTTAAAGTTCCTCTGTCTTTCTTGTCTTTGATTTTAAGCATGTCAAGTGATGGCATTAGCCTTAGCTCCTTTTCGTTGGTTGTTTCGTCTTCCAGTTCCATCAGACCTAACTTTGCTATCCCCAATCGTTTGTCATCCCCAATATCTTCATCAAATACCTGCTCAATCACGCCAGATCATTACATTACTTCCGTTGTATCGTCTCAAGAATTAACCAAACAAAACATGAACAGTGAGATAGGGAAGAGAAACTTCAAAACAGACTAATCCCCACAAACTTCACACATCACTTGATTATGTTCTTGAATACTATGGCCAAAATTTAATAAGATTCAATGCAGGAGATGTATAACAGATAAAGGACAGAGTGGAGAAACTTAAACCTCAAAAATGATGGACTGTGTCTCCTTGTCTTCTGCGATTAATTCAAATGTCTCATTCCAAACGGGATTCAAGTTATTGTCCACAACTTTTGTTTTAACTTTAAACAGCGGACGTATGTGCACAACGACATATGGGTCGGATTTTCCAACCAACTCCATGTTTTTTAGGTCCTTTGCCTGCATGATGGTTACTGTAACTTTTCCCACAGGCTTAAGCTCCAATTCACTGCAAAGATGAGATAGTAAACGGTTAAGAGTTTGCACTTAATAAACTATGCAAGATCATTCATATTTGTGAAACCTTAAGGAAATGGAATCATTACAGACAAACATAAATGCCTAAAGAAGAAATTTTTTTGCTATTTCAAAATATGGTAAACCATCAAGAAGTGAAATGTCATGTGAGGTAACAATATAATAAGAGCAAGGAAAATAAGAGAGCTGATGGGAGTCACCTTGTATCTACAGGTAAGCCACCAATAGGAACAACAATCCTGTGGGGCCATTGAAGCATATCTGTTACAATTGAATTAACAGTATCCTTACATCCATAAAATTACAGTCAGTCCAAGTAATGTAGAAAATAATTCTAAAAGCGATTAAAATATCAAAACTTACATCAATCATATCTGAAACTCCAGGAAGAGCTGTTAAACTTCCACCCACAGCCTTCAGAATATAGTCAATTCGCGGCTTTGGCTGAATGACAGGAAACAAGACAAGAAAGTTAGAGTGTACTGGAATCTAGATTCTAGGTCAAGAAAAAATTAGTATTTTTAGAACAGACCTCTGCCAATAGAGCAACAACAACAGCAGAGATGCAAGGAATTTCATCTGAAAGTTGGAAAATAGAACGGACGACAGTGAAAACTTGAAGATCCTTCAGCTGAAAAATGAAAAGAAAGCTTCACATTTCAGTAAAAAAAATTCTAGAATGTAAACAAAGAACAAACAATTGCAGCATAATGAATCACAAAGTAAAGGAACAGCTCTTTAGCAGGTAGCACCGACATTTGAAAGAGGTGAACTATTTGATGCACAAACCTGAATGGGTATAGAAGCAACATGTGCTGCCTGAACAGCTAGAACTATGTTTGGATCACCACCCCAACGGAGGTCAATATCCATAGTAATTTGACCTTCTTTAAGACTCTGAACTCGAATTCCTTCAAATGTGTTGAATAAAATCACATTTCATAGAGAAGAAGTTATAAAAATAGACAAAAATAACGTCTTAAAAAAGTAGGATATGTTTTTTTTTTTAAGCCATAAATTCACCCCCGTCAGCAGATAAAAGAAAATAAATGTGCGCGGTAGTTTTGATTGTGTATTATTTCTTATAATATGCGACAAAAAAAATATAAATGAGACAGATTAACAAGTTATCAGTACTTCAAACAATCCACGTAGAAAAAAGAAAACGAGTTGCCTGACTTTGTGTTCATCCATAATATGAATAATGCAAAAGAATGGCAAAGTGGACAATGGACTCAAAAAACCAAGCAATGTCAAGTGATAATATAACAACTTATAAACAAAGTTGCAACCTTCAATTTTAGGAGCCACAGTTCCGAGGGACAATTTACTGAACTTTAATGAAGTAATCCCTGGAGGCTGGTATTCCTCCAACAATGGCTCAACAGAATCTTTTATGATAGCCTCAGCTGCCTGGGAAAAAGGAAAAGTTCAAAAAACTTGCAAAGGTGAACCCAACAGAATGAAATTCTACAGATCATAGATAAAAAAAAAAAGAAAAAGAAAAAGCAGGGTATGATTTTGAGTAGTAAAGGTGTATAATTTTACAGGTAAGATGAAGGGGAGAGACTTAATTTGACAAAATATATTACTAACATTATTCCATTCAATCGAATTTGTTAATTGTCCTCTCAAGATGAAGTACAATATGATAAGACTACAAATTTATTTAATGATTTCACATCAAAATAATTAGGTTTCAATTAACAAAAATAAAATAAAAAAAATCCAATTGGTGTTCTTTAGATTACGGTTCATACACAGCGTAATCATGGAAAACTATTTCTCATCATCAAGATGCCAGGAAATGAGGAAATTGATGGATTAATACAAATTTAAGCTAACACTTCATCAGAAGCAGAAGATATGTTTGAGCCAACTTAAATTACATGCGACATGGCTAATATATGCAATGAGTATAAGACGAAGAACATACATCTGCAATGAACGGCCAGAGTTTGTTCAAGTGCTTGTTCAACCATTTCACCTGAAATTGTAGGCGGATTAATTAGCAACAACAAATGACCAACTCTATTCGGACAAATGGAGATCACATTAATGTAGTTATGCTATCAAGAGAAGTGCATTTCCAACATTTTAAGCCTTGGAATGCTCACTCCCAATTTGATATTCCTACCAAGTGCTAAGCCTATTACAAAGGTGTGAATGCACAATCACCTGCTCAAAAACAGGAAATGATATCCATTCTGGAAAGTTATCACCACAGATTTTCTTCAGATCATCCCTATTCAGCATGCTTAGTAGTTTAACATTAACTGCCTGATGAGAGAAAAACAATTCTGAGATGAAAAATATAACCAACACAATCTAAGGTATCGGAACTAACAGTCGAGCAAAAAAATCAGTGAAACGTCCACAAATTAAAAAGAAGAGTAACCAGAACAACATTTACATACATCCCTAAACTCATAAAGAACACCGAACAATTAATTCAATAAAACTAAAAGAAAATGCAAAATTAGGCATAACCTTAGAGATCCGCTTATTGCTCCGGCTGTTGATCATGTGCTTCCAACCCGCCATCAACGCGATTCCGAACAGCATCCCCATCACCATTCCCGAAATCAACCCCATTTCGTGTATTTTTTCCGAATTTGAAACGTTGATTTCCCAGTTTTAATCGTAAATTTCCGCGTTATAAAACCCTCGCGACTTCCACCATCGAATTAACTGTTACATTAATCGATTACATTTATATGAATGAAGCAGTGTATGATGTAGGTAGAGATTGTATGAGTTGACGCACGATATAATCTTGCAGTCGTTCCAACATCCAAGTGTCGCATTTATGCGTTTTGGTTTTATTTTCAAGAACTTGGTGATCTCATATTCGATCCGTTATACGTTTTCTTGATATGGACGGATTCTTGCTTGATAATTCCAACGTTATTATTATTAATTAGAGCCAGCCGTCATAGCTTTATTTTATACTTATTCCATTCCACTATTACTCATTCTTCTACTTCACTAAATTGGCCTTCCATAATTATACTGCCCTTTTTTCTGAGTAATTATTAAATTTATTAAATTAAATTAAATAAAGAAATTATATTAATTATTTCAAATAAGTATATTGTCAATTGACAATTAAAAAGGAAAAAACTAATGAGATATAGAGCATATGCTAAAATAGGTATTCCCTCGCTCACATTTCTTTTTTCATACTTCCTATTTCAATTCATTCATCTTTTAAAAATAATAGTAATATATTATATTAAGATCTTCATAATATAAAAATATTAACTTATTTTTTTTAGAGAAACTCTCTAGTGAGACGGATTTTTTGTGAGACGGGTTAACCCGTTATTAAAGTATGCTTATCATAAAGGTAAATTATGCTTATTTGTAGTTAAAATATATCAATAATTAATTATAGTATAATATTCTAAAATCATATTTTAATTCATCATCTATCATACTTTACAAAACATACTTTTAACAACCATTAAACATACTTTATACATACTTTAACAACCATTAAACATACTTTATTTATATAATAGGCATATTTTAATACGTCTCACATACTTTATCTATATAATAGACATAATTTAACACGTCTCAAAATAGTCTCATATAAATAGCATCTCACAAGAGAATTTTTCATTTTTTTATTCATTTTATTAATTCAAATACTATAATATAGTATATACTTTTGGAAAAAAAATTTGTAAAGATAAACTTTTGATTACAGTTTTTCTTTTCTTTTTTTCAATCATCGGATCTTAGTGATTACCCCGTTGTCCGCCGGAAATGTATACATTTTACTATTTTGGGTCCGCACTAAAGATATACATTTTCCTTTTTAAACACATGAAACTCGCACACATCATTAATACATTTAATATATGAGTCCCACATATATCACTAATATAAATATCACTAATACAATTACCTACTACACATTAAATAATAATACTCATTAATCCACGTGCAAAAAATATGTATACCTATTGGTGTATACATGTTTGCGGACGGAGGGAGTATTATTTTTTAAAAAACCACATTGACCAAGACAGTCCTCATAAATCAAATTAATTCTCATAAATAATCAGTATAAATAATTAGAAGAAATGTAATATCCCAGGCTCTCAAAACATTATACATGTCCGTGAAAAAAAAAGGAAAAATTATACAGGGTAGAATCTGTAAAGCATAAAGTTGGTCCAGTTGCCTTTTGCTATGTGTATTCGAACAACAAAACAAGTATTTCTGAGATCTAATTATCTAAAATCTTGAGTCCCAAAACAACCATTTCGTGTACCCCTCCTCATGCCAAGATCAAGAGCAAAACAAGAAGCACCAAAACCAACAAGAATAAGCTAGCTCTACTCCTCATACCATAATTCAAAGGGCTCGTCACCACGGTGACTGGCGGAGCTTGCCCCTCATTCGTGGGAGCTGGTGGTGGAACATAGGCTGGAGGTGGTGGCTGATTGAGGCTAGGTGGGAGCCCAATCCCATGGCCCACCTTGATCTGAAAGGACATCCCGTTGTGGCATTGTGTCCCATCATCAGCATCTGAGAAGTAATACTGAGTCCCTTCAATTATCAATGGAACGGATATAACCATGGCACTCCCAAAGTCATTACTGCCCCCATCATACTGAAATGTATCGGTATCTAAAGAATCATCTGTGGTGCAGCTATCGTATGTCGTCTTATTATAGGTTTGGATCACAGTTTGATTAGTGTTTGTGTTAAAAACTGCAGAAACAACAAAGAACAGAATGAAACAGAGATATCTTGGTATCCATCCATTGCTTTTCTTGAGCAAAACTTTATAGAGTAGAAGATAATTTACACAAGGAGCCAGCTTACCATAACTTATTGAAGCAAGAGACGAAAATCACTAATCCTAAACAAATGACCCTATGAGGAACAACAAACACTAATCCACCTTTCATACAGATGTATTCCCTACCAATATAGCATTCACATTCTTCTGAAGTAAATTTTTTTTATCAAAATCAAACTACTTTTATCGTCAAGTTCGCCTCATTAGCCATTATACCATACTCATAACTTCATATGATATATGCCATTTTTCTTTGACTAGTTCTAATTTCTGAACTCAAAAACTACATCCAAACATTCATTGCCTCAAGAGATGGTTCCTCAGGGGATCTCAAGTTCCTTCTATTAGAAATACAGGGTGCAGAAAACACGAATTCAAGATTTTCCTCAGATTGAAGGCATAAAAAGGTAAAAGATTAGAAGTTTGGAATTGGAAATTTTCAGTCTCACAGTCACAGTTCTAATACATTGTATTATTCTTTATTCCATGCCCGATTTAAGTAGCAAAACTCTACTGGCAAACAGTCGTTTAACTAAATGTCAAGTGCAATAATGATGAGTGATACCCATTTTTTTTCTTCAGAATTCAAACAAAATAGAGAGCATCTGAATGCTGTTCTTCTACAAATTCAAATAAATACGACAAAAGATGTTGTATAAAAACTTGGATTCTACTAATTACAATCCACAAAAATGGAAGCCCAATTGATAGAAATGCAGGACACAAACACACACATTTATATGTATATACTCAATCTGAATAAGCTAATCACATCAATCAATATAAGAATCACATTTCCCAAAAAAACCCAAATTATCGGAGAATCCCCAGAAAAAAAAAGCACAAAATTAAAATGGGAAACTTACTCAAGTAGTCTCCTAGATTGAAGGAGAGTTTGGAAGCCCAAGCGGTGTAGTCAGCAGAAGTCTTATTGGTGGTGGAGTTGAAAAACCAGCCGGCATCGCCACCCACGGTGTAGTTGGTGTAGGCATCAGCCAGCGCTGCCGCAGAAATGAGCAAAGCCAGCAGAATTGGGCAGGACGGTGCGGCTGCCATGACTGCAGTGCGGCTGATTGCCGATTGAGGTCAAATCTGAGAAGCGACGTTTGACTTTGGGAGATCAGTGTGAATGTGAGCGCAACGCTGAAAGAGAGAGAGAGAGGGAGCGCGTCAAGCGGTATGACAGATAATATGGTGATGAGCTGGTGGAGCGTTTGAATCTTGTTCCTTTTGTTTCGTTACAGCAAAGGGCAGAGGAAGTTGGCTTGGGTCCATTTTATATGGGTTCAGGATTTAGACCAATCGAATTGGAGTTTCCAAATGAGTATTTCGCTAATAGGGCCCAGAGCATGACGCTTTTAAAGAAAGAAGCCCAAGAGCCCATATGGTTTTATGATTGCCAAGCCCAACGGTTCCGGATCCACCCGATTCGTACCGTCGACTATGAGTCGATGCCTGGTTAGGGATTAGGGTTTTGTGTTTGGTTAGGGATTAGGGTTTTGAGGTTCTATCAAAACTCCTCTCTGGTTCTCTGATAAAACAATGGGCGGAAAGGGAATAAGAAGAAGGGAGAAGAACTACAAAGCGGCTCATGGAGGAGGCAACACCAGACTCCCCCCACCACCCGATCCTTCCTCCCTTGATGCACTCCCCTCCAAACTTCGCAAAATGATGTCATTCGCAGGTTCGCATTCTTCTATATAACCCCGACCCCCCTTTATTCCTTTTTTTTTTTTTTTAAATGAATTTGTGAGATTGAGTTAGAACGTTGATTTCAGGAAGTGGAAAACATCGATTCAGTCTTGCGAAGAAAAATATAGGTGATGGTGCTGATAAGGTAGTAAGTCCTGCTTTAATGCTCTTTGCACGAGATGATATATTCATTTTGAATGCGGATTGGGAATTTAGAGGGATAACTTGGCTTCTGATTTCAATGGTTTTCCACGTTATTGATGCTCTTTTTTTTTTCCCCTTAATTATTATTATTATTATATAATTCCCTTAGCCTTTAATCATCAATTGTCGTCCTAGTTGTATTCTGTAAAGTTTCTCAAGGTCTTGACCCCAGTATTACAATTGCTTGAAATCATTAATCCATGGAACTATTACTATCTTCTTGATCTTTTAAAGTTTAACTAAAAGAACTTCATGAGGTTTTTGGTTGAAGTCCATAATACCTTAAAATGGATTTATTGTATGAGGCAGTGACTTCTGAGCCTGAAGTTCATTTGAAAATGTGTTGTTTCTTTTGTTGCGAACCTTAGTAATAGTTAATTTGCAGGGAATTTCTTTGGAGGAAGGAGCGAACTCCATGACTTCATGGATGAAAAGAAAGAGAAATGATCAGAGTTTGCTGGCACAGCATAAGGAACACACTGATGAAGGCAATGAAATTAGCAAGAATGAGAAGAAGAAAAAAAAGAGAAAAACTAAAACAGCAAATGACCTCCGGTTTAAGGCCATGGATGAAACCGTTGGCACTGGTTCTCAAAGAAAAGAGCGTAAAAAGCAGTAAGCTTATGATTCATTGTCTTGTGATTCCAACATTCTTGTATGATTTTAAAGACATGGTATTTCCTCTTTCTCTATGTTGAACATAGCAACTTTCTGATTGTTTAAATGCCATGATTGTATTTAATGTTGCAGGCTGTTGGAAGCAAGAAAGAAGAAAAACAAAAAAGCTAAGGTGGAAGAGGATGTGGACTTTCCTGGTCGAGAAGAGATTAAATTTGGAGATGTTGTTGAGGCACCTCCAAAGTTGATCACTGTTCCTAAGGTTTCAACTTTAATGTTTTGTATGAGATTTGATCTATACATTCTTTTATTTCTTGTATCGTTTTAGTTCACACGTCATTTGTGGCTGTTATGAAGGCATTCAAGTCGGCCTCAGATGCTTCACATGAAAGGCTTCGTTTACAGGCAGTGGAGGCCTACAGGAAACGTAAAGGATGGGAGTCGAGGCCTGGGGTTAAGCTTCCCTCACCTGTTACTACATCACCATTCTTTTAGTTATGCATCACCACTGCTATCTATTACCATGGTTGATACCCTGCTAGGAATCTGGTACCCTGCCCGTTAATGAAGCTAGTCAAAAAGTCTGTTGCTCTCCATTGCAAGTGCTCTTCTTTCTGTTAGCTTTAATCTCAGCATACACATTGTTATATGCAATTTTCTGTAATATTTCAACTGAAGGAATATCATAGAACTTTTGTTGTATATTAGCATTATTTTCATAAATACAAGCCAAAATACAATTTAGATGATGTGCACGACCATGGCACAATGAGAAAAGTATGTAGCCATTATGGGTCTATCTACAATAGGCACAAACGCTGAGGCCCCCATCAATATGAAGATTGATCATCGTTCTATACTTGACTACCTTCCTCTCGTCGCTTAATTTGAACACAAAGAATTTCAACAAAACAGCTGAGAATATCTTCATCTGCCTGTGTGCGAATTCCTTCCCCAAACAGATTCTTGGGCCGGCCTGTGGCTCATCACAAAAATCATTCTTAACAGGGTGATGATCCTGAAGTATTAAAATGATGATTTTATGCTGGGATCTAATTCTGATTTACCTGGAAAGCTGTAAATTTGAAGGGACTTTCAGGATGGAAGCAACCATTCTCATCGAGCCATCTTTCTGGTTTATAGTCCAGTGCATCGTCACCCCATATGAAGCTCATCCTTCCCATGGCGTAGGGTTGATAAGCCACCATATCGCCTTTCTTCAAGCTGAACCCATCTGGCATTGTGTCATCACACATGCATACTTTTGCATCCTGAATAGGAGTAATAAATAACCAACATTATTAGCATGTTAATGTCTGATGGAAATTGTTACCTGAATCAGGAAAATTTACTAGGATGCTAAAACTAAACCTAAAAACATGAAGGTTTCCATGTGTAATAACTATCATAATCTTGTAGGTTAACTTAGCTAAACATAACTAGGAAGTGATACTACCATTGGTTGCATCAAACTCACTCTTTAAAATGGTTCATCAAGACAATCTCACTGCAATAACAAAATTGCTTGCATGGGAAAACAAACTTGCTCTTACCACTGGAACAGCAGGATAGAGCCTCAGAGTTTCAGTCAGTGCTGCCTGAAGGTAATGCATCTTCTCCAGAGCTTCTTCGCTCACATTTGCAGCGAATTCTGAAATATCTACATCCTTTGACTTGGTAGCATCTTTAATTTCTTCTGCCAGTTTTTCTTGTACCCGAGGGTGCTTGCAAAGCGTGTAGATGAACCATGAGAGAGTTGCTGCTGTTGTGTCCTTACCAGCAATTATGAAATTCAATATTATATCCCGCAAATATTTGGGATCAGTGTCTCTTATTTGCAAGAATCTCGACAAGATGTCTTCTTTTTTCCATTCAATCTGGAAGATAAGAAAAAATGCTAAGCACTTGTGAATTTTTAGCTGCATAAGAAAAAGCTAGAGTTTAATTCCTTACTGATGGATCATCCTGTGACCTGTGCATTTTGTTTTTCTTGCTAGAGATCAACTTATAAACAAATTCATCAATCACTCTGAGATTTTTCTTCAACTCTGCTTCCGCACCAATATTCAGTGTTCTCTTGATCTTCCATAAAGGATCCACATACCTCCAGAGTGTGATCGCACTAGCATTATCAAAAGCAGCACTAAACCTGGCACCCTCTTCATTTGAACCACACATGGTGTCCAAGTCTATGCCGAAAGCAACCCTGAACACTGAATCTAAAGTTGCTTTCATGAGAAGGTCCTGCTCAGATAACATCATAATGAGTAGCTTGTTGAAGACCAAGATTATTACTAGTCAAAAGAAGTTAGAAAAGTCACCTGGATATCCATTGGTCTGTTGGCACATGCTGCTTCAGACACTATCTTGGCAAGCTTTGCAACACTTTTCCTGAACACCACACTACTGAAATCCCTTAGGACCCTCGTAGAGAATTCATGACTGGCCAATTTTCTCTGTTCGAGCCACTTTTGGCCATCAACAGTGAAAATCCCATCACCCAATAAATCCTTTAAAATGCTGTAATTGTACCATCCCTACAGATAGACCAGTTTTGGCTGAGAGTTAAGCTCAGAAATAGCCTTCACAAGTCAAGAGAAGAGATACCAAGAGTTCTGCTCAGAGAAACACACATTTAGAATTGACATTACTCATCTACATAGCAACTGGTGTAGTAATGGCACACTCATTCCTCTCTTTAATTTACATTCCCCTGAGTTTTCACACAATTCAAATTTTCTATTATATCCATCTTAGGGAAACCAAGTTTAGGATTGCTGATTTCAAGATCTGGACACAGTATCATTTAGCATATCTCAACTGAAGCAAACATCCATCAATTCCACAGTTAAAATCATTATTTCTTAAAACTCTGACTACAACAACAACAAAATTGGGGGGAAAAAACAGAAAATAAAAAAGTTAAATCCGAGAATTAAGAGTGAATGTACCTTGGCGTAGTTGTCGAAGTTGGTTTTAAGCATGTACTCAACATTAGCTGGATCAGAGGTGTAAACTTCGCTGCGGAAAGGGCCGATGAGTCTGTAAGTTTTGTAGTTTCGGGCGAGATCAGTCATGTAATCATGGAGTCTATTGAAGTTGATTAGTTGGTGAATGACGGTGCCCCCAATCGGATGGTATTTCTTCCTTTCCTGCAATTTTCGAGCCAGAAGAAGGGTAATAATGATGGAAAACACGACGCACAGAATTAACACCGCCATGGAAGCTAGAGACTGGTTGAAGACTTCCTTTTGGGGGAGGGAAAGATAAGAGTTTATCTTGCAGTTTTCTGCTATTACTAATTACCTATTTATACTTCCTCCACCGCTGCCGACTCCTGCCAATAGGATCTCCAGACGGTTGATATTTTTGGTTCATTGAGTATGCTCCTTTTTAAATAATATTCCTTCAAATATTTATTATCTAAAGATTATCATAACTATAATTATACAAGGATAATGATCATTTGTTAGGATAAAATTAGTAATTTTATAGAAAGAAAAAAAGAAATAGAAGCAACCACTATTAATAGAAGACATATTATCATTGACTCCACCGAGTATCCAGTCCAGAAACTTACATTATTTAATAAAAGTATATACTAGTATACTTTATACTAAATTTTATGTTATCTTTTTTAATAAAAAAATTGATGTGAAAAAATTATATAGCATTATTAATACATTACTGAATAAAAATCAATAATAAATATAATTGCAAATGATATCAATTCATTATTAAATAAGATATTCAAACCTTCTAACTCTCTTTCTCCATGCACAATCTTTTTATTTGAGTTTTGTGCGTAAGATTTTCAAGGCTATAATATTATATTTTTAAGAACATAGAAGTACATTTTAATTTAAAAAAATATTCTCTAAAATTAATTTTAATATTTGTATGTTTTCAATTTGAAAGTCTTACATCAATATTTACATTTCATTTTTTTAGCAGATAAGTGTAAGCAGTTAAAATTTACGGTCCAATTAAATGGTGACACGCGGATTTTATTAATTAAATATTAATTTATTTTGGAATTTAAATAAATTAATTCCTAAAGTAAATTAATAAAAAATTTGAGTCCAACAAATTAAATGGATTTAAATTAAAATAAGGTCTGACCCAAGTCAATTAAGTTCAAGTTAAATGAAGCCCGACCCAAATCAATCAAGTCCAGACAAATTAAATCAGACCCAAGTCAAATAGGCCCGATGATGGTCCAGCAAGCTGGAGGCCCAAGCCCGTTAAGTGAGGCCCAAATGGCCTGGAACTCCTTTCCTCACCTATATAAAGGGGTCTCCACCATTCGTTAGACACACATTCAAGTAGCCGAAGACGAGACGCACTTGAAGAGATCGAGAACACGAGCAGCGCTCCTTCAAATCTTCAAGGCTTCAAAGCTTCAAGCGAAGAACGAACTAAGAACTTCAAGCAATCTTCAAGTCTTCGAAGCTCCAAGCGAAGAACGTTCGAGGATCTTCAAGTCTTCAAGCGATCTTCAAAGCATCTTCAAGTCTTCAAAGCTTCAAGCGAAGAACGTTCGAGGATCTTCAAGTCTTCAAGTGATCTTCAAAGCATATTTAAAGCTTCAAGTTCAAGGCTTTCGAGGATCTTCAAGCCTTCAAGCTCGGGATCTTCAAGTCTTCAAGCGATCTTCGAGGATCTTCAAGTCTTCAAGCTCAGGATCTTCAAGTCTTCAAGCTCGGGATCTTCAAGCGATCTTCAAAGCATCTTCAAAGCTTCAAGCGAAGAACAAGCCTCCAAAGCTTCAAGCTCAAGATTTTCAAACAAAGCTTCAAGCTCAAGATCTTCAAGCTTCAAGTCAACTTCAAGTCAAGAACAACTACTAATCCAGGATCAAGACTTCAAGTCCCCCAGATCAAGTGTTCTTTAAGGAAGGCTCTCCAGTCAACGTTCAATCCGAACAAAGATTCAACGTCTCCGGGTTAACGTTCAAGACTTTACACTCGAGCTCGGACAAGCTTCGTTTGAAGATCCAGCTCAACACACACGCTGTCAACACAGTCAGCATAAACTTCGTCAAAGAAGTTAAAGTCAACAAGCACAAGTTAAGTCAAAACCACATTGGTTCGAGAGAAGAATAAGAGGATTGATTGAGATTGTAATCCGCTTACATCTTCTTCAAATTAAATTCATCTGAAATTAACTTTGTACCCAGTTTTGTATTTATTTTATTATAAATACAAAATTTGTTGTTACAATAAGATCTATTAAAATAATTAATATATCATTATGAGTTTACATTTAGTACTTTAATATCATTATAAATTTACATTTTTAGTACTAATAAATACCCACTATATATTAAAATATTATTATATTTATTCACTTGTTATATATTAAAATATTATATTTCTTAATTTTTGTATAAAAAACAAATGTAAATATTTATACGGAGACGAAGGAAGTATTTTTTTTATTGAAAAATTAGTTGAAATATAAAAGCTATTTATGTTGGATTAAAAAATAATTATTTTTTAAAAAAAATTATAAAACTTTATTCTAAAAACGCACCATTTAATACTTAACGGTTAAACATTGAATCTAAGCATTCAAACCTAAATCCGGTGCATTGAGATTTGAGTGCACGAAAACTTTTCCTCATCATTTTCGCTCAACTTATAGAATTTATTTATCCTCTCTACTTTATTAAATGGAGTACTCATTAATTAATGAACTTTTGTTCATTAATTACAACTCCATCCATTTCATTCTAATGTACTTTTTCAAAATTAACTTAAAATATTTTTAAAATAATTCTTTTTCCAATTACACAAAGTGTTTAAAAAAATATTAGGCTAACTGTACTGTGCACCCGCTTTAAAAAACGTATACAAATATAAACAAATACATATACAATTATAAAAAATATATATACAATTTAATTGTTAGTTTTTTTAATGAAAAATTGAGTGTAAAAAAATATACAATTATTAAAAAAATATGTATACACTATTAAATTAAAAGTTATACACATATGGATGTTAGTTTTTTTTTAATTAAAAATTTAGTGTGAAAAAAGTATACAATTATTAAGGAACACGTATAAAAAATAAAATAATTTGTATACAAAATAGAATAAAAAGTTATACATATATGGGTGCACCCTTTATCCGTTGCACCTAATATCAACTCAAAATAGGAAATATTATATACAACGTTTTGTGCATTGTGATTCTTTTTTTTTAAATAGGAAAACGTAAAACGAATTATACAAAATTAACTGAAAATTAATCACAAAACTTAGCGATAGCTTCACTCTATAGGCTTTTATTTTTTCCTAAATAGGCTGGTTGTTAATTTCCTAGAAATATTATTTTGATGAAAAGATTAAATAATATTAAAAGCTAGAAATTTTATTTTGATTTAAAAGAAAATTGTATTAAAAGTTGGGAGAGAAGATAAGATGACCAGTCTACCAAAACGATGTGTAAAAGTAGTATTTTGTTTTTAAAAGTATACTTTAATTAATAAAGATTTTTTTTTTTTTGGGATTTGGCCGTGAGCTGTGTGCAAGCAAGAGTCTGAATTAATAATTTAGTTACAAGTCATTTTCATTTGTTTATATCCTTGAAATTAAGCTCTCTACGTACTGTCCTACATTAAATAGTTTTAGTTTAAACAAATGGAAACTCTTAGTTGTTGGCATGTTGCATTATCTATGGCAAAATGTTGTTTCATAAATTATTTGTTAATATTAAGTAATAAAAGTAAACTAGATGAAACATAGTCATTTTGCAGAGGATGAATGCATAATTGCTAAGAGTATGTTATTAACTTGAAACATAATTTAAAATCACAGAAAACAGGAAATCAATTAATGGGATCATGTTGTAATCTTGGAAAAGCACGAAGAGTGAGCCCCCCATCAATGTGGATTGATCATGATCCTATATCTTACTGTCTTCTTCTCATCATTCAATCTGAACACAAACAACCTCAGAAGAACAGCTGATAGAATCTTCATCTGTCTGTAAGCAAATTCCTTCCCCAAAAAGATCCTCGGCCCGCCCTGCAATAACCATTATCAATTGGCCCGAAATCCTTACCACATTGTATCAAAGCCTCGAAAGGCATTAGTACTAACCTGGAAAGCAACCGTTGTGGTCGAGCCATCTCTCCTCTGCATCGTCTCCCCATATGAAGCTCATCCTCCCCATTGCATACGGCATGTACGACACAGAATCGCCCTTTTTCACATGGAAACCATACGGCATTGTGTCATCTGAGAAGCACATCTTCGGATCCTACGTTTAGTCCTCTTTATCAATCACTTGATTGCTCAATCTTGAATCAAAATATAAAAACACACACATTACATACCAAAGGAACTGGAGGATATAATCTGAGGGTCTCAGTGAGTGCAGCATGAAGACAATGCATCTTCTCCACTACTTCCTCACTCAGACACCCTACATAGTCTTCCACCTTTACGACCCCTGCCGTTACTTCCCTCACCTCTTGCGCCGTCCTCTCCTGTAAGAGAGGGTGCTTGCACATCATGTAAAAGAACCAGGACAGAGTTACCAGCCATTACGAAGTTCAATATGATATCCTCCACCATAACTGGGAGCAGCTCGCTCAGGATATCGACCCCAGAGTGACGGATCCCTCCCTCCGCGAGTGCATGTCCCGCCTCCAACCGTACGAGGCGGCCTTCATTGCTCGCGGCCAGGATTTGGCCCAACGCTAAGTTTCTGGAGGCAGGCTTCACGGGTTCAATGGCTCTGGACTACTACACCGGAGGATTGCCAAAAGTAGGCACGCGCTTTTTGTCTCTTTGCTGCCCGCTCTCAATCTAGATCCCATCATGCTAAACATGGCCTACTTCGAGTTCCTGCCCCTGCCCTGCAGCGCTGACCTGGATGACCAGCCCGAGCAGGACTACGAGATGGTGCTCACCACCTATGCCGGTCTGTATCCATACCAAACCGGCGACATATTCCGGGCGTGGTGGACTACACGAGCACTGCAGATACGAGATCGTTCCCGGCTCACTACGTGGTGTACTGGAAGCTGTGGGTGAAGGATGCGGGGAAGCTGCCGACCCAGTGAAGATCTAGAGGTGCTTGGATGGAATGCATCGCGAGTCGCGAGTGACGGTCGTGCCATTGGAGATACGAGTGGTGAGTAGTGGGACGTTTGAAGCTTTGAGGGAGTACGGATCTGCCTCGGTTGTGCACTACAAGGTGGCTAGATGTGTTCAATCTCACGCAATTATCCAACTTCTCGAAAATTGAAGGACCAAGTTTGACTCCATTTGGACACCATTGATCTTTATCATCAACTCCAACAATTTTATTTAATTTTTTACATTTATTTTTATCATTCTCAATTAACTTTATTAAATGACTGATGAGTAAAGAAATCTCATGTCCAATTATAGCATGGTTCCATGCAATTATACTTAATTTGAGTGCCTTAAATTGCGCGATATTTGTAAATATTTGGAGAATTTGTACTTTGGTGGAATTTTTATAATTTTCAGGTATAAATGAATTCTAGAAGTGAAGAGAAAGATGTAGAAAAAAACGGATCTCAATTCGGAGTTAAAACGAGGGAGAAAAAGCCAAAACAGTGAAGTGGAGTGAAACTATCACAAAAATTCAACCGAGGGAAAAAATTCTGTCGAATTTTTGTGTATTTTTTTGTGAAAAACACGGGCGAAAACAGAGCATCGAAGGCTACGTACACTATAAGGAAAATTTGACCGAAGTACAAAAATTCGATAGAATTTTCGTGCAAAATGTCAAATTCTGCAGTGCGAAATTAGGAATTTTCAAGGGGTATAAATATCCAAAACCTCCCAATCCTCCACCAGAAGAGCAGGGGCTGCTCTCACACACCACACACCCACATTTCATCCATTTTCATCTTCATTCATCTATCCTACTCTCCATTCATCCATCCATCCAAATTCTATCCCATTTTCCACCATTTTCACCTTCATCTTCATCCATCTTCACACATTCCATCTACCCATCACACATCTATTGATGATTGAGGCTTGAAGAGTGAAAATTGCATCTTGAAGAGAAGAAATCAACCCAATTCTATATAGGGGAGAACTCTACTTTCATTTTGTATTTTCTTTGTGTTGTTTACAACAATGAATATTTGTAAGCATTTTAGGGATGTTTTCATGATGTTTATTGTTGGCTAGACCTCTTGTGAGGCTAGCCACGTGATGAATTGGGGATCTTTGGATTTGTTGAATTTCTAATGGTTTAGTTGATGTGATTTTTAAAATTTCCTCCATGATTTATGATTTAGTTTATTTGTATTATGATGTGTGTGGTTAAACTCTCCATTTATGATATTAGGATGGTCATTCTAATATTGTGCTTAGGGATTTGATTGAATCATGTTATAATATGAATTTTGTATGTTAGTATGTGAAGTATGTGGTAGCATTTTTGTATACTTTGAAAACTCATGTTGGGACACTTAGTTAATTGATCTAAGTAGGTTATTAATTGAGTGAGAAGAACCAATCTTATAATCATAGTACATTCTAAGGGAATTGAGAGTAAGAGACAATCTTTTGTGCTTAAAATTTGTAATGAGTTAAGAACCTAATTACCTTGGTCATAGGGATTAGGGGAACATTTGTGATTGCTTTTATTCCAATTGTCATTGATGTTAGCCATTTGAATTTAACAAGTTCATGTTGTGTCCTAAATCTTGATTGTGGTTAGCCTTACTCCTCTTTAGATTGTTACTCCATCCATCTAACCTTCATCCATTCCATTTGCATCTTTTTATCTTAATTGCTTTCTTAGGAATTTATTGTAGTTAATTATATCCGCTCATTTTATTGATTAGTCCTTCTAGAGTAAAACATTTCTCAAATACGGATACATACACTTTCTCTCTTGGGTTCGATATTATAAATTTTGCACTTGGTCACCACGTTCTACACAACGATAGAGTATGCTTACTCTTATCAATTTGTACCAAAATTGAGACTAAGTTCAATGACCACCTCATCTAAAAACTTAAACTTTTAGATGAGGTGGTAATTTAACATGGTATAAAAGCTCATAGTTAACAAAGGTCCAGAATTCGAATCTCACCACCACCCATTTATGAGAAAAATTCCACAAGCAAGACTTGAGTAAAAAAATCTCCATTTGCATGTGAGAGGACGTATTAGAATGTATTAATTAAATATTAAATGACATTCCTCTCTACCAGCTTAAGCTTTTAGATGAGATGATCATTTAATAAATTTTATTTACTTTCTATCTTTAAATTATCAATTTATGAGCCACGGAGGGAGTAACAACGTGCAAAAATGGTTTTTAATTCTCACTCGGTCACTCTTTCACTAAAACAGGCTGTGTTAGGCTGAAAACAACATGCTTTTGATCTGATGCCTGTTGGGCTGAAATAGGTGGGCTGTTGCTTTTTTTGGCCCAGAATTCCGATGTGCAACTATTGTATATACCGATCTGTCCTGAAACGCTTGTTGGGCTGAAATAGGTGGGCTGCTGCTTTTTTTGGGCCCAGAATTCTGATGTGCTACTATAGTATACATTGAACTGTACTAAAACGCTGAACACTCGAATTTTAATTATAGTTTCGCACATTTCTTGAGTTTTGCTCCTCCCTTTAGCTCAAAATGAATATTTTAAGCGTACTTTGTTCTTGAAAAAAATCATAATTTGAAGAATTTGAACATAAATATAAAGACAAAGTCATTGACACTCTTGTAAGACCATGTTTATATGAAATGTGTTAATGTATGCTTATTATATAGTTAAAATACGTTTATTAGTAATTTGGATATATATATTTTTAATATGATAAATAATACATCAAAGTGTAATTCTAGAATATTATAATATTATTCACTACAAATATATTTTAACTATCGATAAATATACTTTAATTATATATAATAACTAGTACATAACCCGTATGTTACATGACTACAAAAAAAGTATTTTTTTAGCAACGGAATTTACCAACGAAATTCAATCCGTTGGAATGGAATGCCAACAGATTTATTCTCTATTTTATCAACAGAATTCAATCTGTTGGTAAATTACTAATGTATTACCAAGGGAATCTTTATACTCTATAAATTACCAATGGAATTTTTAGCAACATAATTGATTTTCCGTTGCTAAAAATTTACCAACCAACAATTTTTTTGTAGTGTTACGCGGTCTTATAAAAATTTTATTTTAATAAATATAAATAATTACATTCACCACATAACATCTTTAATATTAAAAGAAATAAAAAATTAAATATTATAATTATATAGTATTATATATATATAATTAATTAATTATTATTATTATTGTGGTGTTCTAATTTAAATGAATTATTATATATGTATTTTTTTATGAATGTATTAATTTATTTTTTCAATTGTACCATTAATTTTCCACATAAAATTTTTGTTAAAGTTTACTATGCATATTCATAACAAATTCATCATTTTCAATTCATCAATGAATTGTATTAGTTATAATTTACTAATATGTATATATATTTATTAATAAACGTATTCGGATTAAATTTAAGTATATAAATATAATAAATTGTATTAGTTATAATTAGTATAGTTGGATTAAATTTATGTACATAAATATTGGTCCGCGAAAAATATTTTTATAACTTTTGATGGAATAAAGTTAATATAAATAAAAATTAAATTATGTATATGTTTATATAAATAAAATATAAAAAAATTCAATTCAATTTCTAATGCTTATAACAAAATTTCTCTTAGTATGTGTATAGTTTATTACTATTATATTAAATTTTTATATAACTATCGTTCATATTAAAAATATAAAAATGTTTTTTCTATAATTAATTTAAAAAAACCAAATAAACAATATTCAAAATATATTATTTAAGGATTATTTATACATATTTTAATTAATTAATATTTTTAAGCATTTAATTACAATAAATAGGAATCAACCAATAATAGAACAACACATGTGTTTGGAAAATTGCAATTCATTCTTATTATGACACATATATTTTTACAAAAACTATTTTAGAAAACTACTTTTTAATTATATGTATTAAGATAAGTATACTTTAGTAGCGGCTCGGATTCTTTGTGTCATTTTAGTACATCATCTCCTGTGTCAAATCGTTGGATGCACGATACGTAAGAGAGAGAAAACTATACCCTAAATCTTAAAACCTAGGGGCAATGATTAGATTTAATTCCCCTCTTACATGTCAATCATTTAATGTGTAACACAGGAGATGATACACGAAAATGACGCAGAAAATTCGAAGTGCTTTTAACAGTAATATATATTGATGTGTCTCACAATTAGTCACACATATACCCTTTCTCACAAGTAACTACCCTAAATATAAATATACATGTAAAGATAATAAAATTCTTAAATTAATATAATACAACACTAAAAGCTAAAGATTAAATAAAGTATCAACTATCAAGTGTACTTAAATCATACATATAATAAAACTTCAAATGAGATCTCCTTTTTCGATTTCATGTTTTATCTCTTATTTTATATAGTATTAGATATTTGTTACGTGTCATGATTGATTATCATGATTAATGTCTAAATTATAATTATGTGTAATAGAATTTATTGATCATTAATTAGGATATAATATTTTAATAAAAAAATATATTAGGGAATACAAAACAAAAATCACACTGAAATAAGTGATTGGTCCAAGAAAACTTTATGGTGACAAATTATTTTATAAAAATAAATAGTATAAATGAAATGTAATGGAGTAATATTTTTAATAAAAAGAATGATATTAGTGAAAAAAAAATCTCACTGGATACGGACTCATATGACTCTTTACAGTACTAAATTTCAATGTCATGGAATCAGAATTAAATAAATTCTATTAAATGTTATGAGATCAGCGCAAAAAAAAATACTCCTAATTAAGGAATGTCATGGAAATCAGGAAAACTTTGATTGGAGTAAAAATTTAAGAGGAACCAAACCTAAAAAATTCATAATTAAGGAAGAATTGGTACAATAAGGAATGAAAGAATTTTTGTTTTGTCCAGAGATCTAGAACTCCAAAAGGGGTCAAACATATGGCAAAAGGGAAATGGTAGGGCATGTGAAGTGATGTCTGAGTGAGTGCAGTGAACCATAATTTTGTGAATCAAGAGTGGGGGAAGCAGATTAGTACTCAATTCAATATGAATAAAATAGTAGTATTCCTAGTCCTAGTATTTTCTAGATGAAGATGAAGATGAAGAGAGATAGAGGGGGTGTTAAAGGTGGAAAGTTTATCTGCATTAATCCCTGGTGTTTGTTGGTGGTGGAAGAGTTAGTTGTGCCTTGGAAAGGAGCTAAGTTCAGAGCAGTGCACGTGTAACGCAGTCCCCCATATTCATGTCTCTTGACCCAAAAAGTTGTACAGTCAAACAAGAAATCAAGGTAGAATGTTAACCCATACCTCTCTGTTTCACCCCAATTGACATGCACTTTCATTCCTCCCCATTGCAATTTGCACCCCACCTTGGATTTTCCGCTATTACCATCCTCCTCCATTACATATGACAGATCATATATAGAAAGAGAAAGAGAAAGAGAAAGAGAAAGAGAAAGATCCTCCTTCAAATGCTACTTCAACTCCCACATGTATTCTTTTGTGTGTGTGTGTGCAAAGATAAATAAAACAAGAAGATTAATTTGAGTATATATACACTTAGGATCCTCACTACATCCATGTGAATATATATTTGGTAATTAATTAACATAATGAAGAATTAATCTAAGTGATTTTTATGATCATCCCATAAAATGTAAGCACAAAGAAAGAAAGAAAGAATTCATGATTTTGTACATCCCTCTTCAAAATGATTAAGGCCGCAAACAAGTACTGGATGAAACCATGAACTCATCATATAAACTAAAAAAGAGAAACACTAGCTAATGATCTAGGGTAGAACTTAAGAAAGAAAGAAAAATTAATGCAGAATGAACTAGTGAAAATGATGTTATGAGAAGAAGAAGAAAATTAAACATAGGGTTTTTTTCATCTAATTTAAAAGGGAGGGCGACCTGTGGCCCAATATGCCTCAGCTGGCAATTGAACCGAGTTTAGCAGATTTTGAGGTGTCCCTTGAAACATGTTCGCGTTCGATTCATTCATCAGTTGTTGTCCGCCCATCCCCGGCGGCGATCCCAGCTGTCCACCACTCCCCACCGGTGCTACCGCCGCCTCCTCATCCTCCAGCGGCAGCCGCTCGTACGCTGCGTTTCCAAACGAAGCCGCCATGATGACCACCGGCCCGGAGGCCAGGAGGGGGCCCACCACCGTCCCTCCCACCACCTGCCCTTGCGCTCCGGAGAGGTATATGGCAAGTCCGGACGCGGCCGGGGGTGCGGGTGGGGGGAGGAATGAGCCGGAAAGCGACAGAATTTCGAATCTTCCATGTAGGGTGAGGACGGAGGTGGGGGAGGCGGGTTGCCGGAGGGTTACATTGGTGACGGTGCCGCTTCCGCTGAGGATGCAGACGCCCCTCTGCCGCCGTGTGGCGAAGGTGGAGATGCTTTCTGGAATGTCGCAGCCATTGGCGATTTCCATCACGTGAGATCTGAGTGCGTTGGCGCTGTCTCGAGTGATTATAATTGGGGGTTTGGGTTTGTTCTTGGATCCGGAGGGGCGGCCGCGGGGTCTACGGGTACCCTCGCCTTGATCGGCGGAGGCCTGGACGAGGTCTGTGGCGTCGGAAGTGGCGGTGGTGGTAGTTATGCTGTAATTGTCGTCGCGGTCTCGCTTTAGGGTGAGGGCGTGGTTGGTGTTGCCACTTTGCTCGTCTTCTGGATTCGGCTGCTGGAACTGGTGGTGGTGGAGCTGAAGATCTCTGCTGTGGAACGGTGGCGGCAGAGGGCGGCCGTGAGCTAGCTGATCCATCGCTTTCTTCAACTTCCCTGAATTAACCCTTGAAAGCTTTCTTTGTATATATATTGAGATGGGAGATTATAAGCCAAGCAGCAAGATTCTTGTCTGAAATCTGAGGCAAGAATCAAATGAAGAAACCAACTGATAAATCAACCTTGTTGTTGAAAAAACACTGGATTCAACATCATACCCCAAGAGATTTGAACTCAATATTGTCCTCCACTATCATCCATAGAGCTCTAGCTTCTGGATTAGCAGGCTAGGGAGGTGTGAGAGAGATGCATCAGGAGAGAGAGAGAGTTGAAAGTAGTTTTTATGTTGGGGGCTTAGTTTAATTTGGGATTGGGGTTGGGGTTGGGGTTAGGGTTAGGTCAAATTAAAATGAGAGGATTGGATCAAGTGGTGGGAGGGTGGGGTGGGGTGGGGTGGGGTGGGGTAAGGGCTTCCATCTGGATTGACAGCGTGCGCATGGCCGCATGGGCGGTGCTTGTGGGACCCATCCCCCTCTATCTCTCTTAAAACGCTCACCAAAGTTCCATTTCTACTTTTACACACTACTTAAAATATCCATCATTCATCAACAATTCTTAATTTCCAATTTTTGTTTAAATTCAATAAATTATGAACATAATAATTTGTGTTTTTTGTGAGTTTTAATTTGGTGGATTTTAAATTCATGTATAAGAATAATGCATAAGAAATGAGGTAATCTAACCAGCTTACTTGATTATTGGATTTCTTATCCTGTGATCGGAACAAATTAAGGGAGATATAAGAAGGCTTGGTTATGATTAACTAACTTCTAATCCACCCTTTAGTTACTAGTATAGTATGATTTCTTATTCATCTTTCATGAGACAAAACATTGTTTTTAAATCTATCAAATGATCAAAAGTGCTGCAAAAATAATCAAAAGAAAAGTACTCATGACCATATTATAAAGCATTAGTACTGGAGTAAATTGTATTGGACATTAGTATCAAATATAAATAACAATATAGGAGTAAAATTGATTAACTGAACTTTATAGAGTAATCATTATTTATTATACTCCATGTAACAAGTTAAAAGTTGGAGAGAAGAATTAAATTAATTATACTCCATATATACAATCAACAACTTCCTCTACATGATTGATGTTAAAATACAAATAAATCTCATTCCATCAAATCAACTAGATAAGTTTATAAGGTGTAACTTAATGATTAATTTGAATAATTAGGTGGTCTTCCAGGCAAACATTAAACTAAAAACAGCCGGTCAATTTTTGGAGGCCTCGTATGATGTTGAAATTTTATACCTACGACATCATGATGATGATTTTGTGAGTTTTTTTTCATGCTTTTTGACATGCCATCAAATTCTACTTAATTAGTTTTTAAAAAAGAAAAGAACCACAAATGCATAAATCATAAAATATTTCATTCATAATATAACTTGTCACAGATTTAGAGAATAATAAATAAATAAATAAAATAAAGAGTCTTTACTATTTCTTTTAATTTAAAAAGATAAATTATGTGCACAACATGTGCAAACACTAGTTTATGTGTCATTTTGAATTTATATATATTTATTAATGAAAATTATATATTAATTATAATGAATAAACACTTTATAGTTTGTGCACTGATTTTTTTTATAAATATTGTTACTTTAATAAAAATAAGTAATGGTAGCTTCAATTTAAAAATAACACATTTATTACATATATTATTGAATTTAAATTTAAATTGCACTTAAACCCGATTTAAGAGACTAGCTCTTTAAATAAATACTCTATCCATCCGCAGCAGTATTTATTTTGACATATTAGTATTTCACTATAAAGGTATAATTTTTAATATTTTAGCAAAAATAATCGCACATGGTTAGCCACATACAAATAATTAATAAGTACAAATAGTAAAAATAAAAATTAGATGCAAAGTTATATCCATATCCGAGAAATATGGAATATCAACTTAGGCCTATTATACGTGAATTCGGGTGCACATAATATATAATGCATTTACTTTAAAAAATATATACAAATATAAACAAAAATATATATAATTATGAATAAAAATGTGTAAAATTTAACTGTTATTTTTCTTAATAAAAAATTGAGTAAAAAAAGATATACAATTATTAGAAATATGTATACACTATTGAATAAAAAATTATACACATATGGATGCTAGTTTTTTTAATAACAAATTTAGTGTAAAAAAAGTATAAATTATTAAATAATATGTATATATGACCCTTATCTATCATATTTAAATAAAATGTATAATTTATAGATTTAGAATAGAATATAACAATAATTAAATTTTTAAAAAGTTAATGTTTAAATATAATTTTTAAAAATGATTAATTATGTTGCTAATTAAAGGTTAAGATGTTTAATGTCGATAGCATTATTTTGCTTTCTTTAAAGATGCATAGATACAAGAGCAATTTAGTAACACCATATTTTCATTTGAACATACTAATTTTTAAGCTACTATGATTGGTTTTTTCAGAAAAGGGCAACTCAACATTATAAAAGAAAATGATTATCATAATATCATAAGAAATTTTTAATAGACAAATTCTCTTGTCACACGTTACTTCCGTGAGATAGTGTGAGACGTGTTAAAGTATGTTTATTATTTCGATAAAGTATGTTTTCTAAAGTATATTTGATTGTGTATTAAAGTATGATTTTAGTATGTTATAATATAATTTATTATTGACATACTTTAACTACAAATAAGCATAATTTATCTATATAATAAACATACTTTAATGATGGATCGACTCGTTTTACATCCGCTCACAAATAACTCATCTCACATGAGAGTTTCTCATTTAAAAGTTTTGTTAGTTGGTCCACATAATTTCAGAATCATCGTCTTATAAATTTAATGGTAAGTGTTGCCTGAAGACGTTCTCACACATTTTAAAATGGTTATAAATTTTAAAATAATAATTATTTTCTCTATACAATGTTATTACTTTCATTTATAGTATAAATTGTTCTTTAAATAATAATATCATTTTTTATTATAAATTGAGTATCACTTTTTATTAGTTTCAAATAAATCCTTACAAGTGAGACGATACAAGTTTTTGTCTAAATTTAATTATTGTGGAGTACACAATAATCACTAAAATAATTTGTTTTTATATTACATTCTTTTTAAATATTTTAAAAAAATATCACAAAGTAAAAGAAAAGGTGGGTAGCATGAAGGAGGAGCATTTGTTGAGACTATTCGTTGCCTGATTTTACGTGGAATTGATGTGGTTAAGGACACGGAAACGATGGTGTTTTCTTGTAAAGTGCGGCCAAGAAGAAGAAAATGGTCAACTTAAGTTAGAGCGACGACAACACCGAGAAGAAAAGTAGAGGAGAGAGAGCACATGGATCTTGGAAATTGGAATGAAACAACTGGGACTGTATGCTGCAGACCGTGTCCAGCGGGCGATCTCTCCAATTTGTATCACTACCTATTCAATGTTCTAGTATATGCTAATTATATAAAATAATTTATATTTTTTCTTCTAAACATTTCTAAGCTTCAACATATATAATCTATTACTATTAAAATAAATAAGAATTAATAAACAATTGCTTCAACATACATAATCCATTACAATTAAAAAGCTAATAATTAATGAGACTTTTTGTTTTGGATTTTTTAGACTTTTTCTACTACCAAATTTTCATGGGGGTATTTGTTAAAATGCCCAATTTTATAAAAATACTTTTGACTGGTTAATTATGTTAAAATATATTAACTGGATTATATATATTTTTATGATAACAATGTAAATATTCACAACTCGGTTAGAGTTTTTAAATTGACTCATCGATTGAATTAGGATATTTTAGTATTTTAGTATTTTGATATTTATTTGAATATTTAAAAAAATTATTAAATAGACATATTAAAATTTACCCCAAAAAAAATATATTTAGTTCTCGTTTGAAATATAATAATTTTTTAAATAAAATTTTAATTATAAATAAATAAATTTTATAAATTAATATTGGTTTAATATCTATCACCTTTAGAATATCTATATCAACTCAAATGCCCCATACAATATATTTATTTTATATTTTATTTTAGAGTTAATTTTATAATTATATTTTCATATTTACATAATAAACTCTAACTTAAAATAAGAGAGAATGTGAGACATTTCACATAAAAACTATTTTACCCCTTTTAAATTAGTTATCATTTTCGCTATAAAATATTATCATTTTTGCTATAAAATAGTATATTTTTATTCATGTTATAAATTATTCATGAAATATCATACCACTTTTCATTAATTTGAGTATTATTTTTAATTATATGAGTTATCACTACAGTGCCACACAATTTTTGACAAATAATTAGAAACATATTTTATGTTTTTTTTAAGTTATTATCTTTTATCATATAGTATATTATTATATTTTATTAAAAATACCATCATTTTGTATTTATACTATGAATTATTCATAAATTAATTTATTTATTTTTTAATTAGTTAATATCCCATGCATTTAGGGGTTTACATTTATGCACCAATCTGTATTAGTTTTAATAGGTAATGTCAATGTGTTTTTTAATAAATGTATTACTTTATAGATCTCTATTATTTATAAAAATAATAAAAATTGTTAAAAGACGGTATAAATTTTATTTGTTAATCCTATTTATATATTTTTATTAATAAATGCATATTTTTAATTTGGCATTGATTGCACAGTTCACTCTAAAAAAAATTTAAAAAATTAATAATAAGTAAATACGTACGGGTATTTTTAGTGCAGTGGATTATTAGGATTGAAGAAAAGAGACCGATGGCAGTGAAGGTGATCAATTTTCTGCAATAATAATGCTATTTTTTTATAAAAAAAATCAAATATTTTAATTCGTTTGCGTTTACATTATTTTTGAAATGACTTGGTTAATTTTATAAAATATTTAAATCACATTCTTTATCTAAGTAAAATTCTTGAGTAAATTTCATACAATGAACAATGAAAATAAATAAGAATTGGTATATTGTGTGTAAGGGTATAATACTATTTTATTTTAAAGAATATACACTTTAATTAATAAGGGTACAACATTTTGTTACAAATAGTATATACTTTCATTAATTTTTTTTTATTTTTCAAAAAATAAAGAGTACACATTCTTACACTAAAAAGTATATCATCTAGTAATAAAGGAAATTTTGGCGCATGACGTCCGAAGACACACAAGTTTTAGCTAATAAATTAATTAATTAATTAGCTAGCTTCAGTATTTCAAAGAGTTTGTTTCATGTGAATTAATGAACCATATTTTTATAAAATTACTTGTTAATATATGAAAAATTACTTTTTAAAGAGTAATAGTATTTTTTATCCATAGAGTAATAATTCATTTTTTTAAAAAATAATTATTTTTTTATAAATTAAAGAGTAATCAATAAATAGAGTTCGCAATAATTTGAACAATAATTTTTTTTAGAAAAATTATAATTTATATATTTATAGAGTAATTTTTCAGTGAATTCGATTTACACAAATGTTTACTTCTTAAAAACTATCACTCAAAAAATTCTAAACTTTATATTATTTCCTCAACCCCGAATTTAATTTTACCTTTGATCTTAAGATAGATTGATCTTAGGATACATGAAGTACCTTTTTTTAATTAAATGTTCGTATCATTTTTTTAATAAACATAAGATGGATTGATCTTAGGATACATGAAGTACCTTTTTTTAATTAAATATTCGTATCATTTTTTAATAAACATAATACTATCACATTTCATTAAAAATATTATTATTATTTATCTATATTATTCATTTATTTATAAATTAAGATAACAATTTGAATTATTAATCTACTTTAAGCGCCAACATTCTCTTTCGTATGGAGTATCATTTACTTCAAACACATGTCACTAGTTATGGCTAATTAATTAACCTTCAATATCTGTTTTCTATTAATTTATAATAATATTATAATATTATTTATTTCATTTATATTTTTATTGTCGGAATTTATTAGTTTTTTTTAATGTATTTCACATTTCCTAATATACAACGATATATCCAACTTCAAATCAACTGATTTTTAACAGAAATCTTTCAATAAGTAAACAAAAATTTTAACATACAAGTTAGTTAGTGAATAAAGTTAATATCATTTATAATTTTTTGGGCAGTCAACATAAAAATATAATCCACCCCAGCCCACCACCTTCAAATTTATATTTATTAATTTGATCAGTTAAAAATGGTACATCTCTCATTGTTATATTAAATTCACGATTGCAATTGTTTCACAAATGATTGGATTTGTTTTAAGATGTTTTTGAGGTCTACATCACTTGGCCTTTACACCAAGTTATCACCCTATCCAGAAAAAATAAATCAATTAATGAATAAAAAAAAAACACGATAATTATTTAAATAAATATATACTTCCCACCCATTATTTGTTTTCAATATTTTTCATATTCACAATTTTATTTATTAATAAAGATCATGCTTTATTTGTTTTCAATATTATTGATATTCACAATTTTATTTATTAATAAAGATCATGCTTGCTACAAATATCGACAGCATGTATCCTTCATCCACAACAAATTGATAAGAATATAGGATAAATAATTAAAAGGATATTTGTAGAATCGTATTTACTATTTATTATATTTTGGGTTAATTGAAAAAAAAACTACATATTTTACTCATATCGTAAATTAATCCTAACAAAAAAACTACCACCTTTAAATATGATTGCAAAACTCATCCAAAGTCAAATTCTATGACACTCCCACCTAGCTCATTAACCAAACTAAAATGAGTTGATATACAGTGAATTTGTATTTGTGTGCTAATTTCTCTTACATTCATTTTATGTTAGTTGTGATTTAGTGATATATATGGGTTCCTAAGGAATGTAGTACATTTTTATATTCAATTGTTTTGGAGATTTAAATATGATAAGTTTTAAATTTAGTTCAAATCAATATATAAGATGTTGGGGTGATATTTGTAGAGAATATGTATTGATGAGTGTAACAGGTATAATGAGATTTTGTAATCTGGTTTTAATAAAACACTACTAATAGTGGCGGATCCAAAAAACTGCAGTGAGTATGATAAGTTTATTAAAGAAAATAAATAATAATAATATAATTAAAAAATTAATAATAAAAATTAATAAATATGCACACACGATCACCTTCTCAAAAGTGGACGAAGAGCTAAATTTTAGTAATATTTATTATAATGGACTCATAGAATATATATAATTTGAGAATATATATTTACTTTTTTGCTTTATTTGGGTGGATTTAAAATATTTTTAAAATGAGTTAAATTTAAAAACATAAATTATTTACGTATAATACAATACTGCCCCACATAAATCCCCCCTCACTACTAAAATAATGATAATGAATGGATTACATAATTTTATATTTGGATTGAAAAAAAATAGAAACAAACACAATCAGATGATGTTTGGTTAGGGTTTTAAAAACTAATTTTGATTTTGATAACCTGGTGAATAGTGATGTAGGTATGTTTTGAATTTTTTAAATATATTTTAACTTTATCTCAAATAAATATGTAAGAATATATTAATTTATATCAAGAAAAGAGAATAAATGAGAGATAAGAGAGAAAGAATACCAAAAAAGTGGGTGTGTTAACGAATATAGGGTTCCTAAATGTATATAGGAGTAATTTTGTGTGAATATAGAAATCAAAACTAATTTAAATGAAAATCAAACATGACGTGTATATATATAATACTAAAAGGCAAAAACTTGTGTGCACCTGGGTGCACGGGGCATACTCCGTGTGCCTTTAGAATTTTATGTTAATTAAATTGTATATCATTTAGTATAAAAATGTGTATCCTTTTATTTTCTGAAGAAAAATAAAAAATATTAATAAAAAATGTATACTCTTTAAAACAAAATGATGTATCCTTACTAATTTTTAATATATACACCCACAAGATGACTCTCTCTAAATATTCTCTCTCTAGGTTTTCCATGGGTTCGTCGTTCATGACTGCCGGAGGCCCATTGGCATCTAACCTCGACATCATAGCCCTATGCTCTCAATTCACATGCCTTGCGGAATTCCTAAAGGAATCCCATGTGTCATCGATTCCACAGCCCCATCAATCTGATCGCAATCAATCTCTTCGCTGGGGTGATTGTGATGATCAATCATCAATCAACTTGGCAGAGTCTGCACGTCTATCATCTCCGATCACAATTTCACATGGTGGATCGCCAATCATCCCCCATGGATCTCAGCCCCACATGAAGGAGTCTGCATCCCTCACTCGTGGATCTACGAATCCACCATCCTTTGCAGATGAACTCCGTAGAGAATCAGAGCCAACTGCTGCCCGTATAAAGATGGTCATATGCAAAGGATCCTTTCCGGATTCCGTGGTGAGGCCGATTGAAAAATCAGGTGATAACATTACTCTACATATTAACAAATCCTTGTATGATAGTAGGATTAAGTTATTTTCACAATTTATCATTGTCAGGATTCTCAACCCTAAAGGCACCAAACCTATGAACCAGTTGGACGTGGAGAGCTTTTTAAAGAAGCTATAGGGTATTTCTGAAATGCTATTGATAACACTTGGTCATGGCTATTAAACGGTAATGATATCATATAACTCTCTCGAGATTCAACTTCTAAGAAAGAGGGTTTTCGAGGCTGGTGAGATACAAATTAGGGTTCAACAGTGGACTCATACTTTCAATCCTTACAAGATTAAATAATTATTTGTATCAATCTAGATTCAGATATATGAACTTTCGATAGAGTTCTGGCATGAGGAGGTAATAAAGCATGTTGCCAGTCCTATTGGCACTCCAATAAGCATTGATGATTGAGCTCTTGATGGATCCACGAGACATTTTGCCAGAGTTTTGGTGGAGGTTGACCTGCTTGAAGATCTACCAAATGGAATGAACATTAATACTCCAGAGTCGACTATTCATATACCTTTTGGATACAAAAGTTTGCTTGACTTCTGCAGATCGTGTCATACCCTGGGATACTCCACGGTGACTCGTTTAAAAAAGAAGCAAAAGAAGGGAAAACATAAGCCACAAAAAGATGTTGAGGGTTTTGAAAAGCCTAAGAAACTTGGAATGAGAAGAATGCAGACCCTACTCCAGTAGAACGGCATAACAATTTTGCCAATTTATCAGATGAGGATGATGCAAACTCTGAGAATGATGAACAACATGAGCTTGATCAACATTTTGATGAAGATCAAGAACAGAATCTTAATAGCCCTTTCATTGAGGTCTCCGCAGGAAAACATATAGTTCTATATGAATGAGAAGTCGAGCCGCTGGGAGATGCACCTGCAGATTCAGCAGGTAAACAGGTGATCGTATATGATCCTAATGCAGAAAGAAGTAACAATACACAAAGTGTCAGGCACTTTGTGAGAGAGGAGACACCAGTCACAAAATCTCATGCAAAGACCATCACTAAGGTGGACCCTAAGAGTTCGAATGTGGCAAAAAATATGCAAAATATTGTGAGAAAAGACTATGCTCAAATGGGTATTAAGTCGTCGAAGTACGGCCGAAACACATATCGTGAATGAAATGGCTCTTTTGGAACATTAGGGGGATTGGGAACGATGCATCCCAAGCTGCATTGAAAATTTTATGCATCAAACATAAGCCACATTTGGTGGCCATTGCGGAGAATAAAAGTCTTTTTTCTTCTATTTCTAATCATTTTTTGGGGCATCTAAACCTTTTGTTGGTTCTAACAGCAGAGATGATATATGGGTTTTCTGTAATCCATCTTTTATATCTGGTTTTACCATGGTTTTCTCCTCGGATCAACTGGTGATAGTTGATTTTGTATTGCAGTCAACAAATTTCATGGTTGGTTTCATCATGCTCACAATTCTCATGTCAACCAACGATAACTTTGGATAGATGCAATCGAACATCTCTCTCCTCGCGTGGCATTTATGGGATATTTCAATGCCATGTTTGGATCACATAAGCGTTTATATCCTTTCAGGCAAGATATTTGCAGTCAGCTGAAGTTTGGGGATTTTATGAACACGAATATTTTACATGATGTGCATTTACATGGGGCACAATATACATGGCTCTCTAGATCGGCAACTAGAGCCACTAGGGGCTCTAGTATTGACAGACTCTTGGTCACTGATGGTTTTCTGGATTTTTTAGACTCGTTGCATCTCACCTCCTTGGCGAGACATTGTTTAGATCATATTCCGATATTGTTGACTTGTAGCATGCAAGACTCAATGCCGAAGTCATTTAGATTTCAATCGATGTTGCTCCTTGATACAAATTTCTTCATTCTGACATCCACCTCATTGAGTTTACCCACTTTCTCCCAAAATCCCATTGTGATTTTTACTTTAAAGCTCCGTAGACTTAAGGGAGATATCAAAGCTTGGAACTACTCATAATTTGGTAATATTTTTGATGATGTTTATGATGCTATGCAGAATCTTCGAGATATTCGGCAACGTGTGGAAGTAGAATGGAAAAATAAGGAATTATTCAATGAGAAAATGGATGTGCATCTCCTTCTCAATGATAAGTTAAAAAAGCAACAGCAATTTTCCTCACAAAAGAACATGGCCTCGTGGCTTAAGGATGGGGATTGGAATTCGGCCTTTTTTCACAAGATACACAGAAACAATAAGACACAATCCAACATTAACTTAATGTTAATAAATGGATCTTTGACAGAAGATAAGAGAATCATTTCTGAGCATGTAGTGGGATATTATGAAGCTCTCTTTGCTGCACCACAGGACACATCGGATTTTGGTGGATTACATTTCATTGAAAGCTTCATGACAGAGAGGGACAATATGAATCTAACATAGATACCGTCTGAATATGAGATAAAAGAAGTTGTCTTTGCTCTCTCGGCGGAGAGTGCTCCTGGACCCCATGGTTTCGGTGGTGGTTCCTTTCAAAAATGCTGGCATATCATTATGGCAGATCTCTGCAATGCAGTCAGGTTTTTCTTCTCTTCTAATACCCTTCCTGGTGGTGTTAATTGTAATTTTGTTACATTGATTCCTAAAGGACTGGTGCCAACAAAGTTGAAGATTACAGACCTATCAACCAATGTAATTTTCTTTTCAAAATTTTCACAAAAATCCTTGCCACAAGACTGGGACCGCTTTTTCACAGACATATTGGAGTCTATCAGTTTGGATTCATTCCGCATAGAAATATCCATCATTGTATAGCAGTTTCATCTGAATGCTTTAATTGTCTTGATTCATCCATACTTGGTAGCATGACTTTCAAAATTGATATCCGCAAAGCCTTTGATACTTTGAGATGGGACTTCATCTTAGAAATTCTTCGTCGTATGGGGTTCTCGGAGAGATTTATTAATATGTTGAAAGGAATTTTTATTTCTGCAAAAGTATCAATACTGATTAATGGGGTTCCACAAGGTTTTTTCTCTTGTGGGGGGAGTTCGCCAAGGAGATCCTCTTTCACCACTCATTTTCTGTATAGCGGAGGAGGCCCTAGGTTTATGGGTTAAGCACTTCATAAATACGGGACGTATTAACAGCGCTAGAGCTGGAAGAGGTAACTTCTTTTCGCCATATCTCTTTTACACTGATGACATCATGTTTTTTGCAAGGGTGATGATCGATTGTCGAGGGAATACAACTCATCCTGAACAACTACACTGAATTATCGGGGTATGTTTACAACCCTAGTAAATAAAAAGTTCTATATGGGAAATCAGTTAAAGCAACCATCAAAAGGAAGGTCAGAAACGAATTAGGATTTCATGAGGGAGAATATCCTTTTACTTATCTCGGTGTTCCTATCTTTAACGGAGATCCCAAAAGAGTTTTATTCTAGCAAGCAACAGATCGAATCATTTGCAAATTTAGTATGTGGAAGGAGATGGCCTTGTCCATGGCTGGCAGAATCTGCATGGTCAATTCAGTGATCATCTCTTCTGATATATACAATATGATGGTGTATAAAAGGCCAATTCATCAGATTAAAATGATTGAGGTAGCATGTCGCAACTTCATTTGGAGTGGAGATCCTTACAAGCAACACTATTTCACAATAAGTTGGAGTAGAATTTGTTCACCTACAGCTGAGGGAGGGTTGGGGTACGTTCCATGAGAGCAACTAATGATGCTCTACTTATGAAACTAGCTTAGGATGTGTTTAGAGGGAACTCAGCTCTCACTTTCATCATTAACAGATGGTTGACAGACTCTTATCCGAAAACATCTTACGTGGCATCGTCTGTCCGCCCAGGTTGCAAATAACATCTATTCAATTTGGCAGAAGAGGAATTTTGGATTATTGGTACTAATTCACAAGTGAAATTCTGGCTTGATAACTGGATTGGAATCCCTATAGCGGATATAGTGGATATTCATATGGAGTACAGGGGCCATTACGAAGATAAGATCTCATATTTTTTTCTACAAAGGAACTTGACATTTTACAGAGGATTTCATTCTTACTTTTCCAAATATCATTGAAAAAATCATCCCTGTTGGTATTTCTCCTAATCTGGTGGATTGCAGGAAGTGGATGACATCCTTGCAGATCAGTCACGACATGGAAGGCCATTAAGGGAGTTCTGGTCACGTGGAAAGTTCTCAAGCATCACGATTTCAATGGACCTTTAAGATGTTATCTATGCAAGGAGAATGAAGAAAGCATTGATCATATCTTCATATCTTGTTCAGTTTCTTTGCAGGTTCTTCAATTTCTTCTATGAGGATTCACATTTGGGGATAGAGTATGCCTGGATCAGACTTTTATTGAATTCATGTTGCAAGCTATTGGGATGCAGGGAAGCAAACAGGTCATATCTTTATGGAGACTCACTATGGTCACATATATATGGGCCATATGGTACTTCCGAAATACTATGGTGTATGGATGATACACAGAAGATTTGTATGACAAGAAAGTTAGCTTTCTGGACATTGTTGCCATGATCACTGCATTGATCCAGGAACCTAACGGACAAAATGTTGGGAGTATGCACAACACGGTGGAAGACCTAGGAACTTTACACTATTTTAGCATTATGGGTGTGTCGCGGAAAGCTCCACGCATCACTCATGTCCGCTGGCTTCCTCCAAAGCCGGGATGGGTAAAGATCAACACGGATGGACATGCTAATGGATCACCTGGAAGCATAGCTGGGGGAGGTGTGTTTAGAAACAGCAGGGGCTTCTTCATGGGAGCTTTTACTACAGGATTTGGGATCGGTTTCGCCTTTGAAATTGAATTGGCAGCGACTTTCCTTGCTATCGACATTGCTTTTGATAGAGCATAATCTATGGCTAGAGATAGATTCTACTATGGTCTTGCACGTGCTACAGGATAAGACACCGAGTATTCCATAGAGACTGGTGGCTAAATGGAGAAGAGCATGAGATATCATCACTCAAATTCGCTTCAGAGTATCTCATATTTACCGTGAAGAAAATTTGGCAGCAGATTCACTTGCGGATAAGGGAGGTAATTTCACTTGGATAGGAGCTACCATGAACATCATTCTTTTCAAGGATATGAACCAAACATACTTTAGGTTCAAATGAGCAAGGGCCTCATTTCATTTTCATAGCTTTCATATTTTGGCTTTTGCCTGAGGGCTTCACATGTCATCTTTGCTCTCTCCTTGTAACTTTTCTATTTTATCTTCTTAATAAAGGAACTATTGAACTAATTTTTAATATATACCCTTTTAAACAAAACAATGTATCCTTACCCATAATACTAAATTTTAAAGGCGCAAGGTGTACCGTGTCCGCGCAAGCCTCACTCATACTAAAATGCAATTATGTGAACATTGCATATTAATATTTTACCTTTATGAGCTAGACTCATGTGAAATAGGGTGTAAATTCACTTTTAAATACAAATGGTTATTCTTCATTCTTATTATTATTCTACTCGTGTAGACCTCGCATCCTGATTTTATTGGAAGTTGGAACTATTTTTAATATATGAAATTACTCTTTAAAATGATAAAATTATTATTATTTTAATAAAAAATATTATTTCTTGTCAAATTATAACATATTGTAATCCTATTGAAATTAGTGGAGTATTTTCAAAAGGGTTACTTTGTTAAAACAAAATACTCATCTTCATCAATATTATTATTATTATTATTATTATTAAAATATTATAGTAATACTTTTAAAGAATATAACATTGATAATTAAAATTAGAGTCAGCTATTTTTACTTTATTCAAAAAATTTAAACCAATGTTTAATTATAATTAAATAAAATAATTTAAAAACAAAACTACATTATAATCCTTAAATTTATTTATACATTCTAGAGTGCACCTTTAAAATTATATCATAATTTATTAAGAAATTTTTAATTTGATTTTTTTTCTCCTTTCACCATTTATGAGTCCTAACTTTATGAATGAAGAAAAGACGCTTTAAAATTATATCAAAATTTATTAAGAATTTTTTAATTTGATTTTTTTTTCTCCTTTCACCATTTATGAGTCCTAACTTTATGAATGAAGAAAAAACAGATGAATACAGCAGAAAATGAAAGATACAATTAAATAATTGTCAAATAAAGCAACTTTGGAGGTAGTAGCGCAGTTACGTTAATTAATAGCAATTGTAATGGTTATCTTAATCACTCTTTAATCTAATGGATTCCATTAAGTTTTGGCATTAAACAATTGGTTTATGCTAGCTAATACTGGGTGGAATTTGGACCACTTTGAAACCACACTATCACTTTCATGTGACCTGCACATACATATAAAATTGGAATATCACGCCGTTTCATGTTACTTTTATTCCGTTACTCTTATTAATACTTTTTATTTTAACATAAGCTCCTTATTATTCTGCATATCAATATTCCCTCCAAAAAATCATTTATATTTTTCTTGTTTATTTTAATATATAATTTTTTATAAAATAATTTTTTTATTTACTAATTTCAAAATTATATTTTAGTAATTCTAAAATCATTATCCCTCCTCATATATCTATATCACACATTTTAAAACATCAAATTACTTTTAAAATGTATATAAATTTAATTAAATAAAAATAACTTTTCTTTAAAACTATAAAAAAACATAAAGTATTCTCCAAAATAAAAGGAGTATTATTTGTATTATTTTTATTTTTCAAATTAAATCTTATACGCACCAAGTTTTTTTTTTCAAATTAAATCTTATACACACCAATTTTTTTTTCAAATTAAATCTTATACACCCCTCCCAAATTAAATCTTATACATACCAAGGTTGAAATATATGGTTGTTTGTTAATTTATATAAAAAATTAAATTTTATTTTTAATTTTTGTTTTAAAATTGTCCTAAACAACTCATGTGTTTATTATAATAATTGCACATGAAGCTTGTTAACTTTTTATTTTTTAAATATAAATATTTTTTTATTTTTAATTTTTTTTAAATATAACTAGATAAAAGTGTGATTTTATAATCATTATTATTAATATTACTGTATTTTGTCCTAGCATTAAGTAGTCTAGTTATTATTATTATTATTGATTACTATCATTTAAATTAAAATTAATGAATAAAGTTAAATTATAAAGTTGTGCGTATTTATTTTTATTTATTTAAACTTAAATAAAGTTGTGCATTATATAGCGATTATTTAATTAGTAATTAAATTTTAATTGTAGATATTTTTAAAATTTGTTGTGATATATCTAGATTCAAGGTGCAGTTAAATTATAAAGTTGTGCGTATTTATTTTTATTTATTTAAACTTAAATAAAGTTGTGCATTATATAGCGATTATTTAATTAGTAATTAAATTTTAATTGTAGATATTTTTAAAATTTGTTGCGATATATGTAGATTCAAGGTGCAGTTAAATAATTGGGAGTGCTAATTTGTAAAATTATTAAACCAACATAAAATGTAAAAGTTAACAATATTTAACTAATTTTTAAGAAAATAATAATAATAATAAATCAAACCCCAACAAAAACTGATTTTAGGCACAATTAAGTGATTTATTTTTAAAAAATTGGCAAATATATATCCCCTCTCAAATATTTTTTAATATTTATAAAATAACTTTAAACACGATATTTAATTTAATTTAAAAGAAAAATACACATTCATATGCAATTAAACACATAAAAAATAGTTATGATTTGAAAGGGAGAAAGTATTAAGAATCAATCACAATGGAATAAGCAATTATTTATTACTGGAATAGAAAACTATTCTGGGCCGTATTTGGAAAGGGCTTAGACTTATCTGTTCATTAAATAATTGGTGGGAGTAACATGGGAATTTAAAATGCGAATAAATCCAAAATGTGGATGTAAAATGACGAAGAACTCCTTCAAATTCTGAAACAAGTTGAGATAAATTAATGATAATGGCATCTAGTAATGAGAAATAATTAAGGGAGGGGTTAGTGAGGAAATAAATAGAAAAATAAAGAGCCGACCAAAGTTGAGGTCAACACGTGATAAGATAGTGATCTGTTTGGAATCAGTTTGGAATCATTTTACTCATCTTTCCACCTGCTAATTACTTCATCAACCACAACTTGGACCTGCCCTTTTAAATGTCAACGCTTTCTCCCCATTTCTTTTTAAATTTTAAGCATTAATTTGGGTATGCTTAGTCTAATTAGTTTTACAAAAAAATTTTATATATATATATATATATATATATATATATATATATATATATATAATGATTAGATTCAATAATTTATTTATTTGATTTTGTGATTAAATTTAGAAACTGTTACTCAATTAATAAGTTTATTTATTAAGGATTATGTATAAAATTTGAAATCCAATTCAATATCAATATTTTAGTATGATATATAGGTTTTAACTTATAAATAAATGTATAAAATTTTGGTGGTGATATAATTCAGAAGGCATTAAGTATGACAAAAAAAAAGAGAAAATATATTTATTTAGGAAAATTAATGTATAAATATAAATAAATGAAATATCTAAATGTGGTGCACCTAAATAATCCAAATCAATTATTATTTAATATTTACCATCCAATAAAATAAAATAATTAATAATTAATTTAATAACTACCTACTACACTCTCAATTTTACCCTATAAATTTTCAGTGCATCTGATACACTCCAAAATAGCCCATAAATTAGTTATTTTTCAAAGTTGTAATATTTACTTCGTCAAAGATCAACGCTTGCTTTTTTGTGTGTAGATTTTTTTTAGATTAATATTATTATTTTATATATAGCGGATAGTTGCAGTAGTAGTAAGTGGTGGTTTCTATGTGTGTCCATTTTACTAAAAGTGGAAAATAAAATTTTTGAATGAGACAATCATGAATGGGACCTTTTGGTGAAACGGATGAAGTATTATACTATTTAGTATAAAATTTATACTCTTAATTTTCTGAAAAAATAAAATTTTAATATTTTTAATTAAATATTTATACTATTCATATTTTAATTAGTTTTTTAATGAAAAATTTTAACCTTACTAAATTAAACGTATTCTTTATAACAAAATCAAAATATTAATATCCTTATACAATTTGTGCAAAAAGAAATAAAATAATAATAATAAAACAATTCTTTTTATAATCCAAACTATAAAGTAGATGTAGCCTAAAATTAATTTTCTGAACTCAAAAAAAACTAACGTATTTATTAATCAATTACACATCAAACTATTATAATTCTTAACCTTAATGCAAAAAACGAATGTACAAATTCATGAAAAATGGAGTGAGCATTTATTAATTAAAGATTTTTGTTAATTTATTATTATTAAACATTTTACCCCGAGAGTGTATATTGGGTGCACCCATATGTGTACATCTTTTTATTCTATTTTGCATACATATTATTCTGCTTTGTATACGTGTTTTGTAATAATTGTATACTTTTTTCACATTAATTTTTCATTAAAAAAATTAACATCCATATGTGTATAACATTTTATTGAATATTATATATAATTTTTTATTAAAAAATTGTATACATTTTTACTCTTAATTGTATATGTTTTTGTTTATATTTGTATGTGAGTGCACCCTATCTTTAGGTGCACCCAGGTGCACACCACCTTTAGAATTTAGGCAAAAGTTCTTGCGCTCTCGGGACACGGAGGAATACTCTGTGTCCCCATGTGAACACAACTTTCCCCCTCTATATTCTATTTAAACCTATGTATTGCTAAGAGTTTAAATTGCAAAGGGGCACGAAAATTGCAAAAGCACACGGAATGTGCTCCTGCGCTCAGATGCACAGGAGCCTCGCTCTAAAATTTAATATTATGGGTGAGAGTATATTGTTATGTTTTAAAGGGTATGCACTTTAATTAATAAAGGTACATCATTTTGCTGTAAAGAGTATACACTTTTCATTAATTTTTTTTCTTTAGAAAATAAAGGGTACACATCTTTATATTAAAGGGTATACAATTTAACAAAAATTTTTAAAGGCACACGAAGTATGATCCGTATGCCCGTGCATACTAGTTTTTGCCTATGTTTTAAATCCTAGGATGATTTATTTAAGTTGTGATGAAATTTGTAGTATTTAGTAGATCATATCTTGATCAATTTATCTATTAACTTGTTATAATTATTTTAATGAATACTTATTACTATAATGTATAAAGTATGCCAGTTGAACATTAATATAATTGGATCAAAGATATTAATTTGTTAAACAAAATTAGTAAAGCGTGGATTTGACACTTTGATGCCCTAGCCAATTTATGAAATAATCTAAACTGAATATATTATAATTGGAAAAGGCAAGCAAATGACTGCTCAGGACATAATAATTACTATAATTAATGACATCATTATTAGATATTATTCATTACTAGAGGCTATTTTAGTTAAGTCCACCGCAATATAATTAAAATAAATACTCCATATTTAGCAACTCGACTCCGTACTTTGTATAATTTAATTTAATTTAATTTAATTTATTTAAACCCTGATTCTCATGCCAGAATTGTCTCTCATGATCTTCCTTTTTTTAGGTTAAATTTACGATTAAGATAATATATATTATGTTCGTTAAATGGTGCCATTTGTAATACAAGTTCATATTTAATTATAGTTATTATTATATAATATTATCTTGACGTATTATACATTAATCTAATTGAGATATTGTTAATTATGCATGAACACTTGTAATTTGTGAAGCTTAATATCTCCGTCAGCTCACAAAATCTTTTGTTGTAAGGTGTACTTATTTTTAAATAAAATATGATAAATAACATTATTAAAGTATGATTTTCACATATCCCGCCACCCATACTTAGATATGTCAATTTTATACGCAGGGTTGGGTTATCCGCGGGTACCCGATGTGGTGGATACGGGTAGGGTAAGTTTTATCAGGTAACGGATAGGGTAATACCGAACCCGATAAAATTTTGCGGGTAAGAGTTGTGTACGAGTTCTCCTTTTATACCCGTTTACTCGACCCGATACTCAATCCATTTACTCGATACTATATATTATACATATTATATTTATATAATATATATATATTATGTTATGTTATACATTTTTAATTACATTACATATTTATATATTCATATTTGCATTATCTAATATTTAATTAATTATGTTTAAGTAATATATTTATTTATATTTATATTATAATATTATATATTTCTAATTATGTATGTATATATTATATTCCTACTTTTAAAAATTATATATATATTTATTATTTAATTTTTAAATTACGTATTTACATTATTTATTTAGTTTTTAATTAATAATATTTTAGTAAATTATTTAATTCCAAAAAACTATTTTATACTTAAAAAAACTATTTAATTTCAATATAGGTAGGATTGAATAAGTTTGAGAAACAATGGATATTCATACAATATTTTATAATTACGGGTACTCATTTACCCGCAAATTATCCGCGAACTCGACGGGTATACTCATACCCTATCCGATGTTCAATTGTATGGTAATAGGGTTGGATAAATAAGGTAGCGGGTAGTACGTGGATTTGTCAAACCCGTATCATTCCCTACCCTATCCATTTACATCCCTACTCATACTAACTTGACATGCTACTTATTATTTTTTTTTAATCCGTCTAATTTTTAAATATTGATAGGTGAATAAATTAATTTATATTCCTTCATAGTTTGCATATTTTTTTTAATCGCAAACAATTCTAGAATATGTGTAAATATATTCATGGGATACAAAGTGATGTATGACATATCTTAACTCAGCCACTATAAATGCTACAGCATCCATCGATTAAAGATACGCATTTATTAGGCCAATCACTTAGCTTTTAACTGAAATCTATGTCTTCAATTAAGCTTCCATGTAATTGGGATTTTTTTTTAATTCACAGTCTTCTTTTAGGAGGAAGGGAATTGATAAATGGCTAGAATCTAGTTGGATAGAATTAGGTATTTTGATAATTTTAGTAAAGAAAGAGAGTTAACTAATTTTAGAGTTACAAAAATACCACCTCCTTATTTAACTTTAGAACATTTTTCAATGTAAAATCATTTGACTATTCATCTGCACACGTTTAAAAACTATTAATGAGTATTAATGGCATAAGTATATCTTTAATTACTGTTTTATACTTATTCACATTTAATGAATTATATAATTTTGTTATGATAATTTTGTTTACATTACTTAATAGTATTAGAGATGCTGTTTCTTTAAATATTTTTTATTCAATAATTATATTTAATTTTTCTATAAATTAAGTTATATATATATATATATATATATATATATATATATATATATATATATATATATATATATATATATATATATATATATATATATATATATATATATATATATATATATTGCTGTTAATTAATTGATTTAATTTAAATATTACAAAATTTAAAAGTTTTAAGCATATAATAGGATATGACAAACACTTGTGTAAATCGAATTTATATATTAATATGTAAACCCTGTTACTTTTAAATACATAAAATGTTACTCTTTAACACATAAATTATTACTATTCTAAATTAAAAAAATTACTGTACAAATATTTGTAAATTTTTATTTACCGATTACTTTTTAGTACATAAAAAATTACTTTTTAGAGATTCTAATAAAAATTATTACTCTTTAAAGAATAACTTTTAAAAATAAGGTTTTTATAAACAAAAAAATATATACAATTTAATTGTTAGTTTTTTAATGAAAAATTGAGTGAAAAAAAATATACAATTATTAAAAAACATGTATACACTATGACACGACCCACCTTACATAACTTATAATTCAAATACTATTTAACATAAACATCATCATTATAAAAACCTGCATATAAATTTTTTTTTTTTTTTTCACATAATATGCTTATAACCAACACCATCACACCAGTTCAACATACATACTGGTTTCTGACACCACTTCAAACCACCCAAACATGTGATAATACTTATTATATTACACCATCAAACATCAGCGGAAACAAAATAAACCCACGGCCTAGCCCAACAGGTCGTCATCTATGTACATCCGCTCAAAACCTTGAAGGAGCTCCACAGCTTGCACAGTCACATCACAAACTCAATCATCAACAGGCTCACCTACAATGCATAAACTAGTGAGATAAAAATCTCAGTAAGTAGAAATCATGCATGTCAGTGCATGAGAATGCATTTAGTTCTCTATCGCCTATGTTCTAATTTCTTCTAATTGATCTCTTTTATTTTGAAAACTGTTCACGTTGCGGGATCCCCACGACACACTTATGATATGCACCCCAAATGAGCTCAATGGGGACGATTTTTCCGAACCCCGAAAATAGTGCCGAGAACGATTTTTCCGAACTCTGGCAAAGTAGTGGGGACGATTTTTTCCGAACCCCTAATAAAATGTCGGGAACGATTTTTCCGAACCCTGACAGAGATGCATATATAGTGGCCGCACACACCATTAGTATCTTATTAATTTTGAGGAAAACACTTTTCATGTTTATGCATGGTATGCACCCAAAACAATTAAATGTGCATCATAAACCACTTACAATATCAATATCAACATTTAATCACAATAAAGCAACAACTTAGTTTCAATTCACACAAATCCACTTCTGAAATAACAACTTCACCTCAATCCCATAGATCCATTTATAAAATAACCACTTCACTATGGATCACACGGATCTCTTTTTGGAATAACAACTTAATCTTGGATCCCACAGATCCTTATAACCAATATCTTCTCAAACCATACAAATATATTTTCAACAATTTCCAATCACACAGATCTATATATAACGATATTATTTTCAATCACATAGATTCACAACTTGTATCACAAAATTACCGCAAATAATTCATATCGTAATTAAACTAATAATAAATAATCCATAATATAATTATCACATATTAATTACAAATAATTCACAAACAACATGTTTATGCATTGTAGTTGGACTTCTACTTACCTGGATTCCGACAGTAATATAAACCTCGTAAAGAACTGTAACTAATTCGCTCCGACACGCACGTTCCGGCGCGCTCCCTCTTCTTTTTCTCTTCTTCCTCTCTCTCCTCTCTCTCCCTTTCTTCTCTCTCTCTCCTCTCTCTCCCTTTCTTCTCCCTCTCTCTCTCTTTTTTTCCTCTTTTTCTTCTGCTTTTCATTTGCTGTGTTAACATGTATATATATAGGGGTGGGGTGGAAGTCAATTATGACTATCCCACCGCCCCAATTTTTTTTTATTTTTATTTTTTATCCATTCTTAATTTACGTGCAATACTTAATAGCTAAGATATAATACATTTACAAATTAATACACATACGTGTACATTTTTCTACCCACTATTATTCTTACGAGAACACGTGTGATACTTAATAATTAAGAAAAGTGTATTTATACTCATAAAATAATTTACTCATATATCCAAATTAATGCACGTAAATATTTATGCACTCATATATTCATATATTGTCACCATGTTTATCACGTATGTATCAAATAAAATGTAAAGATAATTAAAATGTAAAAACAATTATCACATAATTGCCACATAATTATCACATAATTATAAAATGCACATAACACAAATTAAATTATATTGACACATGAGTAGTGAGAAGTTCGGGTATCACATCCTCCCCAACTTATAAGAATTTCGTCCTCGAAATTTACTTACCTGAAGAGGTCTGGATATTTAGTCATCATCTCATCCTCTCTTTCCCAAGTAGCCTCCTCAACTAGTTGGTTCCTCCATAATACTTTTACTAATGGTATTTCTTTATTTCTGAGCTTCTTCACTTCTCGCCACAAGATCTCAACTGGTACTTCCTCATAACTCAAATCTTCTTTCAACTCAACTGGTTCATGTCTGAGAACATGAGATGGATTTGGAACATACTTCCTCAACACAGATACATGAAACACGTCATGTACTCTAGACATCGATGCTGGTAACTCCAATTTATAGGCAACACTGCCAACTCTCTCAATGATAGTGAACGGACCAACATATCTTGGACTGAGTTTCCCTTTCCTTCCAAACCGCATTATCCCCTTCATTGGAGATATTTTCAAAAATACCTGATCACCCACTTCAAATTCCAATTCTCTCCTCCGTTTGTCTGCATAACTCTTTTGCCGATCTTGAGCAACTTTCATCTTCTCTCGTATACGGGTAACAGCTTCTGACATTTCACGAATCAAGTCTGGACCCAAAAGTTTCCTCTCTCCAACTTCATCCCAATGAACTGGAGATTTACACTTCCTCCCATATAATGCTTCATATGGAGCCATCCCGATAGTAGACTGATAACTGTTATTGTACGAGAACTCTATCAAAGGCAAAAATTTACTCCACTGACCTTGAAAATTCAACACACACGCTCTGAGCATATCCTCCAAGATTTGTATTGTACGCTCTGATTGACCATCTGTCTGTGGATGGAATGCTGTGCTGAAAGATAACTGTGTCCCCAACGCCTTATGTAAACTCTTCCAGAAAGCAGACAAGAATCTCGTATCTCTGTCTGACACAATGGTAAGTGGTACTCCATGGAGTCTGACAATCTCTTGTATATATAGTTGGGCATAACGATCCATGGAATACGTAGAGCTAATAGGAAGAAAATGAGCTGACTTAGTCAATCGATCCACAATAACCCAAATGGCATCGTGACCTTTCACTGTCTTCGGTAGCCCGATAACAAAATCCATCGTGATATTCTCCCATTTCCATTCTGGAATAAATAAAGGCTGCAAAGTTCCTGCTGGTCTCTGATGCTCGGCTTTGACTTGCTGACAAGTCAAACATTGCTCCACATATCGAGCAACATCTCTCTTCATCCCTGGCCACCAATAATGTGTCTTCAAATCTCTATACATCTTAGTAGCTCCTGGATGTATAGAGTAGGGTGTTGAATGAGCTTCTATCATCACTTCTTTTCGAATGTCATCCACTTCAGGTAGACATAATCGACCTCTACAACGAATCACGCCACCATCTCCTAATTGGAAGTCAGAAGACTTTCCAGAGCTGATATCATTCTTTATCTTGTCAAACAATTTATCTTCTTGTTGGCTCTGTCGAATCTTATCCATCAGGGTTGGTCGAAGTGTCAGAGCTGCCATCCTTGCTTCCAACGATCCTTCCTGAATGATCTCCACACCCATCCTTTGCAAATCAAGCAACTCTGGTTTCTGATTTACGGTCATAGCAGCTACACTTTGTATTGCCTTTCGGCTCAATGCATCAGCAACCACATTGGCTTTTCCTGGATGATAATTGATAACACAGTCATAATCCTTCACCAATTCCAACCATCTTCTTTGCCTCATATTCAACTCTTTCTGGGTGAAAAAGTACTTCAAACTCTTATGATCTGTATAGATTTCACAACGTTCCCCATACAGATAATGCCTCCATATCTTGAGTGCAAACACCACTGCAGCTAACTCTAAATCATGAGTTGGATAATTTTTCTCATACTCCCTTAACTGTCTGGATGCATATGCTATCACTTTCCCATTCTGCATCAATACACACCCAAGACCATTCTTTGAAGCATCACTGTAAACCTTGAAGTTTCCTGTCTCCGTAGGAATAATTAAGATAGGTGCTGATGTCAATCGTCTCTTCAATTCTTGGAAACTTTGTTCACGTTCCTCCGTCCATGTGAACTTCACATTCTTCCTGGTCAACTGTGTTAATGGTGAAGCAATCTTAGAAAATCCTTCAACAAACCTTCGATAATATCCCGCCAATCCAAGAAAGCTACGAACCTCAGTGGGATTTGAGGGTTGTGGCCAATCATAGATTGCTTTAACTTTACCTGGATCCACTGAAATTCCTTCTCCCGATACCACGTGTCCCAAGAAAACAACTCGGTCTAACCAAAACTCACACTTCTTGAACTTCGCATACAACTGCCTCTCCTTCAGAATCTCTAACACCTTTCTCAAGTGCAGTGCATGATCCTCCTTATTCTTAGAGTAAATTAGAATGTCATCGATAAACACAATCACAAATTTATCGAGAAATTCCCGAAATACTCTATTCATCAAATCCATAAATGCTGCAGGAGCATTTGTTAATCCAAACGGCATCACTAAGAACTCGTAGTGCCCGTACCTTGTACTGAATGCAGTCTTTGGAATATCCTCCTTCTTTATCTTCAACTGATGATACCCCGACCGCAAATCAATCTTCGAAAAGATAGCTGCACCCTGTAACTGATCAAACAGATCATCAATGCGAGGCAATGGATATTTATTCTTCACCGTAACTTTGTTGAGATCCCGATAATCAATGCACATCCTCAATGTGCCATCCTTCTTTCGAACAAACAGAACTGGTGCTCCCCAAGGTGAGAAACTAGGTTGGATGAATCCTTTGTCTAGCAACTCTTGTAACTGTATCTTCAATTCCTTCAGTTCAGCTGGTGCCATTCTGTATGGCGCTTTAGATATAGGAGCAGTTCCTGGTTGTAACTCAATAACAAACTCTATTTCTCGCTCTGGTGGCAAACCTGGAAGATCATCTGGAAATACCTCCAGATATTCCCGAACTACTGGTACATTATCAAGAATTTGACATTGCTGCCCCTCAACATTCATTACACTCACCAGATACCCCTCACAACCACTTTCCAACAACCGCTGTGCTTTTGCTGCTGATATCATCGGAAATCGAAAGCTTTTCTTGATTCCAACAAAAGTGAACGGTTCTCCTTTCACTGGCTGAAAAGTGATACTCTTCTTCTGACAATCTATTGTAGCACCATATTTTGACAACCAATCCATGCCCAATATGATATCATAATCATTCATACTTAACACAATTAAATTAGCGATGAGTCTTCTTCCTTCAATAGGAATAACACAACCTCGAAAAAGTTGATTAGTTTGCTTTGACTCACCAGAAGGTATCATCACCTCATAATTAGCTTCTATCAAGTTAGGTATTCCACCCAACTTTTTCACATACTCAGTGGATACAAATGAATGTGTTGCTCCAGAATCAAATAGCACATATGTAGAAGTGCCAAAAATAGAGAACTTACCCGTGACAACTGAGGGATTCGCGTCTGCCTCCTCTCGCGTCAAAGTATACACCCTCGCTGGAGCTCTTCCCTGCTGTGCCTGCTTCCCTTTCTTAGGACAAGTAGTAGTCACATGTCCTTTCTCCCCGTATGTGTAACACGTTCTCAGAGGAATTTGACACTCTCCACCATGTGATCTAAGACAATTAGGGCATATAGGTAGTGGCGGCGCCGGTGGCACTTTACCCTGATCGAATTTAGGACGCTTGTTGGGTTCTCCTCGTCTCTGTCCTTGCTCCACTTGAACATTTGAATTCGGCCTCTGAAATGGCATCGGCCTCTTATCAACTCTCCCGGACTGCTGCATTGGTTTCTGCTGAAATTGACGTCTGATAGCTTGCGCTTGTCTGATCCTCATCTCCGCTTGCTCAGCAATTTGAGCCCTTTCTGCAACTTGTGAGTATGTTGCTCCATGCAGTCCCGCCATACTCACATCTCTATAAAGTTCAGGCCTTAAGCCTTCCACAAATCTCTCCACTTTCAGTGCCTCCGTACTAACCATATGTTCAGCAAACCTCGACAACTGCTCAAACTTACGAAGGTAATTTGTGACTGACATGCCACCTTGCCTCAACTGTATGAACTCGTTCATCTTCATGGCTCTCACTGGTGCCGTAAAGTACTTGTTTCTGAAAAGCTCCTTGAACCTTTCCCATGTCATAGTCGTGACATCCTCGATACTTTTAATCGTATCCCACCAGTGGCCCGCACTTCCTCGTAGCATGAAAGAAGCACATAGCACTCTATCCCCATCTGGAATTCTACTGTATTGAAACATGTTTTCCACCGTGCGTAACCAATCCTCTGCATCTGTGGGGTCTGCTGCGTCCTCAAATATTGGAGGGCTCAGCTTTCGAAACCTCTCACAAACCATTTCCACACGTTCTATTTGACGTCTATCTTGATTTGCATTACCCTCGGGTTGTCCACCCACATCTCTCTGCTGAATCAGTTGTTGTATCTGTTGGGACTGACGCTCAACCAGTTCCATTAGTCGAGTAATCACTGCATCACGATTATTCCCTTCAGGAGGTGCTGCTTGCTCAACAGTCCTATCCCCTTCAGAACTTTCACCTGTAGCTCTTACCATTTTGTCTACTAACTACACTTCCTATATCACATAGCCAATATAATTTATAAGACACATAACAACACAGAATAAAAATAACACTTACTTGCAAAGCTGCGCTCCCAAAGAATGAGTTCATGTACATAGACAGTCTGCAGGACCCAAACCGTGCTCTGATACCACTCTGACACGACCCACCTTACATAACTTATAATTCAAATACTATTTAACATAAACATCATCATTATAAAAACCTGCATATAAATTTTTTTTTTTTTTTTCACATAATATGCTTATAACCAACACCATCACACCAGTTCAACATACATACTGGTTTCTGACACCACTTCAAACCACCCAAACATGTGATAATACTTATTATATTACACCATCAAACATCAGCGGAAACAAAATAAACCCACGGCCTAGCCCAACAGGTCGTCATCTATGTACATCCGCTCAAAACCTTGAAGGAGCTCCACAGCTTGCACAGTCACATCACAAACTCAATCATCAACAGGCTCACCTACAATGCATAAACTAGTGAGATAAAAATCTCAGTAAGTAGAAATCATGCATGTCAGTGCATGAGAATGCATTTAGTTCTCTATCGCCTATGTTCTAATTTCTTCTAATTGATCTCTTTTATTTTGAAAACTGTTCACGTTGCGGGATCCCCACGACACACTTATGATATGCACCCCAAATGAGCTCAATGGGGACGATTTTTCCGAACCCCGAAAATAGTGCCGAGAACGATTTTTCCGAACTCTGGCAAAGTAGTGGGGACGATTTTTTCCGAACCCCTAATAAAATGTCGGGAACGATTTTTCCGAACCCTGACAGAGATGCATATATAGTGGCCGCACACACCATTAGTATCTTATTAATTTTGAGGAAAACACTTTTCATGTTTATGCATGGTATGCACCCAAAACAATTAAATGTGCATCATAAACCACTTACAATATCAATATCAACATTTAATCACAATAAAGCAACAACTTAGTTTCAATTCACACAAATCCACTTCTGAAATAACAACTTCACCTCAATCCCATAGATCCATTTATAAAATAACCACTTCACTATGGATCACACGGATCTCTTTTTGGAATAACAACTTAATCTTGGATCCCACAGATCCTTATAACCAATATCTTCTCAAACCATACAAATATATTTTCAACAATTTCCAATCACACAGATCTATATATAACGATATTATTTTCAATCACATAGATTCACAACTTGTATCACAAAATTACCGCAAATAATTCATATCGTAATTAAACTAATAATAAATAATCCATAATATAATTATCACATATTAATTACAAATAATTCACAAACAACATGTTTATGCATTGTAGTTGGACTTCTACTTACCTGGATTCCGACAGTAATATAAACCTCGTAAAGAACTGTAACTAATTCGCTCCGACACGCACGTTCCGGCGCGCTCCCTCTTCTTTTTCTCTTCTTCCTCTCTCTCCTCTCTCTCCCTTTCTTCTCTCTCTCTCCTCTCTCTCCCTTTCTTCTCCCTCTCTCTCTCTTTTTTTCCTCTTTTTCTTCTGCTTTTCATTTGCTGTGTTAACATGTATATATATAGGGGTGGGGTGGAAGTCAATTATGACTATCCCACCGCCCCAATTTTTTTTTATTTTTATTTTTTATCCATTCTTAATTTACGTGCAATACTTAATAGCTAAGATATAATACATTTACAAATTAATACACATACGTGTACATTTTTCTACCCACTATTATTCTTACGAGAACACGTGTGATACTTAATAATTAAGAAAAGTGTATTTATACTCATAAAATAATTTACTCATATATCCAAATTAATGCACGTAAATATTTATGCACTCATATATTCATATATTGTCACCATGTTTATCACGTATGTATCAAATAAAATGTAAAGATAATTAAAATGTAAAAACAATTATCACATAATTGCCACATAATTATCACATAATTATAAAATGCACATAACACAAATTAAATTATATTGACACATGAGTAGTGAGAAGTTCGGGTATCACACACTATTGAATAAAAAATTATACATATATGATGCTAGTTTTTTAATGAAATTTTTAGTGTGAAAAAAATATAAAATTATTAAGAAATACGTATACAAAATAGAATAACATATATACAAAATAAAATAAAAAGTTATATACATGTGGGTGCACCCTTGCACCAGATGCACCTAATATCAACTCAAGATATTTTGATAACAATATAGAAATAGACTTAAATATTTTAGATAATACACGATCTTGAATATTTTTTTTAAAATGTTATATATAGTGACATTTTTAATCTTCAATATTTTTATTTTTAAATAAATTCACAATATAAATTTTTTTAAATACAAAACAAATAATTAGTGTATTACATTACCTAATAGTAAAAGACTTTTCTGAGACCGTCTCACAGAATGACTCTTGTAAAACGAATAATGTGTGATAATTTAATTGATAAAAAATGATAACGATGTTGTTAATTATTTTATTAATAATTTACACCATAGTAGAAATTATAAAAAATAATAACATTTAAAAAAAGTGATAATATTTTAAATAAAAAATCATAATATATACTAAAAATAAATTAATAATTTTATAAAACATGATAACATTTTATAGCGAAAGTAATAACTATTTAAAAATATATAATAAAATAGTCTCAAACCAAATCTATCATATAATTAATTAACAAACATGATATTTCATGTAGTATAACTTAGTAAAATTAATCATACTAGCAAGAAACAAGATTAAAATCATTTTAATTTAAAAAACACAAAAAATCGTTATTTTTATATATTTGAAGTAAAAATTTGTCTCTTATGAAATCGTTATTTTATCAAAATTATTCTTTAATACAAAATGAATAATTTTTTTTAGTGAATTAAATATAAAAAGAATAATTTGTTTGTCCAGAAGTAATATTGAATTCGTACAAAAATTATTATGGTCAAGTTTAAACTCATATAGTACTATATTCTTTTTTTTAAAAAAAATAATGAATTTATAATCAAAATGCAATAGCAGTGTTTTATAACTAAACTAAAAATTGAATCGGTGGAAGTAATAGTTTGACATTTTATTGATCGAATCGATTCAATTGTAAAATTAGAAATCACTTTATATAAAAAATGTATAACTACCAAAAAATTATTTTTCGAAGTTCAAAAAATCAATTGAAATAAAAATATTTACGGTTCATAATTTTTACTTTTGGCCATTTATAATGTGCACCCGGGTGCACCTAAAGATAGGGTGCACCCACGTACAAATATAAACAAAAACATATATAATTAAGATAAAAATGTATTCAATTTAATTGCAAATTTTTTTAATGAAAATTTGTATATAATATTCAATAAAATGTTATACATATATGGATGTTAATTTTTTTAGTGAAAAATTAATGTGAAAAAATATAAAATTATTAGAAAACAAGTATACAAAATAGAATAATATGTATACAAAATAGAATAAAAAGGTATACACATATGGGTGCACCCGGGTGTACACAATATACACTCTTTTACTTTATAAATAGTATAGCATGTTAATTCAGTACCATAATTCATAATTTAATACAAATTTTAAAAACATACTAAAGGGAAACCTATTATATTTTTAAAAAATATATAATTTTTTTGTAAAAGGGGCGGCAGTTCGCACCCCGAATATGCTAAACGTACCCCATAAAAGATTTAAATTAAAATATTCTTTATTGATAAGACTAAAATATTCTCATGAAAAATATATCTTTTTATATAACAAATCTTGCCCTAAAATTACACCCTTCCCAACCAAATTCGATCTCAAATCATCATGATCCACTAATCCACATTAGCAAGAGCCAAGAACAATCATACAGAAGAATACACATTTTTCCTCTAAGCGCATCCACAGACGACAATTCCACTTTGGATCTAGGGTTTTTAATGATTTCCTCTCATGAAACAATCTTTCTTTTTTATTTTTTTGAAAAGAGAAATTTCATTAATATTAAGTATGAGATTTACCCCAAAATATGCACCAGCAATCTAACATGTTTTTTTTAGGTTTCTTTATAGTTTTGAAATTGATATGTTGCTGCTCCTTTCTTCTTGTTCTTGGAAAAGAAATATGCCGTACCCAGTAACTTTAAACAATCAAATTCAAGCTTCCTTCGCTATAAATTGACAACATTAAAATAATTCATTCACAGATAAAGAGGAAAAAAAACGCCTCTTTCATTCCAAGGTTATAAAGATCCACGCTTTCTTTAAAAATCTTTTTAAGAAATTATTTGTACTGCAATGTGAATATTTGTTTGCAAGATTAATTAATTTTGTAATTAAAAGAATAGTTAATTGATTGGAGGACTCAATAGTGGGATAGTGATCAATTGATTGACATTTAGACGATGTTCGATCTCCTCTCCTCTTTCTATTTCTTCTTGAGCATGTTAGTTCTCAACGTGCGAATGTCAAATTGATAATTATTAGGGTATAAAAGTCATAAATGGGGTTCGTATACTAAATATTTTATATTTTTATAATTTTTAGCTGGGTTTATTTAGTAAATTAGGTACATTTAATATTTTTGGGGGTGCGAATAGCCGCTCTCTTTCATAAATTGATTGGACCGATTCAACTTGATCAAACCCAATTCTACTTAAAATCAAAATTTTTAAGTGTTCCGAATCAAGTACCTATTCCAATTTTTAGTAAAATTGATTGAACCGACCGGTATGGTTCAATTTTTAAAAACATTGCAGAATAATATATTTAAGTAATTAAGTGAAATAACATAATAATATATGAAAATTAAAATAAATAAAAAATATAAAATGTCGAGACTCGAGAGTAAAGGAATGAAAATTGAAAATATTTTAAAATATTAAATTGCAGAAAAGGAAAGGGAAAAATAAATTAAAATTATACAAAATGAAAATTTTGGGCTCTTAATTACAAAGTATCAGATTGAATATATTTGTTGAATTAATTGGACTAAATTTTAGTTAAACCATGATGCAATATATTTTGTTATATTATATAATTTTAGTTATATTTGATTGTTAGCTTGATTTATTAGTTATTTATTTATTTATTTATTTATTGGCATATTAGTTTTTATTAATAATTTGTTTAAAAAATTATTATATTCAATTTTAGAGTTTCATACTATATACTACTATCTTTCTATATATAATTTGGTTTTAAAAAAATTATTTATATATATATATATATATATATAAACTTAAATTTCATAAAAAAAATAGATTCTGTTATGTTATAAATTTTTTATATTTGTATTGAGATAAAAAAATATTTTTTATAATTATTTTGAAAAATAATTTTTATTTAATAAAAATAAAATACGAATATATGATGATTAAAACTTTCGTACTCTTGGGATACCGTTGCCCCCAAATCCTTTTTTTTAAGTTATACTACCTTTTAATATTAAATTGTGTATCATGTGAAAAAAAATATTTTTAATCATACATTTATACTATTCATATTTGGGTAGGTCTTGTGTGAGACTGTCTCATGTGAGATAAGTTTACACTTTTTAAATTGTAAATTGTCAATGAAATAAATTATCACTTTTCATTAATTCAGTATAATTTTCGTTATAAATGTTATCACTTTTCATACATCTCACGTAAAGGCTTATGTGACACGGTCTCATACAAGTCTTCACCTTCATATTTCAGTCAATCTTTTCAATGAAAAAGTTATACTCCCTCCGTCCCGTGTTAACGTTTATATTTGTTTTTTACACGTAAAATATTTAAATATGTAATGAGGTGAGATAAATAATATTTAATGTAAAGTGAGTTGTGTTGGTGTTGTGTGTAGGTCCAATGTGGAATAATTAATTGCTTTACGTGGCCTAATTTGACAAAAAAATAAATGTAAACATTAATCTGGGACAAACCAAAATGGAATACGTTTTAAAACAAAATAATACTCCCTCCGTCCGCTTCTAAGGTATACATTTTACTATTTTTGGCGTCCGCTTCAAATGTATCAATTTTCCCTATTTAGTAAAAAAGTACACAATATGGCCCGTCACTTCCCTCTAATACAACTACCCACTTTACATATAATAATAATAATACTCCTTAATCTACGTGCAAAAAGCAAATGAATACCTTAGAACCGGACGGAGGGAGTATATTTTTACACATCTTGTGCATTCAAGACACAAGAGACCAATTCATAGTATCATTTAAATTTTAACATACTAGCTCAATATAATTTTATTCATTAAATTTATCTAATATTTAAATAATTTATTTAGTCATATATTATTATTAAGAAAAGACTTGTACGAGACCATCTCACGGAATGAGTTCCATGAGACGGGTCAAATATTTATCCGGTTAAAACACGCGGATATGCGCCTTAACTTGTTACCTGCTAAATTTTCATCAACTCAGCTAACTAATTAATTCGTCAATCCTTTTGCCATTTTGACTTTTTTTTATTATTTTTTTTATTACACAATTGAGTTAACTTCATCTTATTAGTATAATTTAGTAGTACGTATACTATTATTATTATTACATCTATATTACTATTTGTAAATAAATATTTTTTTTAAAAGCACAATTAATGTAAATTGTGTCTAAATAATATAATTGACAAAAAAAATTGAATAATAATTTCACTAATTAGTTATCACATTTTATCTATTATATTAATAGTTTATGAATTCATTTAACTGATTATCACATTTTCTTTATCAGGTATCATTTTTCATAAAAAATATTATCACTTTTATTTTTTAAGAAATGTATTTATTAAATAATTTAATTGGACATTTATCACTTTTATTGATTAGATATCACTTTTTATTATAATGTTATCATTTTTTATCCGTCCTATAAACTTTTCATTAAATAATTTAATTGAATATGAATCACTTTTTCTTAATCAAGTATCACTTTATATTAAAAATACTATTACTTTTTATTTTTTTTACAAATTGTTTATGAAATAATTTGATTAGTCGAGTATCACTTTTTCATGTTATGATATTACTTTTTGTTAAAAAAAATTATCACTTTTAATTTAAAGTGATAACATTTTAAATAAAAAGTGATACATTATCATAGAAAAGTGATAATCGAATTTAAATTATATTTATTAAAAATTCATAATACGGAGAAAAGTAATAATGTTTTTAATAAAAAAGATTAGAATAGGTCTTGCGTGAGATCGTCTCACGTGAGTCATTTTACACTTTTAAAATAATTATCACCTTCGCTATAAAACGTTATCATTTTCGTTATAAAATGTTATCACTTTTCATTTATACTATAAATTGTTCATTAAATAGCATTATCACTTTAGTATCATTATAAAAGTTATCACTTTTAGTTCGTCTTATGTAAACCCTTACATGAACAATTTTATAAAATGAGATACTTTATTTATAAAAAAAGTGATATTTGTTTAATTAAGTTATCTCAATAGAAAAAAATATTTAATTTATTTTATATTTTACAAAATATTTATATTGTATTTTATTTTTAAATCGTTAAAATAAAGGAACTAAAATTAATGAAATTAATTTTTTAATTAACGAAAAATAAATTTTAAAAAAGAAAAGAATAAAAGAAAGTGAGTATAGTAGATAACAGAGTCAACCTATTAACCAATTACCTGCTTTATTTCAAACTACCGGTTTTTTTAACAATTAATAGAGGACCACATTTTTTTTAAATTTCATTTATAATGTTAATTGGGATCCATGAGACGGTCTCACAACCTACCTTATTATTAATTATATATTATAATTTCAATAATATATTAATATTTGAATTATACAATTAATTATTAAATCCACCATATAAATTTTAAGTTTTTATTAAGTATTATGTTATGGGTATTATATCTCCTATGCGTAGCAGACCCAAAATCCCAATAACCTCTATTATACCTGAAGAAAAAGGTTCAACCCCATAGCGGCCCGAACTGTGGACAGAACTGAAAAGACAATCGAGACAGTTGGTGGCGGCAGCCCGAAGGCCCAGTCGAGGAAAGAACAAAGAATAATCCACTAAACAGGCCGAAGCCACAGCACTGAAAGTCAGTCTGTCCGAAGACCAAAGGGGCAACAAAAGCAGGATAGTGAAGAGCAAGCACCATCATGAAGGCTGACAAGTATCGCAGGCTAAATGACAAGACTAACGGAAAGAAGAGATATCTTGGGCAACAATCCTAATTAGAAGACAACAACTAATTGGCAAACCTTACTCTGATAACCAATGGGAAGCCAGCAAGGGACGGAGACACTCTGTGGAAACCCTGCAAAAGCAACCAACAACGTCCAGACTTCTCCTGCAGCTGGTCGGCGTACCAAACAACTTCATTAAAGGCGGCTTGTCTCCATCCAAATGGCACAAGGCGATTGGCTCTGGTTTAGGGCTTTGAAACAATATAAATAGTCTCTCTCACATGAGAGAGACAGGTGACTAACACTTTGCTCTAAACATTACACTTGTAAAGGGAGAGTTTTATGAGTGTTGTTCCAGGGGAGAGTAATAAAAATTGCTGAATTCTTTGGTGAGAATTGAGTTTTCTATTGGTTTTGATCCCGTTGTTTGTAGGTTTTATTATGTTTGATTGTGTTCATTCTTGATTCTATTACTAAATATTTTTATCTCATAAGCATTAATTAACGGGTCAAGAATAGCCATCAATATATTAGATGTTAGATTTAGTTATAAATTATTCAATAAAATGAATGTTGCTATTATTTAAATTTTAAAATGCATAATATCTAATTTCTGAATTATTAAATAAAATTAATCTTTATTCATTATTTTATTTTATTTTTCTAAAAGTTATATATATTAAAATATATATATATATCATATAATATTCTATATACATATATATTTGTTATGTGTATTTAATATTTATCATGTCAAATTAATTCTTATCTCCTATACTTATATGTATCGATTTCCCCTTTTAAATGCACAAATTCAATTTCATTTTATTGGAAATGTTTACTAAAAATACGTATAAAAAGTTCTAACTAATCTATATATTTTTTTAGTTAAAATTTTAAATTTAATTTTAATTATATTAAAATTATTCATAATATTAATAAATATTCATTTATAAAATTAAATATTCAATATTGATATATTAAAAAAATTATGATATTATTAGTTTCAATAGTATCTTTCTTAAATATTCTTTAATCAATATATATAAATATATAAAATTAGGACAGGATATATAAAACTAATGATATATACGTGAAACCATTTATCACTATTTAAAATACTTATGCCAATTGATTAAGATTACTATTCTTATTATCATTAAATTAATAAAATATTAAGATTACTATAAATATTATTAATAATTTTTTGGTTGGTGACGGCCAACCACCATACGCATCCATACACAGATATTTCAAATCAGTTAGTTTTCAATTTTAATAAATATTATTATATTATATTATATTATTATTAATTATTCAATTATAATATTATTATTATTACTAATTAGATAGTTAGAACTATTATATTATCATTTTATCTTGATAGAATATTATTTTATATTAAATATATTATTTTTTTTATTCATTTTACATATTTGACAAATTCAGGACTTGAATTTACATACTTCAGGCTTTTGATTGATAGAAAAATAATTCAGGTCCCTAATTGATAGTTTACCTATAATTCGGGCCTTAAATTGATAAAACCCCAAAACTAAAAAATATATACTTAATATTAAGCTCGACTCGGCTCGACTCGATAAGGCTTGAAAACTCAACCTTTTTGCTTAACGAGCCGAGCTCAGCTCGGCTCGATAAGTACTCGAGTCAAGCTAGCTCGAGCTCGCTCAACTCGTTTAACACCTCTACCCCTACCTAAATCTTTTTGCATGATTAGTATGATGTAATAGAATTAGAGCCGTCAAACGGGCCGGGCTCGGGCCATTGCATATTTTTGGGCCGGGCCGGTCTTTGTCCCAGTTCTTGTTAAGTTAATATTTTTTAGGTCCAACCTAGCCCAATACGGGCCATTTAGGGCAGTTTTTTTTCTCGCTTGTTCGATTTTAAATTTTTTTATAAAAGAATAATTAAAGTTCAATTAAACATGTGTAATAATCTTTTAGTGGTTACTTAATTTTAAAATTATTTATTATAAAAGAATAATTAAAGTTAAACTATTTAACATGTGTAATAATTTTAAGTCAAATATAAAGTGATATAAAATTCATATATAAAATTCATACTTCTAAGGGCTACAGGGTCGGCCCATCGGATCGGGCCCAAATCGCCTGCTCTAAATAGAATGGTATCATTCCTAATTAGTGTTATTAAACGAGACAAGTAGCTCAACTCAGCTCATGCTTACTCGAGCTCGTCTTATGCTCTTTTTGTCTTATGCTATTAAAAGAGTAACAGGGTTTATAAAGATACATATGTTGATCCGGTTTATACAAGTGTTTGCCAAAATAAAAAGTGATAATATTTACAATGAAAAGTGATACCTATTAAATAAAAAGTGATATCCGTTCAAGTGAATTATTTCAAACTATTTAAATGCGAAATAAAAGTGATAATAATTTTAATAAAATATTATACTCAATAAAGATATAGTGATAACTATGTATTGAATTAATTTATAGGATGACAAATTAATTATAATATTTTTAATGAAAAAATAATGAGTGAGGCTTGCATGCGCCCAGGCGCACGGGAACACATTTCGTGCGCCTTTAGAAATTTAGTATTATGGGTAAGGGTACATTGCTTTGGTCTAAAGGGTATACACTTTAATTAATAAAAGGTACATCATTTTGTTCTAGAGGGTATATATTTTTCATTAATATTTTTTTTCTTTAGAAATAAAGGGTATACATTTTTATACTAAAGGGTATACAATTTAACACAAAATTCTAAAGGCGCACGTAGTGTGTCCATGCGCCCAAATACACACAATAATTTTCTTTAGAAAATAAAGGGTATACATCTGTATACTAAAATGTATACAATTTAACACAAAATTCTAAAGTCACACGAAATGTGGTCCGTGCGCCCGGGTGCACAGGAGTTTTTGCCAAAAATAATATCTTATTAAAAAAATAATATTTATTTAATTTTAATTTATTAATTAGAACAAAATATTAAATTAAAATTTTTATTAAATATATATATTTTTATTAAATAAAATAATTTACTATGTAATGAATGGATCATATTAAAATTTGGGATGGCGACGCCTTTCTTAAAAATTATTATACTAATAGTAGATTTGATTATCTCACATATATTCACCCAAGATTTACCAAAAATTAATAATGTTATTAATAAAAGGCTAAATATTTGTGCATCTGGGTGCACCTTAAAATATGGTGTACACATATACAAATATAAATAAAAATATATTGTATACAATTATGAGCAAAAATGTATACAATTTAATGGTTAATTTTTTTTAATGAAAAATTAAATGTAAAAAAAATGTACAATTATTAAAAAAACATGTATACACCATTGAATAAAAAATTGTACATATATGAATGCTAGTTTTTTAAAGAAAAACGTGGTGTGAAAAAAGTATACAATTATTACGAAACACGTATACAAAATAAAATAAAAAATTATACACATATGGGTGCACTCAATATACACTCCTAATAAAATTAATTCTTAATAAAAAATTAAAAATAAAATAATTTTATACGAGATTATCTCATAGACTCATAATAAAATGGTCTAAATATTTAATAGAGATATAAATTTTGAGTGGGCACATCATATCCCCATATAAATGTAAACATAAAAATTTTAATATTAAAATTCTTGTGTTAACGGTGTGTCCCTGATACATGAGTTTGTGCCAAAATTATTTTATTTTATTTAACTTTTTAAAATTTTTATTTATCGAATAAATTTAATTTTTAATAATGGAAAGGATAAAATATATCTAAGCAGAAATTAAATGGTAGAAATTGACCATTAGACACCCACGACATACTTACTTTCTTCATGCTTTCTTCTCACATAGCATTCATTTCAAGTGGTAGAGGGGAGGGTGGAAAGGTCTTCCAATTGAGCTTGGTTGCTGCAGGGGTTCGAATCCTGCCTTTGGCATGGATTTGGCCCCTTGCAAGCACAAGTTTAACAGTGAGCCCCCTCTATAAGCCACTTGAGGCACATCCTGCGATTTACCTCCTCCACCAATCCACAGGGCGGTGGGGGCCCTAATGGTGGGGTACACCATTTTAGAATGTTAAACGATTGAGTTGCTTTATGTTTCATGTCGGCGGTGGTTGCCACTTTCCCATAAACTTATTTATTTGGGTTGAGGAGGAATCTATTCAAATAGGTGCAAGTGAAAATAAGATGAAGAAAAAGCTTTTCAACGAAACCCCTCCGTCGAAGCAGAAGAAAATCAAAGTTGATGTTGGAGCCACCCAAAATAAAAAAAAAAAAAAAAAACAAATGCCGATGACGTTGTAGCCAGCCCAAAGGAAAAGAAAACAAATGCCGCATGAGACAATTCCATTATGGAAATAATGGACATCGAATAGGGTCAATTGCGATGTTGCGATGTTTGATTTCAATGTTTCAATTTCATTTTATATTTCAGTACTAGTTTGAATTATGTTATTTCTCTATTATTAATGTGTTTCGGTTTCATTTTATATTTCAGTACTACTTTAAATTATGTTATCTCTCCATTATTGATGTTAATGCTTTTATAAAGTATGTTTATATATATATATATATATATATATATATATATATATATATATATATATATATATATATATATATATATATATATATATATATATATATTTTTTATATAAAAGGAAAATGCTGATTAATAATTTTAAATTTATTGATAACTTATATAATTTATTTGTAATTTTTTTTACACTCTCCACTAAATTAACATAATATCTCATATTTATAGTACATGCAAATTCGTAATTTCTAGAATAATCTAGATTATGCTCATCTATGCTATAGTGTCCACTGCCTTTATAATTAGATAATTCTAATTAATCCAAACATCACACATGCTTTTTTTTAATTCTAAAATTCTCTTAATTATTATGATTCATTTGAATTTTCTTAATTCAGCTAGACTTATTATTATTTATTTAATATTTTTCTTAGATATTCTAGAATAATCTATAAATTAGGTTTAATATTTTAACTTAACATACATTTCATTAGGAAAAAGAGAAAAAGAAGGGTGAGTGTTGTGCGGAAATTTCTTAAATATACTATAAATTGTTCATGAAATAACATTATCGCTTTTCACTAATTTAGTATCACTTTTCAATATAAAAATGGCAAAAATTTGTGTGCACCGGGAGCACGGGGCACATGCCGTACACCTTTAGAATCTGTATTAAATTATATACCCTTTATTATAAAGATGTGTACTCTTTACTTTCTGAAAAAAATAAAAAATATTAATAAAAAGTGTATACCTTTTATAACAAAATGATTAATTAAAGTGTATACCTTTTAGAACAAAATAATATACTCTTACTCATAATACTAAATTCTAAAGGCGCACGGTGTGCACCCGGACGCACGCAAGCTTCACTCTATAAAAATAATCACTTTTTGACCGTCTCACAAGTCTCATACAAGTCTTTGTCATAAATAAAAGTGAAATCGTCATCAATTTTTTCTTTATTTTATTAACAAATATTAAAAAAATTAACTATACATGATTTTATTTTAAAAAAAACAAATAAATTGTAATTGAAAAAATAAAATTATAATGAAGAAAAAAAAATTGTTAAGTTGATGTGCGCTATATGTGGATTTAAGAGGTAGTCCGGGTAGTAAGTTTGTTTAGTATCCACGAACATATGGTTGGGTCATATTTCACCCGTATCACGAAATGAGATCTGTGAGATGATCTCATACAAATCTTTTTCGAAAAAGAATTATAATAAGATTTTGTTTTGATTTTTTAGATTTTATAACTATTCGCAAATTATCTCTAAGCATTATTATTACTTTTCATTATTTTGGTATTACTTTTCATTGAAATAGTTTATTGTATTATTATTATTTTTCATTACTTAGATATTGATTTTCGTTTAAAATATATCACTTTTTTATTTATGGAAGTCATTTCGTTCAACCTCATACTTTTTATACTAACTAATATTATCTTATAATTTAAAATGAAATTAAATCTATAATATTTTAATGTGTAATAGGTTAATGTATAAATTTTATATGTGTTCTATAAAAATATATATTATTTCATAAATTTTTTGTATGGGGTCTAGTTTACTTAAAAAAGAAATACTCTTTATATTAAAATGAAAAAAATGCATTTAGTGTATGGAGGAAGTACTACTATTTAAGTAGTTAAATTAATCAAACGAATAACAACAATAGAAACTATAAAATAAAACTAGAACATAATTAATTTTTTTTTAAAAATTCCATATATAAGGTGAAATAAGAACATTTACTTTTTAATTTTTATCTTTTGTCTTGCTGATACTATTATCAATATACTACTACTAATATTTTATAGTAAAAAATCTGTACATATATAATGCACGAAATAAAGTTAATTAATATATAAATAATCTCAATACTTAGATATATTATGGCATATTAATTGATAAGTTATATTAATGACATGAAATATTTTGAAGTTAGATTACCATGTTTTCAGCGGCTATTCAATTTGGATAATAAAAAAAAATTAAAATCATTTTATTAGATTAAAGAACAAAATAGTAATTAAACATCAATTGAAGAGATTATGGTCAGCCAGAATCTGACCACGTATCTTTATCCATAGTAATAATTCAATAGCATTTAATTGTTCTATGATATCATATTTTGAATCTCGTTGGAATTCTCAAAATTTAGGATTTTTGAGAAATCTGAAAATCACACACGATTGAATACCAACTTAGCAAAGCATATAGATGATTGAATGAATGTCAGTTTTAACACTGTACTTCTATTTCCTAAACAATAACGGCAATAAATTTGGAAAATTTCTTGATAAAGTTATCATACATCTTCAAAAAACGTGTAGTACTTCGTATCAACAAGATCGCAACAAAACTGGACCAACTGAGGAGCTAAGCATATCACTGAGTGCTACTGGAACCTCACTGGACCCATGTTCACAACTAATCAAACTTGAAAGCAGGGGAAAAAAGCAAGACAGGTTCTTCTCGAACGAAGAATCTCCTAAGCTACCAATTGCGTGGAGAATTGCGACAATCAGAGGAGCCCGAGCTGCCAACTCTTTCCGTCTTCCAGAACCTACTGGTATCATCCTTGAGGGTCTCCTCTCGGGCGATGCATAGGGCATCTGTCCAGAGCATGAAACGTCGATGTAGAATTGTAAGACCTCCTTGCATAAGTTGACAAGGTAAGACTCCACTTCTGGCTCTTCATGACTAGGAGCACTATCAAGTAAAAGATTTTGTAGGAATATGAGGCAAATTTGATACGACTCATTCTCCACGCGAAGTAGAGGAGGATCCTGCATTTGAGTGATGGATCCAAGTTCTTGGAGCTTTGGACGTAGCGACATATTACTGTTTATCTTGTGAGCATGAAATGCAACCGAATGCACAGCATCAAAGAGGATTACAGTGTTTTTAACTGATAGTTGAGCTCTAAGCAAGTTGTAGATCTCAAAGATAGCCTGCCACATGCAATAAAAATGTATTCATCAGTGAGAAACAATTTGACTACATCTAGATTGGTATCCGTTCATAATGCAAACCACAATTTAGCATATTTTATCTTCTTCTAAGAACACAAGACAGATTAATTTGTATTCACCACTTCAGTACATTTATTATATTAAGTTCTCCAGCTCCATCCATTGCTGGTGATTGTTCTCCAATAAGGCAATATAAGCCAGTAAAATATCAATTATTCATCAAACAAGGTAATCCCAGTCCACTCTATATCGTGGTAAATTGTACTTGCTATTCCAGTCAAAGAAACTCAGTCCCCTAGTGAGCCAAGGAAACAGAGCTCAAGTTCAGAGAGGGAATATAACTAGTTAAATAAACAGTTACAGAAAAATGAACCAAATTAAATAAATTATGAGTAATGTTAAACTCACCTGAATAAGTAATAGCTGAACGGCAGCTCGACACTTGACATTAGATATAGATGCATACAAATTATGTCTGCTCAAACTATCTGAATCCTCATTGGAGGTAATTGTCCCAGTTGATGTGTCATGGCTATTTCCGTTTAAGTCTTCTTCATGCACCTGGATGTTATCATCTTCATTAAGCACAAAAGAAAAATCAGGGAGCGTTTCCTCGGCAACTTCTTTGAGAGATGAAACCACCTCGAGCCACTTTTCTTCAGAGAACAGCTCCCCAGCATTGCTCATTAGACGAACAAAAGCAGCAATGCCAATTCCAGCAAGGCTTTGATGAGGGCGTTTGATAAAACTAACTAATAACATCAGCACTTTCTTTAGAAGGGGATTGACCGTATCATAGAAATTTACAAAAAGATCTACAACCAGCTGAAGAGCCAATGTGCAGGTCTCATAAAGCCATGAATCTTGATCAAGTTCCTCCACGTCGCCATCAGCCATGTGCCTTAGGGAGTTGTCTTTGGATGGATCAATAGCACGCCGAGCATCATCAAAGATTCTAAGTAAGACGGATTCAAACACCTTTTCCCATAAGGGCAGTGAAAAATGTTGGCCATAGTTGCGTAGAGTATCAAAGAGTATTTGTAGGGCACTCTTCCTAATTTCAGGTCTTGGGTCAAAGCTCAGTTCTGATAAACCTGGATGCGGAAAGGAGGCAGTATAAGCACACTGGAATATCACTATGCTAAACATGCATAGTTGCACTGAAATTTTAAAATTTTCAGGAAAAATCACGCTTGAATTCCAGAACAGTTTATAAAATATCATAAAACAAGAATTTGTTACCTGCCAGCAAAGGAAACCATAAATATAGATGATCAACCTTATCAACAGCTTCACCGTTATCACTTTTTTCTTCTTTTCCTTTATGAGGTGAAGATGGAGAAACCTTTCCAGAAGTTCCCTTGCCTAGATCACCTTCCGCAAGTTTTGCAGCACAGAAACGGAGGAACCCAATGGCATTAAGGCTAATGTCTTTGTTGAATCTACTATTGGTGAATGCTATGAGACAATTCACACAATCTGTGAAAGTAGTGGTCTCAGTTTCAGTGATATAAGGGAAATAATCTCGTATAATCTTCTCAGTAATTTCAAAGGCAAGAAGGACAATGTTCTTATGCTCATCATAAGCTGCTGTTGTGAAAACCTGAAAGTTGAACATGAGACGAGTAACTGTGAATACCAAATGCATGAACATCACTTTCACCAATAAAATAAAACAAGTGTTCACCAATCAGAGAAAATAATTATTAATGTAAAATCAATCAGCAGAATAATCATTGCAGACTACTACCATGAACATGCTCTTCCATCCTGACTTGACATTATTGACCCGAGATAACACCATCTGAGAAACGCATCTGATAATCAATTCTCTGATTTCAATGGCACTACTTTTGCGCATCACAATTACGAAAGGCTTCATAAACTCGTTCTGAAAGTTATAATTTGCTAATTCTTCCCTCTCCAAGAATTTCATTGATAATTGGCGTAAAGAGTCCATCGCAAATATTGAAATGGAAAGGTTTTCTGAACAGCCAATGGTTACAAAGAAATCAGAGAGCACTTGCCAGATTTTTGACCAGACAAGCCTGATGCGATTCATGTTATAGTGCCTGTTTAGAACATAAACATATTCGAATGAGTTAGCCAGCTAGCAAAGTAAAAGGAAACTAAAAGCTGCACATAAAGTGTTCCAGAAAACATTGTGTAAAGAATGAAAGACAAAAGAAGCAAACATACGCAATTTCAACTATTTTTGTAAGGCTGAAAACCCGTGGATCAGATTTGGAACGCAATTCATCCATGGATACTTTGCATAGTGCCTTTACAAAATCAATTATTGCCTCACTGTTTAGCTTTTGGCTCCGTATAAATATGCGGTTTATTTCACCAACTTGCTCCAACATATTTAAATTAGAGACCAAGTTGTTCATCTGTTCAGATGTGATTCCAGCACCCACATTACCACCAACACCAGCATTATCATATGTACCCCTCCTCACAGCTGAAGCTACATTATGAATCTTCCCAGGCCACGTCTTTCGAAGAACAGGTAGTATGTTTGATTTTCCTGGTTTAGAATCAGATTCATTCTGAGGAATTGCAAAAAAAGTTGCATCAGGTAGGGCACCTTCACCCAAGAGATGCAAATGTTCAAACCGCGAGACACATGTTAAGATATGCTCCCAAGCATCCTGCAAGTAATTCCCATCCTCATCTGCTATCGTTACTATAGACTGTGATGCAAGTAAACAGATGGGTTAAAGTAGCTTGAAGGTTTCAGAAAGGCTGTATATAATTTTTCTAGACAGCCTCTAATCACATTCCTACAATCTCAAGCAACACCATCACTTTGGCTTTGAACAATTAAGATCACCACTTCTTCATAGCACATTAATCTGTAGCTAGGCAGATCATGATGTATTCTAGGCATGTATTATATTACAACAGAGTTTTGATACTTAACTGCACATAAAGAGAATGAAGGGATCAGATATCATTATGAAATGGAAAGATGTAAGCTTCTCACTGACTGAGAAAATGACCAGGACTTTATGTCAATGGTGCAAGGCTTAATTGTGTGGCTCCCAGAGGGGCAGCGAAGGGGTCATGTGGTGCAGACTAATTTAAAAATTTTAAAGCAATTCACATGCATGCCATTAAGCTTGACGCCTCATTTAATCAAGAATGTTGTAGAGATTTGAAAAATAATGAGAAATTCTATTTTGCATCAGTAGATTCATTGATAAGGAAATGAGAAACACCAACCTTGATAGCATCAACGTTTTTTTGTCTAATATCTGCAGGTGCATGGAGGGAAGTAAATTTTGCTAATGATGTCAAAAAAGCATCTCTATGAGTTTTCATAGTCATTGCTGCCATAACATGGATGGCACTGCGAAAGCCTTCCAAGCATAAAGCTATTACAACTTCATCATCACTCTGGTCAAGAGGAACACTGAAGGCAGCCAGCATGGGAGCCCAACATGCCTCTATCATGAATCTGAGGATCACAACATCTGTTGCAGGATAATAAACTGACCTACATTTTGCCAATGCGAATAACATCATGAGGTTATCTGATTTATGTTTTCAAGATGATAGCAATAATCATGAATCATAACAAGGAAAAAAAATTGGATATGTCCTGTTGTTCTGACCACTTTTTCCATTCATCAAAACTAACCTTCAATTTCCAACTTTACTATCCAGGATTAGGTTTGTGCATTAAAAAATATGATGAGAATTATTATTCCACACAAAGATAAGGAAGAACAATAGAAAAATGAAAAATGAAAAATAAAAAATAAAAAAAGGCTGGGAAATAAGAATTAAAGCATCCTTTGGCAATAGCAGATCACGTCAAGTCCCTAACTTATCATGCAGATATTATTCATCAGTTCAGGTCAAGTACCAAGCCTACTAAAAATAATAGGAACTTACTCAGATTTGCTAGCCTTCTCTTTGAATTGTTCCTGCATGTGTTTCATGAGATCATCACTTGTCTCCATACTGTCTCCACTTCTCTTGCGAATTACAATATTCAGTATACCATCTAAACCTAAACCTCTGTTTGAGTTCATGGCTTGCATCTGTTGGATGGACAGGTTATCTTCTTTCATTTTAATCTCATTTCTTGATATTCTCTCAAACAATGATCTCAAATCGTCCTCAGGTAAATCTTTCCCGTCATCTATTCCTCGATTGTTCCTTATAAAATCCTCAGCAGACATCTGCATAATCAAATGAAAACGGTAAGATTCAGGAATAAATCAACCCCCCAAATGTCCTATCATTGTCTTAAAAGTTTAGTACACCTTATTCTTCACCATAGGGTTATGTGCATCGGTGTTCAACATTATAACAGAATAGGCAAGCACATAAGCTGTGTCAGCACTTATAAAGGCCTTTGGATTACACTTGCAATACCGTTCAGCAAACTTTTCCATAATACGGTCGATCTTTTGTGCCTCACCCGGCAGTCTAAAGCCCTGTAGGAAGGCTCTTATTGCCTCATCAAACTCCATGCCTTGAAATTCAAATGAATCGACATATGCATGCATCACTTTCAACGATAAATCTTCTCTTTCGCCCAAATAGTCACCAATCAGACTTTTATTCAAACCAGATGCATTTTTAAGAAAAGCTGCTATCTCTTTTGGCGAGCTCCCCACCTTATTAGCATTTATCAGAAACTCAATACCTTTCTTCGGTTTACGATTAAAAAGAGAGATGCCCTCCTGCAATGCATGATGTTGCGTATCATGAGTAAGCAAGTTTTTTTATTTTGAAATCGCAACTAGTTACTAAAATTTAAAAATATAATTAACTTTTATGACCTGAAGTTCAAGTTTATATGCACGGCGCTGCTCAATAGTTGAGACATCAGAAACTTCGCTTGCTTCAGAGTGGCTCTCTGATGCTTCAGAGGATTCATCAGCATTGCCATTTGCCAGAGGCGCATTTCCAGGATCAGAACTGTTGTCCACAGCTTCTAATTTCTTTGGAGAGAGAGCATCTGGAATTCGTAATTGTTTGTTCATCCAGTCCCCCATGCACTTCAATATAGCAACTAAACACTTCATTGCTTCTAGCTTCATTGCAACATCTTGAGGAGGCTGAAGTGTGGTCGGAACACCAGGTGGAACACCTTGAGCAGTTTTCAGAAGTCCATTAACCATTCTGAAATGTCACAAAAAAGTGGATAGAGTAAATATAAACTTTCAAACTATATTTGAAGTTGTTTTTATGTGTTCTCAAGGAACGAAAATGTATTGAAACCTTAGGAATTCGGTGGATAACATTTATGTCACTTATTATACAATAATTCAGTTCAGAAAGCCCTTTGATATACCATCTTCAGCACCAACAAACAACCTAAAGGACTTCAAAGTTGGAATATATCACTGTAAATAAATTAAATGCGCCTTTAACAACTTTATTCTGCTAAGAATATCATAGCTAGCAGTGAAAGTTACACTGACCTGCCTGCATATAAGTTAACCAGCTCAACGCATCAATGCAAATTAAGCAGTGTCAAATAATAAAATCAAAATTGTGTACCTCTCAAATATATTTGAAGCATTAACATCACAGTCATAGTTAAGGAATATGTCTATCATGATTTGCGAATCACCACAGAGCTTCTCCAGAAACCGAAGGACTGTCATCTTTTGCTGATAATTTGGCTGTGCAACATTCTCTAGTACTCTGAGGATAATCATAGGGAAAAATATTCCAATTTCTGCCTTCAGTCCAGCTCTAAATCGTGAGAGCAAACTAATAAATATTGAGCAGGAAAGCTGAAAAATAATCATAAGGGTTGACGCAGTGTTCTTCAAGAGTGAGAGACACAAGTACTGCTTTATAGCATCTAAAAATCTGTAGAAAAACAAGAACATATTTTACTGATCAATATCAAATAAGCCAAGGGAACATTATTTTAAAATAAAAGGGATAAGGGAGGATTGTGGAAAAGACATTCGATCAGATATAAACAAATCAGGGAGTGTCTTTTAAAACATTGAAGTTAAGGTAAATCTGCGAGGGAAACAAGAAAAGTGAAGAAAGAAAAAGTCGTTGGATAGCAAAATTATATAAATAAATGGAATGTCAAAAGCATTTAAGATAAGCATATAACAATAGCCCAATGAACTCATCTCAAACCAAAATATTATCCGGAGGACCGGAGGATCAATAGGACAGGACAGCCAGTATGTAATTTAAACTATCAAATAGCATCACATGACCTCACCATCCAAATATCTCGTCATCTTCCTACTACTAACACTGTCAATATAACAAAAATTTATGTGGTGTATTGTATCTATCATGCTATAAACTAATTTAATATTATAAGATCTGTTGGAAACTATTCCACAAGACCCTTTAGCATGCATGACGATTTTGATTATCCAATTATCCTGAGCACCAAATACAAAACTCAACTCTAATTTTCATTAAGGTGCTCATGTAGTTCCTGCTCAAACAATAAATTCATATAGTAACATACATGACATATCTCATGGGCATACCACAAACAGATAAATTTCAAGTTTCATAGACTGCAAATAAACAGAAGAAGTACTTATAACTTCAAAATTCAAAGATACATGAAGCATGTTACCTTTCACTTGTCCTAAATATAGCCCCAGCATTCTCTAACAAAATCTTGAGCAACTCCAAGGCTAAAATCTTCCCCTTCATTGCCTGAGGATCCGCCACTGCATCTTTGGGCGGAGTCTTCATTGAGAGTTTGCATAATGCCCGGAAGACCAGAAATGCATCCCGTCTCAACTTATTCCCAATTTGAATCTCCAAATCCTCATCCCTTTCCCCCTCACCATCCAACTCCCCTTTCCTTCCCTCCAATGCCGTTTTATACATACTGATTTCCCAATACTTTGCATCCAACATATCCTTATCTGTTGAGTCCAACAAATCTGCTGGATTGGTGCCATCCACTGTGGAGGTCTTAGTCTCAAACGCCCCATCATGAGCCCCAGCATTGGATCCTACAACACTCCTTGGTGTACTGGGATTGAAAACCCCATCAATATCCTGTACTATCTTAGTAATAAAACCCTGAACAAACATGGTCATCGAACCGTCCGCATCAGCCTTCTCCATAGGCTCTGTCAACTCCGCCACTACAATTGGCTGCAACGGAACGGTTGATGAATCAGCCTCCATTCTCCTAAACACAATAACCAGCATCTGAACCAATGATGCCTTCGCCGTAGTCTGATTCACCACATTCTTACTACTCAGATAAATGTCGTAACACGTCCTAACTACCTGCAGCAAACAGTCCCCATGTATTCGCAGCGACACAGAAGTAACAGCAGATAAAAGCGCCTTGATCACCAGCAACTCGACATTTTCATCTCCCAAATCGTGGCATTTGCACGTACAATCAATCAATCTTGAAAGCAATTTCGCGTCGGCAACTTCAGTGGTGTCGGCTTCTCCGTGAAGATACCCATGAGCAATTAATTTTTGTACGGCGTCAAGAACAGGCTCAGCAAATTTAAGGTAAGTGGAGGAGAGAGCGTTGATTAGAGGACTGAGAATGAGCTCGGAATCCGATAGCGAGAGGTCCAAGAGAACTCCGGGATGAGATGACGCGTCGGGATCGGATTGGGAGGAGGGGGAGGCAGGGGATGGGGTTAGATTGGATGAGGAGAGGCGTTCGATGACGGATTTGCACTCGGCGGCGAGCTTGGAATGCTTGCGCCAGGATGCATTCTTAATGATTTTGTCGAGGGCTGGGATTAGAAGTTGAGGTAAGCGGGAATCAGCTTCCGGAGAAGCCATTCCCGATGTTCGAACGTCGAGAGTGAATCTGAAAGTTGGGTAAGGGCTGGTGAGAGTGGAGGAGAAGAGATTCTGGTCTCTTCAATGTTGCCGCGAAGGTGGTGGAGAGACGCGACGGTGATGGTGGCGAATCTAGAGAGAGAAGCTCCGGTCCGGCAAGATTGGTATCAGGAGGATGGCCGGTGATTTGATGCGGAAATTTTAGACGCTCTTGAAATGACAAGAAAGCCCTTCCGGTTGACTATTCAGATGAATTGTAATTTAAGAATCAATCACAAACATTAATCATTACGATACATTAAATAACGGTTATTTTTCATGAGCATTTTTATCCACGTTGATATATTGTCAAGAAGGGGGTGTTGATATCATATCAAATCCGATTCACGTGAAAAATAAAAAGTGACCACCTAATAAAAAATTAATAATGAAAAAACTTGAAAAATATTATATTCATTTTTTAATTAAGTGTAAAATCTTTTTTTAATTATTATTAAGTGTCTAAAAAATATAAAATTATGACAAAGACTTGTGTAAGACGGGATGAGAGTGATAACTTTTTATAATTAAAAGTTACACCAAATTAATAAAGAATGATAATGTAATTTATAAATAATTTAGAGTGTAAATGAAAAGTGTAAAATGATCTGAGACGTCTCATGCAAGACAACCCTAAAACTATTAATTCAAATCTAAAATTATAAAATCGTGCAAAGGTTCATTCGCCCAAGAGAATTTATTTTTTGGCTAATTATTGTGTGCACCCGGGTGCACTCACATACAAATATATAAAAAAAACATATACAATTAAGAGCAAAAATGTATACAATTTAATTGTTAGTTTTTTTAATGAAATTTGAGTGTAAAAAATATACAATTATTAAAAAAATATGTATATACTATTGAATAAAAAGTTATACACATATACATGTTAGTTTTTTAATGAAAATTTTAGTGTGAATAAAATATACAATTATTACAAAACACGTATACAAAATATAATAAAATGTATACAAAATATAATAACATGTGGGTGCATCGTTGCACCCGGTTGCACCCAATATATACTCTTATTTTTTTGTTATCGGAATTTAGTTTTATATTCATTCCTCTTCATTTACAGGCCCATATCCTTATAAGCTTCGTTTTATCGTCTGCCCAATTGGGCCTCTTCATTGGGTTTGAAATATAATACATATATATTGGGCTTCATTTTTTACTTTTAAAGAAGAACTAATGCGTCGAACCCAACTTCTATATGGACTAAACCCACTTTTGGTATTACCACACTATTCACTACTAGCTTGTATAGTAATTTATTCTCATCAGGGTATAATCACATAAAATTTATTGTGTGAAAATAAAAAACTATTATACCCTATCTTAAAAATAAATGATAAATTATGAACCACAATAATACTCTTAATATTACATTAATTGCAAGAGTATAACAATAGTTATACTCTTAAAATTAGTACTAAAACCTAAAGAGGTAAAAAATAGTGTACGAACCATATGATTTCATTAATCGATTAGTGAAATTAGTCCTGAATCCTAAGGTGAAATTATAATTACAAAAAAAAATTAATAATAATAATAACACTAAATCTTAAATATAAACATTAAATCCTATATATCACACATAATATTGCACATTGACACATTGTGATAATCATAATATCTTCTCAGATGTGTATACTTTACAGTAGTAAATTGTAGGGTGAAGTATGCATAAATCAATTACTCTCTCTATCCCTCAAAAGTTGTGATATTTTCCTTGAGTTGTTTCATAAAAGTTGTTACATTTCCTTTTAAAGCATATGGACACATACAAAAAATATTAACATATTCACATGGGCTCACACACACTTCACACACATCACTAATACATCTACCCACTACCCATTAAATATTATTTTTCTTACTTCAATTTATATTAAAATATTATATTCTTTAATCTCCGTGCCCAAAAAGATGTAACAACTTTAATAGGACGGAGGAAGTATAATTAAATCTACAATTTTTCTATTTTTTATATTGTGAGCTTGAACATTTTATGATATGAAGGGTATATATATATATATATATATATATATATATATATATATATATATATATATATATATATATATATATATATGGTAAAGATTTAGTATAATCAAACATTAAAAAAATTTGTTGGGACGTTGAAAAAATAGTTAAATTTTGCTTTCCATAATTTTTAGTTTAAAGAAAAAGATCACAACTTAAAAGATGTTAAAAGATTAAATTAAATGAAATGAAATACTAGCTATATAGGGTAATTAAAGTGTATACTCTATTTATTTATCATAGGAGTATGTACTTTCATTCTTTCTTTCATTTTTCAAAATCACATGAAAAAAAAAAAACTTAATTACAGACTGGTGATTTAAATAGTTTTGAACTCACATTATTAGATATAGAGTTGAGTTAAAATCAATTTTGATCTCATAATCATTGGAATTTTTGATTTTGTCCCAAAAAAGATAAAATTTTAAATTTCGTCCCGTAACTTTTAGAATTGATCAATTTTAGTCCCAGAATCGCTGAAAATTAGTTTTTTCACCGGAAATAGACACGTGATCAGTAAATTAGATTTTCCGACAGCTTAATCCAACGTGGCAAATATTTTGAATTTCCACATCACACCTAACATTAAACAGAAATTAAAATTAAAAAAAAAACCATCGCTAAACTTGAAGATCTGCCGTCTGAAGATCTACCCGTTCATTTTAGATTTTCCGGCGTGGCACTTGAACCGAAGCGCGGCTGATGGCGAAAATCTCCGGCGACGTATGATGTGGTTGTGATTTGATTTGCTTCGAGCTAAGCAAGAATTTCGTGAAACGGACGGTGGCGGAAGCGGCGAAGGGGAAGGGAGTGGGGAGCGGAAGTGGTTTCCGGAAGAAGATCTTCCGACGGCGGTGTAAACCCAGATGGGGAATTATATGGTGTAGTCGAGTGCAGGGTCTATTCCGGCGAGTCAAGCCGGTCAGCTTCCGTCGTCGAGTTTCCTCATGAGTGGTGAGTCTGTGGAATTTTCCGACAATTGGGAATTACAACGTGTACAAAGGAAGTTCCGCCTACGCCGGTGGGCTGCATTTCATGAATCTTCCGGCACTGCCGATGGCGATCTTGTCCGGGAAGCAACTAGCTATGGCCAACGGCGGTGGCGGCGGCCGTGGAATGGTGGACATGCTTGCAGCTCTGAATGCGTTCTGGTATATTCCTGGTAGTAGTGGTGGAGGAGCGTTTTTCTTATGTTTTATAAATTTTACATTTAATTTTAATGTTAGATGTTATGTGGAAATTCAAAATATTTGCCAGGTTGGATAAGCTATTTGAAAGTTTTATTGTACTGATCACGTGTGACACGTGTTTATTTCCGGCGAAAAAATTAATTTTCGGTGATTTTGGGACTAAAATTGGCCAATTCCAGAAGTTACGGGACGAAATTGAAAAAATTATCTTTTTTGGAACAGAATCAAAATTCCTCTACTATTATGGGGCCAAAAATGATTTTAACTCTATAGAGTTCGACAAACGAGTACAAAAAATATAAATAATTAAATTCAAGATCGAGCTTTGATGGCTCGAGGTTTAAAAAGTAATGGAGAGTAAAGAAAGTTGGTTAAATTATAGTAGTAATTATTAGGTTTTTCATCATGTTATTTTTTTGTAATTTATTTTTAAACTTAAATATTAATCTTTAGCTAGAGTGGGGTGGCAATGTTGAAGGTTGATTTCTACATGGATGTTTAATCTCTGATGGAGGCGCGTGTCTACTCAGAAGCTCACGGGCCAGCTCTTGAAGATCGCCGCTGCCGCTAGCGGCGGCGGATGGAGGTGCTTCAGGCGGAGCTGCGGCGGAATCAGTTTGTAACTGCGAAGATGTGCCAATTTCCTGACCGCGGTGGTGCAGGGTCCATGAAGGGATGTGGACCGTTGGATCAAATAGGGATGATAAATGATCATACGTCGCTGGAGCTGCTGAAGACGTCGGGAGATCAGCAATCGAGAACGGCAGTGGTGTGGGGAATATCGGCGGCGGCGGCGGCTGTGGCGGAGTTGGAAGCTCTAGTGTAGCCAGATGGGCTTGCAAGTACGACACTTCTGCTTGCAAATTTACCACCTAAATATTTACAAAGAAGAGAAATGTTTTCACTTGACTTTTCATGATTTCATAGAATTTTTATGATCACGTAATTAGAGAAATAAACTAATTCTATTCTATGTATATATGCTTAATGATTTCCATTCCTATACTCCATTATTCGATGGTCACATATCAGATTTCAATGTAATTTTATTATCTAGACCTATTGTCCATGGACGGTTACCATATTAGAAATTTAATTTAACTATTTTACCGTTTGTAACATAACTTCCTTATTCCGAAAATAATTAAAAAATATATATATACTTTATTATTTTCTATAATTACTTTTGTAATTTTAAAGTTCCATATCAAAACACACTTGTTACAAAATCTCTTGTGAAACGAAATCGATGCGAAACAGGTTGGGAAACAAATTGATCATTATTGAAGTTTGACGGCTATACATGTAAAGTTTATCAATTGGTAGTTAAATTTTTTTTTAAAATATGATGAATGAAAAATTAAAGTATGATTGTATAATGTTAATAGTATGATTCACTTCAAAATATTTTAACTACCAATAAATATATTATGCTTATATAATAATCATATTTTATAAATAATGAGTCGACTTATCACACAATTACTCTATCTCAAATATAAACATGTCACAAGACAGTATCACTTTTATGTGTATAAAAGTAGTATATACAGTATATAACCACACCCCCAAAACCTGCAGTTCAGTTCCACCTCTTACTCACCCACCCAGTGTTAAGTGTTTGTATAAAAGATGGGGAGACATATTCCTTAATAACAGCAAGATGGTAGAAATGTTGCAAGAAAAAGGTGGAGGCAAAGAAAGCTAGCTGGTATAATAGTATAGTATATCATATATATATATGAGGTGATGGATCACATAATCTATTAATTTTAGCAAAGAATCATATCAATGTTCCCTCAAGGCACCACATACAGGTCCACACTTTTTTCCATTCCCCGTATATATATATACACATACACACACTACTATAAATTACTTCTCCTACATGCATGTGTTATAAAGACTACACTTGAACAAATTAGTAATCCTACCTAGCGACATATGTGTGATGATCCAGCATATGCCAACTCAAACCTTACTTCATACTCAAAGTTACATGTGTATTAACACATAAAGGTTGCTACATATTTGTAGAATAATGTGATATATATACTGAAATAATTGCAGAATGAAATACTAGAAAATCTGAACTAATAAATCAACATCTGAACTAGGGGATCCAATTTTATGATCTCATCATATTTAGCTAGGTTTTGAATGATGGATCTAATTAGTTAAGGTCAATCATGCATTTAACATTTCATTTATATTGATTTAATATATAAGGTCCATTAACTAGCTAGCTAGCTAGGTTAAATTGGGTGTAGTAAATATATATAGTAAATTAAATGAGAACAAATAAAGCAAATGGGATCATCTATTTTATGTTAATAATCCTGTTCATGTCTTAAATATACTGTCATATGACACAATCATTGCCTAAATTACTGCCAAGAATGTTGAGGTTTAATTGTCATTTGTTACAGTATAGTATCTTAATGAAAAACATATTATAAAACACGAAGTGAAGTGTTGTCAAATAAGGGATCAGTCTACAAAAGAAAGCATATACATCACACAGAATGTACATGTATCTAACATATTAAGCAGCAAAATTAAGTTGTTAATTAGTTGTAATCCTCCTAGAGAAATTAAATGAGTTAGCTGTGGGTTTCCGTAAGCATGTACCAACACTGAATAGACAGATTCTAGTCTACAGATGGATAAACTCGCAGATTAATTTTCTATGCACCTATTGTATGTATGTATACAGTATATGTTATTATCTGTTCATAAAGATTACTTTTTCAATTCTACACACTTTCAAATTAATTCAAAATAAAGCAAGAATGAGTGACCTGTTGTTGTAGAGCAAAGATGTGAGCAACGCAGCCATAGACGGGATCCCTGAGTCGGGCCTGAGCCTCGTAAGAAATGGTGAGGACAGCATCTTGGCGCTTTTGAGGCGGGATGTGGAGGAGGAGCTTGGAGACATTGCTTGCACCGAACACCTTGTGAACGGCCGCGAACTGACTCGCACCCTGCTCTGAGTCGAAATACGGGGCAAATATGCACCCGGCCACGCACTTCCTTCGCAAGAACTTGCACGCCCCACACGGCCCTCCCGAGCTGCTACTGCTGCTGCTCATCTCCATTACTAATTTCTACCCACATATTATAACTTGCTTGACCTAATCCAAAAGAATTGTACTTGATCGATCGAGGTGGATTAAATTTGTGTGTTGGTTTAGGGTTTGGTGGATGTATTGGGATGTATTTTTCAACACTAGTAATGTAAGACTTTGAAGCCACGCTATGGATTTGCAATCTTGCGTGAAGCAAACATACCATATTTATCCACTCAATTTGGCTTACGTACACCAACCTTTTTCCTCAACCCTACTGTCTGTATATATATTTATGAATGTAATATTTATATAAACACACACTCCATATATATACTAATTCCATTCATGTGTTGGTCAATACCACCCTCTCTAAATTTGCCCAAACTACCATTAAATCATGTATTGAAAAATTACCAATTTACGACCTTTAAAAGTTTTTAAATAAGAAATTTGACTTGTAATGTACCTCTCTATATATATGAGACATATTATAATTATATTATACGTCTTTTTTAAAAAGAGTTAAAATGCTTTTATAAGTGCACATGAATTACGTACAGTTTTATTCGACTCAAGTCCCAAGTGTCACCTTTTGCATGACATACAAATGTTAGAGAGGGATTATGGTGCATACCAATTCAATTGGTACACCATTGAACTCCATTTTTTTTAATTAATTCTTATTTCTTCATTAATATTGTTTTTATTTTATTTTTAAATTTATTTTATTTAAATGACTATTATATCCTAAATTCTATGGATAAATTATACCCTAAACCACAAGGGTAAAATTACAATTATACCCTAAACCCTATGGATAAATTATACACTAAATCACAAGGGTAAAATTACAATTACACCTAAACCCTAAACCCTAGGAATAAATTATACCCTAAACCACAAGGGTAATTTAAAATTACAATTATACCCTAAACCCTAGGAATAAATTATACCTAAACTATAAGTGTAAAATTATAATTATATCCCTAAAATTAAATTTAAAAAATGAAAAAAAAGTAACAGCAACAGCAACAGTTAAAAAAAAACACACACACTAAAGGTGAATGAAGGAGATTGTACATTTTGGAATTTGTAGAACTATTGTATTCTAATCTTTGCCCAAATGTTATATAAAAAATTCCTTGTATTAATTTACATTGTTTGTCCGCTAATATTTATATAATATAGTAATTATTATGACAAATTCTCTTGTGAGACGGTTTGTGAGACGTGTTAAAGTATGTCTATTATATAGATAAAGTATGTTTAATAGTTGTTAAAGTATGTTTTCTAAAATATAATAAATGATGAATTAAAGTATGATTTTAGAGTGTTATAATATAATTCATTATTGACATATTTTAACTATAGATAAGCATATTTTACCTATATAATAAGCATACTGTAGTAATAAGTCAATCCGTCTCACAATCGTCTCACAAAAAATCCATCTCACAAGAGAGTTTCTCAATTATTATTTATTTCATTCCTGTAATATCTAGGAAAAGAAAAAAGGTATTTCGAGTTGAAACGTTACATATTTTTGAGGGTAGCGATTGTAATTTTTGTTCTTTTTCTTTTTCTGAAAACACGTTTTAAATCTTGTATTCTTTTTCGTCGTTTTGTATTCTACCCAAAGGACTTTCTCCAACTTATCGTATTCACTATTCAGTTTTAAAATATTACATTTTGGGAAAAACAAATAGTATATCAAAAATATCGGGAAGAAAAAAATTTATTTTTTAATTTTTATTTTTATTTTAATTTTATTTTTTAATTTTAATTTTAATTTTAATAGTATACCAAAAGAGTTTACTTTTTATTTTGAATTTTAATTTTTTTATATTTAATATTATTTTTTAAAATTGTTACTTATAATATATATTTGTGTGAGTATTAGCTAGAATTACTCTTGTACTTATTCTAATCTTGAGAGGAATATTTCACACAATATAATCTCATACTCCCTCTAATACTAATTGAAACTTAATAGCAAAATTAATCAACAAAACATAATTGAGGATATAAGACTTTTTCTCGTTAATATGAGTATATTTCAGTCAAATAATGGACAGTGACGGGAGGTCGGTGTTCAAACCACAACGCCAGCTATTATTTCACTTTGCAAGTATAAGCTGCCACGTAGATCCAGTGATGTCACTTGTAACTGAATTTATTAATTTATTAGTTAACTCGAATATTTCTAAATGGTCAAGATGTCACGACTATATTTATAGTTGTAAAAACATTAGACAATATTGCAAAATGTCGCAAAGCTGTCAAACTTTAACGCATTAATAACAAAATATATGTATATGTATATAATCGTAAGTTTTCGATTTATTATTCTAGATTTAAACTTAATAAAATTTCTTATTACACCTGCAAATTCAATTAATCTTTACCCTATCTTAAAATTAAATAAAAAATAAATTTTCCCAAATTTCGATTCTACAATAATCATATAATGGAATGAATATTTGATAACTTTGTATATGGACAACGTCATGAGTCATAAATAGAAAATTTGTTAAATAAATGATCATACTACATGAGTTAATACTATGACACTGATATTTTAAAAATGATACTCCGCTATCCCAAAAATATTAATACACATTTTCTTTTTTCTTTTTTATCTCCAAATAATTTGGGGGTTAATTTATTGTAAACCATAGTTTATAGTGTGAACATTTGGTCCCCTTTAATTTAAATTCTACTAATGCATAAGGTAGGATTGGAAGGAGAGCACATAATTTATACCATAAACCCGATTTATATAAATATTTGTTATAATTTTCACAATATATATTATACAAAATATCAGCACTCTTATAATACTATAATAATTTTTCTTTCACACAATTAAAATTAACCATACTATATACCTGCAATTTCTTACGAGTGAGGCTTGTGTGCGCCCGGAGCATGGGAACACATTCCGTGCGCCTTTAGAATTTAGTATTATGGGTAAGGGTATATTTCTTTAATCTAAAGAGTATACACATATTTATACTAAAAAATATACAATTTAATATAAAATTTCAAAGGCTCACGGAACACGTGCGCCCAAACACACAAATTTTTGCCATCTCTTACTCCATATCTAATTTACATTAAAAAGTCCTTTTTAAACTATTAACTCATAAAATAAATAAACTCATAAAATAAAAAGACAAGTAACAAATCTTAACGGCGCCATCCCCCGCGCCGTCCGGGTACTGTCCAAAGCGTGTAGTGTGAATAGGAAACAATGATTTGACAGGACGGCCATTGGGTCCCATCTTTGACCACCACGTCTGCATCTGTTGAAACACGTTTGTGTAACTTACATGTCAGCATGTGAGCTGGTAAATGTATACTCTCCCAGATGCAAATCCTCTCCAGCCTCCAGTAGGAAAATCACCTTTCACTATTCATGTTAGCATACTGTTCACTTGAATAGTGAGAGGAAATGACCTCCCGTGAGATCCATCTCCACTCCCCCAGTCTCCTTCCATCTCCCTTCCACTTGTTAAGAAAAGGAAATTATCTCACATCCTAAGAGCATTCACAATAGGCGATTTATTATAGGGTGAAATGCAACAGTACCCATTTTAATTCTTTTTGTCCAAACTTTAACGGTAAGTGTAAAAATACTCAAAATGACACAAATATCTTTGATTTGATAATGACACGATTTGACTTGTTAAAAAAAATCACGATTTGAATTGTTAAAAAAAGTCATGATGGAGTCAAGTATTTTTAATTCGATAATGACTTTTTTTAACAATTCAAATTTTGTCAAGGTTATTGTGTCATTTTGGGCATTTTTACACTTAACATTAAATTATGGGCAACAAAGAAAATTATAAAAAAACTGAAGTGCACTATCGTGAAATCCTTAAGGTGATGTTTGTTTTGGGGTTTTGGGGAGTTTGAAAATAATGAATAGTGATGTTGGGTTTGTTTTGGGTTTTTTATAGTGTATGTTTTAACTTTATGTCAAATCAATGTGTAAGAATGTATTAATTTATGTAATAAAGTAGATGAGAGAGGAGAGATAAAGAGATAAAATGTATTAATTGAGGAGAGATAATATATATATATATATATATGTACATATTGGGTGATTTTAAAATTTGAGTGTGAAATTTCAATTTCAATTTCGAGGTTTAAAAACCCGGAACAAACATCCGGACAATTCGGATAATTATGGTCAGAACCCAAAAGATAATCCACTCGTGTGTTCAAGACCTAGGAGTGGGAACACAAAATCTTAAACATATAGAGTGCATTCATAGAACTAACGTTAATTTTTTTTTTTTTAAGTTTAATATGGAATAAATTAAATAACACACCAAGAATACAACACATTTAGGAATAGAGTATGTTCCCCCGACAGCCCCTTTTAGCTTAGTTCGTGTGTTTACTACTTTGCTTAATGTTTCTCTAAACATTAATTAATTAAAAGGGAGAAAGGAATAATAGGTTCTATAATTCTATTACATCAAATTATTTAAAATTAAATATAATTTTATATGCATTTTACTTGAAAAAATCCATCCCCAATCTGGCCAGATTGGTTCTAAATAAAATTATAGGTTTCAAATCCTCATAATTTCTAACAACTTTCAATTCGTTGTTGTAGTAGCCATAATTCCACGTGTAAGATACTAATTATGAAAAAAAAATTATATAATTACAGATAAAAATTCGCGTCACTTGCGCTCAAATTCTCATCCGACGATTTCAGAAAGTTGTACTCCCTCCGTCACATTGAAGTTGACACGCTTTTCTTTTTGGTTTGTCTCACTAAAGTTGACACATTTCCTTTTTAATACATGGACCCACACAAAAAACAATTAATTTATTCTCATGGGCCCCACATATCACCTCTAATACAGCTACCCACTACACATTAAATATTATTTCTCTTACTTCACTTTACTCCACTTTACATTAAATTATTATACTCCTTAATCTCCGTGCCAAAAAAAAAATTATATCAACTTCTATGGGATGGAGGGAGTATCTTTTAGTAGTATAAAAGCTTATACTTTTAATTTTTTCAAAATAATACTTTTTTTCTAATTTAAATATTAATAACATTCATATTTCAACATTCTTTCACTAAAAACACAGTATCTTTATTTAATAAAGTTTTTGAGAACAAAATGTAAACGTTACAAAAATGTAAAATTGCCATTGAAGATGTTGGCCAATACTTAATTAATACTAATCTCTAACTAAGTAATTATGTGAAATATCCTTTAAAGGTAAATATCAAAATTGATCCTATAAGTATGGTCTTTTCCAATTTCAACCCTTTTTTTATTGTATTTCTCACTTTTGGTCATCCGTAGTCTATTTTTAGTCCTTTTGGTCCAAAATTAATCATTTTTTGCTGGAAATTTAAAACGTCGGAAAATCGTGTGTATTGCATGCGCTCAAAAATAAAGCTGGCAAAAGATATTTCCTCCCATTCAACCCCCGCAGATTATAGTTTCCACCCGTAGCCAAATCCACCATCACCTCTCCAGCACCCGTAGCCAAATGGTAATTAATTACAGTATTGCAGAAATTTATTGTGTATGTGAGAAGTGGCAATGCTGTAGAAATTGAACGCCGCAAGTTTGAGTTAATATTTGTTACTGTGTTACTCCTATTATTCTTCACCACATTCAATTCATGTTAGTGTGATGCTATTTGTCGGGGTGTAGATACCACATTCGCCAACTCCCACGATTAAGAATCCATTCCACCCTCTCATCCAAATTACAGCTCTCCACTACCACCCAGTTCGCCACCTCCCACAATCAAGAATCCATCTCCAACTCTTCCAGGAGTCTAAATGTGTTGAGATGAACTCGTACGGCGGTGCAAGCCTCCATCAGAGTGTAAGGATTATCCGAGACGTGGATGTAGGCTATGCAATCGAAAGACAATGCCTTCACGGAAGACGAACCGCTCTCCGCAATTATCAACATGTGTCCGTCTTTTCCAGGGAACAAAGATGATCGGAAGCTGCCCTCAATTATGGGGATTAGGACGATGTAGGAATTGATTTCGGGGACATTGAGCATCACCCACTGAGTCTCCATTTGGACATCGGAGCTGGTGGACCACCAGGTTTTGAAGCGGAAGATGCTGATAAATATTCCCGGGCGGTGAATTTGCCGAGGGAATTGGTGAGGCGATCGGACGATTCTTTCTGGGTGAAGCCGAGGAATCCTCCTTTGGTAGAGAGGGATTGGGCGCGTTGGATAAGGGGAAGAGGGGCGTCCAATGATTGACAGATGGAGGAGAAGCTTTTCAAAGTTACGTTGCTCGGAATTTCGAACAACAATGGCACCTTTTTGACATTGGAGTGGGTTTGGCTACAGGTGGAAGCTATAATGGGTGCGAGGGTGGTGAATGGGAGAAAGTATCTATTCCCAGCCCTATTTTCGAGCGCGTGCAATACACGCACGATTTTCCGACAATTTTTTTTAATTTCCGGCAAAAAAATGACTAAATTTGGATCAAAATGACTAAAAATTGACGTCGAAGAATGAAAATGAGAAATGCAATAAAAAAAATTAAAATTGAAAAATGACAGAACCAATTTTGATATTTACCCAACTTTAAAAATTAAGGCAAACTCTAGAAAATTTGGTTTAGATTTATAAATGCCTCACTGCTATTGGGCCTCTATTGAACAAAAACAATGTTGCGTGGATATTTGACTTATATTTCTATGGGCCAAAATGTTGCTTATTGGATCATAAATGGGCCTATAATGTTTGTTATTGGATCATGAATGGGCCTATATGTGTTGCCTATTGTATCATAAATGGGTCTAATATACTGCTAATACAAGTAATTGGTACATGCGTCGATAATTTGATGAATTATCATTTTTAGTTATTTATTTTTTGTGTGGAGTCGGAAAGAGGTGTTGATAATAAATGTATATATGAATTATGAAGATTAATAGATGCATTCATAACATAAGATATAATTTCGAACTTAATTATTATTTACTAAAAGTTACAAAAGTATTTAGAACGAACATATTGCTTGCTCTTACTATCAACTCTAGAGATAATAATAGAATATAAATTAACATGATTTACATAATTAAATATGAAGACTAGAGTCACTAGACTAGAGGTGAAACAGTAGGGTATAAGGGTACAACATATTATATTATATTATATATATATATATATATATATATATATATATATATATATATATATATATATATATATATATATATATATATATATATATATACTAAAGGAGGATTTTAGTTATATTAGGGGGCAATATGAGGGTAATTTAGGGATGATGTGGAATTTTCTTAAAATTTTGATTTTTTAATAAACTTATCAAACTTGCAAAGGAAAAGAGTGTGAGTAGTTTATTTGACAACCAAACTTGCTAAGAAAGAAAAGAGTGAATAAATTATTTCACAACTAATCCAAATTTTTTCTTAATTAAAAATTTACCTAAATCTTAAATTTTTTTTAATTTTTTTTATTTTGAATCGTTTTTAAGTAAAAATTATATCAAATTAATTGGTATCACATGATCTTCAATTTAACATCCATATTGCTACTATAATATAATTGGAGTAATATTATTTTCGAATTACATGAATATCTTTTAATTTTTTGTTATACTTAAAGGGGAATGTTTTAATTAATGAGGTGTTATCACTATGAACAAGGATAATATGTAATTTCTTATTTATTATAATTTTTATTTAAGTTTATAGTAAATTAAAATAAATAATTAAATAAAAATAATTATGGACAAATTTGATTGGCATTACACACAAGAACAGAAAATTGATGTCAAAAGTTATCCATAAACATTCAATCACATTCTTTATATTTTATTTTTCAAAAATCTATTTCATCTAAATTTTTAAAAGTTTATAACTTTTAAAAATTAAGTTTATTATTAATAAAAATTATATCAAATTTAGTGATATGTATTAGAAGACAATATTAACTATATAAATAAAAGATGAATATTTATATATTATGAGATGAAATAATTATATATTTAATTAATAGTTATAAATTTTATTTAACCATATTTGTTAAATATTTATTTAAAATAATATAATTTATATTTAATTAATAACAACGTAATTTTTGGCTAATTATTCTGTTCACGGGTGCACCGTGCACCCACTTTTAGAAATTTATATACTCCCTTCGTCCCACTACAAGAGTGACAGAATTTTTTTGCACGTAAATTAAGGGATATAATATTTAATGGGTAGTTGGGGGAAGTTGATGTGAGATAAATAATATTTTAAGTAGATGTATTAGTGTGAAGTGTGGGGTTATAGAGAGAGAAAACGTTAGCTTGGTGGGTCCCTTTTACTAAAAGTGAAATGCACCACTTGTGTTGGGACGGACGAAAATGGTAAAATGCACTCCTTGTTGTGGGACGGAGGGAGTACTATATACTAAATGAGGGTTTTGGTTTTATTAGGTGACATCATGAGAGTAATTTAGGTATGATGTGGAGGGATGATGTGGAATTTTCTTAGAATTTTGATTTTTTAATAAAGTTGTCAAACTTGCTAAGGAATTAGAGTGTGGGTAATTTATTTGACACCCAAACTTGCTAAGGAATGAAAGAGTTAGGGCTTGGCAAAAAAATTTGAAAACCGCAAAAACTGTCCGCACCAAATTGTACCGCACCGCTATATATAATTATTTAGATAAACCGTAATTTATAATTTAAGGAAAAATCACACCGCACTTTATGGTGCGGTTTCATTTTTATGGTTGAAACCGCACCGACCGCACCGTTAGTTTTTATTAGGTATATATTATATATTTATACATGTTAGTATTTATGTAGTTTATTCATTACTCATTAGTTATTCACTCACTCTTCCAATAAAAAATAAATTCTATTAATGTTGTTGTATTTATCTTCGCTCTATAGATGTGTCATAACTTCTTTTATTTTTACTTCAATTGAGTACTTCTTATCTTAATTATTTATCTCATACATCTATGTAGAATCCCAACTATAAGCTAATCAACTAGTCTAACCTCCTGTATATTATTAGATTAAGGGTTGCAAATATTTTCACATGACTATAGGTTTATATTTATATATTAATGTAAATGAGATCACCTATTATATTTATAAGTTTCATCACCTATTCTACATATTAAATGTTTGACATGTGTTATTATCATGGCTAAATAAATTATCGCCAAATGTACAAGGATGCAATGATCATTACTTATGGAATATGTTTTTTTTATTAGAAAATAAGTTGTAAAATATGAAGTGTAGTACAATTGTAAAATAAGAGATACAGATCAATATTTATTTAGGCTAATCTATTAATAAAACCGTCAAACCGCACCAAAATCGATCGAAACCGTTTAAAACTGCATAATCAATATTACTTGAAAAACCGCAATTTAAATTTGATTACTAAACCGAACCATATATGACAATGCAATTTAAATTATATAGAAAACTCGTATAACCGCACCGTGCACACCCCTAGAAAGATTGAATACATTATTTCACAACTAATCCAAAAATATATATATATTTTTGTCTTAATTAAAAATTTACCTAAATCTTAAAAAAAATTTAATTTTTTTTAAATTTTGAATCGTTTTAAGTGGAAATTATACCAAATTAATCGGTATCACATGATCTTCAGTTTAACATTCATATTGCTAATATAATATAATTGGAGTAATATTATTCTCAAATTGCATGAATATCTTTTTAATTTTTGTTATACTTAGAGGGGAATGTTTTAATTGATGAGGTGTTATCACTATGAATAAGGATGATATATAATTTTCTTATTTATTTTAATTTTTATTTAAGTTTATAATAAATTAAAATAAATAATTAAATAAAATAATTATGGACAAATTTAATTGGCATTACACACAAGAATAGAAAATTGTTGTCAAAAGTTATCAATAAACATTCAATCACATTCTTTATATTTTGTTTTTTAAAAATCTATTCCATCCAAAATTTTAAAAGTTTATAACTTTTAAAAATTAAGTTTATTATTAATAAAAATTATATCAAATTAATTGTCTATTTACGATATTTAAAACGACACGCCTAGTGAAATATATTAGAAGACAATATTAACTATATAATTAAAAGATGGATATTTATATATTATGAGATGAGATAATTATAAATTTAATTAATAGTTATAAATTTTATTTAATCATATTTTTTAAATATTTATTTAAAATAATTTAATTTAATTTATATTTAATTAATAACAACGTAATTTTTGGCTATTTATTCTGTTCACGGGTGCATCGTGCACCAATTTTTAGAAATGTATACAATTATAAATAAAAATATATACAATTATGAATAAAAATGTATATACTGTGTGACTTTCTGTTGGGTTTTTAATGAAAAATTAAATATAAAAAAAACTATATAATAATTAAGAAATATATATACAAATTTGAATTAAAACTTATATACATGTAGATGCAATGTACACCTGGGTGCATCAAATATCAACTTATTTTTTTTAGAAGTGATAACATATGTTCTGTTTCACGTAAAAAAAAAATTTAATTATTATACTTTAACAATATTAAAGTCAATTATAATTATTCTTATTTTAATATTTAATTGAAAATACATTTTTAGATTGATATTTTTTTATGACATGTTATAAAAAAATTAATTATGAAAAATATTTTATATCCATGTTTAACTCTTAAAATTATGTAAATTCCTAAAATTTCAGTTACGTGTTATAATCATGTCCGTATACATGCTTGAGAATGATTTTTGAAGATTTGGAAATTATTCTTCATTCGCATATTTTGATATCAACAACCTTTATGAATCGTTCCATTGCTCCAACCGAATATATTTTTCGGGTACTCCAACCAAATATACAATATATTGTTTGAAATACTCCAATCGAATATAATATGAAATCTTAATTATTAGGATATTTATGTCTTATATAATATGGAGTATTATATTAATTCTTTTTGAAATTAAAAATGTACCCCAAGTGCATGCCAATTCACGTAAATTTCATTTAATTCGTGGCCAAAATCCATGCCATTCCAAATTACAAAGCTCTAATAATAATAAATTAAAAACTTAGTGAAGCTTAATTAATATAAATATTTAAACACATGTCATCATGTATGGAAATTTTGGATTTCCTATATAATCTAATTTTGAGGCAATATCAATTATATTAACTATTCAATTATTTTATAAATTTAATATAATAATTCAATTAAAGTGAAAAGCCTATGAATTATAATAATAATATGATCGATTGAGTAAATACACAATATGAGTAATTATAGGTGTCTCAATTGTGTAATATATATAAGTTATATGATCCCTAATATACTAAACCACACCCAGTAAGAATAAGGTGCTTAGCTGAAAAAAACCACAATACCATTGGATCTTCAAGTTTGTATTTTGACATGAAAGTTAAATGAATTAAGTTACACTTCCGCTTTATATTATATATCTCATTTAATCAGATTTAAAGTTTAAGGATCTATGAATTTATTTTCTACAATAACATCTTTATAGATTAAGGTACACTTTCACTTTGCAGTATAGATCTCATTTAATCGAATTTGAGGTTTTTGGATCTATGAATTTATTTTCTACAATAACAGCATCTTCATATCTGCGATTAATTTTGATTTGTGGATTTTTGTTCAATACCCAAATTTAAAATCACGTTTCTGCCAACTAGAGTCAATAGAGACTACTAAATAAAAATTACTATGAAATTACAAATAAATTGAGTGAAAAAGAAGTTCACATAATATATGAATATGTTTCTCTTTTGTTTCTCCTCCCCTAGTTTTATTTTAAAGAAAATCTGACTCATAGAGGGCAAAGTATAAAATCTAAAATACATGAGGGGTGGTATCAGAGGTGGCCTCTAAAGGGGTGAGAGAGTCATGTGTGACCACGAGTTATCCAGGTAATCCTCTAATTTTATTTATTAATTTCGATAAAATTTTCGAAAATATTGGTGCTTTTTATTCATTTTTCGGCATGAGCCAACCGATCCAAACTAGGCACTTTCGGTTCCTCCCCGGAAATTTAATTAAATACTAAATTATACACGCATATATATATATATATATCTCCACACTCGTAGTAAGGGAGAGAGAAACAGAGAGAAAAGAGAGAGAAACAACAAAGCCCTCTCTCTGTCAGAATCACTGACTTCATAGCTTCCATTGACACACTCCTACTGCTATATAGTACATCTTCTGCTTTGAGAAATCCTTGCTCCAAATGAATCGAAGCAAAATTGAGGAAGATCTGTTCCACCACCTGGGTCAACCACCGCAGCACCATGGGCAATTTTTGGACCCCCGCCACAATCAGTCCCAGCCCTCCATTGACGACGATGCATTCTCCCTCAACGAAATTGACCTCTTCCGCGACGACGAAGATGACGACGGTAGCCATACATCGTCCGACGCCGATATCCCTCTTCCGCCCTCAAATGGTACGCTTCAGTTTCAGAACCCTAATTTGCCCAATCCTCCCCCAATCAACCAAAACAAGAGATCAATTCATCACTCTTCCTTGTGCATTAGCACCGAGCCACATATTTCCTCCCAATTCTATACCTTCAATAAGGAATCACATGCACTGATGATTCAATGCTTAATTGAGGGTCGATTAGCGACTCCGGAGGAAATCCGAACCGCGACCCCGCTACCTGTACTCTCCAGCTGGCGCTCGGTCTGGAAAGATCGCAACGAGGACACGGCATATCTGACGGCGTGGAAGCGCATCCAGGACAAGCTCAATGCCCACGTGTCGGACTCCGCTACTAGCTTTACCGGTAACAGTAGCCATTTTCTCTGTTTCAAGAACAATTCCAGTCAATTTGTTTCGCATGTTGATCAGTGGCAGGACATTGTCATGTCATTTCACGGTGATGCTGATTTTAAACACTTAGGATTGAAGGAGACTATAGAAAGAATTAAGCAGGTGTGGACTGTAGGAGCAAAATTTTATGGCATACCAGAGAGTTATATTAGGACGTGTGTGGCTGCTTGCCCTGTTTGCTCAGATGAGTCTTCTGGGTGTGCACCAAGGTCTAAGAGGCGTAGGTTTGAATATACAGAGTCTTTTGATGTCCCTGCCAAGGAAGTTCCAACACGGTTGCAACAACTGGCAGCAAAGCATAAGGTTGTGTTGTGTATACGACAAAAATATATTAGGTATAAGCCATTCATGGCTGAGGTCAAGGATTATGCCTGTCATAGAGCAGGAGAGCCGGCTTCCTCAAAAAAGTCGCGGATATTGAAAAGGGAGCCATATACGTCTAAGAGGTGTGGATGTGGTTTTCGTATAAGGGCGATAGTTCCAATATCAAATTATAATGAGAAGGATAAAACATTTGTCTATGAGGAAGAGGGTACAGCTGTCTTTAAGCTTTATGCAGTGCATTCAGGACATGAACCAGGGCCTTTGGATGGGAATGCAAGGATCATGCATCGAATGGTTGGACATAAAGGGGGATTTCTGATGGATCACGATACTGTGTATGGAATGGCTGAGGATGGGGAGAATGAGGCTTTTGGGTTCTTGGGGAAGGATTCTGGGGACCTACAGCATTCAGTTTTGCAGCAGTTGCAGGAGTTGAGGAGTGAATTGGGATTGCTCGAAGGTAGAATTGGAAAATTCCCGCCTTCCCTATTGGGTTCTGTGTCCCATGAACTCTTTGACATTGTAAATAAGCTTAGAAATGTTGCGGATGATGGATCTAAGTCTGTTGGTTTGTTGTCAGAGAAGCAACACCTGGATGATGTGTTGGTGGTGGAGCATGATCTGCCAGATTGGGTTGATGATCATCATACAAGGATCTATGGCGATGGAAAGGATGCAGATGTTATTGAAGATGATGAGGATAGTTTTGGGAGAACACTTGGGGAGGTTGCTTCTTGGGATCGAATGAGGGCAGAATGCGTAAATGAGAAGGATCTGCTTGTTGAGAATTGTAAAGAAGAGAAATGGTTGAAATGCAGCGAATTTGATCAGAAAGGAATTCTTGGGTGCAGTAACCCTAAACTGAACAAAACCTTAAGGCATGATGAGACTATAGATCCAGATGTAGGCCTTGCTGGTATACAAGTAGATGGCTTCTTTCCTGAAAATCCTAAATGGTTTGACTCTCCATGTGGACTGGATCCTGGAGCAGACTGTGAAGATGCGGGATTCAGACATGGGGGGATCGTGTAGAGACCATTCTTATTGGTGAACCCATCCTAACTAACTTCTCAGCTTTTTTGGTGCCATTCATGTTAATTATCTGTTGGACGTGGGTTGTACATTATGTACACAGCACATATCTTGGAGGCTCGCTCAATTACCGTAACAGCCTTTAGGTGTCTTTATTGCATGTAATTTGTAAAGTGCCGCTATTTTGGCATCTCTGCATATACTTTGAACTGCTCTTTGTTGACCTTTTCGAATTTTGAATTTGAAATTGGAGTTGCTAATATTTATGCTTTTTGCCTGTGGAAGTTGGTCCCCTCAGCTCTATTTGGTGTTTGTGATGTTCTTGTTGAAGCACTTCCATTATTGAAATGCATGCCATGTGAAATTGATTATAGCACTGCCTTCTTATTATTACATTGTGTGTTCCTCTCTTTAAGAAAGCTTCATTTAATGTCTAGGAGGTGTTTTTTCATTAATTTTTTTTCTTACGATTTTCCATTTCGACAACTGCTGCAGATAATAATAGGTAATAATCAAAAAGAGCATCTCTTCCTTCCTATATAATGTTGGTCCTATTGATTTAGTAATGACACTTGAAGCTGATACCAAGATGCTGGTACCCTTTGGGTGGAATTTGCATCATTGCTTGACAATTGAAGTTAATTCATTCTTGATACTGTAAAAGCTATTAATTTGATTTAATTATGAAATTAATTTTGAGTCTAACAAAGATGTCTATATCCATTTCAGACATTATTCACTGCTAAGCCATTGCTATTAGTTAAATATGAAGTCAGGAAACTCTTTATGGTATGATCTACTAATTTCAGTGGGATTATGCTGACTTGTCGTTTTAGTACCCCCGCAGAGTTCGGATTTTTTCAGTAAAAACAAATTTGACAGAGGTTATGATGGTTATCATTTAAAGTGAGTCAAGCTTTCTTTTGAGCTGTAACATTGAGTCATACTAGTGATTTCAGTTTTTACTTGTATTTGGATTTTGATTAGAATCTTGTGATATGTTAAAGATTATGTTATGATGTTCCACATCGGTTCCACACGCAAGTGTGGAAGGGCATATAAATGGGAATCAACCATTCACCTTCAAGCATGGTTTTGGGTGAAGTTAGGGCTCCCTAGCTTATATGCCTAATAATTTGGTCCGACCTCCCGAATCCGGACGGGCCATGGGAAGGGGCTACCCGATGTGTGGGCCCAGAGGTTGCCACCGCGGATGTGGTCCATAGGGGTGGTTGCCACCCGGAGTTGTGGGCCTAGGTATGCGGGTTGCCACCCGGAGTGTGCCGTCCGTGGACGTCTGGTTCGAAGGGGGATGGATTGTTATGATGTCCCACATCGGTTCCACACACATGTGTGGAAGGGCATATAAGTGGGGTCAGCCCTTCAACTTCTGCCATGGTTTTGGGTGAAGTTAGGGCTCCCTAGCTTATATGCCTAACAATTTTGAAGATGGAATTGATAGGAAGCAAAATTAGGGTTCACTGTTGACGGGAGTGGGCTTAGGTCCACTATTCGTGGGCTGACCTTATTTAATTTAATTATATTTATGTTTAAGGCTTGAGCTATTGTTTGTGGCCTAGGCACTTATTTATTTTAATTATGTTTAGGCCTTTAGGGTTTTGATTTCTTTCCTTTTTGGTATTAGTGAGTAGTAGTATTTAATGAGTGTATTAGGGTTTATGGATTTTATCACATTATATTGATTTAAGGAGCTTGAGGCTTTTGGGAAAATAAAGTTTTCCGTTTGATTGTTTTTTATTTTTATTTTTCTGTTCTTATTAATTTGTTCGACCTGCCGGATCCCTTTCCCGTGCGACAACCCATTCCACTGGAGAGAGATTGAACAAACTGGAGGCGGATCAGACCGAGATGAATATCTCGCGTCTCCAATTTCTCTTTCATCTCGGCCTGATCTGCCTCCAGTTTGTCCAATCTTTCTCCAGCTCCAGTGGAACAGGTTGTCGCCATCTCGATAGGAACGGGATCCGGCAGGTCAGACCAATTGATAAGAACAGGCTCCAGGCTCCTTAATTCAATAATAATTTGATAAAAATCCATAAACCCTAATCCACCCCTTAAATACTAATACTCACCCATACTAAAAAATGAAAGAAACCAACACCCTAAAAGGCCTAAACATAATTAAATAAATAAGCCTAGCCCACAACAATGGGCTCAAGCCTAAACATAAATATAATTAAAATAAATAAGGTCAGCCCACGGATAGTGGACCTAAGCTCGCCCCAGTCGTCAGTGAACCCTAATTTTGCTTCCTATCAGATTATAGTGATTTCAATTGGAGGGTTGTAGACGGGGTAAATTTATCTATAAATTTGGGCTGATCTGTGTAAATAATGATGTGCTGTGCTCTTAAATTCACTTCAATATTTGGGGTGCTGATTTTTCACAATTGCTATATTTTGTATTACATTTGGGAGAGTAACACTGATCAGACAATTGTATTGTTACTGTGTCTTATTGTGACATCTTTATTTTTTGTTCCACGGCCTATTGCCATGGATATTTATATTTGCTGGCAAATCTCATCCAACTGCGGGCGCTTTCTTTTTAATTGATACAAGTAAAATGTGCTTAATCCTCAGTTTATCTTAAAACCCATTGTTAATGACTGAATTTCTCTTTATAATTGGACTTCGTGCAGAAACCATGTCAAGATGCAATTAATTTGTGACACTGTTTGATGAATTGCTTGTGGCACTTTGCTCTGTATTCTTGTTAATTCTTACTGTCTCTAATTGACTTCGCAGAGTGATAAATGCGTTGTTTGTTGTTGTTGGTCTGTACAAATGTGTTCGTGCTTTTCATCCATTGTTTCATTGATCATGGTTTCGCCTGTGGAAGAGTAGGAGCCGTAACAATGTTGAATGAATGCATGCATAACCAACTTGTTTTTACTTTTAGTGGTTATTTTGTTTGTGGATAAGAGTTGAAGGAATGGGAAAATGTGACTAATGGTGATTGCTATAAAGTAATGATTCCTTGCAAATTCAATTACTCATCTTATGGGAACCATTCCTTTTTAATTTGGGGGGAATGAAAGTATATTCATTTCATTTGCCTCTACCACAACTCCCATTCCAATGTCAAGAGTATTAAAAAAGTTGGAAATAATATGTGGACTGTAGTATGCGTACGAACTTCTAGTTTGGCAGTTTCAGCATATGATTGTTCTTTGTGTAACATGCTGTTTGATCTTTCTGCTCCTTTTGCCAGATTCATTTGGAAGAAAGCTTTAAAGTTTGTTTTTGGAACCAAAAGAATCTCCAAACAACTGGCTTTGGAACTAAAAGAATCACTATATTATGTTGATGCCTCAACCAGCATGGATCGATTGTTGCAAGTAAGAAAGCTGGATGTGTTATTTATGGTGGCTTCTCTCGTTCTTATTATTTGATTTTTTTCCCCTTACATTGTCCCTCTCATCCTTTAAGCAAGATATGTGCTTAATACTTCTATAGGGTTGTATGATTGTTGACTATGGATGTGCTTAATCCTTTAATGCACTGATACACTAAAACTCTGCAGTATTTTTGCCTTCTTTAGTGAATAATATCTTACTAAATCTTTCTCTTGTCATCGATTCCTACATGATCAACTTGTGGCTGGGTGTGGATGTGGATATTTGTATAAGCTATAAACTTAGCATGTGCAAGTTTCATTAAGTTTTTTGGGCTTTCTGCTATTGGGGTGATCTGATGACATGGTTACTCTTTGCAGAAAATTGCATTTGTGGAACTACTCTGAACCAATATGATAACTTGCCAAGGTATTTCATTCTCAATCCTGGTTAAAGAATATGGTTACAATCTACTTAAATTGCAGCATGCATGGTAAGGCATTTCCTCGAGGCTGAAGTTCTCTGTACGTTTTATTGTGGCATCATTGGTCACTATATATTATCCCATTTGTTGATATTGCTTTTCTATTGGTCTGAGTGTGTGCGTATGCTTTCCATTACCTTATTTTCGTGTTAGGTCGTTGATTATTCTGATTTGCACTTTCAAGATGCTTTAGATATGGCTTTCACATAAAAGTGAGAGTTTATATTCTCTCTTTCATAGTATAAGTAAATTGATATTTGGTTTGGTATAATGTATATGCCCCATATGATAAATAAAAAGACCATTAGTGTGTGTGTGTGTGTTTTTTTTCTCTCTATTATGATGAAATATCATGTCGTTGACTTGTTTCTTACTTTATTCAAGGACATTGGTGAATAAAGTTATGAATTAATCATTGAGGATTTAAGGCAAGTTTAGATGATTTTTTTTTTCTATTTTGTACACCATGCTTTCGCCTCGTTTTTTGTCGGCACTTTGGTTGGGGGTGGGTTCCTGGAAATATATATATATATATATTTTAATCTGTGTTTTATACAAGTAATGTTTCTGGCAATCTACGAGTATTATGGGAATTATAGCTCTACAATAATCGACATTTTATGGGGAAAATTTTATGCAAGACTGTGTCATCTAATATGTTTGTGAGAAGAAGAATAATAAATGATTATATTTAAATAGAAAACTTATATCATTTAATTTAATATTTAAAGGATGTGATGGGGGAGTAATTGAATTCCTCCACGAGTATTCATCCAGAATTACTTGCTATTCAAATCCACAAGGATTGAAGACCATGGGGTTAGCAGCCATGATACAACTATCAGTTCGATTCACCTGAGTTGGCAGAAATTTGAGCACTAAATACACAATAATGACGAGTTTTGTTCCAAGAGAAAAATGTGAAAAACACAGGAGCAAAGTAGCAGTTGCATAAGATCAAATGCACTACGGATACCCCTTGTAAGGCCCATCTCAGGAACCCAATATGCACAAAAGATTGGCGGTCTATTGTCACGTATTACATGATGATTAATTAATTCCTCTTCAAGGCCATTTAATACTCAGATAAAGACTATTAAAAAGAAATGGATATACTTAGTTATAAGATTGTTGTATTCGATACTTCGTATTTTTGTTCTATCCAGGATTTGTATTTTTTCTATTTGGGCTTTGAAATTTTGTTCTATTTCAACTTTTGAGATTTTTTTTTCTTTTTATTTCTAATTTTGTGATTTTTGTTAATTTTATTCTATTCAAATAATGTTATAATAATTTACAGTTGACATAAATTATAGGTCAAACTATACAAAAGTTGGCAGATTTTATTTTTGTAAGGAAAATTGGCATTACAATATTTTCTAATAATGGCAGTGGAAATTCTTTATTTTGTCCCAAAATATTGTAATAATACAATAAAAATCAAGAAATTCACTTTAAAAATATATTGTATACTTACTAAAATAAAAATCAACTGATATCTTGAGATCCAATCTTACAACTCGCGTCTGTGTTGTCACCTCAAGGAGTAACCGCCACTCTCCAGATCCGTTCTCGAAAAATCTCTTTTATATTCCTTTTGCCTTCAGATCTCGCTACTTGATTCTTCATTCACCGTGATAAGGCGAGATTAGCTACTTAGAATATACTGCGTTTTGGAGTGCAACTGCACTTCTTTTATCACGCGCTCTGCATTTTGGATTGCAGTAGAAGAAGGGTAATCGATTATGGCTGCAAGGAGACCTGGTTTAATTGCTCTCTTTGATGTTGATGGTACGCTAACTGCTCCAAGAAAGGTATGTGAAATTAACTGGTATTTTTGCTCCGCTTGGATTTTCCATCATTTATTTTCACACTTATTTGTTATAATCGGTGGAAAGTTTCTTTGCATTTGAAAATTTTACTATACTTGGAGGATCTGATTTCTTATTTTGATTTACATGTGCGAATCTTTGTGATTGTGTAATTGTAACTCTTATTAGTTGATTATATCACAGTGGTGATTGTTGCAATAATGTGTTGGTAGATCGAAATGCGTGGCCTGATTTACTTGAACTTGTGAATGGATGCGAATAATTCGTTAGTTGCACAGTTTCTATGTTATAATTGATGGAGATTGAAGAAATTCTGATGTATTATCGTGGATGTTGAACCTTAACTAGATGTGGTCATATAATTTGCATCTCTTCCAGCAATACATTATTGTTCACTTGAACTCATTAATGACAGCCTTTGATAGTTCATTGATTGGTTAAACTTTAAATCCTGTCGCTGCAGGGTGTAACTCCAAAGATGTTAGAGTTCATGCGGGAACTTCGGAAGGTAGTTGATTTTTTTCCCTTCATTTTTGTGTCATACTCGGTTTCATTTCGGAGTAATGTTGACATGATTCATACTTAATTTTGGTCCATTTAGAAACATATCTAGAAAATAAGGCTATATGGCATAAGCATTGTGTTATTTTCTTCCCAGGTTGTAACCGTTGGTGTTGTTGGGGGTTCTGATCTTGTCAAGATATCAGAGCAGCTTGGAAATACAGGTCGTCTAGATTTAGATTCTCATCTCAGAGCCAAATCATATTAAAATGATTCTGTTCACTGTATGCTTAACTTCAGGATACCATTTCTTATGCAGTTATTAACGACTATGATTATGTATTTGCTGAGAATGGCCTTGTGGCTTACAAGGATGGAAAATTAATTGGAACACAGGTATTATCCAACACTTGGCCCCTATTATGAATGTCTAGAACGATGGGCATAGGAATATTATTCATGTCACTTCTTGCAAAGGAAAACTAGTTGGTATAATCCCCCATTTTGAATTATCAATTTACAGGTCATAATAGAGACTTCAAGACAACCATTTGTTTCTGCTAGTTGACTTGGACTCTTGATAAAACATTTCATTAATCATCAGGAAATAAACTGTTAAATTATATATTTTAGTTTGCTTTTTTCTTACAGTTATGATCTGATGTATGTTCTGCAGAGTTTGAAGTCCTTTCTTGGAGAGGAAAAACTTAAGGTTAGAATTTTCCTATTGTTTTTGTAGTAATTTGTTTGGGATAATGCGAGCCTTATCAGACAAACCTTCTCCTCAAAAGAAAGAATTATTTACAAAAGTCACCTTTCAGAAATTCTATTAAAGAAAACAAACACATCACCCTATTATTAGTTCATGTTTCTTGAGAAGAAAAAAAATCTCCAGTGGAGTTCGAATGAACTGTTATTGTTTGAACTTGCAGCCTGCTCTTGCTCTGCAGATGTCAGACATCAAGTTTGATGATATACATGCCATTTATTATACTTTTGATTTCCTAAATGCATATTGCTATATAACAATCAGAGTCTTTGTTTGAATACTTGACAATTGACATTGTGAAAATAATGCTACAGGAGTTCATCAACTTCACTTTGCATTACATTGCTGACCTGTATATTCCTATTAAAAGGTGACCAGAACTATAGCACTCAAATGACACTTGGTTATTTCTTATGAGATTCTTATACCATTCCTTTTTTATTCTTAGGGGAACATTTATTGAATTTCGAAGTGGGATGATTAATGTATCTCCCATTGGAAGAAACTGCAGTCAGGAAGAGAGAGATGAGTTTGAGAAGTATGATAAGGTATGCTTCTTCTATGCATAGAATATGAAAAAAAAAAAAGAAGAGAAGGGGATCGTATCAGCTGAAATGTGAATTCGCAGAGTTCATTTAACAATCCGTCTTACAATTTAATTTATCACTAATAGAATGAGTTCATAAATATATTCAGGTTCATAACATACGCTCCAAAATGGTCTCGGTGCTCCGTGAGAAGTTTGCACATTTTAACTTAACCTTTTCTATTGGTGGGCAAATCAGTTTTGATGTAAGCAATGGTTTATGATCACTGTGTTTATATTTATTTCGAGTCCATCTGAGCAAATTTTTGGGACAGGCTTTCCCTCAAGGCTGGGACAAGACATACTGCTTGAGGTACCTAGATGAATTTCAGGAAATTCACTTTTTTGGAGACAAGACCTACAAGGTTATCCACTCATCTTTAATAGAATTTAATCTATAATATTTTTCACACCCTTAAACCCTTTATACAGCAGTGAGCTCGGTTCTAGTTATCCAAAGAAGAATTTGACCTGTTATTACTTATTTATTTTTGTAATTAATTTTCAGAACGACACTTCTTCCAAGAGGCTATCTAATGGAAATCATGTTTTGCTTTTCTTTTTCTTATCAATAGGGAGGAAATGACTTTGAAATATACGAGTCTGAGAAAACCAACGGTCACACAGGTGAGCTTATCGTTTTTATTTCTATACAATCTCAATAATCTGATTTTAAATGTAGAGCTGACAATTTTGAAACGTGTGCAAAGACTCGAGTTTTGTTTCATGTATTCTTTGAATGAATTGATGTGTTGTCACTGTTGCATGAACTAGAATATATGACTTGTGTTCACTCAGGATCATGGGTGATGTTCTTTATATTTGGGTGCAATCCGTTAGAACTTATTAATTTGTTATTTGTTGCCAGTTACGAGCCCAGATGACACAGTCATCCAGTGTACAGATCTCTTTCTGAGCAAGATGTGGTTATCACACAGAGATGAATAATTCAGAAATTAAAATACTTTTGCAGAGAGCATAACGCATTCGGGTATGTATTATATACATCAATTCTTCATTTCTCAAGCATTCAAGATTATTCCTTGTTCTTTTGTTGTGGCTTATATATTAATTGCGCCACTGGCCACTATATACAACTTTTTATAGACGAAAATCTGTAGCATTTCTTGACATTTCAAGATTATACAAAATTCACCACGCATTACATTTACGTTTGTTTTAATTAGTAACTTCGTAATCTATCAAATATGTGTACACTGTGTTAACAACCTGGTGGACTGGACGCTTAGGCTACATTTGTTTTGAATACTCTTATAATCATTACCCACATGTTACACATTAACTTGATATAAAATTAGAACTATCATACCAAAACACTAAAATCTCACTATCCATGGTAAAACCTACACAAACCTCAAATAAATCGTGGGTGTTATTACTGTACTAAGATTTTTTACTACCTGCAGAATGATTGTTTTCCAACTAAACAGAGACATCATAATAAATTGACAAAAATCACACCCAATTAATTTGCTCATTGATACGCAAATGTGAAACACATTTTATGGCTTCGAGAGGTGGGGGCACTTGTGATGTCATCTGCAGTATTTCTATACATTTTTATAACAGGACGGTGAAAATCCTCAACAAACCTGTTGTCAATGTGCCCATAAAAAACACCAGGTTGTTTATAACATTTACATGGTTATACTGGCACCGAACCTTCAGTGATCTGGTTATCATCTGAAGAGTCGGACGATTGAGATTTAGGTTTACTCATCATCCTGGAAAATCCATAACCAAGAGAGCTTCCGCTCGTCTCACAGAGCTGTGGAATAATGTAGAAAAATTACAATTCCAATCATGAATGCGCAGAACACAGATTGACGATTTTCTTTCCTGCGACACTTGAAAAAACTAGCAAGCAGTCACCTGATGCAGTAAAATGATAAACACCAACTAAAAATAAAAACATACTTTCAAAGAAGTCGAAGAAACATACCGCTGTTGTCCCAGCTTTTTCCAAATTGAGCCCATGATCAACATCATGAGCACGTACAAATGTCTTAACATTGGGAAAAGACTTGCTCAATGCCCAAACAGTTCTGTAATTTGCACCAGGGCTATCTAAAGTTATTACAGCAGCTGATGCTCTTTCAGCGCCAATTTTATGGAGGACCTGAAACAAGTAAAATAAAGCAATCAACAAAACACCCTTTATTTCTAAATCTAAAAAAATCATAAAAAGACAATCACCTCTCGACTACCAGCATCACCAAAGTATACCGGAAGATCAAGCGAACGTCCAAAAGCAACTCGATCGCTGCAAAGATGAAAGTTGACAATTATTATCTAAGTGAAGGCACGCTGCTCATGCAACCTGACCTGCACTCTTTGAAATAAATATCATCCATCGATGATTAACTGTAATATTGCAAGATCTACTTCAGTGATTTGCAGAAAGTTTGCCCAAACCCTGCCCAGGACAGTTTTTTACCACAACAGAAAACTTAAGAATACTGGCAAGAATTAACTATTGAGCAATTGAAAGAGATTAAGAGAAGCGAATGGACTCCAAACCATTCCTCGGGTAAAAGCAGGATCATTCCATGTCAAAAATGGTATATATTTGTCAGAATATATTTATTTTAATCTTTCTGGTCTTTATCTCAGTTTCCTCACATGACAAAGGGGAAGGCCATTAGCAAACTATTCAACTGCAAACACCGAAACAGGGAAAACTGTACCTCCTAACATCAAGTGCGACAAATGGAATCAATCGTTCAGAAAGAAGCTGCGCAATAATCTGTGAGTTCCAAAACAAAAATCAATTGAGTCCAATGACAAGAATCATGAACTTAGATTGATGCAGCATGTAGATAATAATGAATTAAGACATTTCAGAAACATGAATTGAAGATTATTCTATACCTGGCCTACACGTCCAAAACCACAAATGATAATGTGATCTTGCAAATCATCAGTCTGCAATTCCAAATGAGAGAAATTAGAATATTTAGCTCTGGATATCCTAGGAACACCTGAACTATTAAGTAAACGTCCTTCACAGCCACATTATTTTGCTGTCTCTCCGAGTAACAAAATATTGAGCTGATTATGTGAAAATCACATGAGAAACCCGTGTGCAGCAATGGTTTTTACAACTCTTAATCAGCACATATTTGTATGGATGCTAAAAGCACTGCATTTCACCTCACTTTCAACAGGTAACAGATTTCGAACATCGTGAAGCTCAAAGCGAGAGGCAATGAATTGGCCCCCAGCAGCTAACCATGGAGTCAATGCCATTGATATTCCAACCACAAGAAACAGCAATGAAGATAATTCTGAAGACATTATACCCTGGAAAGGAAAGGAGGTCCAGTAATTAAGCTTGATTCATAGAGCGTGGATCCAACAAATGTTGAATGAAATGCAAAACTGTTCTATAGCTTCACGAGTTTGTTCGTGAGATAAAATAAGGTTCCAGTAATTATGTGATGTACGTGACATGTGACATAAATATAAGGCATAATTTGTTGGATAACCTGATTAACAGCTTCACCAAAAGCTACAAATGCAAATTCTCCACCAGGTGCAAGTAGAAGACCAACTCTTATCGCAGATACTATTGAAATGCCAAAAAGTTTACCAACAAGTGCAACCAAGATAGTTTTTCCAACAATTAGAAGCCCTAACGTTCCTGTAATAACAGGGAAGTTTGAAGCTAAAAGTTTAGGATCGATGGACATTCCGACCTGTGAAGAAAACATACTTCTGTAAGAGATAAACAAGGTAAACAAAAACCAAAAAGACCTTTGAAGCTGCAGAGAAGATAACAATAGTTTAAATTTTTAAACGAAAAATGAAATTGCGCAAGTTATAAACCTCATTTTCAAGAATTTCAAGAATGGAAATAAAATTATTTGTAAAATGTAATCGAACAACCATTGTCTTCTAGAGAAACTCAAATATGAGAATTTACCGTCATGAAGAAGAGGCCCAAAAGAAGGCCACGATACGGAGCAATATCGGATTCAACCTGCAACGAGAACTCTGTTTCTGCTAGAAGCAAGCCTGCCAAAAATGCTCCTAAAGCCATAGAAAGGCCAGCCTGTTTTAAGAAAATATTTCAAGTACATTAACATTTTTGGAACAACACGAGAGGACATTTAATAGTTGATCAACAAAAAAGAATGACTATAAATAACATGAGTTTCCCTACCCTGGCTGTTAATAGACTAGTCCCCAAGATGACAAGAAGAGTATTTGCAGAAAATATTTCCGCGTTTTTATTCTCTGCGATTTGCTTATATATTGGGCGAAGCAGCTGCACAAGGAAAAAGGGAATTCATTTTTTCAAATGAATCTATTAATAGCATACAGCAGGAACAAAAGTCAGATCCTTACAGCATATTACATTTGACAAAGTTCATTAACCATCACTATGATACCCGAATGCTAACAATTTTTTTAAAAAAAATAACTCTAGTGAGGTTAAAGGATAAAATCTACCATCAGGAGCATAGTAGATCCAGCCATGACTTAGAGAATCATAAATATTTACTAAGCGTCCTCCAGCAATTATGACAGAGATGGCAACAACTGCCTTAACAGCAGCCAACCCAAGAGCTTCTGCAATAGCTTGGAATCCAACCTGAAAACTATAAGAGTTTCAGGATATTACAACGGAAAGCCAACAACACAATAGAAGTGGTGAATTCCTGTAAACAATTTAGTATCTTTGACCTTCCTATAATCAGAATAACAATACTGTAGAAATGTAATTGTATGTCAATGGATTGTCGTGTCATATAATTCTTTCTTCAACTCAAATAAAAATAACAAAACAAAATGATTACCCCTCCTTTAGATGACGTTGGCGATATAAGGGGTATCAGTATAAGCAAAACCACCACAGCCAAATCCTAGAATAAAAAAAGAAATTTCATAAGCAGCTGCCAGGCTTAACAAAGAAAAGTAATGTGGAATGCGTTATTATCATTACATGGAACTCCTTCAATAGAGGGAGGTGGGTGAAGGAGTAAGATAGGCTAAAAAAGAAAAAGACATATGAAAACTGAAATCCATATATGACCTGGAAGAGTAACACGGAAAATGTTGCACGCCCATGGTGAGATGTGCTCTCCCCACGCTCCTGTAGTACCTGAACTCAAAAATATGGTTTTACTTCCCTTTGCTGGCCCCAAAGATCTCAATAATTGCATACAAATTAAAACAAAGTATACAACTAAGTTTTTCAAATGAAGCCAAGAAAGGAGAAGAAATGATTGGCAGTCCCTGAGTTGTCAACAATTTAGATAAAAAATGAGGATGTTTACCTGGAGGACCACGGCAGTTGAAGACAATGCAAGGCCATTGCCGATGACAATTGCAGCTGGACCGAGCTGCCCTGCAACATAATGAGCAAGGAAGCCAGCCACTGCAGCTGTCACCAAGACCTGGATTTGTTCATGCATGTTAGAAATGAAATAATATGGCTGAGCTTTCTAATATCCAAGAAAATAAGAGCCCTTAGCTTGAATTAAATAAATAAATGAATGAAACTTTTGGAGTTTCCATTCACCAGGGTGGAGCCCAATCCAAAAACATATTTCTTCATGGAACTTAGTCTTTCAACAGAGAGCTGCAAGATAAAGCAGTAAGTTAAAGGTCATCTTCCATGGACGTATTGTACCAGAATCTTCTGCATATCCAAGATTGGCATGATTATGGGGTCTACCTCGAGGCCAATATTAAACAGTAAAAAGACAACTCCAAACACTGCTATAGCCTTAGTTCCATGCACATTACGTGTAATAGAGAGACTATAAGGTCCAATCAAGATTCCAGCAGCCAAAAATCCAAGAACTGGGCTGCCTACAGTTGAAGGGCAGAAGATTCAAGCACAATTAATTTTTTTAATACAAAATTTAGTTGCAGTGCACAGAATGCTCATGACACATGCTAAAACTACTAACTGCCAGAACAGATTCAATGTAAAACAAACAAAAAAGAGTATCCAATAAGAAAAAAAAATCATGCTAACAATTAACAAAATAGCAATTTCAAAGCCTGTTCCCGGGAAAGAATTCTAACTGAGACAGCTTTATGCATCAATGAATTGATTTCATTGGAAAAATTGCTGAAATCCATTTTTTTCTTAGTTTATATGGGTTAGGATGCAACAACATATATGCCACTTACCTCCCGGAAGTTTTTGAAAAGTAGGAACAAATATAACACTTGCCAGTAGTAACCACAACATATCAAAAAGGGAAGCTTCCTCCTCATTTATCAGAAAAATAAGAGAAATTGTGTGAATCAAGAAACTGAGACACATAAATACCATATAATAGTCACAATTCGCAGAGGATTATTTTTCATTTTTTTATATTAAACATAGACAAGCAAAAAAAGTGATTTGAAGTCATGCCTCTTGATGAGGAAGCATCTCCATTAATTTCTTTATTTTCTGGGGAAGCTTTCTTATATTTCTAACCAGAGGTTTTGCGGTAGTTGATACTTCATCCATGCTAGTAGTAATAATGTCTGGCTGCTGAAATAACTGAGCAAACTGCCCACCCCATTTAGCATAATAAGCAATCCTGCAATTAATGCCAGTGATGTATAGTTAATGCTGTCTACAAAATGCAGAAGAATCTCAGTTTCCATTTCAGTAAACTATTAAAAACAGATCTGATATTTTTGCAGCACTCTTTCATTTCTTATAATCAATTAACTAAATAAACTGAATGTTGGCTGAAGCCAGTGAAAATTATCAGGAAAAACAACAATCATACCCTGCCCCAACAAGTAGTGAGCCAACCACGAGCTTAGGCAATTGCTTTCTAGCAGACTCTACTAAACCACGAAAAACTGAACCTGGTGTAAACTCTTCTTCATCTGCAGCGAAAGAGAAAAATGAGGCAGGAAAGAACCGGGAAGATTTGTTCAATAATGCCTTTGGAGCACTTAGAGGAGAACCCTCTTTTGTCGATTCTTTCTGCATTTCCTGTACCTTGCTCTGAATAGTTTTAAATTTCTCCGCATCAGATTCTGTATCATCTGACAATTCTACACTCAATTTTCCATTCTCTTTGTCACTTGCATCTGACAAATTTGGTTTCTCCAACTGGCTGTCCGGTAAAGGTTCAAGTATTTCTGAAACCTCAAGTGGCAAATCCAAGTCACTATCAACATCAACATCTGCAGAATCTCCTTGAGATAACTCCACAGGGACAGTCCCCTCAGCTGCAGAATCTACATTGAAGACTGCAAGGTTCTCCCTCTGAAGAGCAACCTCAGCATCATCAACGCATTGTGCAGCCTCAAGTTCATTTGCAACAGCTTGCTCTGCTAAAAGCATTATGTTTGCTACTTCTTCGTCTGCTTTTGACACATTAGTTTCAGCTTGTTCCGCAACCTGATTCAACCTTTCCACTTCATTTTGTAACTCATTTTTCTCTTTTGAACTCTTTTTAGTTCAGCCCCACAATTTGCTAAATGATTTTGACACTCTTGTATGTCCTGCTGAGCTGCCAAGAGTGCTTCCTCCTCAGTTAATTCTACACTTCCAGTTTCATTCTCAGAATTGCTTTTTTTAGAAGCTTTAGGAAACCCATTATTTTCTTTTATTTTCAGTGAATCAACAAACACTTGGAGTCTTGCTTCAGCCAAAGAAAGTGCCAAAGTAGCCTTCTGGACACCTTCTTTTGCAATAGCCTCTTCATTTATAATCTCTTGGATGTTACTAAGGGCATCATTTACGTCACTCCAAGCATTTGTAGCTTCATCCTTTAATGCTATAGCAGCTTCTGATATTTTCTGGGCTTTTACCTCAAACATTGCACTGTTACGTCGTGCAATTTCCAAATCTTTCAATGCTTTCTGCAAAAGTTCTCTTAATTCATCCAAACTAGGAGCCTCCACACCTCCTTCTGCATCCTCTGATCTTTCTCTGGAAGCATTAGATACAGGGCTACCATTACTACAATTATTCTCAGTTATTTCCCCCTCTCTGCCATTTCCATTTACATAAGCTATTGAGTCATTTCCCTGACAACATGACAAACCCACATGTTTCGAGATTTTGATATTATTGCTGCTGTTATAAATAGAAAAATTATTGAAGCAACAAAACCACAAACAAAAATTGCCTTCCCTGGGAATTCTTGGAACATTTGTTATAGCACAATATGCATGTTTTATCTTCAATTTCTTTGATGATTTTGCTCTTAAGACAGGTCTCGGATCTCCAGACACTTTACAGTGAAAACCTCGATGCTCTGAAATTGTAGTCAAATTCATGCGTGCTGTTGCCCTGCAAGCTACAACTTTACCTCCATGAATAATATTAGCCTGAGATACACCACAAGAAACTTAGTAGCTTAAGATGAACCTGGAAGGAATAAAGAACTAATAAACATGCTAGTATCTCTAACTTGAACACCTACAGTTGCATCCCACCAAAACCCTCAAGCAATAAATGGAAACACATTTCGTTAAGAACGAGTCCTACATACTCCTGGCGCACAAGCATTCAAATCAAAAGCATGTATAACTACATAATGATATAAAAACATATTTGCACCAGCCATCAATACTTCTTTCATTGTTCTCAATAGTTTGTTCACACGCACACACACACACGTAACATGCAATGGTGTATCTCTCAAAGTATGCAACATCTCTCTGACTCTTAGTTAACATTTATGAATATCCGCATGCCACTTCTGCACATAAACATATACATATTCATATTCCATACAATTCTATATTCAATCCGACTAAAAATCAATTCCAAAGTAATCATCTCATTGAATAACAAATTCTCATCTCACTCTCCACTCTTAACTCGACGCCGCATCAAACACTTGACAGGACGAATTAAATTCAACAAAATCCAAAAAACTAAACACGCAAGTAGAACCAAACTCAACTCATAGAAACTATCAAGCAACAAATTATCAATCAACAATCCAAATAACTAAAAAGTACAATCGTTAAAACAGTAACACACAGTGAGTGTGATAGAGTAGAACTAACCTGAGAAACGTACAAACCCGGGCTGTGTCAGAAAACTGAAAATGGGGGACGAAATTTTTAAGCGGAAAATCAATTGCGAAGAGCAATTGACGGAAATTATAACGGAGTCAGTTTCAGACTCAATATCTGGACGACGGTTTAACGGCAGTGCAAAGAGATGGACGTCTAATTTTGGGAAGTATATTGGTTGGTGGTAGCCGATTGGATAGATAATTACTAGTACATTTTTTTAAAATTAAAAATAAGAAATGAATGTGTGGAGCCCGTGAAATCTTTTGCTCTTTGTTCTAAAGTTCTAAATAGATAGATAAATAGATTTATTAATACATAGAAAATAAATTTTAGGGTTTAAACTTTAACTATTATATTAATTTGAAAAACTAGTTGCTAGTTTAATTAAGGCCATCAAAACTTATTTATTGCCATTAATTAACCTGGAAAAACCCATTTTTAACACGTTGCAAAATTAACTTTGTTATGAACTTATGATAAAGTATTTTAAGCTCTCGGTAATACTTGATAAATTAAATGGAGCATATATGTTATTAGCTTGATAAGCTTCAACAGTATCATATACTATGTAGGTAAGTGTTGCTGAAAACAATTGTATTTCACAATATTTAAAATAAAATTACATCTATCCAATATATGTCTTTTATTTTTTTTTTGAGAAAATTATATCTATATCTATGGAATATTAGTATATGTTTCATGTTTGCACATCATTGTTATTAACCATGCATGAATATTTCCATAAATGTACATACAAAGCACAAAGAAAAATTGTACAACAACTACATGAATGCTATAAATAGTAGAAATCTGCAATGCATATGATTGTGTATCAAGAACCAAAACTGAAAAAAAGACAAGAGCAGATATTAAAACTCGAAAAGCTCTCTTATAACATGCAAGAAAACAATCTTAAATTATAAATCTTCTAGGACTGTTCTTGTGCCTCCTCAGATTCTTCTGCTGCTGCTGCTTCTTTTTCTTTTTCTTCTACTTCTTCTTCTTCTTCCTTTTCTTTTTCTTCCTCTTCTTCTTGTTCGGCTTTATCCTCGGCGGCTGCCTTCTCGGTGTCAGAATCGAGAGGTTCAGCAGCGTCCGTGCTGGCACTCCTTCTGTGGGAAGCGGCCTCGAGGACATGCTGGTAATTACCTTTCTCCATGAAGAGCTGCTGAAAATGGTGCTTGCAGTAGAGGATTCCATCTAAAGCAGCATAGGATGAGTGTGTAAGGGGGCACCCCCCATGAGCACACTTGAAGCATGACTTGTGGAATGATTCTCCCTCCATAGTCACCTGTACTAATTCAGATTAACTATTTAATTTGAGGAAATTTAGTTTTTACATGAGGTGATCATGACATTCTTGATACTGAAATAGATACAAACCTTCTCCAGGGGGTACACAGTTTTGTTGCAAGCAGGGCATTTGTCTACTGTACCAGAGAACAGTGCTGAGAGCTTGCTAGGTGCCCTTGTCTGCAAACCAAAATACATGACGTATATCTCATGTCCGGACAGTGGAATGCATGCATCCAACATTAGTTGGGATCAAAGGAAGTAGTTCTATTAAGATACATAGAATCAAGAAATGATCATATACAAATTCTTACCAATGAATTTTCCCTCTCTGATTTTGCTGCATCCATCGAAAGCCAAGGACTAATGAGTAAAGACGAATAATACGTAGATTTGGATACGTGTAATAACTTGTTGAAATTCATGAGTTAGTTCTTACTAGTTTGAAAATTCTTGCTAAAATTTCCAGACTCCTTGAAAAGCTGTTCAAAATGAGTCTTGCAGTAGAGAACACCATCCATGGAGGAGTAGTTGCTCATCTGCAAATAAACAATCCAACATCCAATGATTTTTCACGATTATACACATTATTCTAGCTTCCTATACGTACACAACGAACATACAAACATACATACATACATGATTAATGTTGATGTAATGATGAGAAATCAAGAAGAAGAGAAAAGATACTGACCACAAGGGTCCCTTTGCAGTGGCTGCATTTGAAGCATGATTTATGATAGGTAGCTCCATCAGCTGACAACAAATCGACAAAGTAGACGGTCTTGTCACAAGCTTTGCATTTATCCAAAGTTCCGGTGAATGATGCCATTTTTTATTAATGACTTCTTTCTTCCACCCCAGAGAGAATCTCAATAACTTCTTCAGGCCTTTGTATGAAGATCAACTTCCGGCCCTCGTACGAATTCCACTTTTCCGCTATTGAGACTAAAGAAAATTCTCTCTTCTGCAACAAAACATGTCTTTTTATACCATTTCCATTTCTCATGTCTGGTTGAACCACCATCCGACACGTGATTGGAGATCCCATAATTCTTCACTCACCTTCACATGAAATGGATATCCGATTAAAATGGACAGCAAATGGTTTGGAGGGATGAAATTGTTTCCAGGGTAGAAACTATTATCCTTTCTGTGGTAGGGTAGTTATGTTAGTTAATTATGTGGTATGTGTGTGTTTTTCACGCACTTCTCTCTTGCACACCATTCTTTGTAAGTTATGGTAGTACTTTATTCTTGTATTTCAATTTGAGAATTTTGGATTGATAATTAATATTAGGAACCAAATATCTTCTCCTCTACTTCAACATTGGAAGTGATAAATGTTTGAAATCTTTAACAAATTCTTAATGTGTAACTTGGGACTTTCGTTTAGATGGATTCTTGAATAAAATTGAAATTACAACATATCAAATGGAGTACATCATAAACCCAAGTATACTAGTTAACAGCAACTAAAAAATTGTTAATTGAAAAAAGCCATAGGATGAACAGAAATTGACTAAGATCTTACAAAGTATATACGAGAATTAATGCCACAAGAGAGTGCAAATCCTCCCATACAAGGGGATTCATGATTGAAAGCCAACAACACTAGTACAAATCAGACTCGAATTTCAACTGTATCAGAAATTTTAAAATTGTCGCTGGATCTCACTTCCAACATGTGTGCATTGATCTTTCAGAAGAATATGATCGAAACTCCCATTGTGAAGCAACCTACAGCAACCCAAGGACTCAGTCTCTCACCTGTGAAAACGAGAGCATCTCGGAGTTACAGAGCTTGAAAGAGTGCATCAAATCATAGAAAACATAATACATTCAACATTAATCGATCAACCAAGAACAGGAACAACATATCCAGCAAAAAATCTATTACGCCTTTTGAAGTTCAGATAGCGGGATAAGAAAGAAATCCTTTATATTGCTTTAGAATGATACAAGATGATGCTCAAACATGGAAGCAGATCAAGTTTATGCAACTCAAAATCGATTAAGCATGTTCCAAAAACAAAAATAATTGTTAGTACACCAGAATCTCAGGTTATCAGACTTGCAAGAAAAACCACATACATGCTCTCATATCATATTAATTACATTATGAACCTCGAATTCACTCAAAACAAACATTTTACATTTTGCAATTTAGTAAGTAATACCTATTCTAGCAGCCTTCCAGAAGACACCTCGGAACCTGCCAGATTAGAACCGAATCAGACAATTTTCTTCATTAAAAGCATAGACCGTGTATGAGAAAGATAACCAGATGGAAAGGTTACAAGAACTTTCTTCATTCATTCAATTAGAGCAAAGTAGTTCTACATTGAGAATAATTGAAACGTGCAATTTTCCCCAAAATCCTAAAATATTTATTATAGAATGCCAAGAGTGATGCTTATGCACTATTATCCCAGGTAAATATTTATTTTATAGGTAAAATGGGAGCAGAGTCAAGTACTCAACAAGAAAACCATTAAATATGTCATTCCTAAAATTTGGACCAAATCCGCTCCCCAGTATTTTGATTACAGCATCAGGTTCATTATATTGCACTAGAAAACTGTTGACTTTAAGAAAGCTGCACACTACTATTTTCTAGGAGGAATTAAAAGTTATTGAAGAACAAGACAGTGATACACAAGGCTAACATCACATTTTGGGCTCTCATAAAATTCACACGAGATTAAATAATTTTGGGTGGCCACTTGCCAGATTAAAAGCTACTTTCCAATAAAGAGATTCCTTCATGAATTCCAAAGAAAATTTTCATCAGACCTGGTATAATGATGTAAAGTCAATTTTCCTTCTTCAGCTAAGCTAGTTTCTCATATTATAATCAAACAAATACGTATTAATAACTCCCAAAAATATGAATTTGCACGAGCCTTACCCAGTTCTCTGTTCAAGAAGAGCTGGAAACTGAATTTTCACATATGTGCAGGCACAGATGCCTAATAAAACAACTGTGAGGAACGAATGGAAATTGAAGAGCGCAGACTGAAAATCCATAAACAAGAATATCAGTACTTAAGATCTTATTACAAAACAAATATCACTGCAATATTCAAGTAATGAATATATCAGCCTAAAATATCTTACCATGCTTAATCACACTTGTTTCAACGCTTTCAAAGCACTTCAAGCTCTCTACAAACACCAAACACTGTCATTAATTCATTGCAAGACAGATAATACATATATTTTCAAGATCAGTAAAAAAATAAAACAAATATATCCACACAAATTCTGCATTGTATGCTAAAGAATACTAATAGGATATCAAAAGAACTTAAAAACTTGCACATGCAGATGAGTTAAGAACAGCTTCACATTTTTCACCAAAGGAAACTGATCAAATTTCAATTTCAAGTAATTCTTCCGCAAAAAAGATAAGCAATGCACAGACCGGAAATTGGACAGTGGAAAACGTTTTTTAAAATTCAAATCCATACAAAGAAGCATATCCCATTTCTTCAAGTATCTATATATATGGCGCATGAATCAGAACAATGGAGTATTCCACCAATGAGCAAATAGAAATAACAATCCGCACATGAATTGCATATAAAAAAACAACTGATGGACTATGAACACAGAAAGCATGTACACGAGAATTAAAAAAACACACTAGGATAATGTGATTGTGTAATTTCATCGAAGTTAAAAATAAAACCCTAAATATCGAAATGCGCAACTTCACGACAATCAGTGAACAGCAAAGATGAGCTCTTACAGGATTCAAATGACAAATCAAAACGAAATAAACAAACAAGTCTCGAATCTAATCAGTTGACACTTGAAACAGAGGTGTTACCAGAAACCTCAAGTGGTTCTCCGACTGAAGATCTGAGCCTCTATTTTCTCTGATTTTTCTTCAAGGTTAAAAAAATTGCAAGCAATCCGAAATTTTAATCGCGATTACGATTTTTGCAACACTGGATTTGCTTGCATTACAGGAGAAAAGGAAAGAGGAAATCAATACTCCATTCTTTAATATCGCGACAGCTAAATCTGTCTAAAATTATTGTGAATCTGAGCCATAAAAATTCGGCAATAATTTAATCTAAACGCTTTATTAAGTCATTATTTCCTAATTAGGAGTTTTTATTTCTTATTTTTCATATTTGCGTCTAATAACCCCCAGCGGTCATTAAATTGGAAAGTGTGTTAATTCATGTCATTTAACCATTTTGTAATTCGAAAATCAAACCGTCATAAAAAAATAAATAAAATAATTAATAATAATAATAAATTATTACTAATAAAAATAAAATGATCAACATACTTGGGTGAGTCCGCTGCAAATCGAGTTCACATGTAAACTTGCAAAAAATTATTCTTAAAAGAGTAAAAAAATTATTTAGAAGAGTAATAATTCATCCCTTTAAAGAGAAACTTTTTATGTACTATAGAGGTAATTCATAAATCAGAGTTTACAATAATTTGATGAGTAGTTTTTCATTTAGAAGAGTAATAATTTATGTCTTTAAATAGTAGTAATTTTTTATATATTAAAGAGTAATAATTCAAAACAAAATTTACATGCGAACCCAATTTATATTTGCCTGATAAATTAATCCATAAAATAAATAAGACAATTTATAGTGTACACCCGGTGCACCTAAAGATAGGGTGCACCCACATACAAATATAAACAAAAACATATATAATTAAGGGTAAAAATATATACAATTTAATTATTAATTTTTTAATGAAAAATTGTACTCCCTCCGTCCCACAATTAGGTATACATTTTTCCATTTTGGTCCGTCCCAAAACAAAGTATACATTCCCTTAATTGGTTGATGTGACTTACACAATACCATTATTATATCCACATGGCCCCACACACTATACTAATACAACTACCATATACACATTAAAATATTATTTCTCTCACTTCACTACACATTAAAATATTGTACTCCTTAATCTCCGTGCAAAAAGTAAACGTATACCTTGTTTCGGGACGGAGGGAGTATATAATATTCAATAAAAAGTTATACACATATAGATGTTAGTTTTTTTAATGAAAACTTAATGTGAAAAAATATACAATTATTACAAAACACATATACAAAATAGAATAATAGGTATATAAAATAGAATAAAAAGACATACACATATGAGCACCCAATATACACTCAATAAATAAAGCATGGTTCTATAATACATTTGATAAGTATAGATGTTCACTGAAGTTTTAGGAGCACTCGGAGCATAATCCGGGAGACGTCTATTAAAAATTACTCACAATAACACAATTATTTAATTTTAAATAAAATAAAAAAATATTTAGCATAATTTTTTTAAAAAATATTCTAAGATATTTAAGATTTATCACGCATCAGGATGAACAAAAATGTATATATTTAACTTTATGAATTAAAAAAACGACCCAACATTTTATTTAACCATTTTATACGGTCAATTCAACCTTTGTATTTGTTTATGTTGTTGTACTTTTTCGATTTTAATTGTTATTGTAAAATTATTATGTCACTCCAAGTCTCCAAATTAGATTTACTTAGTTTGTAGAAATATTCAAAACAGTACTGAAACTGTCAAAAAACTGTTGTGGTTGATTAGCATGTTTGGGCGGTCACCTCCATCATGTTGTATGGCCTCTAGCCTCAAACATTAAAATTTAATTTTTTTTAAAAAAAAAAGTCGAATTCACAAAATTTTCATGTTTATAAATGTATCATTGGATCACGAAGACAAAACACATCCGTCAAATCCAGCAATTTGAGTTTTCTTATCCTGTAATAAAAATAAACGGTAATAGAAAGATTAGCGACAGAAGACGCTAACGACATGATGTTTATACCTCAACGGCATAATTTCATGGTGGCAGTACCACTTGCTGGCATAATATGACATCCGATATTGTCTTCCCATGGCGGTCGATTCTTCGGGAGGAGTTGACTCCTCCATCCAATATGTTTCGGACAACAACATTCAAAGAGTGGATTCCTCTAGCCTCATAAATCTCAACTCTATGTTCATCCACCCATTTGCCTCTTCTCTCTACTACATCAGAGCTGGGAAAGGATGAGGGGTTTAAGAGAGGTGAGAGGACTTCCTTCACCCAGCTTGGTGTCACAATCATCTTAAGCCTCCAGAGATCAGGTGGATAATGCGGAATGATGGAGAAGTTGATGTCGTTTCCTTTGTCCCCGGCCCTGCTATGAGCTACATCATAGAGGGGGATCTTTTGTCCAGCCGGAGCAGGGGCCACCGATTCTTTGATTGAATTGCGTGTTGTCTCTCTTGAGATTGATGACGAGTTTGAATCATGACAAGCACGCTTATGCTCTCTATTATCATCACCAGTTGTGGTATTTCGGGCTACAGATGTTTGCCAATGAACATATTCACGGCCTACCTGTATGACAAAGATTCAGAATTTGACATGTCTCTATGTGATCAAGCGAAAAGAATCCGTGATTTCCAATACACATGGATTCTAAATAATGAGAGAGAGTACCAATTCCTTTTCAAGAAAAGTCTCTAACTTGTACCCGGTGCTGCATTCAGCGAGGGAAAAAAAAGTAAAGACAAGTTAAAGTAATTAGTAGACATGCAACAATCAAATGAATTGTGTTGACAATACAACTAAATTCTCCTCGACAGCTTCTGAATCCGTAAGATATTACATGCGACAGCTTGTACAATAAACACACAGTATTGATATCATGTAAAAACAAATCCTAATTTCTGACATCCCCTTTCGTCTTCTATAAATTCTGCCATATTATAGAAGTTTGGAAATTAGATTCACTGATCCAATATAATCGTTAGATTTTTCACGCCACTTGGAGTTTCTTACAGAATGCTTAAACTAATAAATAAAATTGGTATAACAATGCAAACCTTGAAACAGCCGTGTGCCACAGTTATAGTGGGGCAGAAAAGAAGGGAGTATAAAAAGATTAGAGTTAATTAACCTGATGCCGCCACCACCAGCAGGGCCATTGGTGTATAAAGCCGTGAACTCCTTTGTAAACTGGACAGCATACTCCTCTTTCTCAAACAAGCCATCCATCCGTAATCTAATGTCTTCACAGGGTCTTGATAATTTATAGTCAATGGATGTTGCTTTTAGGCTATCCAGACCAATAATGTAGGAAGTAACATTGCTGCTTATACCAGGATGCGATTCAACAATCCATGCCCTGACCTGTTACGGCCAAGTGAAGTTAGTACAACCGTATCCTACTGATGGTTATTAGTAAAGTCAACAAGACAGACATTTAATTCCCTTTCAACATGTTTAAGTACAGAAATATTTGTGTTGCAATGTCATAGTCAACTTCACTCTTGAATAATATACTCTTTAATGTATGATAAATTCTGGAATGTTTACCAAATGCTCAGCAGCTTTTGGGCGTTGAATGGATTCATAACCTCCATACGAGATCTCTCCCCAGCCTTTCCATCCACTGTTCTAAAACAATAAAAGAACACGAGAAACCAAAACTGTAGCCTTGAGTTCACAGGAGGAAGTTTACCCCAAAATATGAGAATAATTTTGTTTGTAAGATTGAGGATACCTTCGACCTTAGGAGCAATAATTTTTCAGGTACGGACTCAGCAGAAGGTTTTGCTCCACAGCAAAGAACTTTACTCTCGGACAATGGTTGAAATGTAACATCTTGAAAATTCACAATCTGTTTATATTGGACGAAGTCGACCTTGTAATTATTTGATCTATCACACCTTTTTTCAACTGCCACATAAATCATATAAAACTTATGAACTTACTAAATCTGGGGTAATATATGAACTAGGATCCCCAATTTCATACAGAAGTTGTTCAGCACAAGTGCTAAAATCAATGACCCCTCCAGTTCCTTCTGCCTTTGCCACACATACTGTGCCGTCAGAAGCAACTTCAGCAAACGGAAGTGACAGCTCAAGTAGATTTTGAAAAGACATTTTTCGATGTTTATCACCTAGAAAAAGATTATACACAAGAATGTAATTCAATTAATTGCAGGTTAAAATAGAAAACTAATTTAAACTCTACACGAGCTGGACTGGATCATCACCTGGATGCATATAATATCCCCCAGTCAGTTGACAACCACATTCTAGAAGGTGACCCGCCAGAGAACCTTGTGCAAGGAGATGCTAGTCATCCCAGTTCCACCCTAATTCAAATACCTGATTGCACCAGAAGCCATTCCAAAGGTAATGTCAAGACAAAGTCCCCATTGAAATAAAGATTGAGGGGGCGTCCTAAATCATTAATGAGCAACATGCTCTCTCAAGAACCAAAGGATAACAAGAGGTGATATGAGGGCAACACGTAACTAACATCTCAAAACAAAACATGCTATTACAATAATCTTTTTCGTAAATGAACAATGATATGAAATTACCATTGGACCTAAGAATAAAGCAGCATCGGCAACCCGAGAAGTAATCACGACATCCGGTGTATACCTCTCTAGACACTCCACAATTGGAGTTGCTCCCAGATACACACTTAACATCCTGGACAGATCAAGGGCAGTTTTAGATAAAAAGATGTATAAGGACCTGCAGCACCAGAAGGGAAATATTCGCAACTCAAACCGTATATATGTCTTCATTTAAACCAGAAAAAACTAAAGGCTCAGAATTGCATTCAATGCAAGTTGATAAGAGCAAACTCAAATATAACATCCATGATGATTCAATATTCTACTTGCAGGAAAGTAAAGATACTGAATCTTACACCATCAACATCTTTAGGTGTATAGTCTGCTCCTGAACATGTTCCAAGAAGTAACAGTTAGAATTACATAATCCAACTTTCAACATGAGAAGTTTCACTGAACTATTTTCTTCAAATGTCAAACACATACCTATTTCTGAAACAGATGATTGGTAAGCCAGGCCAACACTTATGCTAATTCCCAAATTGATCGCAACACGTAGAACCTCTTCTTGAGCACCATATGGAGAATCTTATCACGAGTTATAAACGAATGAACATATATTTTAAGGTAGCCAAGTTTTTAAAGACTTAAACTAGAAAACAACCCAACAACTATGACGATGAAATGGGAAGTGAGTCATTTGTGGGGAAATAAAACACTTAATACTCACTAGCACCCATATTTGTAACTATACAGACGCCTCTCTCCACAGCCAGAGGCAGAAGCAACTGCACCCACTCTGAAACTGCACAAGCAGACATGCAACAACAAAGATTATCAAACTCAATGCAAATTCAATATACATCAAATCAAGAAAGCCCAATCATATTTGAAGCACTCTATCAGGCCATAACATTAGTTTTACTACATTTCTTGGATACAGAAACAATAATATAAAAGGGAAGAATATGTTAATTTTTCATACAACTACATGAATAAGGATGATATTATCATCCACGGCAAAATAATTCAATATGTTAAAGGCCATATGTGATCCCTGAACTGCCCTTTTATGCAGTCATCAAGCAAACACCGTGAAGTAAACAGTCATTATTATCTCACAAGTTGGACTCATATAATGGATGAGAATATTTTTCAACCTCACAGGCCAACACAAAGGACATTCTGCTGCTAATCTCGAAAGATGAAACTCAGTTTTCTTTTCCTGCCTCTGAAGGTGAAGTTATGGTTTCTTTTATTATGCATCCATATCATTACACTTGTATAGGTTATGTACCTTTTTCCATGAAATTATCTTTCCTTATCAAACAACACATAAGCAACATTAAGAAAGATGATGGCGATTATTAATGATATAACAACGAGAACATTCATCCTCAAATTTGGATAAAATTTCACATTTAAGACCTCAAATACAACGACATAATAATAAATAAGCCAGTTGATCACAAAAGTATTATTGGAAACAGAGTAACAAAAAATTAACCATATTCAGTTGTATAAACCAAACATACTGCGAGGATCGTAACCGTCGCCACCGGACTTCATAGCACAGTATCGTTCCGCCAGCGTCCGTTCCGCTAAACATTCGAGTACTAAGTAATCCAATTCTTTCACTCTTTGGAGCAATTTCAGCGCTGCAATCGGTCGATCGCCGCCAAAACCAGCACCGCAGCCTATGACCACTTTATCTTTACGCCTCTTCGGATTCCGCCTCTACAATCAAACCAATTTTAGAGTCTAAACAAACACAGGCTGAAATTTCTGTGTTCATTTAATCTATGGATGAACTGATTCGTGAACTCACCAACTTAATTACGCAATCGTGAGTCGTTTCACAACAAAGTTTTTCCATCGATCCCGCCTACCCTAATATTGATGCAGCATTATTATATTTGAATCAAAATTAAAGAGAGTGACGAGTTGGATAAGAGCTCCGTCATTAAGAAATCATTAGAATTTGTCTTTTAAGAAATCATAAATGACAAAACTACCGCGCTCTCCCGGATCACGTTCGAACACTGCCCTCCTCTCTATATTCTATTTAAACGTATAAATCTATGTATTGTTAAGGGTTTAAAGTGTAAAGAGGCATGGTATCCCGAGGCACAAAAACCTCACCCACCATAAAATATTGCTATAGATAAGTTATCCTGTGTTATTACATAAATACCCTTTATTAATGGAGTATAACTAATGTTTTTTCTTATTGTAACCTAGTGAAATTTCTAAGATATATGTACTTCAATCTCATAAAGCTATAAACCTTAACTATAAGTTTATAATTCTTATTAATTCGTAATTTTCATAAGATTAGACGAATACGATCTTTGCTTTAAAACCCTAAAAATTCAATTTGTTCGAATGATGTAACCAAATAGATTAAACTATTCGAATACTGTAATTGAACAACATAGAATAACACGTTTCGCTAGCACCGTTCAGACCTTATAACCAAACACAAATTTATTTGATATATTTAATTACTTGACATGTTCGACAAAGCTTGTATAGAGGTTGTTCATCGTTCTTCCCTTTTTTTTCTTTTCTGTTAGCCAATTTAGGAGGGATTGTTTTTCTTCTTGTCTTTTCAATTCTTAATTATTTTGTTTTATTAAAAGGTTGGGATTTAATTAATTATTTTAATAATTTATATATATATATATATCTTTTAATTTTAATAATCGGGGTAAATTTAATAAAATATGAGAGTGAATAATTGTCCCATTATTAATAAGGTGATAATAAAAAGTGGGTGTGGATTTTTTTCAAATCAAAATTTTGTCTAAAATAAAGCTCAATATTTAAATATACTATTGTTATAAAGAGTACAAAATATTTTAGTATTACTTGGGGGGTAATGTAGAATTAAAATGTCAAGTTAGCCATCGGGGCAGACCTAATGCCCGTTTAATGTGTATTTCAACAATATTTTAAAGTGGAATTTTTTTATGATTTTTCTATGATGGAAGTAATATTCGTAGTGCTATTTATTTATTTATTTTTCAATTAACATTAACTGATCAATTTATTGTGCCCTAGAGTCTAGAGATGTTTCCTTCGTACACTACCCACCCTCCCCCTTTTAACGTTCACTTTGCTTAAAAATATCTTAGAGCAATTTCACGTATTAGGTTCATATTCTATTCTTCAATCTGTACGTTTTCAGAAACTCTTCTGCAATAGCAATCAATCTATATGTTCAGCATTCTCCTTTTTATTTGAAAATATAGGGTTGTAATCGTAGAATTTAAGGAATTTGCTATTTGTTGTAAGAATTAGCGAGGTAATCGCCTGTGGTTATTTAGATGAATTCGAGACCAAGGTATCCACCGCCGGGGATGGGCGGCGGCAGAGCTGGAGGCAGCGGAATGAGACCGATTGGCGGACCAAACCCGATTTTTCAACCAAGAAATCACGCTCAGCAGTATGTACAAAGGAGTCCAGCACCTAGTAATCAGAATCATCAACTGTACCAGAATTCTCAACCGCAGCAATGGCTTCGAAGAAATCAGTTTTTATCCGCTGATTCAACCGTAGACGAGGTTGAAAAAACTGTACAATCAGAAGCCACCGACTCTAGGTTATTATCCTCGTTTCTTGGTACCTTTTTTTTGTACTCTCCCAGCAAACGAATTGAATACGCCCCCACCCCTTTTTGGGCAATGTATTCTTACATTTGAAAGTATCTGAAGTATCTGAGTTTTTTTTTTGTCTTCATTCATTTTCTCATGTAAATGGCGGTGACGTAAATTAATTGTGCATTACCTGGATTTTAAGCAACGAGATTCTCGGCGATGTAATTAAGAAATAGCCTTTTCTCCATTTAAGATCATGGAAATTTCAAGATTTGTGGCTGTTTTTAACAAAATACTGAGCACCTATGCGCATGCTATGAAGTTCTGGCAGCCTAGTTGTAAATTGTTCTAGAGATGTTAACTTCAAAAGTATAGTCGCTTTGGCTTTTCAAATTGTGTATAAGAGTTTATATGGTGGGGATATTATATCTGGAACTGCTTTTAATTTATTGGTGCAATTTGGAATAGATTAGCTGGATGCTTTGTTTTGTAATAGATTTCTGCTTAGATATAGCCTGTTTTTTGGAGGAAGATGTTTGAAAAGATATATTGTTTGACTGTCCCTTTGAATCATCTAACTTTTGCTTGATTTCTGTGAACTGTGGATGATTTTTTCTGGTTCTTTGTGCATTTTTGTGGTGGACTGCTTAATCATAAAAATATAAAATTATAATTGACGTGGTTGGCTTACAGAATGTCTTTTTATCACATTAATTAATAGTGTGATCTGCATGCAAGTTATGGACGACAAGCAAACTTTTGTTCAATCGTATATTTAAGTTGTGAATTTCCAATAAAATATTAGCCAATACTTTACTTCCTGACCAGTTCACAAGATTGGAAAGCATGCTTAAAGCTACCACCACAAGACACCCGTTACAGAACTGAGGTAAGATTTTCAGTGCAGTGTCAATATACCCAAAATTCACTTTATTTTTCTTTTGGTTGTGCGGGTTTTTTTTTTCTAATGTTAATTCTCAGGTTTGATAGTTATAATAAGTTCAATATATCAGAATAATCATCATTTTGCATTAGTCAACTCTTAGACACCCTTGAGAAAATTTTGACCTTTTGCAAGATATTTATGACACAATAATATTATTTCCAAGGAAGAGCAATGACAACAATGACATAATTTAATTTTACCATTTAAGAGGATTCAACTGAATTCTCACCTCCCTTTGTAATTTTTGTTTTGCTTCTTTTTCATGTTCTGTAGAATGTATTTGATTTGTTCTCTGTCTGATGAGTTGAGCACATTATATGGCTAAAAGATATTTGTTGGGTGATTTTGGAAATTATTACCTGATTAATGTGTGAAGTTTCTGGTAGGCTATGTCTGTGTTACTATCTGACATTTTCTTTCTTAAATGGTATTTTGTTTTTGATGTCTTGATAAAGTTTTGACTATTGTCGTCTTTTGCTTGGACAGCTATTTACTCAACTGTGCTGAGAGTGATGTCTACAATAAACATGTTCTTTTGCTTTGTGAGTTGATGAAAATGTTTACAATAAATTTGAAACCTTTTAGTGCCAGTGATGAACACTCATAAGTCATTAAAGAGCTTAATTGGATGCAGTCACTGAATACATAGTCTGATGAATCCATTTCAATCTGTGTTCTCAACTGGATTGTCTGTCTGCTTTTTTGTTGTTTGATGGATCTGATTTTGATTGAAAATTGTAAGCTAGTTATGATCCCCAAACAGGTGTTATGGTATTGCCTTCTAGAACGACATGGGTTATCAGAATCCAGTTTCTGCGAGTATTTTTATTATTAGTATCCTTTAATAATTTAATTTATATTGCCATCTTTGGTAAACTTTTGAGGAAAAATAGTAGCCTGACTGCTAATTGTTTTTGTCCTTCAGGATGTTACGGCTACCAAAGGAAATGAATTTGAAGACTACTTTTTGAAACGTGAACTGCTTATGGGAATATATGAGAAGGGTTTTGAGAGGCCATCTCCAATCCAGGAAGAGAGTATTCCTATTGCTCTAACTGGAAGCAATATCTTGGCTCGGGCCAAAAATGGGACTGGAAAAACTGCTGCCTTCTGCATTCCGGCCTTGGAGAAAATTGATCCAGAAAAAAATGCTATACAAGGTTTGAATCATCAATTTGAAAATTTTTGCATTATGATTATGTAAATCTTTAAACTTTCTAAGGAGAAACATACTTAGAGTTTATTGCTAGACAATGGATTTTGCAAAGTTTAGATAATTTTTGGTAGTAGTTATTGATGTGTTTCTCATCTGGAGTAGGTTGAATGAATGTTGACATTATTCCATGGCATTCTACAGATATATAGAAGGAGTTATTAAGAATATAGGAATTGACGACGTCAGTCTTGGTTCATGATAACACTTGATTGGTCATCATGGGGTAAATTTGGCAATACCTTCGAAGCTATTTGCTTGAAATGCCATTTTCTCTGGTTTTATTTCATCCTAAAAATTTCATATTTTAATATTGTTTATACTTTAATGAGCACAGACAGATGCTATTACACAAAAACAAGCATTGCTAAGTATTCTTTGACTGTACTTAACTTTGTAATTCTAATCTGCCGTCTATGCATATGAATTTTGCAGTTGTTATCCTTGTCCCAACTAGAGAATTGGCTCTTCAAACATCACAAGTTTGCAAAGAACTTGGGAAGCATTTGAAAATTCATGTCATGGCTACGACCGGTGGAACTAGCTTGAGGGATGACATAATGCGCCTTTATCAACCAGTTCATTTACTTGTTGGGACACCTGGAAGAATTCTTGATCTTGCCAACAAGAATGTTTGCGTGTTGAATGAGTGTCATATGCTTGTAATGGATGAGGTATGGAGATTCTTGAATGCATTTTCTCCTATTGCTCGTAGAAATTCAAGGATTTGGGGTGACTGCGTTCTCCCCATATCACGTTGTTATCTCCTTTTGTATCCCTATTTTGCCTGTTATGAGTTTGGTGCCTCAGACTTATGGCTGGTAAAATATTTGTTGCACTTTGTGATGTATTACGCATAAAACACTTTAATTTGGCTATATTGTAATGTCGACACTAGTAGTGTTCTTGCAGTGGATTTCTTACTATGGATGCTATTGTGTGTATATTTTTTTCATATGTAAAAATTTGGGAAAGTTTGCTGTCCCTTTTACAACAGTCTTTATCAGAAAAATTTGGGAAAGGTTTCTGACCCTTTTAAAACAGTCTTTATCAGAAAACCTCTCTATTTGTGTCGGTAGAACTTCTATCTAACATTGTTGGTTACTTGTTTTGGCTTTCTGCATACATCCCCATTTCTTCCTATTGACTTTGTTTTTTTTAAATGTGTCCTCATTCTGACTTTGGAATAATGTGACTGTTGATTTCTACAAAATGTTATAAAGAGGGATAATAATGCCTTTACTTTATTGTGTATTTTCAGGCTGATAAGCTTTTGTCTCCAGAGTTTCAACCTTCTATCGAGCAGTTAATTCGCTTTTTGCCTAGAAACCGTCAGATCCTTATGTTCTCAGCTACATTTCCTGTTACAATAAAAGATTTCAAAGATCGATATTTGCGAAAGCCCTATATCATCAACCTTATGGATGAGCTTACTCTCAAGGGTATAACACAGTATTATGCTTTTGTTGAAGAAAGACAGAAAGTACACTGCCTCAACACTCTTTTCTCAAAGGTTCATAATGATGAAAAATTATATATCCTTTTTTAATGTATGCGATTTTATTTTTCTATCTCTGGTTTATATAATATTTATTATCTTTGCCTTCAGCTTCAAATCAATCAGTCTATTATTTTCTGCAATTCTGTGAATCGAGTTGAACTTCTTGCCAAGAAAATCACAGAACTGGGCTATTCTTGCTTCTACATTCACGCTAAGATGCTTCAAGATCACCGCAACAGAGTATTTCATGACTTTCGTAATGGTGCCTGCAGGAATCTTGTCTGCACAGGTGTGTTCTTTGGGCCTCTTGCCGTGCCATGATGTTTCTCATTCTGTCCCTGTTATTTTTTATGGGCGGAGAATTTTATTCATCTTATTGATTGTGGTGATGGTTAACATAAAATAATAGGGAACAATTCCTTTTACTTGTATTGGTACTGTGAAACTTTGTTTCATATAATATTTCTATTTCCCTTGAGGTCTAATGGCGGTGTGAAAATCAGTCTTAGACTGTATTAATTAAGATATTGAGGATCAGTGTGTTTAATGAGCTCCAGAAATGAATCTATTACTATTACACTGCATGGTATAGTGTTCAGCCCTTGCTCTTACTGGTTTTGGGTATAGGTCTTCTTCACATGCACTCACCCTGTTAATGATAATGATTGATAGTTTTTTTCCATTTGAAGCTGAACAGTAGCTCTTTTAAATTTTAGCGATCTGTCTAAATGTGAATGTATATACTCACATGGTTAGGGCCTTCTCAAGGAATGAGGATTTGTTTCAGAGGCAATTTATAATCAAAATAACAACTTCATTGTCTTGGATGGGGGGCTGATATATAGAACAACCAGCCTGGGGTGTGGTGCTTAGCCAGTTAGCCTCATGTTTTATTGTCAGCTCTTCCAAGCTATTTAGTAGTCTTTTTTCATAATGTGTGCACTTAAGTTGTCATCTAAGTCTTCTCTCCATCTCTTTGACAATCAAATTGCAGACCTGTTTACAAGAGGTATAGATATCCAAGCAGTCAATGTCGTAATCAATTTTGATTTTCCTAAGAACTCAGAGACATATTTACACAGGGTATGTGCTAGATTTTGGGCCAATTTCACACTTCCATGTTCTTATATTCCTCGATTTTGTATTTATATTATTCATGTTATGTGAAGGTTGGTCGTTCCGGGAGATTTGGACACCTTGGTTTAGCTGTGAATCTGATCACCTATGAAGACCGCTTCAATTTGTATGCACCTCATTCCTTAGTTCGCTATAAGATTGCTCATGGGTCTTTAATTATTATTATTATTTTTTTAAAAAAAAAATCATTTCCATTTTCTTCCTCCTTTCAGGTATAGAATCGAACAAGAATTAGGAACAGAGATAAAGCAGATTCCTCCGCAAATAGATCAAGCTGTATACTGTCAGTGATCTATGGTTACTTGGTCTCACTGCATCGTTCTATTGGTGAGGTATTGCATATCCTGTTTTTTATCTGTCCTGCTTGTTGGAAAGATAAATCTTTTTTCAAAATTAATCTATCAAAATTTAAACATTTGTAATGAATGGATATCTCTACTGAGATCTTTTCAAATGTTGCGTAAGTCCACTTGTTACTCTTGCTCTGTTCTCTATGGAATAAAAGTTGGTTTTGGTTCGGAAAAAGTCAAATAATCAACAGATTTTTTCAGTTCGGTTTTCGGTACGGGTTTAATAATCTCCAATTACCATGCGGTGTAAATAATAACATTTTTAATGAATGGACATCTCTACTGAGATCTTTTCAAATCTTGCTCAAGTCCACTTGTTATTCTTGCTCTTTTCTCTCTGGAATAATAGTCGGTTTTCGTTCTCATATGTAGATGGGAATTTTGGTCCCTGACTTAAGTTGGGTCTTGCACTTTCACATCTTAAAATTGGTCTAGTACTTGATTTTTTTTCTCTGGATTGTCTGTGTAAGCCACCCCCCCCCCCCCCCATATGCTTGAGAAGCGTCCTTATAGTTTCATCTACAATTTTGTACTTGTGCCCTTACATTAATTAATGTTTGGTCCCTGTGTAAACTTGTGGAAGTCATTAAGTGTACATATAAAAGTTGCATGTGTAAGAACCCAGTTCAAACCAGACAAAATTACTTCTCTATTGGTTCCAATTCAAGCAAAACTTGAAGTACGAGGACAGTGGACCTTGTTAAAAAATGTTGAAGTTGAGGGGTCTGAATTTGTCGTCCCCCCCTTAATGTGATACTGTCAGGTTTTGCTTAATATTTTAATTGTCATTTTCACCCTTTCATACAGAATGTCGCTGCCATGGAGGCAAGATGACCAAACATTGGGGTTAGATGAAATTATTTTCTTGATAATGAATTGATGCCATATTACTAGTGAGGTAGATGATGCCAGAGTTTTTGGTTGGGCATCTCATGGGCCTTGAAATCTTGTCGTACCGTATTAGATTGAGAATTATATCTTTGGTGCTTTATGAATATTATGGCTTTTCTTATACTCTGCTAAGATTAAACTTAGTCGGTTCAGTATTTCTGTAAGTTCTGTAACTGAACATCCCCTCTCTCCAAAGAAAAAGAAAAAGAGAGAGAACAGTTTTCTTTACTCTTATATGGTGGGATACTGCTCCTGGCCTTGGAAGGAATCGGTTGCTATTGCAGTCTTGCTGAAGGAATAGTTAGGGCACTATATCCCTCTGCAGTTGGCGGGCATTTTGGTTATTTGATGCTTTCATCTTCTCCTTTTGTTACATTTGGAGAGTTTAGTTGTTTATCGATTCAGGATTTGTTCGTTGTCCTTTGAAAGAATCACTTTTAAGGCTGATAGTTCTGCAATAGTTCTTCATTATGTGCATAGCCACTGCTATTCGCTTGATCTTGACTCTACACTTGGTAGCGTGTTTTGGTTCTGTTTTTTTAAACAACATTCACACACATCGCAATTGTGTGCGTGGTAAAAGGGTCTAAGTGCATCGTGTTTTTATCCATTTAACTTTTGCCCTGTGGACAACTCTAATGATACATCTTGCATTAATGATTAAGGATTGAATCCTACAGTAGTATTGTGCAGTGGGTAGTGATCCAGTTTATTTAATCAATTGAGTTATCAAGATTTACTCTCCATCACTCTATTTGGTCTGTGAGGTCGGGGTGGGCAATTCCTCCTTTGCACCAATGTTAGAGACGAGTAATAATGAGTAATAATAAGCAGGTGTGGCTTGGTTTGGATCTTATCTTTTTATGAAAATAAAATATAACTCAAAACTGTAGTTTAAATCTAGACTGGTTTTAAAATTTCAATGTCCAAATAAATTTTACAGTGGTGAAATCAAATTATTGAATAAATTCATGACTTGGGGTGTGGATAAGGTGGGGTCCACTTTGTGTCGGCCGGAAACAACATGACAGAGGGATTTGTTTGAATTAATGCCTCACTCACGTGGACTTGAGCCTTCCTGTTTTATGGTACTTATTGCTGATTAAAACCCTTATTCGCACGGGATTAGTTTGAATTAACACCATCTTACCATTTAATTAATTGCGTAATTAGATTTGGAGTACGTGCAGCCTAAATATTGGCATTTAGGGGTGTAAATAAGTTAAGCACGTATAATTGTTTAAACTTATTTAAAATACTATTAAGATTTAAAAATTAAAATATATATTTAAGCTTGTTAATAAACAATCGAACTGAGCTTGAACGAGCTAATTTGATCGAGTCAAACTACGAGTTGGGCTCAAGTGACATGTCATGCCTATGGCTTAGCTCTAAATTTGGATCTCAGTATATTAAGGATGTTTATATGTGGTCATGGAAATAGCATTGTTTTTTTTTTTTAAATTCTTGACTAACTTTTTAAATTTGATTTTTAAAAATCCTACGTACATACACCTATATAATTTTACTATTATTATTTTTTTTGAAAAGTCAGAAAAATAAATAGAATTAGTATAAGGGGGGTAAGTTTATTTCCAATGAAGTTATCTAAGGGCATTGGCACCCATAATGACCCATCTAAGCAAGGTTGCCCACGTTACTTTCTCTACATATAAGTTATGACTTTTGATAAAAACACACACACACACGCACATATATTTAAAAAAAATTGTTTGGTGTCAACCTGATCGGCTGAGTATAATTAACAACTAAACCATATAGTATAAAAATTGTTTGGTATCAATTAAATTGGCTAAGACTAATTAACAACTAATCCAGATTCTATTTGTAGTTTCAATTAATTAATGCTTTTTAAATCTCAAAAATAAAATCAAAGATTTCCTAGAATATTAATTGCATCTTTATGGAGTCCTTTTTTTGGAATACAACTGCTACGCATGTTTTTTCTTTTGGAAACAATTAAATGCTTCTGTAATCATTTCGCAGGTTTGACGAAGTTGCTCATGATAAAAGCACGAAAAATCAGAAAATATATATTAGGAAAATTAATATTGTGATCATTTCAAAGAGAAAATTATATTTTAACAAGTTACATACTATAAATTAATACGAATCACTAAATGATGTGTGAATAATTAAAAACATATACTAAGAAGTTATATCAATTCTACTTGACTGATAGGTTACACATTTAATATATATATACACTTAAAAGAAAGACGTATTTATTGTTCATAAAATCCTGCTCGATAGCAAGAAGAAATTGAATATGTATAGGGAATAAAGAATGTTTAATAAAGAAGAAATTTATGTCTAATTTGTTTCTTTATACACACAGAATTAATGCAAAGGTAGAAATTAAATGAAAAAAATCCAAAAAGATCTGGTAAGACAGCAACAATGAAAAGGAACAGACTTTTCAAACTTCAATGCATAGAGTGGGAGGAAAGGAGAGAGAATAATTCAATTTTAAATTTAATACAAATCACAAGAAAAAAGGATGCCCGTTTATTGCATTTGATGTTTTATTCAGCATGAATCTCTATCACTGCTGCATGCTTCTCTCTCCTCCCTCTCCGTCAGCAAGGGTCTCATTTTTTCGTTTTAGTCGTTCGTCTCAAAGGGTCTTATTTCTTTTTTTTTAAAACATGTGAGACCTACACACATTACTAAAACGACTAAATTATGAGATCCACACTCCACTACACATCAAATAATAATACTCGTGAAAAAACAAACGACACCATTGCGGATAGACGAAAGGAGTATATGCATGTGCCTGCATAGGTGTAACAGAGAGTACCAACATTGAATGCAAAGTCTATTAAATGCTATCATCTTCAATGCATCTCATCTTGATCTTGCATGTTGGGTGGTCTCTCTTTCTCTCTCTTCTCCTCTTTCTAGAGAGAGAAGAAGAGCATTTACTCCTCACTGGGGCTGATCACACAACAGTGACAAACAGTAGACCTAATTAACCATGTAGTTGTTGGCACAAATCTTGAAATATCATCAACACACTTTTTGCTCTCCCAGCTTAAACTTTTCTGTTCGAAGCATTCAACCCCAAAAGCTTTAATGCAACATCCCCTCTTATATTCTCTCATTAAAGTAGAAGTGCTGTTTTTACTACTCCCAAGTACCATGCTATTAATGGCATCCCAATATAACTCATTCAATTTTTTTAATAACCACTTTGACCATTAAATACCTAAATCCCCACATGTAAATTAATCCACACGTTGGGTTGTTTAAACGATTAACTATTAAATCAAGATTATAACTATATTTATAATTTGATCAAACCCTAATTATTAGATGTGATGATATGTGTGTGGAGTGAGAGAGAGAGAGAGATAAATAAATAAGCGAGCAACCTAAGGGGAAGGGAAGCAATAAATGTATGAATTTGATTGATCCAAAAAATTAAATCAATCATTCATTCAATTTATCCTCGTCCAAGTTGATGAAAATAATTGGAGCAAGCTAGCTATATTTGGATTAAAAAAAATATGTATATATTAGCAATTAGGTAGTGTGTATATATGTGAGTGTAAGTAAGAAAGCATTGAATGGCATGTATAAGGTAACCCTGCTGAGGAGACGCCATTGGATCTTTCTTTTGTATTGTCTTTTCGCATTTATGTTTCAACGTTCAATCACTCTCTCTTGCTTTTCCTTTTGAAATTTCAAGATTGAATTGGATGATTCCTCTCTCTTTATTCACTCAATTACTACTTTGAATCAATTCTTTTGTTGAGAGAGAGATCTAGAGAGATTGTGTGTAGATGGGAAGGGCACCATGTTGTGATAAGAAGGGTTTGAAGAAGGGGCCATGGATTCCGGAGGAAGACGAGAAATTGGTGGCCTATATCCAAAAGAATGGCCATGGAAGCTGGCGTAGTCTCCCCAAACTTGCTGGTAAGTAAGTACTTTCAATTTGATTTTTATCAAGTATATATTGTTATGTAAGTGAAGAAGGTAGTAGAAAATATATATTGAGTTGTGGTGTGGAAGTGTAGGGCTTGTTCGTTGCGGGAAGAGTTGTCGTCTCCGGTGGACGAACTATCTTAGGCCGGACATTAGACGAGGGCCTTTCACTACTGAAGAAGAGAAGCTAGTCATTCAGCTACACGCCATTCTTGGAAACAGGTAAGTAGTATTCAACTATTCAATAATGGATATCAATATCATGTATTGAATGAAATTAAATTGATATGGATATGGATATATATCCACCTCAGGTGGGCTGCAATTGCCTCTCAGGTCCCTGGAAGAACAGACAATGAGATCAAGAACCTTTGGAACACTCATCTCAAGAAACAGCTCCTCCAAATGGGGATCGACCCCCTAACACACGAGCCGTCCTCCCGGCCCCCTTCCACTCGCCACATGGCGCAGTGGGAGACCGCTCGTCTCTACGCTGAGGCTCGTCTCTCCAATTTCCCCGCGCACAAGCCGGATGCAGACTTGTTCCTGCGCCTATGGAACTCTGAAGTTGGGCAAACATTTCGGCAGTTGGAGATGGTGAAGAGGCCCCACGCTAGCCCATCATGTTCGTCTACAAAATGCAGCATCTTGTCGGAAATCACAACCAAGATGGAGGTGAATGAAGTGGAGGAGGATTCATCTGAATCTGCATTGCAGCTGCTATTGGATTTCCCTGCCAACAATGATATGAGCTTCTTGGACCAACCTATTGCAGATCATTGTTATGCCCCTCTCACCTTTTAAATTACTATCATATTGTGTGCCACCTACCTTTTGGATCATCAATGTCAACTACATTAATTAATTCTAACTAGCTAGATCGATATCTCATTAATTAATGCATTGAATTATTTGTTATAAAGTAGTAAATTAAGCAAGAAAAAAGAGGGCTTGAGGAAATTGTTCAACTATTTAATCTATTTATGTAAACATATGATCTGTGTTCATGATCAATTCTTGCATGAACATCCTCTAGCTACAATCAAGCAAGATGATTAGAGAACATAATTACATCATTATATAATTAGTAGGAGTATATATATAGAAAAGGTGGAAGCTAGTTTTATAAATTGATGGATGTGCTAGCTTCCAAAAAGAATTAATACTAGAAAGAAACTACTGTAATTAATTACAAGGGCAGGCTGATGATCATGGTGTTTAAAGTCCGAATAGTTTGAATCCGGACTTAGGAAGTTGGCCGGAGGCGCGATACTTGGCGGCCGTCTCTTCGGTCTGAAGAAGCTCTTCTCCCTTTCTAGCTTCAACCACTGCTCTCTTTTCTTCTGCCTGCCTGTGAATCAATGCTTCCTTGTTTCTTATCTTTTCTTCACATTTTGCCTTTTTCCTCTCCAGTTGTTCCTATTGTACATTCTCAACTTTATTCCAATATCTTACTCCACTTTTAATCCTCTTAATGCATGGAGCATATCAATTATCAAGTACTTAGTTTAATACATTAAATCGTCTCATATCTTTTTACTTTATTCACAAATGTTCTAAAATAGTTTGGACATTCAATTTCATTCTAAACCTTTCAGTTTAGCTCTGATTTGTTCCAAACAATATTCTTTTACCAATTTCGATCTCACAATAATTTTGTAAAAGCACTTACTCATCCCATTAAATTAGAAAAATTGACATTTTAAGTAAAAAATAATCATTTTTGTGAGAATTTAAAAATTACGTCGCTATTTCAAAAAAATTTAAATTTCTTGGAATATTTTGAATAAAGTAAACTCATATATTAAGATTTTGATTTTAAAGTCGAGTATGATGCATGCAAGGCCTGCAAACATTATACTTACAATCAATTTTTTTAGCTGGGCTTCCAGAGATGCCTTCTTGCTGTTTTCCCATGAGGTTATTTTTGATTGCCTCTTTTGGGCCCTGTATTAATTAATTAATTAATTATATAACAATTAACAAGAGAGATTGATTCTGAATTACAAAATGTAGTAAAGAATAATTAAACTGGCCTGTTATCAGCTTTGGCTTTTTCGCTCTCTTCCCAAGCTTTAATAAAAGATAGCTTCTTGTCGTAATCAAGCTTTGCTAGAGCAACATCTGTAATAAAGTATTAATCTTTTAATATCATACATATATAATTCAATGCTTAATTAAAATATTTATTCATTCAAATTAACAATATTATTTACCTTTCATATCTCCGCTGCTCTTTGAATCACATTCCGACGACGTCGTATTGTCTTCTATCAACAACAACAACATTATCAATATATATTAATCAATCAATTTTTATATGATCATTATCAATCAATTTCTATGCTACATTTCTTCGCATAATGAATTTAAGAAATTTTGATCGTAAAATTCACATATAATTTACTTGTTTGAGGTTTGGCTTCAGCTTCCGGAGGAGGCGGCGGCGGAGCAACAGGTCCATCTTCATGTTTCGCCGGCGCCGCCATGGTATTGTATATATATTATGTCCTCCGCCAAATGCTCCGCCTATCAAAATCGAAAACAAAGAAACAAAATTTCTCCAGAGTAGATCATTGTAATATAAGAAATTCGATGCTATTTTTAGAAATTTTTGTGGATGGTCCTGCGCATAACCTGTTTTTAAACTGCAGAATTTTTTATTTATTTATTATAATGTGACTATTTGAATATTAAATTATTTACAAATTAAGTTTGTGCGAGATATATAGATTTTGAGTGAGGCTTGAGTGTGCCCGGGCGCACCGTGCGCCTTTAGAAATTTAGTGTTATGGGTAAGAGTACATTACTTTGGTCTAAAGGGTATACACTTTAATTAATAAAAGGTACATACATTTTTCATTAATATATATTTTTTCTTTAGAAAATAAAGGGTACACATTTTTATACTAAAGGGTATACAATTTAACACAAAATTCTAAAGGCCCAGATACACACAATAATTTTCTTTAAAAAATAAAAGATATACGTCTGTATACTAAAGTGTATATAATTTAACACAAAATTCTAAAGGCGCACGGAATGTGGTCCGTGCCCCGGGTGCACATGAGTCTTTGCTATAAATTTTTTCAATTGAAATATTATTGAATAAACGGGAAATTAATTAGTTTTGTGTGAAAAGAAGACTTACCATACTTGTTAATAAAACTTAAAATATGTAATACTAATTCGATACAGTCATGGGTCTTAGCTAAATGAATTTTTATTGAAAATACTGAATAAGAAAATACAGGTATGATGTCAATTGAAAATTGTGATCTGCTGATGGATATTAATATTCACAGTAAAATTTTCATGGCAAATAAACCATCTCATGGATATCTCATACGAATAAGAAGTAACAACATTTATGATGAAAAGTAATATACTGAATTAGTAAAAAAAAAATACGGTATAAATAAAGAGGGATAACATTTTAAAAAAAAAAAATAATATTTTTAATAATAAGTGATAACTTATAACGAAATCGTAAAATGGTTTCAACGTGAGATGGTCTTACACCCCAAAATTATTTATTATAATTATATAAAATTGTATTTTCAATTTTTTTTAAAAAAAATATGTTCCCATGAAAAAAAAAAAAAGTGATTGGTCTTGGCCCAAAATACTGAGAATGATTTCTCTTTTCTTTTTCTAAAAGAAACCCATTCATTTGGGCTTAAGAACGTTCGATAATTGGGCTTTATATATTTCTCCAGAGATTTGCAATATATATATCATGAATTGGGCTTAATCATTTGCAAATTAAATTGAAGTTTCTATTTAATCAAAAATATTTTAAATACAATTTACAAAGCAAAATAGGTGAGAACACTTTAGAAGAAAAAAGGCACAAGTTTAGGGTAACTATATTATGATATATAAATAAAAAAAGATGTGATAACTAATTAAAGAAAGAAAAAAAAAAGCCTCACTCAATTGTTATCCCAAGTTCAGACGGTTGGTGTATTTTATATTAATGTCTCGACTTTCATGAATATTAAAAGAATATTTTTTTTTATTTACTACAGGATAGTTTGATAGTATTTTTTAATAATAAATAATTTATAAAATATGTTATATGTTTTGTGAGGACATGATAATTTTAAAATTAAAAGGCATTTATTTTTATTTTACCCTTAGCCTCTCATTTTCAAATATATTCGAAACAAATGCATATGGGATAATTTTGAATAATTTTACTGAGTATTGTAATTGAATATGAAATTCATATTTCTTTAGAAAAAAAAAAACTGAGAGTAATATTTTGTAGTGATACTAACCAAAAACAGAGGGAGCGAGTATTTGTAAATTTTAAAGAAAACCCTCTCAACTGAAGAATAGTATTTAACAGATTGAACAAAAACATCATAGAAACAATACATGAATATCTTTTCAAAACATCTAGAATTTAACACGGATAATGAATTTAAAAACAACCATCTACGATAAGAAAATGTTGCCCCAATTAACATGAGAGAGGTCTAAGTGATAAAAATTTTCAAAAATAGAAAAAGAAAAAAAGAAAAATTAGAAATGCAAAAAGAACTTCAATAAGCCCTTTCCTTGAAGATGTCCATGCTCATCTCACTGGGATCAGTTGCTTGCAACTCAACCTGAATCCCATCCAACTCCCTCTTGAATCTGTCTTTTGAACTTGCATACAGCATCTTGGTTCTCACCCTTGCAGTGTCTGGTGACCTGAAAATTCACAAATTCCATCAACAAATTCATCCATAAATTGTTTATAAAGATGCCAAATACTGTACACATCTTCCGGTTGTCATTCGTTAAAATGCTATGTGTGTAACCCTGCGACCTCCCCACCCATATTAGTAAGTGGAATCGAACATTTAAAGAAGTGAATAAAGGATTGAAGGCTAATATTAGCAACAGATGAGCACATCAGATGGTTACTTGTTGAGCAAGTTGAAGTGCAAGTAATCTCACCATGCTATGAAGAATATCTTGCTCTTACGGCAGTTTTCATTAGTTGTGAAGTCATAGTCATAAACAGCATATCGACAATCATCAGGAGGCAAGCTACTGTTGAAGTCGACGTGAGTCTCTCCTTGGCCCCCCAACTTCTCCACTGACACATGCTGGAATCCATCATCAATTTTGAACACTATGTATCTGTAGTTCCTCTTCGCTTTCAGCTCCAGAAATTTCAGTTTGCACTCATCGTCCACAGCTATTCCAGATGCAGAATTTGCCTGTTACAGATACACAGATCAAATCAGACAAGCATTACTAGAATTATGGAACAAACAAAATAGGGGGCCAGGTTGTGTACTGAGTTCCTTTTTTTCAAACTGTGACCCTGCTCATCAGTGATATCCAACTTGAAGAACTTTAATGTAAGAATATGAGAATCCAACATGATAAATCACAGTAACAGCATTCTTAAATGTTGATTTCAGGATGCATGAGTTTCTAGCAATTCCAATGACAATATGTTAACCCTTGTCATGATACAAGTAAATAAAAACAATAAAAAGAAACAGTAGTTGGCTACACACACAGATAAATAGACTTGCATAAATAAATGTTATCATCACATTCAAGGACATCTTGGTAATCAAGAATCGTCAAAATTTTGCAATGCCAATGGCAACTGAAGCAAGCAGGCATAGGAAAACACACAAACTGTGTAGATTTGCTGATCCCTTCAACAAGAAACACAATCACATTACCTAGTCCAACGGTGATTGTCAAGGTCTTCCTGCTAATCGCTATCATAAATGTCAAAATCAAGAAAATATTAAACAAAAACAAAAACAAAAACAAAAACAGCCATTGTATATTTTATGCAGTAAAGATATGATGACATTGTAACCGATCCGAAAGATAATCACACAAGTCCTCAATCATAATGTACTTGCTCGTATTTGTACATATAGATGAGACCAAATAACATTACTCAATACAGATAAGACAATCAAAGTATTTCTTAGTAGAATTGGCCATTTTCTAGTACACCAACGGCGAAATCAAGCAAATAACATACCTAATCGCACGTTGTTACATTCAAAATTATCTATCGTCTTTTCCAATTGGAACAAACGAGAAACAGAGTCACATCACCTGTCCGTACTGCCGATGTATATATCAAGTAAATATGAGACATGGAGAATGTGAATACGAGTGGAAAGAAGGCATACCATTTCAATACTGATGCAGAAACTGTAGATAGAGAAAATAATAGAATAGAGGGCAGGAATGACGATCACATACCATATTTGCTCTGTGAGAAGATCCAAGGCTTGAGATTGTTAAAAAAATGAAGATGCGAAGAAAGGGAAGAGGAATTGAAGAAGGGATCCTTGATTTTTGGCATGGAAGTTGAAGAATTTTTCAAAGGACGAGAAATTTCCAAAACCCCCATTTTCAGGAATACCCTTCGGAATTCTTAACCTGCCAAATATTTGGGAAACCGGTTGAACCGGCCGAATGAAATAGCCGATTTATTTATTTATTTATTTTAGTAATAATGCAGAATTGACACTATTTTCAAATTTGAGTATCATGTTTTAATTAATGCCAAGATTATTTCTTAATTAAAAGCTACACGGAAAAGAAAAGATCAATCAATACTTTATTAATTATTGGGTTAATTGCAAAAAAAATTACAAACTTTACATTTATTGCAAATTAATCATCACTTTTGAGAAGTTGCAAAAAAAACCACCACTTTTAAGTATTGTTGAAAATAAACCAAAAAAACTCTACTTTTAGTCATAAATTGAGTTTATTTTGCAACAACACTTAAATGTGGTAGTTTTTTTCGCAATTTCTCAAAAGTGAAGATTAATTTGTAATAAGTATAAAGTTCGTGGTGTTTTTTTTTTTTTTTGCAATTAACCCTTAATTATTCTATTTCTTATTATTTTTGGATTGACTGTCTCGTAAACTTTGTTAAATTGATTTGGATTTATTTTGATTGTAATTTAAATATTGAAGTTTATTAATTACTAGATGATCTTGTATATATATTTTTAAAAATATGTTGATTTACATATGTGAGTGTATATTGGGTGCATCCGGGTGTAATGATGTACTCACATGTGTGTAACTTTTTATTCTATTTTGTATACATGTTATTCTATTTTGTATACGTGTTTCGTAATAATTGTATACTTTTTTCACATTAACTTTTTTATTAAAAAAACTAACACATATGTGTATAACTTTTTATTCAATAGTGTATACATGTTTTTTAATAATTGTATATTTTTTTACACTCAATTTTTCATTAAAAAATCCAACAATTAAATTGTATGCATTTTTGCTCTTAATTATATATGTTTGTGTTTATAATTGTATATGGGTGCACCCGGATGCACACTATAATTAGCCAATTTAGTGTATATTAGGTGAACCCGGGTGCAAGGTTGTAATAATTGTATATTTTTTCACACTAAATTTTTCATTAAAAAACTAACATATATATGTGTATAATTTTTTATTCAATAGTGTATACATGTTTTTTAATAGTTGTATATTTTTTACACTCAATTTTTCATTAAAAAAACTAGCAATTAAATTATATACATTTTTGCTCTTAATTGTATATGTTTTTGTGTATATTTGTATGTGGGTGCACCCTATCTTTAGGTGCACCCGGGTGCATATTATAATTAGCCTAAGTATGTTGATGTAAAATTATATATAAAGAAATATTATTAAAAATAAGTAATTTTAATTTTTTCGATTGAACAATTGGTTTCTGACATCACACCAAATCACCTCTCAACTACCTAAGAATCTTCTTTATGCAATTATTCTCTCTTCTTAAACAACCTATATCCTCCTGTTCCTGCGAATTATGACCTTCGCCTGAAATGTGAGCTCTATTGGAGCTAAGGAGTTATTTGAGTTCCTTCAGCATGAAAGTCTATCTATTATGACGAGCGCGTTTGTTCGAATTTTATTTTTTTTCTTCCAAGACAAACTGAGACACTGACCAAACAATGCGGACATGGCTCTTTGAACCTCGAATTATTGGGGCACCCTTTCAAATTCTGATCTGATTATAACAACATTGTATACTTTGTTGATCAAGACTATATTTAATACTCACAAGCGAATGTACGTTACCCACTTTAAAGGGTAAAACTTACGTATGCCTAGTTAATCGTGTGCCCAGATTCAGCTCCTTTTGAAATTTATACACTTATGTATAAATTGTCATATCTTTAGTATAAAAATTATAATTATTTTTTTTGAAAAAAAAAAATTCTTGATCAAATATTAATACATTTTGTATTTCAATCTACCTTATATCAAATAATATGAATAGTCTTTTGAAAAAAAAATGTTACACACTCAAATACTTTGTGTACCTGGTATACAAGGACCAAACCTATTTTAAATTAAATTATTAATAAGAAGATACAAGATCGAGTATAGATGGGTGTTAGATTAGCATTTGATAGGTAACTTCATGTAATATGTGTTATATTATAAATAATCTAAGCAATCAATTAATTAATTAAATTATTCGAGTGGCTTCTTGTCAAATGCACATTTGGAAAATTATTACTAGTAAACGTGCTTATGTTCCTTTACAATGTTGGGGTCTAAACTATACGCAAGCTGCTCAAAATTCTTTATTATGGAGGTGTACTAATCAGTATGATACACTTTTTATTTTAATAGATATTTTCAGTGTTTTTTTTTTAAGCATATATTTATTTTATTTAGGGCCTGGCTTATGATATCATCAAAGAAGATAGGGTGACAAGCAACTATTATCATTTAAGACTATGAATTTGTCAAAGGTATCTATGCATAACAATTATTATAACTTAATTAATAGTGTAGTAGGATTAGCCTTACGACCAATAAATGAATTATTTTTTAAAATAATACTTCCACTGAAAGACATGATGTAAGAATATGAGGAATATTTCGAGTGTTTTAATAAAATAAAGTAGTGATTGAATATTATATTTTGATGAGTATGAATGGTACACAATCAGGTGTATATGTTTATTTTCGGGAAAAATAAAAAATAAAACTCTTCAAAATATATATTGATCATTAGTATTATTTTAAAAATGTATGGTGTTATTCTTCTTAATTAGAGAAGAGTGAGAGTAATTTGTTTTTTAAATTAATAGTAAGCATCATTAATTCATGTTGAGGAATGAGGAGTGAAATGTTTGTTCGATAACTTTATCCGTGTTTTACTAATGTTTACTTTTAGGTTTAGAATGATATTTTTTTATTGGAAAGTGAAATGAACAATGATATAAAACGAATCAATAAAAAAAATAGTGAATAATGTACTAATAATATACTATGTGTTTATGTTGGGATATAGGAGGGGAGTGGGATGTAAGCGAACCAAATTGTTCGCGAATTATTCGAGTCTCGATTCGATAAAGTATTCGTTCGAGCTCGTTCATAAACATTAACGAACCAAATCAAGCTTGAATTTTGAGTTCGAATAGTTTATCAAAGCAAACTCAAGCTTAAGGGTGTTCGGTTTGAAAGCTCGCGAACATATTCGTTAATTGGCTCGTTAATTGCTCGCAAACGCGTTCGTAAATTATATAATTATTTTTTAGTATTATATATATATTTATTTATTTAAGTGATTATTTAAATATTTAAATATTTTTATAACTTTTATTATTATATTTTGTTAGTTTGTTTATTTAATATTATGAATAATATTAGATATTTATAAACGAAACATTTTTTAACATCTTCGAACAAAAATATTTAAATGTTAATGAGAAAATATTAATGAACATGTTACTTTATGTGTTCGTGAACATGCTAGTGAGCCCTAACTAGACATGCACATTTTAACCGGAACAGGCCTAAACGGAATCGAAACCGGATATATTTCGATTCGGTTCTGATTCTTCATTTTGTAAAACCGGAACCGGCGGTTTTTTTAATTTTTTCTTTTTTTTTACGTTTCAAGGCTAAAAAAAGAGAGAGAGAACCGGAACCGAAATCGACCTACCCTTGGTTCGGTTCCGGTTCCATATTTTCCCAAACCGGAACCGGCGATTCCGAACCGCCGTGCATGTCTAGCCCTAACAAACAGTTTGAGTTCGAGCTCGAGTTCGAATTTTTTTTTATGAGTTCGAACCCGAACTCGAGTTCAATAATTCCTTAATAAACCATACTCAAACCTAGTAGTATTCGACTCGATTCGGTTGAGGGGAGTAGTAATTACACTTCAGTTTCTAACACTACAATATAAATTACTAATATATTTAACATTTAATTTCAATAAATTATAGTGGAGTTTGTTTCTTTAACGAGTGTGGCCTTGTTGCATTTGAGTCAAACAAAAATGAAATAAGTTGTTAGTTAAATTCTATCTACTTAATTACCTTTATCGTGTCGTGTGGGTTCAAATTTTTTCAATAAATTAAAATTTAGAGAGATTCTCTTGTTAAACGGGTCAATCCATCACTAAAATATGCTTATTTTTAGTTAAAATATAATAAATCATATTATAACACACTAAAATCATACTTTAAAAAATATATTTTAACAACCATTAAACATATTTTATTTATACAATAAACATACTTTAGTGATAGGTCGATTCGTCTCACAAATAACCCGTTTCACAATATACTTTGTCTAAAAGTTATTGACTTAAGATTTGTTGAATTGAGTCTTTAATATTACGTACTGTTGAGTATGTTATTCAATCGTCAATAACATCTTATCCATCTATATGTCAAAATAAAGAAATAATATGGATATAGAAGATTTAACTTATTCCCATATTATATATATATATAGAGAGAGAGAGAGTACGTAGTGATCACCAAACACCATTAAAAAAAAAGAATCCAACTTCTCGTTAGGAAGAGTGGAGCATTTGATGTGACAAAATTAAATTGTTGTTAAACAATGACTATTGCATGAGCCATGAGGGTTGACGACAACCCTTAGTTTTCGAACTCATGAACCACTTAATTTAAGGAAATATATTGATGTAGCACAAACAAAATGTTTTTAATATTTCATTAGTAAAAGTGTTAATTTTATTGTTAAATTGGTTTATCAATAGATTAACAATGAAATTTTGGTAAATTTTTGTTGGTAAAGTGGTGATTGGTAAATTGTGTGAGGAAATTTTTTAATAAAGTTAATTGAAATGTTATTTATATTTACATTTTAAAAAAAAATTGGTGCGGAGAATATAATGGGCCATTGAAAAATGTGAACAAACTACTTTTATCCTATTTAATTATGAGCCCATATAGCTATATCCTTAAAATTTACAACATTATACATTAAGAGCATGTTCATATTTTTATTAATATCATTCGATGAGCCTAGCTCAAATTTTACTAAAATGAAATGTGTTGCACAAAAATTACACTTGTATTGGATTTTTTTTATCCTCAAAGCCCATTAGCAACTACTTAACCAATAGGTTTAATATAACCAATAACGTGGTTATAATAACCCATGAAATTATTGGTAAATCTATGCAATCTTCATTTGAATATTCAATTTTTACATATCACAAATTCTATTAACCCACGTATTTTATTTTATTTATGAACTAAACATGTTTTAAGGAGAAATATTAAATTTTAAAGATAAAATATTACATGAATCATAATAATAAAAGTATAAATCTGTTATAAGAATAATAATAGTAAACTCTAAACAATTAAGATAAAATTTAAACTTTAAATATAAAAGAGAACATAAATCAAACCACGTTTGAATGAGATGGATTATTTCATGAAATCAGTTCTACATAGGGCTAATTAAAATAATAAATCCTTAAAAGTAATACTAAACACTAAGAATAGATATTAAATTTTAGGGACAAAATAAGTATTTTAAAAAAATGTTTCATACATGTAACAATTCCATGTAATAATTGGTAAATGTTGTAGAAGTCTTTGCAAAGTTATTCTTGCAAAGTCAACCCTGCTTGTTTTTGTTGTGTTGTCCATCATTATTAAAATTCCCCAAACCCAAAGGCCATGTCATGCATTCTTCATCAACCCTGCACGTCCTTGTTTTTTTTTTTTTTCTTAAATATAATTTATTTTATTTTAATTTTGCATTATTTGAAATTAATGTGTTGCACCAAAAAATCAACGTTGAATTTATCAGACTTGTAACTTTTTCTAAGTCTTCATACATCCCTCAAGTTTCATCTGATTACTTGTTCATGTACGTCTCTCTCTGTTCCTTTAGGTGCAAGAAAACCAGAAACCAGGTACCCTTTTTCCTTTTCTTCATTTCTTGGTATTCTAATTATGCCTGTAATATTGATCACCATGTTAATTACTCTCTTCGTCCCGTCTTAACGTTTACGTTTCCTTTGGGTAGTAGTAAATACATACATGTTGATGGTTAAAGTTGGGTATTGCTTGCCTCTATCTGATGGCTGATATGTGTTGTTGAGAACAGATTTGCCATGAACAATAATCTAAAGCTAGTAGTGGAAGTTGTGAGAGCCACAAATCTGTTACCCAAGAATGGAAAAGCTTCATCCAATGCTTTTGTGGAGCTTCACTTTGACACTCAGAAATCCTGCACAACCATCAAACAAGACGACCTTAATCCTTACTGGAATGAAACTTTCTATTTCAACATATCCAATCCAATTGATCTGCACAACCTCGTACTCGAGGCTCACGTCTACAGCAGCAGCACCACCACCACCACCGCTTCCAAGTCTACCCTTGGGAAGGTTCGGATTACTGGCACGTCGTTTGTGCCCCACTCCGACGCTGTTGTGTTCAACTATCCTTTGGAGAGGGGAAGCATTTTCTCGCGGGCAAGAGGTGAGCTTGCCTTGAAAGTGTATGTAACGGATGATGTGTATGTTCATTCGTCTTTCGTCCATTCTGATGCTTCATCTTCGTTATCAAGTCTGCATTCGATCCAAGACGAGTCTCCTCTGCAGAAGCTTAAAGAGGCCATCCCTGAGGTGGTGTTGTCCACTGGAAAAAAGAGGAAGACCAAAACAGTATTTCATAATATTCCCAATTCATCATCCAACCAGCAGCAGCAACCTCAACCTCAACCTCAGCCTCAGCCTCAGCCTCAGCCTCGTGTTTCTATGCCACCCCATCAGACAACTCAGAATAGTGTGCATGGAATGAGAGTTGAGCCTCAGTTACCGCAAAGTTTTCAGGCGCATCCAGGCGTCTCGTCTCGTCCTGTTGATTTTGCAATCAAGGAAACGAGTCCTGTTCTTGGTGCAAAACTCAAAAGATCGGATAAGTCCAACATCTTTGATCTGGTGGAGCCGATGCAGTTCCTCTTCGTTCGTGTTGTCAAGGCTCGAGACCTCCCTTCCATGGATCCTCTGGGGAGTCTTGATCCTTACGTTGAAGTGAAAATCGGTAACTACAAAGGGACTACAAAGCATTTCGAGAAAAATAAGAATCCAGAGTGGAACACAGTGTTTACCTTCTCAAAAGACAGAGTGCAAGCCTCTTTTTTGGAAGTTGTGGTTAAGGATAAGGATGTGTTAAAGGATGATTTTGTTGGGCTCGTTCGGTTTGATCTCTACGAGCTTCCAAGACGAGTTCCACCAGACAGTCCGTTGGCTGCGGAATGGTATCGTCTGGAGGACAAAAAGGGCGAAAAGAAGAACGGAGAGCTCATGCTTGCTGTCTGGATAGGGACACAAGCTGATGAGGCCTTTGCTGAGGCTTTCCATTCTGACACAGCTAGTCCTGTCGATACCTCAATCCCTCCAACACACACTCGTTCGAAAGTCTACCACTCGCCGCGGTTGTGGTACATTCGAGTGAATGTGATCGAGGTTCAAGATTTGATCGTGTCCGAGAGAAACCGCTTCCCAAATGTGCACGTAAAAGCACAGATAGGAAACCAAGTTTGGAAGACCAAACAAGTGCAATCACAAACTCTGAATGCTTTCTGGAACGAGGATCACATGTTCGTTGCTGCTGAGCCATTTGATGATCATCTCATACTTTCAGTAGACGACCGTGTTGGTCCAAGCAAAGACGAGAGCCTCGGTAAGGTTTTCATACCGTTAGCAACCGTTGAACGAAGAGCAGATGATCGCGTCGTGCAGTCTCGTTGGTTTAACCTGCAGAAACCGAATTCCACAGATGTTGAGGAGCTGAAGAAAGATCAGTTTGCTAGTAGGATCCATATTCGAGTGTGCCTTGATGGGGGGTACCACGTTCTTGATGGATCCACACATTACAGCAGTGATTTAAGACCAACAGCAAAACAGCTATGGAAGCCACCAATAGGTGTTCTGGAGCTAGGAATCTTGAATGCTGATTCTCTTGCACCTATGAAGATGAGAAACGGCAGAGGAACTTCTGATACATTCTGTGTGGCAAAGTATGGCCTGAAATGGGTCCGAACGAGGACGATCATCGACAGCTTGAGTCCAAAGATCAACGAGCAGTACACATGGGAAGTGTTTGATCCATCAACAGTTCTTACAGTTGGTGTTTTCGACAATGGTCAAATTGTTGACAGGGGTTCAGCTCCAAATGGTAACAAAGACTTGAAGATCGGGAAGGTCCGGATCAGAATCTCGACTCTTGCAACAGACCGCGTCTACACTCATTCGTATCCGTTGATAGTCCTGCATCCCTCTGGCGTAAAGAAGATGGGAGAACTGCACTTGGCAATTCGGTTTTCTTGCACTTCCATGGTGAACATGATGAGGCTATACTCAAGACCACTCTTGCCCAAAATGCACTACATAAGGCCATTGTCTGTGATGCAGGTCGACACACTACGTCTCCAAGCTGTACAACTACTGGCTACGCGTTTAAGCCGAACAGAACCGCCTCTCAGGAAAGAAGTCATCGATTACATGACAGACGCTCATTCACATCTATGGAGCATGAGGCGAAGTAAAGCCAACTTCTATAGGTTGATCTCTCTTTTCAATGGACTGATTGCAGTTTCAAGATGGCTCAATGGAGTCTGTCTGTGGAAGAACTACGTAACGACGATCCTAGTCCACGCCCTGTTCATCCTGCTCACCTGTTTCCCTGAGCTTATCATACCTACCTTCTTTCTTTACATGTTTCTCATAGGATTGTGGAACTACAGATTCAGACCAAACAATCCCCCTCACATGAACATAAGACTATCCTGCGCTGATACTGCACATCCTGACGAGCTAGATGAGGAATTCGACACGTTCCCTAGCTCAAGAAACCCCGACACTGTCAGAGCAAGGTATGATCGCTTGAGAAGCGTGGCTGGTCGGATTCAGACAATAGTTGGCGACATAGCTTCGCAAGGGGAGAGGATCCAGGCCCTTCTAAGCTGGCGAGATCCTCGTGCCACCGTAATATTCATGGGATTCTGCATTCTGTCCGTCGTGCTGTTCTCCACCATCCCTCTACAGCTGCTGATCGTAGCATATGGATTATACACCATGAGGCATCCCAGATTTCGACACAAGTTACCACCTGCGCCCCTCAACTTCTTTCGAAGGCTTCCGGCTAGGACCGACAGCATGCTGTGAGCTGGTCTGTTTCCCCACAATGTACAATAGTTTGACTGTGTTTTCAAGATTCTTCAAGTGTATAAACATAAGTACTTCTTCAATTTGTTTGGTTCTGGTACAGTTACCATCTCAGAGATTGTTAATCTTCAAAATTATGTTTCTTCTCTTTTCTTTCCAAAATGTTTTGACAAGAATCACTTGCCTCAGTAAAACAGAAGATAGAAAAATGAATCAAGACTCGAGACGAACTGCAACAAAATGGTATAACTAATCGAAAAGAGTATTGGTACAACCTAAAACATGGATCAAGTCAAGAAGCTTTGTTGGAGAGAATGAAGACTACATTAACAGAGTTTCATCCAGATATCACTGGAAGTAGTCAAAAAGTCGAATGAAATTTTAACATCGTACGGAGTTCTACCTAACATTAGCTGACCAGGAACCCATTGTAGTAAGATTCTGAACTAGGCTAATTATTAGATGGAGCCACTGCCAACGGGATCATCTTCATGACTTCCTGAGGCTTCCCCAGTGTTCTTTGTCGTCTTAGAGGCAGCGCGAGGTAACAGGCCTGCTAAAATTACCTGGAACATTCATCATAATAGAGCCTCACAAGTTAGTTAAAAATATAGCAAGTAGTGATAATGTCTACAGCTCAATACAGTTAATTTTTGGTACTCCAATTAGATGACTTCTCACATTAGGGTTATGCAAAATAGATATCTATATGATCAGTGTTGCATTTCTAAGAACACCCAACATTTTTGGAATCAGCATCAGGGGGAAGCAAACAAGTCGTCTACTTTCACAAGCACCAATTGAAATAAACTGTAATGAAACTGAAGTAAAATTCCAAAATACTGTTACACTTCAACGCTGAAGAAATTTAAAGCTACCTGAACAGGGCTGCTAGCAAGCATAACACCATCAACTGCACCGCCCATGACACGGCCATCGGGACAAGCAAGAGTGACATTTAGATAACCAACTGGGCCCAGAGCCGCATCAGTATCGTCTTGCACATAAGAACCAGATAAAGTCAAAATATCAAAGCGCCCCTACAAAATAACGAAAAGACATTTATACCATCCAAAATTTTTCTTTACGTAGCAAAAGTTGATACTTCGTCTAAAAATGAATCCATGGAAACGAGCAAAGAATTGTAGTCTAGGTGACAAAAAACCTTCAATCAATCAATGAAGACCAACTTTGTGGAAGATTACATCAAAAATTATGTGGCAGACAAAGTAAAATAGAAGCAGTAATTTAATCAAAATTAATAGAGAGCGAAAACATAGCTTCTACATCAGTCATTTAGCAAAGCATTTCACATAGTACAGAGAAGAATTCACATTCAAGTGCAAGTGCATTATATACTTTGTGCATGGTAAAAAGGCAGAAAATGGCAAAGTCCTTTTTAAGATTAGGGACTTATGATTGATTTTTTTGTATGTCTTAAGAGTTGCAAAATATATTAGTTATTTGCTCAAAAATTCAGGAGAATAAATGAATTTAGAAATTTGACAGACCATCTAAGCTTCACAGCTCCCACCAACTCGGGCATTACACCTATTCTGATGCCTCTAGTTTTAACATTGTCTTAAAGCCAAAGGATTATGAGAGTAAGTGTATGAAGAATACACCTCATATGTGACGCTCCCAGCAGAACTCGACATTCTAATATTTATGGCAGATATAGTCCCATTTGCAGTTATGACAACTGAGCTCTGTCGAGTTTGTGCAAATGACAGGATCTTTGTTCTGACATCCTGCAGGAAAAATCACTAAGATGAACAATTCTAAATCCTCTGATTAAATTAAAGATGTCTCTCATTTCTATAGTAACAATTCATAAATCACACAACCTAAATGTCTTCTCTGAGATGCCCCAGAAAGCATATGTAAAAATATGAGTAACACCAAATACAAATCAAGAACTCAAGCCTCTATTTTTTCCTTATGTCAAGTTATATGATGCCTACTGCACACGCTTACCTGATCAACAGAATAATTCCTAGAGAACAGAACTAGCTTATAATTGGCAAATTTAACTTTTATATGTGAATCAAGTTTAGCCATATATTCCTAGGATCCACTGGCAAATATGGAAATAATGGTTGATCTTTACTGAAGTTGGGAGTGCACTTACTTCACCTGCAGCAACAGTCATGATCTGTGGAATAAGTTTTCCGGGCCCACTAAAGGGAGATCCACCTGCTCAAAAACATAATTTCCAATAAGAAACAGCAAACACTTCAAATATTCATATAAACAAACACATAATCAGAAATATAAATACATTTGAGTTGACATTATTCTAAATGTTCCAAAACTAAACCCAAAAAAAAACCTGAGTTCATATATATAATAAGAAGACATCCAGCCAAGACTTATTAGAGTATGAGCAACAGTTGCATTGCTCACACTACCATAAACGAGTCATTTAAGAATATATACAAGCAAATTGCTGGAGCATTATCATCCGAAAACTCAGCTTTTGCATGTTTAAGTGGCTTGACACATTAAGGAAATTGTAGTCCACATACAATCTAATTGGCATCTGATGTTTCATTCCCCAATTTGCTAAGAAATTGTCCTGTTTGCACTTGTTGCACCTAATTTGGGGATTGCATTGTTTAGGTTCACACTAAGCAGAAGGGTGAAAATACGAACTAAAAAATGGTACATATTTTATTAGTTCCATTCAAGAATCCGTTCAGCAGCTAAAAGTAGCAACAAAATCCAATGACAAACCATGACAGAGTAAGGAACAAGATGATAGGAATCAAGATTCAGAAATTACCCTGACTTCGACCAGTTCCTGGAGGTCTTCCTCTCTTCTTCAGAGTTGGTCTTACAAATGGCACAGGACTTGATGTGGAGGCAGACAATGACGACGAGATTGCACCTTCTCGTCCATACTTCCGTGGTCTACCCCGTTTTCTCCGCACAGGTTCACTCTGCTGCATACCAGGGGGTATTCCTACACTAATTGGAGGAGGTGAGCCAGCACTAAGTCCATGGGGTGATGTTGCTGATGGACCATAAGGTGGTGTTCCCGAAGGACCATGAGGTTGTGTTGCCGATGGACCATAAGGTGACATCATGGATGGTCCAATTAATTGTTCCCCAGTGTTAGACTGAAAGCGACTGGGAGGACTAGATAGCCTATTCATGGGAGGGGAACCCATGGCAGAGTCGGATGATCCTTGATGACCATGATAGGAACCGGAGCTTGGAGATTTCATGTCGTCTTTTTTATCCATCATCCATGCATTAACTTAACAACCGTGCAGAGTTAAGGTCACTCCAAAATTGCAAATATAAAATTCAAAACAGTTATTAAATTCAAATGATTATGAAACTCTTCATTGAACTTGAACTTCCCCACGTTGTTTACCCTGTTACATTTTTTTCTTTTTGCAGTGCTTAACAGTAAGCTGATTAAACAAAACGAAATGAATTACTAGCATAGAAAAAAACTAATCTATTTCAGTAAGATAAGTAAGCTATTACATTACGATAAGGAGACAGGAACATAAAATGCAATAGCAATACAGGAAGTTCATATCAACAATTTGAATTGACAAAAAAAAAAAAAAAACACCCTACAGTTTACAAATTGCTAAATCCAGAAAGACAATAGCAAGGATATACAAAGAGGAAATCAAGATTTGAAGGGTCTTAATTCAAAGAAATTAAACGAAGTTCCAGGGAACAATTTTAGTCTACAATCACCAGTTCTAAAACCCTACTCACAAACACAGAACAATTGCACACAAAAATATTTTCAAAAACCAACACAAACCCACATATAAAATGCAATATTCGTCGCCATGCAAATGGTGTAAAGTAGTTTTCAAAGAAAGCAGAGTGTCGTGAAGAATTCAAGAAAAGGGTTTCAAGAAAGGCAGAATTTCTTGGAACGATTCAAGAGACAAAAAGGTCTAACCACTCAGAAGTAGAAGCCGTTGATGAAGTCACTCACCATAACAATGGAAGAATTCTTATCCGAGACACAATGCATTCACTCACGAGAGGCTCTTCCTCTTCTACTTGTTGAATTTTGAGAGGTTGGTGCGTTGATTCACTGTGTGTAGTGTGTGATGAGGTGATAGTTAGGAGTGATGCGGATTTTGGTTTTAATATGGGTACGCGGCTGTTTGTTTGAGAGAGAGAAATTGAAGAGAGAAGAAGGAAGCCAAAATCTTGAACAGAGGAAAGCAGTGGGCGCTTGGTGGATAATTCTCATCTTTATAGACTTCTCCTAATGTCAAATTTAAACCCCACGCGCAAAAGCGCGTGTACTTTTGTTTTCTTGATCACCAATTAAATTAGTTGGTTACTTTATTTGTGATAATTTATTTAAGCAAAGAACAAAGAAAAAACTACTCTCCATCAAGTTCTCATCTTATTGCAGGTCTCATCCAAATATCCTCATTTACGGACTCATCTTATTAAATTGGGCATCTTATCCAAATATCCTCATTTTTCACTTTTTGTAAAAAAGTACTACATGTGCCTCATCACTCACTATCAATACAATTACTCACTGCACATAAAATAATAATACTCCTTAATCTACGAACAAAAAGTAACTGGTGATGTTTGGGCTGGACGGAGGGAGTATGACCCTTATGGTTATTGTGTTAAAAAATACTCCCTCCGTCTCATCCTGATAATTAAGCTTGTTGTTTGCACAGATTAATGTATATTGCCTTCGTTCCACAAAAGTTGCATGACTCTTAGGGCACGGAGATTTAGAAAAGTGATACTTTTTAGAAGTATTATAGTAATTTTTTATAATAAATAAATGATAAAGTATGTTATGTGTATTAGGTAAGGGTAGTTTTTTTGTAAATAAAATGTATGAGGAAGGGTGATTGTGTTTGACTTTTTGCGTTTTTAGGAATTTGCAAACTTTTGTGAGACAACTCAAAATGAAAAGTGTATAATCTGAAATGGGACGGAGGGAGTAATATTTTAATGTCTATTGAAGTGAGAAAAATGATATTGTAATGTAAAGCGGGTAGATGTATTAGTATTATGTGTGGGCCTTGGAAAGAGAAATAAATAATTTGTTTGGGTCTCATACACTAAAAGGGAAATGTAATCATTAGAATGAGATATGGGTATACTTCTATAAATATATATATATAAATATTTTATCTTGAATAAGTCCGCATAAATTCCTAATTGCATGCATAGATTTATAAAAATATTTGAATTTCCCATGATTATTAATTACATAGATTCCTCCCCGTAGTAATGGAAATGATTTTGACACGGACTACTTATTTTCATTGGGCACGTAATGAATAGGTTAATATAATTACTTATGTGAATGTTTATATTTTATTATAAATTTAGGTTTAATATTTGTTTATAGAGTTTCAAATATTTAAGGGTATAATTAATTTTATAGTTTTTTAAAACAAAGTAAAGTTTCTTATGAGACAATGTTAATGTGAAATGATACAATTTTTTTTATGAGACAATGTTAATGTGAAACTGGCTGTGAAATATTCTATGTTAAAGTATAATTGTTGTTATATAAGTAAAATATATTGTATTTATTTATAGTTAAAGTATTTTTTTAAAAAAAAATAAATATTTAATAGAATATAATTTAAAGTGTTATAATATAATTCACATGTTTTTTTTTTATCATAATTTCCTTAATTAAGATGGTGTACAAGTGTTTGAAATAGAAAATCAAACCTATAGTTTTAAATAAAATAAAATCTATTTTAAAAATCATTCTAACGCTTGCTCAAAATTCTCTAAAGAAACACCCTTTTAGTGGTGTGAAACACATTTTATAGCAATTTTGCTTATATTCACGTTCATTTTTTAAAACATCAAACTACTTCTTAGTATAATATGTTTGTTCCTTAATTTCAAAGAATGAAATTTACTTTAGCACAATCAAATCCTCCAATCAAAATTTCATTTTATTTCTATTTCATTCTCATTCTTAAAAAAAAAATCCTCCAACCAAACTTGTATTTAAAATCATTTTAAGGCCATTTTTATAATTATATATTATTTCATATAAGTGAATGTAATTAAATAGATTATGATATTAAAATATAAATATTGTTATATAATTATTTCTGAAAAATTATGTGAGATGAGTCTAAGCAAAAAGTTTAAAAAAATATAAAAATAAATATGATATTAAAATATAAATAATTTCATTTTTTTAAGTATATTCACATTCATTTTTTAAAACATCAAACTACTTCTTAGTATGATATGTTTGTTCCTTAATTTCAAAGAATGATTACTTTAGCACAATTAAATCCTCCAATCAAAATTTCATTTTATTTCTATTTCATTCTCATTCTTTAAAAAAAAAATCCTCCAACCAAACTTGTATTTAAAATCATTTTAAGGCCATTTTTATAATTATAAATTATTTCATATAAGTGAATTTAATTAAATAGATTATGATATTAAAATATAAATATTGTTGTATAATTAATTGAAAAATTATGTGAGATGACTCTAAGCAAAAAGTTTAAAAAAATATAAAAATAAATATGATATTAAAATATAAATATAATCAAAATAAAAACATAATATAATTAAATAGATTATGATATTAAAATATAAATAGTATTATATAATTATTTGTGAAAATTATGTGAGATGAGTCTAAGCAAAAAGTTAAAAAAAATAAAAATAAGCAAAAAGTTTTAAAAAATATAAAAATAAATATGATATTAAAATATAAATATAAACAAAATAAAAACATTATATAATTAAATAGATTATGATATTAAAATATAAATAATATTATATAATTATTTGTGAAAATTATGTGAGATGAGTCTAAGCAAAAAGTTAAAAAAAAATAAAAATAAGCAAAAAGTTTTAAAAAATATAAAAATAAATATGATATTAAAATATAAATATAAACAAAATAAAAACATTATATAATTAAATAGATTATGATATTAAAATATAAATAATATTATATAATTATTTGTGAAAATTATGTGAGATGAGTCTAAGCAAAAAGTTAAAAAAATAAAAATATAATAGGGCCCAACCGGGTTCGAACCGGTGACCTATTGATCTGCAGTCAATTCTATGGACCCTTGAGTAGAGATGCACCTCGATTCGAAACCGCCAGTTCCGGTTCCGAATCGCCGGTTCCGGTTTCGAATCGGCGGTTCCGGTTCCAACGGAGGGGGAACCGGAACTAAACCGGGGGCTATGGGGTTTGGTTCGTGAACCGGCGGTTCCGGTTCCGAACCGAAACCGCCGGTTTTTTTATTTAAACACAAAAAAATCTCAACCCTTGAATTTAAAAAAAAAAATTGGTCGGAACTGCCGGTTCCGCCGTCCATCTCAACCGTTGATCTTCAACGGTCACACGATCTCGGCCGCACGTTTGAATTTTCAAAATTCAAAAATTCCCGCCCAAAAAAAAAAAGATGAACAGCAGGTTTTAACCGTGAACCGGCAAACCGGCGGTTCCGGTTCGTGCGCGGCTGGAACCGAAACCGAACCGTGTTCTACCGGTTTCGGAACCGGTGGTTCCGGTTCCGATTAAAATCGGCGGTTCCTCGGTTTGAACCGCCGGTTCCGGTTCATTTGTGCATGTCTACCCTTGAGGCCTTGACTGATAAATTTTAATATATTTATAATAAAATATAATCATAAGGAAATGATGCACAAGTGAAATACTAGGGGTGAATACGTATTACGAGAAACTAGGAGGACTAAATGTGAAATTAACAACAGACCGATGTCGTCGTTTTATACACTTCCATTCAAACAGGCTTACTGCCTTATGTAGTCTCAACTCAAATACAGTCGCTCTTCAATTTAAACTGGAAAAATGGACCCAAAAGTTGATAAATTAGTGAGAAGGACAACAATGGTAGCCACAGTCACCGCTTCTTATTTTCTGCTAACTGCTGATTACGGTCCTCAACCCAATTTTCTTGACCCGGTAACCGTATTTTCATATTTTCTTTTGGTTTAATTTGTTGTGGATTATTCATTTGGAATCACTTTTTCACTGCGTAATTGCTTGTTGGGCCCTTTGGGTTATGACCCAAATGATGTTCTTCTTTCCTAAGTATTGGGTCTATTCCAATTAATTTGAAGAGGGCCCATAGCCTTACACTTTTTATCTCATTTAATCACCCATTTGTGACCCTAACGGGTAGAACGTGGATTTGAATTCTTGTGTGAGTTCAACGGGAATCTGAGCACTGTGGAGTTCATCCCTCGACCACCTTATTCGGCGTAGACGACGAACACGGACGACGATGACGACCGTATCCGCCTAACAGTGGTATCAGAGCGGGTGTCGTCCGTCCATCTCCCGAAGCTGCTGAACGTTAGTCGCCGGTGGGAGATCGCCGCCGCAGGATTTCCTCGCCGGAATCGCGATCTGAGTCGCGATTTGACCGAATCAGAGCTGCCACCGTTTCCAGCCGCCGGGATCTTAAGGATCGGAGCTGCCACCGCTTCCATCCGCCGGAAACGCGACGCCGACCGCCGCTAGGGTTCTGCCGTTGTCCAGATCGTGCCGCCGCCGTTCTGCTCGACGCCGCCCGCTGCATTCCGCCGCCGTCGCTGTAAGCGTTGACTGTCGCCGCCGCTAGAGAGAAGCCCCGTCGCTGGTGTTTCAGATCCGCCCGCGCTATCTCCGTCGGAATCGCGATCGGTGAGCACCTGTCGCTAGGGTTTCTAGGCGCAGCTGCCAGTCCGCCGCCGGACCTGCAGTCTTCGGGCGTCGCGAAGCCACTGCCGGTGGGAGAATCCAGTTGGCCGCCACTGCTGACCTCCGGCCACCGCCGCCGTTGACCGTCGGAGTTTGCTATGTGAACAAGACTACGAGGGATCCGCCCCCGTTAAGTAACGGACTGGTGGCTCGTAGAGGTGGTACGGTGTTCTCGTCGGAGACACCGCTCTGGTGAAATAGTTTGAGTCTTTCTTATTTATTTTTTCTTGTCTGATGCCCTGGGGCGGCTGGCCCTCTTATTTGATCTTGTGTGATGCCCTGAGGCGGCTGAGCCTCTTATTACTGTTCTTGTTTATTTCTTTTGTGAAACTGTCATCTTAGTCTTTCAATTTCCGCTGCTGAAAATTTGTCCTTGTATGTTATACTGCTCTGTTTCTCACTTTGTGTGTGATTAGAGTACTGCCAACCTGGTGTGTGACAGATTGTTGCTCTGTAATTCTGTATTTTTTCCGTTCAAAGTGTTTTCTACTCAACTTTAAATACCCATGGCTTCGTCTTCGTTTAGACAAGCACCGTTTGATGGTAAGCGAGACTTCAGTATCTGGAAACAGAAAATGAAGTGCATACTCATTCAACAAATGGTATTCAAAACTGTAGATCACTCGTATGATAAGGATGATACACCTGCTAAAAAGGCTGAGATGAATGAGCTTGCTTTGTTTGCGATTATCTTGAATCTTTCTGATCTTGTGCTTAGAAAAGTTGGTGTGCATGAGTCTTTAAAAGTTTTGTGGGAAACGTTAGATAAGCTGTACACTGAAACATCTTTGCCTAGTAAAATGTTTCTTCTGGAAAAATTCTTTCATTTTAAACTTGATTTAAACAAAGATGTTGAAGAAAATTTGGATGTGTTCACGAAGTTGATTCAAGATATTAAGCTAACTAGTGACAAGCATATTGATGAATACACTCCTATTGTGCTTTTAAATGCTATACATGATTCTTACAATGATGTCAAGTCTGTTATAAAGTATGGTCGTGATGAAGTTACTCTTGATATTGTGGTTAATGCCTTAAAAAGAAAAGAGCATGATTTAAAACAAAATGGGAGTGTTAAGAATTCTGGGGAGGTTATGCATGTTAAGTGGAAACCTAACAATCGTAACAAGAACAAGAACAAGAATAAGAACAAGGACAAAAATTCTGATGTGAAATCCCAGAATAATCAGAATGGGGACAAGAAAAAGAAGAAATGCTTTAATTGTCATGAAAGGGGACATTTTGCAAATAAGTGTCCTCATCCTAAGAGGAATAATTCTAATGATCATGCTAATGTTGCCTCTGAATCTGTGAATTATGGTGATGTGTTTGCTATTTCTGATAGTTGTGTGAATTCTGTGCATTCATCTCTGTGTGATAGTGAATGGCTTGTGGATTCCGGTTGCACATTTCATATGACACCTTTTAAACATCTTTTCTCTTCATATAAAAATATTTCTCATGGATCTGTGTCTATGGCTAATGAAAAAAGATGTGATGTGCTTGGTGTTGGTAACATTTGCTTGCGTTTTGAAGATGATTCTGTGTTCACTTTGAAAAATGTGCGACATGTGCCTGATTTGTGTAACAACTTGATTTCATGTGCTGCACTTGAAGATGAGGGGCTTGAGGATAGGTGGGGAAAGGGTTGCGTGTCTATTGTAAAGGGTTCTGTGCCCATCTTTAATGCTGAAAAAAGGAATAACTTGTATGTTTGTTGTGCTAATCTGTTGTTATGTCTGCTAACGCGGTTAAAGAAGATAAAACAAATATTTAGCATGGTAGGTTAGGTCACATGAGTGGAAAAGGTCTTGAAATATTGCATAAAGCTGGTTCTTTTGGTAATGATAAGCTTACATGCATTCTTTTCTGTGATTTTTGTGTGCAAGGCAAACATGCGAAGGTGAAATTCCATGTTTCCCCATACCCTAAGACTTCTTCGTGTAGTGATATACTTGAGTACCTGCATGCTGATGTGTGGGGGCCTTCTAGTGAGCCAACTCAAGGTGGCAATGTGTATTTTCTGTCCATTATTGATGATTTTTCAAGAAAAGTGTGGGTGATTTTGCTTAAAAACAAATCTGATGTTTTTGAAAAGTTCAAAAATTGGAAAACTTTGATTGAAAATCAAATGGGTAAAAAGATTAAGTATTTTAGAACTGATAATGGATTGGAATTTTGCAATAATGTCATAGATGATTTATGTGTCAAATTTGGAATTGTGAGACATAAGTCTGCTCCTTACACTCCCCAACAGAATGGGGTTGCTGAGAGGATGAATAGGATTTTGTTAGAAAGGGTGAGGAGCATGTTGGTGTCTTCTGGACTTTCTAAAAAGTTTTGGGGTGAGGCGCTTATTACCGTAGCATTTTTAATAAACAAATCCACATCTGTGCCTTTAAAGGGTAAGTGCCCTGACTATGTGTTTTTTGGTAAAAGTATTGATTATTCTGTGCTACGTGTATTTAGTTGTGCTGCGTTTGTGCGTCAGAAACATGACAAATTGGATCCTAGGAGTAGAAAATGTGTTTTTCTTGGTTATCCTGAGGGTGTTAAAGGTTATAGGCTGTAGGATTTTTCTGAATCGGGTTTCAAAATCGTGATTAGTAGGGATGTGATCTTCAATGAATCTGAATTTCCTTGCTTATCTGCTCATATGCCTGATGTTGTGCCTTTACATGATCCTACCACTTCTTCGAGTGAGGTGGAGTTGTCTCCTTTGTTATCTGATGTTGAAAACTTGTCTGACACTGTTGTTGATCAAGAACTTGTTGCCAATGAACCTGTTATCAATGATGAAAATGTGCATGATATTCCTGAAGATGATGACTATGTGTTGCCTAGGGATAGACCTAGAAGGAATATTAGGCCACCTGCTAGGTAGGATGATTTTCATATTGATACTCATGCTTGTAATGCGTTTGAAAGTGTTGATAATGAACCTAAGACCTATCAAGAGGCTTTAAAATCTGACAACTCTGTGAAATGGTTAAATGCTATGAAAGATGAAATGAAATCGTTGCATGTTAATCATACTTGGACTCTGGTTCCAAAATCTGCTCATTGCTCTGTTGTTGATTGCAAATGGCTTTTCAAAGTGAAACATGAGCCTGAAAATGTTAGATTTAAAGCTAGATTGGTAGCAAAAGGTTTTACTCAAAAGGAAGGGGTTGATTATAATGAAATCTTTGCTCATGTTGTTAAATTCACCACTATTCGTATAATGCTTGCATTAGTTGCTCATTTTGATTGGGAATTGAAGCAAATGGATGTCAAAATGGCTTTTCTTAATGGTGATTTAGACAAAAAGATTTTCATGAAATAACCTGAGGGTTTTGTGGACCCCAAAAATCCTGATCATGTATATTATTTGAAGAAATCCTTATATGGCTTGAAACAATCTCCTAGACAGTGGAATAAGAAATTTGATCAATGCATGACATCGTTGAAGTTTAAGAGAAGCTTGCATGATAATTGTCTTTACTTCAAGATTGATACTTCTGTTCCTGTTTTTCTGCTCATATATGTGGATGATATGCTAATTGTTAGCTCTGATCTTGAATATGTTGAGCTTGTTCAAAAGAATCTATGTGATAATTTTGATATGAAAGATCTTGGAGATGCTAAAAGGATTCTTGGTATGAACATTGATAGAGATAGGAAGAACAATGTTCTCTTGCTTAATCAGATTTCATATGTTTAAAAGATTTTGAGTAAATTCTCTATGATGTCTGCTAAAACTGTGAATGTGCCTCTTGCTGCTCACTTTGTGTTAAGTAAGGATCAGTCTCCAAAGACTGATTGTGAAATTGCTGAAATAGAAAAGGTTCCTTATTCCAATGTCATTGGGTCTGTTATGTATCTTATGGTTAGCACTAGACCAGATATTGCATATTCTGTTAGTTGCTTGAGTAGGTATATGGCTAATCCAGGTGCGCCTCATTGGGAGGCTTTGAAATGGCTCTTGAGATACCTCAAAGGCTCCATGGAGGTAAGTTTGCGCTTTTCCAAATCTACAAATGGTGTGAGCCTTGTTGGCTATGTTGATTCCAATTATGCAAATGATAGGGATAATAGGAAGTCTACAACTTCTTATGTGTTTACTTTGTGTGACTCTTGCATAAGTTGGAAGTCTCAGTTACAGCATGTGGTTGCTTTATCTACAACTGAATCTGAATACGTGGCTATTACTGATGCTTTAAAGGAAGCTATTTAGCTGCAAGGCCTTCTGAATGAAATAGGTTTTCTTGACAAATGTGTCACTGTGTTTTCTGATAGTATGTCTGCGATTCAGTTGTGTAAAAATCTTGTTTTCCATGATAGAACCAAACATATAGATGTTAAGTATCATTTCATTCGTGATATTGTGGAAAAAGGTATTGTTAACCTAGAAAAGATTGCATCTGAGTTTAATCCTGCTGATATGGGTACTAAATGCTTATCTGTTGAAAAATTTAGGTCTTGTACGAGGACTTTAAATTTCGACTCTCTTGATTGAAACATGTTGTATGCAGTTCTTTTCCATGGATGTTGTGTCCACTCTTGAGCTTTTGTGCTCCGTTTATTTTGTCCTTGGGATATTTTAAACATTTTGTGACTGTGTATACGTGATCTTTGCTCCGGATTAGATTTGTGTATCTTTTGTGATACCTTGACTTTGTGTCAAATTTCTGGATCTTGCATTTGACTTTGTGTCTTTCGTTTTGCAGGTGTCCGGGGAAAAGTGCGATGATGAATTCCCATTTAGTTATACACAAGGGTAGATGATTTGGGCCAAGGTGGAGATTGTTGGGCCCTTTTGGGTTATGGAATGATAGTCTTCTTTTCTAAGTATTGAGCCCATTCCAATTAATTGGAAGAGGACCCATAGCCTTACACTTTTGATCTCATTTAATCACCCATTTGTGACTCTAACGGGTAGAACGTGGATTTGAATTCTTGTGTAAGTTCAACGGGAATCTGAGCACTGTGGAGTTATCCCTCGACCACCTTCTCCGGCGTAGACGACGAACACGGACGACGATGACGACCGTATCCGCCTAACATGCTGTTTTCCCCATAGCATTAGAGATTCTGAGCCTTGTGTTTGTTGGGTATTCGTGATTTGGAGGGTTGGGGAGGGTTTGATTGGAAAGGAAATTCGTTGCTCGGGTAATCGTGTTGGATTATGTTCAACTGGTTAATATTCTGAAAAAAAAAAGATATAGGGGAAAATCAATGTCTGAAATGGTATTGAAGTTTGTCAATTTGTTCCTGCAATTTGGCTTCAATCGATGGTTTTATTTGTCGGTAATTTGAGTGTAAATGGTGAGAGTGGAATTATGGATTAAGCTAGGGTTTGTAGCTTAGACAAATTGAGTGGTGAAATTGTAAAGAAAATCTTTAGATTAGTGAATTGAGAAATGGTGGACTTTGGGATCACATGATTGATGTAGTGCTGCTAACTGGGTAAATATGGGGTGTGATTTTTGAAATGAGGTTTTTGGATGCAACATATAGACATGTGAGATTGCATTTTGATAGAAGGAATGAAGGATTGAAATGGATGGATTGGGTATCCAAATCACTCCCAACAACCAAAACATGGATTTTCTATTTGGATTTCAAATCCTTCCATCCAAATGCATCCTAAAAGTTTGCTGAAATTCTCTGATGCCTTCCTTATCTATAGAAAGTAATTACCTCCACTCCTTTTGTATCAACTCACAGCTATTGAATTGATCCCTCTCAACTCACAGCTATTGAATTGATCCCTCTCAACATTGTTAAGAACTCATGATGTATGCTCTGTGCTTTGAAACACCGGATTTGATGCTTTACTGAAATGTCTGTAGATGTTCCATCATCTAATATTTAATTTTTTACGTCGCAGATAAAAAATCTCATAGTTTCAGCAGAACAGTCGATGAAAGAGTTTATTTTTGGAGCAAAGAAGGAAACTCCACAAAGTGAGATCAACAAGCTGCCTCCCACTGCTGCAGATAAATATCCATAATCTGTTTGTTAGATTCTCTATTATAGTTTCTTGATCACACTTTGTATAAATCATCAACTGAAAATTTCGCATGTTCACTGTTTCTTGGATATGATCTTGCTCATGTCTTGTAGTACTAATTACGATGGCACTAGGAGGTTGATAGCCTTTCTAAGGAGTTCATAGCCTTTTTCTAAGGAGTTTTCTTGTAGTTTTATTGGATCTTACGTGTTTTCCCTTTGATTTTACAGAATGTTGTTGATAACTGACTAAGAAACAAAATCAAAATGCAAAAAGCCCCTTTTTTTAAGAGGATAGAGGGAGTATATATGTATTTTTTAATCTTTTATTATATCACTTGTTAAAAATATTGTTCTCTATTTTGAAATGTATTTCACGTATATTTGTGTGTGGTATGTAAGACAAAAAAAAAGTGAAATACTAAAAAAAAAAAAAAAGTATAAATTCGATACACCAACAAAGCAATTACATTTGGCAATACACCAAAATGGGATATTATAACCCTAAACACATAAATAAATTATTTGTGGGAAAATAGAAGTAAATAGAGAGAGCCGTTGGTGAGAATGTGACATAATCAATTGTAACATGTGTGGAAACCAGAGTCATAAACAACCTATCCAAATTCCTTCTCTTCTAAAACCTCCCAATTCTCTGCCATGGTCGCCACTCCAAACCCTAATTTTCAATCCCACAAATGACAAATCCCATCCAACACTCTGCAAATCTATCACCCTCTTACTCCAATTCTTCCCAATTCACCCCAACACCCCTCTTCAAGCTCCATTTCTCTCCCCCCCTCAACAAACCCACCCTCAAATTCCTCTGCTCATCATGCCAATCCTCAAGAAACTCCACCCCCTCCCCCAATCGAGATTCGGCCCTCCTCTCGATTCTCCTGGCCATACCCGATTGGGCCGACCGGATTAAAGAGCGAGGTATGAACCAGAAAAGATCCCTTTACTACCATGAGGATTGGGTGCAGCATCGAAGCTCTCTGAGACATGTGAGGCACTTCCTAACGAGCTTGAGTTCGCGGGTGATTCTGTCGTTGGTTCCGCCGGTGATCGTGTTCACTTCGGTTGCAGTGATCATCGCCAGTTACAACACGGCTGTTTCGATGCATTGGTTGCCCGAGTTCTTACCCATTCTGCGAACCTCTTCTCTGCCGTATCAGCTCACGGCCCCTGCTCTGGCGCTGCTGCTGGTTTTTAGGACAGAGGCTTCGTATTCGAGGTTCGAGGAAGGGAAACAGGCCTGGACCAAGCTTATTGCAGCCACTGATGATTTTTCTAGGCAGGTCATTGCGAGTGTGCAAAGCCCTAATGATGCCCTTCTTAAAACAACCATTTTGCAGTATATAATGGCATTTCCTGTTGCTCTTAAGGTTGCTTATTTCCAGTTACTTTGTTTTTCTTGTTTTTCTTTATGGAATGTGATTGTGCAAAGAATTATTACTGCTTGGCTGAGTTTGTAGGTTATCAACTTTGGCAGATTCTTTTTAGTTCTATACTTTAGTTGTTCTTAGAGCTTGTATAAAGTCAAGTGATATGCTTATTGATGATTCTGAATTGCTAACTGATATTATGGTACTAAATGCAGTGTCATATCATTAATGGCTCGGATTTTGCTCAAGATCTTAAAAACTTACTGGGGGTGGATGATCTGGCTGTAGTTCTTGGTTCAAAACACCGTCCTCGTTGCATCATAGAGTTCATCTCTCAAAGCCTGCAGTTGCTTGACGTGGAGGCCACAAAACGCCATTTGCTGGTAACTCCTTTTGAGACTTGCAAAGCATAAAGGCTCTGACCTTTGATCCTAGGTTTCAATCGTTTGCAGTTGCACTTATGCTGAGTCGAACTAAATTTATGCATGAGATGTAACTTCAGATTAATATAGGAGACTCCTAGTTGCATTATAAGTTACAGATACGAGTTAATGGCTATGTTACAAGAACTGAAAGATGATGTTGATGTTGTTACAGGAATCGAAACTTAGTTGTTTTCATGAGGGAATTGGTGTGTGTGAGCAGCTCATGGGCATACCCATTCCTCTCTCGTACACTCGATTAACTTCAAGATTTCTAGTCCTTTGGCATTTTACTCTTCCCATCATACTCTGGGATGATTGTCACTGGATTGTCGTACCTGCTACTTTTATCAGTGCTGCTTCTTTGTTTTGCATCGAGGAGGTAACTCTCTAATCACTCGTTTAATCACGCACAAATATAAACCTCTCAAGTGTATGCAGGTCGGTGTCCTGATTGAAGAGCCCTTCCCAATGCTTGCTCTTGACGAGCTATGCCTTAGGGTTTGCGAGAACACAGAGGATATCATAAGAAACGAGCAGTTGATTCATGCCCGTGTGGATGCAAACAGAAGGAATCATCGAAGCAAGAATCACTATCCAAATGGATGGCCAACTTCTTTGCAAGACCGAGAGCCCGGTTGAGACGAATATTCTTAGACAGTTTTGGTGTGAGATGTATATGAAGACATAGCAGTTAAAACGAAGACCTATTCGTTGTGTATATATGAGATCCTCTCTCTCCCTCTCATTCATCTTTATACTGTACATGTTAGCCAAACAAGCAGAGTGATTTCAAGAAGTGATAGCACCTCAAGTCTGCAATTTTATTGACATTAAAATATCTTGCCTTTCCGTGTTTATTTCTTATTTCATTTGTTAGATACCTGTCATGTATTATAATTAATCTCTAAATTTTCACCATCTAGGATTTAACAGCAAATATCATTTCATACTAGTGTAAATATTTGAAAGTGATTAACGCCAAAATTTGACAATGTTCATTGTTTCAGTGGCTTTTCTAAAATGAATTATCTTAAAATATGTGGATATATTCACTTTTGGGCCCACCATCTTCAATTTTTGTTTTTATTTTTCCATTTTCCCCCTTTTACCCGAACCCGCCACAGAATCGAAATTTATTCCACGTCAAGATTTCAAAATTCTACCAGCCTTAATCCCCAATTTCAAATTCTCTCTCCACTTCAAGATTTCAAAATTCTACCAGCCCTAATCCCCAAATTCAAATTCTCTCCACATTCATCCACAAAGTGTATATACATAGACGCTAAAATCCAAATGGCTGTCCAACACCGAAACGACGACACTGGGGACCTCCAGGAAGCTGCCGAAGAAGAAGAAGATGATGAAATATTGAAGCTAGAAGAAGGAGTAGAAAAAATGGCACAGAATATACTCGAATACCGCTCCAGTTTCATGCGCCAGCTTGGATCCACTCTCTCTAATCTAAAGGCCTCTCATGGACCTGTTTTACCGACTCATCTCGTCGACGAAGGGGATCCAAAAACCCTAATGCTTCCTGGACCGGACTCAGAAGTTGGCGTTAGCCAAGGTTCGTACGTTTATGTCAAATGCATTTCCATTTTTTGTTCCACAGATAAGATTTTATTTATGTTTAATACTCTTTTGAATCTTTTTTAAATCCCAAAGTAGAGTTCTTCTTTGCATCCGTGTGTAGTTGGAAAAGGGTCAAATCCCCCAGCTTTAGAATAAAATTCTCATCCGTGTCGTTTCCTCTGTAACAAAAATAAAACGCTTGATTGCAATGACCATATGTTTTCAAGTTCATATGAAACTTCCTTTTTTCCTTCTGTGTTTTATGGAAGTTCATATGAAAGTAATTTATTATCTATTATTAGGCATTTCAATCTATAACGTCTAATCCAACGGATAAAATGATTGAACAGATTCTATTAAATCATATTTATTGTGTTAACGTGTAATGCTTATTCTGTACCGTCAATGCTAAACTATTGTAGCAGAATATATTGTAAATTGGTCACAAGTGTGGACAGGGGCATGGAAATAAATACTAAAGAATGAATGCCTTCCAGTGTGAATTTATGGGTATTTGTTTTTTTGGTGTGAATTTGGCTGGACATCCAAATTGGCAGAATGAATACCTTCCGGTGGATCACGGAGGAATATTAGCTAACTCGTGTATGTGTACCTAAATATACTTAGAAGTGGCCTATTTTTCTTGAGTGGTTAATTTGAACCATAGAGGTAACATAATGGTGCATGTAACACCATAAGTCTCTTAAATTTTTGTTCTTCGTTAAAAGATAGCTTGTTTGGGTAATTTAAGTTGTTGAATGAATTAGGTGTGTGTGTGACATGTTGTATGTGTAGTATATGAATCATCATCTCCTTTATTTTGTGTGTTAAGGCTTGATGAAGGAAACATTGGCGTTGCCAGCTCCGGACAGCTCAGTTGAAGCTGAGGAATTGCAGCAGAAGATATCCAGTAATACCTCTGCACTAGCTGCTGTCTTGAATAGAATGAAAGAATGCAAGACGAGAATTGATAAATTAGATGCCAACAATGGAATTATCCATCCTGTCTTTAAACGAAAACGGACAATTTAGTTTATGTAGTTTTTATTTTTGTTTTTAGGATGTCAGCAGTGCTATTGTTGTGCATCTAATGAATGTATGTATGTTTGGCATCAAGATGAAGTAGACGTATTGGTCATTATTTGTAATTAAATTACTACACAATAGTAATGAGAATTATGTTTTTCAGGGCTTTAGTGGATGATTGTCTTGTTGGTGCCCAAAAATCAATGTCTAGTCACAGTGATGTTAATTTTATAATCAATACTGCTATTACTTTTCTGCTTTCTAATTATAAAAGTTTAATTTGTGTATTCATAGGTCAGAAGTCTCAAGTATTTATACACAATGTGCCTAACTTGGGGCTTAAGAAGAGAGAGAGAGAGAGAGAGAGAGAGGCAAATGTATACACACACAACGCACCAAATATTCTCATATATGTAAAATCTGTAACAATATTAATTTATATATGCAATTTCTGCCAATCTAATACCCAACTTATGCCTCTGATTAGCATATAGTTGAGTTTGAAAATAGAAATATTTTATCATATATTGCACGTTGATGCCTTATTTGTAGCAACGGCCAACAATTACAGTTTTGATTGGGCGGGTGAAACTGTTTTTCTGGCCCTCCTTAACAACCCTTCTTGAGTCAATGAAACAACAAGCTGGCAGCAGAAAAAAAAATCATCAGATACCCATCCATACCTATTTATATATGGTTTCAAGAGACTGCAATGAAGTACAGGTATTCACCTCTCCATTCCGGGTAAACATTCGTCCAGTAACAAAACCACGAGCACTATGAGCATTTGGACTATCAATCTGAAGAATGAGAGAACTTGATCATCAAACTTTGAAGAGAAACCATTCAACTGTGCATTCGGAAATGAGACAATATACTCACCACATATAGCAGCCAGTCATCAGCCCTGAAAGGCCTATGGAACCATATCCTAATAGAGAAATACAGGAATCATGAAAGTATATTCAACTGCATTGACATTAGCAAATGAAATGGCAGGTCCAATCTACACTACATACATGCTGAGACATTAAATATTTTAGAATATATATATTCAACAAATGAGAAAACATGTTGAAACTTGGTCTTTTTTTTTTATATCAGACAGTACAAGTGAGCCTTCTCAGATAAAATCAGAGTTTGTACACGTAAATGTTGGTAACAATTGTTATTTTCCATCATTTGACGGATTCGTCTGTAGAATGAGCAAAGTAAAGATAAAGACGAAAAAAGAAAAACATATTTCCATGAAGAATCTTGCATAATATGAAGTAAAAAGACTCAAGATGCTTATAAAGTTATGATTACTTTGAGCAAATAACAATTACCTTGGTGAATATCTAAAACGTGGTACAAAAAGAGATCAAGTACAGTTCAATTGATATCAAAGCAGATGAACCGAAAAAGTCATTTTAACATAGTGCCTGAAAGGTTAACTGATAAAAAATCCAATTTGAAACTAAAGTGAAATAATTGACAGCAAGTAAAAACAAGTTAAGAGGCATGAGAATTCAGACCTTGGTGTCGCTCTGTATAGTTGATCAGGGCATATGAGAATTTTGATATATAATTATATAAAATAGAATCAATTTCTGTGAGGAAGATGGACTCACGAGTGATCTAGACTGACAGAAGATGACTTCAAACCCTTTTCACGATGAGGATTCAAACTGACTTGGAGAAAAATTAGATCAGAAGCATAAGCCGCAACACATCTGCAGGAGAGTTGAGTGGCACAAAAGAAAAAATGCAAATAAAAGATGTAATACTGTTGATGCTTTTAATCACTAGAAAGTGTATTGTAAAACAAATAAATCGAGCAAAGTATATATACTTGTACAAACATATAATTAGGAAATTACATCTGTTTATGAAATACTGATATGAAGTCAAAAAGTTAAGGTAACACAGACCACATGAATCAACTTTCAAATGAGACCCTTTGACTAAGGGCTCAAGTGCAACTGTGAAGTATTTGGTACAGTTTCAGGAGAGGCATTATAGTTACAGACTTATATCATCATCTCCAATGTAAAGAGGAGAAGAGACAACACATAGTGGCACAAATAAAGGAAAAGGATAATTCGATTACAGGGCACATTAACAATAAATACTTGTCTTTAAAAATTCTGCAGAATTAAATCATAGGTCTGCTATTTCAAATGTACAATAGTATTACAGGTAAATAGGTTTCACTTTGGAGCTTGAAATTTTCGAAAAGGAAACAAGGGTATTTAAGGCATGAAGGACAATTTACTCTCTCAAAACTGCCTACATGGCAGTCCTGAACCCTGAAAACAGATATCAGAAAATCTGATTGCTTCACTACAGAATCTTAATAAGTTTATCTTTAGGACAAGAAACTAACAAAATCTCTGAATTTATCAAGCAGATATGCCATAATATAAAGGACTGATGAAGGAGATGTGCTCACCTATGCAAAGCCTGTTCATCAGAAAGTCTTCCTTTTGCTCTAAACCAGTACCTTAAACTGCAGAGTATTTGCAATACAGACGAACAAATGAGAGCTGAAATTCTTTTCATTTTTCAACAAGCAATAGTAAACTGACAAACCTAGGAGGAGATTTTGTATAACTGGTGGAAGTATTAGGCTCACAGAACCTAATCTCTAAGGGCCAGGAGACGAATCCAGAACTAGCAACCTTGTTTCGATATGTCCTGATATAAGTAAAGGTTGAAATCAACTTAATCAGAATACAGAAGCTTCAAGCTTTTAAATATTTCACATTTTGTAATGATGAGACACCACATCAAACAAGCAACAATCAGAAAAGGTGGTGGAAGGGAATGAATCTGTCTATCTGATTAAGCGGAAAATGTTTATAAGATAGATTCCAATCCCCATAAAAAGTTGATAATGTAATCTAATCCACATCAATGGCCTCATCAATTACAATGCTCTTCAAAGAGCAGAACAAAAATGGTATTTATAGTCAAGACAATATTTATACTTTATTCCCTTTTATAATGTCAATCCCCATATAACTCTCTCTTCAAATTCTAACAATTTTTCTCTGCATGAAAATATAGTCAGGGCATCCACACCTGAATTTTGGATACTGACAATACCTAATATGGTAAAAAAAACATGATTATGGTTTTCTTTCTGCTATTTTAGTCGTGTTTGCAAGGTTTTAAAAAGATATAATTGATCAGTGAACATCAATTTGCTAAATGTGAAAATCTCTGATGAAAAATCAGAAAGTAAGCAATTAGCAGAACATAAAACCCTTGAAGTGAATTTGTGCAATAAATACATATTAATGATAAAGATAACAAGACTAACTTTGGAAGGCGTGGATCAACAACACGTCTATCTCGCAAATCTTCCATTAATAAAAGCTGAAAAGGGATGATAATTCATACACTTCAGAAAAAAAATGGGTTACTTAAACGAAAAGATAAAACAAAAAGTTCCAACCTCTTCTGGATCAGGCACAGAAGGCATTGTCGCCACTTGGTGTATGAATCCTTCTTCCCCTTTCTGCAAATTGTAGCTGGCATATTATTAAGAAAAAGTTTCAATTCCAGAAAAAGTAATTAAACCACTGATTATTATTCATCATTGCTTAATTGCCACTGTTATTATATGTATGTTGCGAAGTTACCTGAAAAGAAGCCATAAGTGTAAATACAACATTTCCTCTCTGTATAGCTTCTACCCTTCGGGTTGCAAAGCTTTTCCCATCACGCACACGATGTACTTGATATATAATTGGTACTGAAACCATTATAATCCATTATTTAAATTCAGATGACAAGTTTATTTAGATCAATTTATAATCCATAGTGCAACCAGAACAATAGAAAATTTTAAAAATATATATATAATCAAAATAAAATAAAAGTACAAACCTCATAATAAATTTTAGCAAAATTTTCTGGTCTTAGAAATCATTATTATGTCACATCATAGTTGTTAAAAGCGAGAGGCGCACCTAGGCGCACGGACCCCTAGGCGCGCCTAAGGCGCTCACCTGAGCTACATTTTGCCCAAAACAGAATTTACAATGTATATACACAAATATATCCTACTTACAATCATATTACCTAACTAAACTAAGATAAAAATCACATAATGATACATAAATAATTCATAATAGCATTATAACACATAAAACATACACACAAATAAAGTTCAAGTAGGCGGCAAATGATGGAGGTGAAGGCAGCCCACCTTTTTGTCTTTGTTTTGAAAATTCAAGTACTAAAACCCTAACCCTAATTCTCTATTTATATAATTTTATAAGTGGGCTGTCCATTTTTATCTTAAAAATGTGTAAACCCTTTAATAATTGAGTAGCAATTTCAAAAAACTTAAAAAAAAAAGAAAAAAAAAAGATGTTGAAGAGGCTCGCCTTAGGCGCAACTAAAAGGCGCACCTAGGCGCGCGCCTTTGATACATGAGCCTGGAATAGCAAAAAATCAACATCTAGGCGCAGACCCCTGAGCCTGAGCGCCTTAGGCGCGCCTCAGTCGCGCCTTTAACAACTATGTGTCACATTGTAATTGGATTAGTCAAACTAGCATGCACAACCCATAAGCAAGGTCTGAGACATCAGGGCATGAAATAAAATTAATCAAACTTAAATTGCCATGTACTTTTAGGGGGATTTTCCATTAAAGAAACATAGACTCACATAATGAACGAAGAATCTTATGATGAATTTAGAATTGTAAACTTTAATCTTGGTATCACCTATTATAAATGGTTTGGAATGTAATTTCGTTAAAATGCACCTATGCACAAAAAGTTGTTCTTTAATCTCAGAGATTTGAACACCTGATCCACATTTAACATGCTTATGTTAAAATATGTGGGTAGTTTATTCAAGCTAAAATAAAGTGCAGTTGAAAATCCACAGATAGGAGTTCACGACCTTAATAAAACTTCAACATTTGGGAGCCATATATCCAATATGTTGACCATTTCATGGCTTTTGTTGTCAGAGGCAGTCATTTAAGGATCCAAGAAAGAAATTTACAATGTGTGTTTTTATTACTTAAGTAGTACAAGATCTGAGAAGCTCAATTGTTCATACAATCCTTAAGAATCAATTCACATAACTTGAGTTCAATCAAGAACAGAGCAATCACTGAACAAGCTAGTAAACCTAAATCTTGAGGATACACAGTTCACTTGTTGTCCTGAGGAGAAACTTTCCCAATCAATATTGATGAAGTGAATGATATAGTCTCCACCCAGCCCCGTTCACTTTACACAATTACCAAATAAAAAAATAAAAAAATCCATACAATCATCAATTTGGTAAGAAAGCATTATATAATCCAATTATATTAACCCATTTTGGTGCTTAGAATTAACAAGAAATGTGAAGACATCTAAGGAAACATAGTTTTGTATCGATTCTTACTTTCGAAATCTCCAAGTAGAAGGAAATAAGAATGCAAACTATGGACAATCTTCAGACAATCAACAGTTTTGCTCGCAGCAGCCAGTGCCTACACTCATTGTCAATTGTGCACAAATAGTGTAAGAGCTTCAGTGACAGAAATGTTTAAAAGGTATAAAAGAGAAGGCAAATTTTCAAACGTAGGACGCTATTGATTGGCCATGGCATGCTGGATGGAGAAAAATGGGATTCAATAACATGCCTGTCCACGTCTGCAGAATGCATTCCTTATGTTTTTACATTAATTACTGAACCAAGAACATTAATTGGCCCCCCAAATTAATCAAAAATAATTTAATTCCAAAGACAAGTTCACACAAACCTGTCCAAGAAACTGGCCTCCAAATACTTTTCCAAATTTTGGAGCATCAGGAAGGGTAATACCTTGAAAAACATAAACCTGTAATGGACAAGAAGCACTTTTTTAAGAATAAAGTTTTAGAACCAGCAACAAAGTCCAAAGGTCTAAGAAAATTGACCATGCCAAAAGGAGGTCAAATTCTGTGAGTCTAAACAAATGGAATGCAGGAGAGACTACCTTTTTAGTGTATTTCTTCCTAAAGGAAACATTCAATGAGGTAAGGAAAATACATAATTAACAATTAAACAAAATAAATTGATTAATTGAAAATTGTTACATAAACTGTTGAGTAGTATGAACCAGGGATTGTTTTTCTCTCAGAAAAATGAAATCTTGCATTGAGTAAACCTTTGAGGTTCCATCTTCGAGTCTACATTAAAATTTCATCTGCTAACCTTTCTACCACCAGTAATATCTGTATTAAAAACAAACTTCCCTACCTCCTCTCTTCCTTAAATTGAGGGGACTAAAGATTGTAGGTTTTTTACTGTGCTATTAATTGCTTATTGTATCTATTAAATTAACTCTATTTGCATTCCCAATGATCAGAGTAGAAATTGGTAGTAAATAATAAACATTACCAAAAAAAAAAAAGTGCTTGAGGAAGAAATAATATTTACGTATGCATGTTATTAGCTGTCCTGATGAAATATTTAAAGTTCAGCAACACAAGTCAAAGAAAGTAACTTCTTATTACATACATCTACAGGATCCAGGTCAAGAATTCGCTCCACAAGTGGTCGCTTCTCCTGTGTCTCATCTGAACTCCAGAATGATTTGGGTTTCAACAGATTTGAGTGTTTATTATGAAGGAATAAGCAAGTCAGCTGCCATAATAATAGATGTGTAAGCAAATTTTATAGTGCATAATAAATTTTCCATATAAGAGAACATAAGCAACCTTCGACAATGCAATCACATCCGCCGGTTGAGTAGATGATGACATACCTGCAACAACACTTAGAGCATTACGGAGTGTTCTCAAACATCATATTAAAGATCAATGCAGCAAACTTCTTCAAGAACCCTAAAAAAATCCTCTAGAATATGCATATGGTTTTGGTACCAACACACAAACATAAAGCAGGAACAGTAGAAGTAAAGGCGTATAATTTGCATCTTCAGCGAATAAACAAGCCCTAGTAAATGAAAAATGTTAAAAACACTGGTAGCATGGAGAACCATCCAGTGTATTAACCATCATATACAACAGATGAAACCGAATGAAGATATAAAAACTTCAAGAACTAGCATCTAACCATGACCAAAAAAATCATATTGCTTCAACTGAAATTCGGTCTGACTTTCACCATCCGCATGAAATGACCCACGGACTTCAGCCTGCAAAGTCGTAAGGCCAAATTTAAGAAACAGCATAAACTATTCCTAATTAATAGAAAAACGAAAATCAAACTTACTTCTCCCTCCCATATTAAATAAATGCCGTCCGCAACATCCCCTTCACGAACAACATAATCTCCTTCATCTTGATAATAGAACACAAAAGAGTGATTAGATGATGGAAGAAGAAACTACAAATGAACCAAGAAGTAAGTATAACTCTGTAAATTGATCTCTCCAGTGGAAGATTGTTAAGTAAATCTACATACTCACCATAGCGTTTGAAAGAGACCAATTGAGCGATCTTCTTGAGAGATGAACTCGGAAGTCTCTGGAACAACGGCACACAGCCCAAGAACTCGATCACTGCCACTTCAAAGATATAGTTAAAGAAAGATTCCAATTCCATTTGAAAAAGAAACATGATAAACAAAGAATTCTTGTAGAGGATAACAAACCCTAACCTAATTCCGTACTCATAGCCATGAAAAATTAGGGACCTAGCAGCGAATTTACAATAAATGGCCGTAATCAAGAAAGATTAGTAGTGATTTGGCTGCAACCGATTCGAGATACGCAATCCAATCCGTTGTGTTCCGACCACCATTATATTATATAAAGGGAAAAACTCTATTGATTTGGATAAATTGACAGCTGCTCTACTGCCATTATACAAACGTGCGCCAATTAAATTTGGATAAATTGACAGCCGCGTTAACGACCAACGGTCCACTCAGTCAAAAACTTAAACAGTTAAACGTGAATTTTATGCTAATATATTAAAAGGTTTTCTCCCTCCATTTAAAAAAAATATAAATAAAAATTATGCAATTCGGTATATTTATGGGGAAGGAATGGTCGGTTCTAGATCAATGCTATAACAATTTTGGCATGTATGAAATTTTTTTATACATTTGTAGTTAATAATATATTTTTCACATTTAAATTTTGAGTTCAACTTTAGTGCATCGGGTGTACCTGAACGACCTTAACCATTAGATTTAGTTATAATTTCATCTCTACCCTTAATAAAATAATATTATTTTTTTAAAAAACTAAACTACCCATTACTCTCACATTTAACCTATAAATTAGGGGGCACCCCCTAATTAATATGTAAATAATAAATTAAATACCAATAAACATATTTTATCTATATAACAATAATACTTTATGGATTGACACTTCTCACATAATTATCATTCCTCTAGAGTGTAAAAAATAACTTTTTTCCATTTAACTTTTAACAAATTGACTAAAACTAGAAAAATAAAAATAACATTGTAGAATAAAATAGAATTAAACTAACATCATTTTAGATAGCGCGTAAGCTGTGCAGCGTTGCTCTGGAAATAAGTACAAGTACATATTAAGAATGATGTGAAATAAAATGATGAATACTGAATTTAAAACACTAGTTTAGCATTACATTAGATTAATTAACAATGGTGAAATGTGACTACAAACATATTCTCTATCTGTATAAGTTAAACACAAAGGGTACAATGCTCATAAGCTAAGCTGCACATTTTTACATTTTGAAAATAAATCCAGGGACTGATTTAGTTAGTGTAGATTAGCAGACTGACTGGATATGATCAGTCCTTCCAATATTGCTGGCAGATGTGTTCCATTATATTAGAAAACTATGTCAGTGTTCTCTCTCTCAAACTATGTCTGATACTCCACCACAGCTTCACCTGCAATTCGTAACGAGAGAGAATATTGTCACCACCACCACCACCACCACCACCACCACTACTACTTCCACTCACCAAGTAGAATTCCATCAAAAGTATCAAGTAAGTTTAGACTTCACCCACCGGAAAAAGTTTTGCACTTTCACCATCTAGAGATGCCTCACTCGCTGAACAGTGGCAATTCTAGATGGTGAACTGTGAATTTTTGAACTTTAAAAGAGTTTGGTGGGTGGAGTAAGAAATACATTTTGAACTTTAAAAGTGTTTAAAAGTGTTTGGTGGGTGGAGTAAGAAATAAATTGTGAAGGGTAATACCAAATACAAAAATGTCAGTTTTAATGCAGTGGAAATGTGTGTGCACATAGCACATACAAAAAAAACTCGTGCGTATCTAACACTACAAGAAATTAAACATGCCTGCAAATATCCATGAAGTATAGACCATAATAGCTGATATCACAAATATACTATTTTTTTTTCAACCTCGAGACATGTAGTAAGATTATATAGATGATGCATACAGCTAAGGTGAAATCCACAATGAGAGTTTTTGGTGGACCATTGATGTTTGAATACAATTCGACTAAGATTGTAGAAGTCGGATATTTTCCTAAGATGCTTCAGCAAGGATATATTGAGAAACTGAAAAGAAATTATACGAATGGGTGACATTAAATATCATTAAATATATGAAGACGTCTTAGTAATCTTACCATGCATTCTCTTGACAAACCATTCAAATTCAATGAGGTTTTGTCTTTCCATGAGAAGTGGGCTAAGCCTCAGATAGTTAAAAGAAGAAAAATGCCTCCCATCGGGGTCACTGCTGGGCTTTGACTTTTCCAATAAATAACTATATCCTTCTCTCTCATTGCATGAAAAAGAATTTTCACTGGAAACCGGTATACCAGCATCCCAGGCAGCATTCAGAACCTAAATAGTGATTAGCAGCTATTATTGATTAGGACAAGAATGCATATTCTTAAAAACAATACGATAGTATCATTAAAAGACTAGAATTTGGCCTTTGATTAGTAACTTTATTTTTTAGTTAATTAAACAAAGAGTAATATGAAAAGTAAACACAAGTGCTTACTTGCCAAAACAATCCCTCAGGATCAGCCATCGATTCAGAGAATTCCATACTATGATCGATCATGCTCATCCCTGAGCACGTCAAGCATAAAGCTGCACCATGTCTCTTTAGCATTGCCATAATAGCCGCATACCCATCACGATTGCTAGAGTTATAGAACCCTGCAGTTAACTCTGCCGCATGACTAGGTGCCTTGTACCACCAATAAATGCTGGACAGCTGTTCAAACAATAGAAAACCATTAATATAACATATTGTGCTTGAACAAAGAATCAAATTTCCTCTGCATATAGTGGAGATGATCAAATATCTATCTTTTGGTAAATCCATATGCATAAAAGAACTATTTTGGGGTATATTAAAAGCACCAGAAAAGCCATATTATTATCTGGACTTTACTAAAGTTGTTCTTACAAAGATTAACAGTCATGAAAAGAGCTTGCCTTTGCAGCAATACATGTTCCTTCAAAAGCTAACTTGGCAAGAGAAAGCACTCTATCACCATGATCCAGTAAAACCTGAGAATACCAACTAAGGAAAAACCTGCCGTAATAGCCATCATAATCACCCCCATCACAAAAAAATCCAGTCTCATGGGGCCGTGAATTGTAGGAGCCAGAATTCTCTGGTCCTCGGCCCCAAAAAGTGTGTCCTCTCATTTCAGCTGCCTTCCGCAGGCTTTTTGACATATACTGATCATAGCACTGAAAAGAATGAAGTAAAATCGATTATGTTACATCATACATAATTTATGAAGTCTGTCGCAGAAAGTTGATGAGCATTTGGATTGTCAAACCCGTTATTTTCAACATCATAGCAAATGAAGTTCCTCCAGTCCTCCTTTCATAATATGCCCATTGAGAATACACACACACCAAATGAATAAGAAGAAAGAAAGACAGAACTTTTTGTTTAACCACACTAATACGAACTAGACAGTGTGCGCACATTCATGAATTTATTCAAGCAAGGAAGTTCTGCAGAACTAATCATAACTAAATTTAGCTATGTGTAGATCACCTGAAATTCACCAATACCAGGGTATCTCCAACCATGCTTCACAGGATTACAAGGGTATCTCAGCTCAGCACACGGACCAAGTCCAACTACAATCATAGATATGACACCATCCTCAAAAAAATCATCAAATTCAACTCGAAAGCTTCTCATGCAATCAAAGTAGACCTACAATAGTTTTCCAGATCATAAAAACAATGAAATTACTCAAAATACAGGTTCAGACAATGAAGCATAGTTTAACAACTAACATTGCAAATTTGAAATTTAACAATTGTTTATTCATAGCAAACAGCCAAACATATATCAGGCTCAAACCTTTAAATCAACTTTCTTCCTGGTCGCTAAAAAAAAAAAGAAATAAAAAAGAAAAACAGCAACTTCCAAAAGCAGAGCTCTTGTAGCCACCAGCAGCCCAAAGACAAATTCACCATAAGATAAAACATAAAAGCTTATGTATTTTTTTAGAAAAAAACTTCAATTCTCCTAATCTCTAATTTACCACAAAATAAGAACAGGAGACAAATATTCTGATGAAAGCAGTTAATTGCAGAGGAACATAAACCTAATAACAGTAGACATAAATTTAATCACCTCTATTGCAGTCCGGCCCCTCAAAACTCGTTCCTTATCAACTCCCCAAGACAGGCATTCTGGGTCGCGCCTTCCTGCTCTATCTGTGAAAAAAATATCTGGATTGCTTCGACCAATTTCGGCCACCCAGTGAGGCAAGGGAATACATACATCATCCCCAACATTACCTCCACATTCATGGAAGGACATTACTACCTGGTTACATTATAGCTCTTTAGCAGTGCTGCCAGAAGTTCATAAAAGGAAAAAAGAGAGACAGCAAATCAAAGTAATAATCCCTTATCCATCATCACTTAATTGACATTCCCTGAGTACCTCCGTTACACTTTCCAATAGTAGGCTTACATTCTCATACAAATGTTATAGCTCAAAAACCAATATCAGCTTATTAAAGGAGAAACATTCAGAAAGAGGTTATTCAGATACTAAAAGTTAAATGGTCAAACTGCTGGAAAAAAAAAAGAAAAAAAAAAGCAGTATTCATCCATGAGACTTGAAATATACTGAAGTCCTTTCTTTAGATAAACCAATGTAATATACTGTTGACCAGCTTTCATCACTTCAAATTGATATGTATCATGATATAATAAGACTACCACTAAACTGAAGCAGGTCAATTAGGACTTTGACAGACATTGGAAATGAATGCTAGGGGTTAAAGATATGCATCATCACCTGTAGTTTCATTTTCAGCTCCCTGACAATTTGAAACAGCCTCTTGTAGCCATTCCAGTTATACTCCTGGGGTGCATGTGCCTCTACGATACCCCACCAGCAATCAACCATTACACCGTCAATATGAACTGTTTTCAACATTTTCAATTGCTTTACCAGACCATCTGGATCAACAAGCTCACACTTCATATTGATGACGCCCAACTGGCATGATAATGTTTCGGGCCACTGTAAGTATATGACTAACTACCTTATGAGCCAAAGTTCATTCAGTAAAATGACGGCAATCAACCTCAACCAAATTGATTATACATTGTGTTCCACATATTATGTATCTAGCCCAAGAAAAACACACCTAAAGTAATTCAAGAGATTATATGCAGATTTATTATAAAAGCCAATAACAAGAAAAGTTGCAAAAGAAAAAAAAAAAAACAAGGGATGAACAATTGATAGGAGAATGTATGAAATTATGTCAGTAAACTCACCGGCAGCATAACGTACACTGGAACATAAGTTGTGCCAGAAAAATCCCGCTCCTGTAACTTTGTCGGCATGTCTATGACCTAGAAAAATTGGAAAACCAAACCCCTCAACAAAAATAAGGAGAATTTTGAAACAGCTGTGTGGAAGCATGGCTTATGGGATTTGATCAGAAGAGCCAAAAATCAAACAATTAATTAGAGTAAATTTTCAAGCAGTATAACTAGAGCAGAAAAAATTATAGCTAATAAGAAGAAAATTAAGAGGTAATTGAAGCAATCTCAATTCACAGAAGCCAAAAATCTCGCCTGCCTGTTTTCGACCGAGTCAATCGAGCCTCCAAGAAGGGGATCATTCGGCAGGTCTCCTCCATCCCCAAGCATAGCTGATGTTTGAGACCTGGCACTGGAGGATGCATCATAAGGAGATGACGTGGGCACAAAAATACCTTTTGCTTGACCTGAGTTGTAATCAACAGTGCTTCTGTATCCTGGAGAGATGCCTCTTAAGGAAGTAGGAGAAGTATGCTGTACTGGCATTTGTGAAGAAGAAGATGTCACAGCCGTTGTAGGCGCACCACCAGCAGGTCTTGTGCCCTGCTGATAATGAAATTACATGTATTAAACACCAAGTTACACGCATGCAGCATACACATTCATGTAATATGATCGTAGACAACACTTTGGATGTTGGACAAAACAAATCTCAAGTAGGATCTTTTTTATTAGGACATTATGCATTCACTGGAGTCTCCCAAATTGCATGGTATAGCATGCTATGTCAAAACCTTTCTAAAATTGAAAGATATTTATATATAATAATCATAATTATAGAAAAGATAATTGGGCGTTTTTGAATAATTAAAACCCTAGCACTAGGTAAATATTACATATATTATGTATAAAATCAGAATTCAAATAGAACAAAAAAATTATGCAGAATCAGGTGGAATGGTACCTGTGATCGGGAAGGGAAGGTAGTTCCATCTGGAAGAACAACCCAACCTGCTTCCCTTGCCAATGCTGCAATGACATCATTAATGTCAGCTCTAACTCTAAGATTGTAATTACCGTGCCTACGTAGTCCAGCCAAAATCTTAGCCGTAATTGCTCTACGTTGCCGTTCCCGTAGTTTTGTTCTCTCTTTCTCTTCTTGAGGCCTGCATCTTCGAGCTCCTCCTACCAGTGGAGTCGGCGGATCTTGATATTGCTGGTGATGCATAAACCTATTACTACCACTTGTTGAAAGAACACCAACATCCACACCAACTCCTGAAGGGGTAACCATGTTCTTCTCTTCATCTTCTTCGTCATCATCATCTTCCTCCTTCACATCCATTCCCATGTCATCATCATCTTCTTCACTTGTGCCAAATCTCTGCATCTCTGCCGCTATTACTTTTCTCTGTCTCCTCTTATTTCTTAGCTTATCATTTACTCAATGAAGCATTGGTTTTGCAGAAACTAATCATCCTGATGAAGTTACCACCAAAAATATTCCTTCAAGGCTTCAATTTAGTGAATTACTCATATGCTTTCCAAGGATGTCGATTTTTCAGCCCATAATCAGGGTTATCCTACTGTTTAGCTCAAATTATCAGATAGTGAACATACATAGAAAACAATGCAAAGATAATCATTAGGGATGGACAAAATGAACAAAAAAAAGCTTAAATAATGAGCTCTCTAGCATTTCACTAGTATCTAAAATTCATATTTACCTTCACACAATTGTTTTTGAGCGGAACACAGGGACTGCAGTCTACACTTATATCTCACTAAATGTCCTAAAATCTTACTTAAGGTATCTATACCTTCAGTGCAGCTAAATGTATTAAGATCAATCATCTTCATTATTCAGTTAATATTCATTTTTAGACGAAGCCGACCTTAAGCAATAATGAAGTTCAATAATCAATGTATTATAGAGAAAAAAAATAGGCATACATACAGTCCGAAGCTAATCTGTCAATCAGTTCTACATCCTTCAAAATTAAATTAATCTCTTACAACAAATCAACAAGCTTAACGAACTCACATCCATCTTTGTTTCACACTCTGCTCAAAGATCTCATGCCGCCCGCGTCCAGATCGAAAGACCAAAACTAAAAGGCAGATCAGCAAAAGCATGGACAAGGCGAGAGCGGCCGGAGTGCCGGAATCCACGCGTCGATGAAATATCCAGAAGCTCGTGCAGACACCGCGCAGCGGCGGCGGAGTTCCCGGCGGCGATGCGGCGGAGGAGAGAGGAAATCAGGCGGAAGGGTTTCGCACGGGGGAAGCGTGTAGGAGTTGGCACGCGTTTAGGCACTTTATCTTCGGACGTGCGGTTCACACGCATTGCACGGTGACAAATTGTGGGGCCTAGGGTTATGGGTTTGCTTGTTCTGTTTCTTCACAATAATTAAGCTGCCAATTTGGATGTGGTACTATTTTTGTAATATACTTAATATATTTTATGTTATTTTTTATTTTTTAAAATATTTTGTAGGCAACAAACTTGTGACATCCCATAATTTGTTACAAATTATATTTCATGCAGTAAGTGTGTGTTCCTGTTTTTAGGCATATAGGCAAGATAAAAAGCACGGAGTACTGCGCAAACTCTAAATATGAATTTTAATTATTTTTATAAATATCTATTACGATTTTGATTTTAGTTAATATCAACTTGATAAATTTTAATGAAGTTCTATACGAACAAGTTATATTAAAAAATTAATTAATTAGCTCTTTGTCAAAAAAAAAAAAAACTAAAGTAATATAATAGCAAAGTGAAAAAGTTAAAATTGCCAATTTTTAATTTACACCGTTAGATTTGATTACTAATCATTATTGAATTTCATTCATTCATCAACATTATAAGATTAGATCTTAGCCATTTTTTTTTGTCATAATGATACTTTATTTAATATAATACCTTATTTAATTTCATAAATATTTAAATGAGTATGTGTAAATAATGAGTATTGATAAACTGGTTTGGGACGGATATGTGTATAATAATATTTTTTTTACGAATTTTTTGAAATTATAATATAATTTTAACAATTAATTCATTATTAAATTATTTTCTTCAGTATTAATAATTTTAAATTAATATTATTGGTCCTAACAGCATAATAAATTTAAATGAGTATGGATAATGAATGGGTATTGATAAACGGTTTTGGGACGGGTATGAGTATCATAATATATTTTTTAAATGAGTATGAATAATTTATGGGTATTGATAAAAGACTTTGGGACGGATACAAATATTGTAATAAAATTTTAAAATATTAATTTTTTAAATGATATTTATTTATACACAGGTCGAGTATTAAAAAATAAGCAAGTATTTTACATAATTAATTAACATAATTATTTATTATGTTCAACAAAATATTTACTATAGAGATATCCGTATCCATAACAACTATCGATTGTACACTAAAATATTATATCTTTCAAACTATACCCCTACGATTTGATTACTAATCATTATTGAATCTCATCCATTCATCAGCATTATAAGATTAGATCTTAGCCATTGATTTTTTTGTCATAATGATACCTTATTTAAAATAATATCTTATTTAATTTCATAAAAATTTAAATGAATTTAAATGGGTATGTGTAATCACCGGGTATTGATAAACGAGTTTGGGACGGGTATGAGTATCATAATATATTTTTTTACGAATTTTTTGAAATTATAATATAGTTTTAATAATTAATTTATTATTAAATTATTTCCTTCATTATTAATAATTATAAATTAATATTATTGCTCCTAACATCATAATAAATTTAAATGGGTATGAGTAATCAACGGGTATTAATAAACAGGTTTGGGATGAGTATGAGTATCATAATATATTTTTTCGTAATGCACGGGACATGTCTTATTAGGCTTCTCCTTCGGATGAAGATAAAATAATTTATCTAAAAGACATGATTTAGACTTTTCCTTCAAAATTAAATAACATTAGAATACATTTGTCACGTGCAACGTACGGTTGAAACGCTAGTAATAATAAATTAAGAAGTTGAGTACTAGTTCAATTCATTTCTATAACCACGAGAAATTACACTTAAGATGTGTGTTATATAGGAGTATTATCTTAATATCAACTAAGTTTGCGTGAATGCCTTTAAGTGCCGCCATAAGAGTGGGCCTCAGGGCCCAATGGGTTGTTGGATTTCCAATTTCATAGAGCAATTGCTTAAAGGCCATTAAGAATTATCCCTATCACAAGACAAATGTAAATTTGGAACGAAAAATATTACTCCCTCGAGGAGTTAACACATTTTTTTTGGCACGGAGATTAAGGAGTATAATAATTTAATATAAAGTGAAGTGAGAAAAATAATATTTAATATGTAGTGGGTAGTGTATTAGAGGTGATATGTGAGCTCTATGAGAATAAATTAATTGTTTTGGTGTGGGTCTCATGTATTAAAAAAAATGTGTCAATTTTAGTGGGGCAAACCAAAAAGGAAAGTGTGTCAACTTCTATGGGATAAAGCAAAAAGGAAAATATATCAATTTCTATGGGACGGAGGGAGTATTAACAAAATGCTTATCAATCTTAAATTGTCATATTCGTCTCAAATTGCTCATTTGTCTCAATTTTACTATTCAAAATAAATAAAAGTTGTTAGGAGAATCTATGAGGGTATTTTAGAAATTAAAAATAAAAAATGGGCATTTTTTATGATTTTAAAAGAATGAAGAATTAAAATATTAGACTTTTGCAGTTATAATTTTATCCCAAAATATTTTGTATGAAGTTTCAAGATTATTATTAACAAAATGCTTATCAATCCTAAATTGTCATATTCGTCACAAATTTACTGATCAAAATAAATAAAAGTTGTTAGGATAATCAACGAGTGTATTTTAGAAATTAAAACATAAAAATAAGCATTTTGTATGATTTTAAAAGAATGAAGAATAGAAATATTAGACTTTTTCAATTCTAATTTTATCCCAAAATATTTTGTATGAAGTTTGAAGAATATTTTATGTTCTATACATATATACATTCTTAAATATTTTTATTAACAGTTAATCAATTATCTATAAAAAATATCTTTTACTAAACCAATTTGTGTTCTCATATTTTATACTCTGTTCTTGCATTCTTTTCGCACACCCAAATGTGTTCTGCACTATATCATTACATAAACTAAGAAAAATTTCATCATGTTTCAATCCGCAGAATTGATTTCTCGTTCAATTTCTGCTTATTAAAGATCCAGTTCTCTTCGTGAATGATCCAGTTTACCGTAGTTATTAACCTGAAATACCTTCCATATTTATAATGTCTAAAAATAGCAACTAAAATTACGCGGTTCAGATAAGTGAGATCTGGAACCAACTTGCAATTTTGGTAAGAAATCTGCCTTTCCTCGTTTTGTATTGACATCCTTTTCATTTGTCCTAAAAAAAGATTGGATTTTTTTTTCTTTTTCTGCTTCATGAGCTGTTTTTGACTAGGTTGATGGTGTTAATCTAGGAGGATATGCAGAACCCACTTCATGATTTTTGTTGGGTTCTAAATAATGTGTAACTTTTGCAGGAAAAGTAGGTGGTTCTGAGATTTTAGTTTAATTATTGAACTTTATAATCTTGAATTTTGTTGTGATTCTTAGCTAATTTGCAGTGCTTTGGAAAGTTACTATTTTTATGTGTTGAAGAGATTAGAAGAGTGTTGGACTGTTTGGTAGTTTATTACTTGTATTGGCTACACTAGAAAAACCCTAGGGTTAGGGTTTTGCAATTTTTTTTTATATGTTTTCTTATTGAGGGAATAAAATTCAGAGTTGGGGGTTGTTCTTGGAAATGGATTATCTAAGAGAAAATGGGTTTTCTAATGGAAATGTGGTGCAAATTCATACTGGAAATGAGAATTGGGTTCCTGGGGCAGATGATCATGGGGATTGGGCCACTGAGGATGACTATGGAATGTGGAATGGTGAATTTTATGGTGACACCAATTCGAATAATGAGGGTAGGATGTCCCAATCCAGATCGGGGAGCGAGCCCCCGAGTAAACGATCAAGGAATTCTCAGTCAGGAGAGTTGTTGATGGCTTCGAATAGGGCGACGGCGATTGGGAAGATGTTCTATAAGACCAAGCTGTGCTGCAAGTTCCGAATTGGCACTTGTCCGTATATCAATAACTGTAACTTTGCACACAGTGTTGAGGAGCTTAGGAAACCGCCTCCTAACTGGCAAGAAATCGTGGCTGCACACGAGGAGGAGCGGGCAGTGTCGTCTGAACCGAGGGAGGAGTTCCAGATACCGATTCTGGGGGTGTCTGATGAGTCACAAAGGTCTTATAAAGGACGGCATTGCAAGAAGTTCTATACTGAAGAAGGTTGCCCTTATGGTGAGAACTGCACTTTCCTTCACGATGAGCAGTCGAAAGCCAGAGAGAGTGTGGCAATAAGTTTGGGACCTGGCAGTGGTGGCGGTGGCAGTGGTGGATATGTGAACAATGCCAATGGATCGACCTTGAAGCCTTCGAATTGGAAAACCAGGATTTGTAACAAGTGGGAGCTTACAGGGTATTGCCCCTTTGGAAGCAAATGTCATTTTGCTCATGGAAGTGCAGGTATAAATTTTTTTTACTTTTCTTGTAGTTATGTTTTTTCAAGTTGCATAGTGAAAACTCACATTAGGGTGCCAAGAAATGAATTAATTTGACATAACATTTGATTATATAGTTGTAATGGAATATCTATGAATTCAACCTTCTAGCTAGCATTAGTCATCATCTTTTTTCAGACGTATACTCAATACATCCACTTTCAGTTTGTTGAAATATATAGATAGCAATTCCATTATATTGTAAGTTCAAAATGTTGGCATAACAGAAATGCTTAATTTGGGTGGATTGGACACAGAAGTTAAAGATTCTTCCCCTGATGGCAAGCAAGGGACAGCACCTGCTAAAACCTTGGTGGACACAGTGGCTGCATCTCTAGCTTCTGTCTCTCACCCCGACAATTACCATATCGGAGTTCCATCACAGAGGTTGTCCAACGTGATGCCAAAGACCGGACAGAGACCAATGCAGAAATGGAAGGGTCCCGATAAAATTAGCAAGATATACGGAGACTGGATCGATGACCTCTAGTTTTATCGAATCAATGGTAATGACTCTTGATCACTCTGACTACGCCTTAATGTTGTTGTAACAGTGTTTTTAGTTTCTCTGTGAAATATGAACTCTTTAAGGCAAATCCTTTTTTCTTACTATAATGTTTTCTTTTTCGAGGTTTCGAAGAGACATGCTTCTTCTTTTTAACAATGTGATCAGAATGCTGTCCGAGTTAAGACATTATACAGCTTGATAGGAATAGGATGTGTGGTGAAATATACAGTCCATGTTGCTAGTTGCTACAGATTTGCGTCTATAAGGAAGTATATGTACGTGCAAATCAATGGTGTTGTACGTATTTCGTTGGGTACATTGCATACTTGTTTACATATATAAAAATAGTTAAATATGGGCAAAGTTTAGGCAAGTATTTAGGTGAGATTAAAATGTCAGAGAAATTATTAACCGCGTCTAATTAAATTCTCACTCTGTAGAGAGATATAAAGTTGAATTTTCTAGTTTGTTTATTTATTTGGATGGTAGAGTTCCAAAATGGAAATTTGATTTTAAGGAATAGAATTTAAAAAGTTTTTGAGTGAATTTTGAATATATTTATATTTGAATAATCTTATTTATTTACTCATCATCATTCATTAAACAAATCTTATAAGATATATTTTGGTTTTCTCATGAGATGGATGATTGGATTCATCGATATTTTTGTCTTAAATTAAATATCAATTATTAAAATAAATTTTTTAATATGTTTACTCACTCGGTGAATTCAACCCACCGTTTGATCAAAATTATTTAAAAGAAAGATCGCAAACTGATTAAACTTATAAAAATAATAATCGTAACTTCTTAAAATAGTAATATTAATGAAAAGAAAGTCTAAATAAATTGTAAAATCTTAATTAATTCATTTTATTTTAGGCGATTTTTTAGGTAAACTATCTAAAAAATGTCATCTTTATTTCACTCTGACATTAGGCAATTTTTTAGGTAAACTATCTAAAAAATGTCATCTTTATTCAAACTGACATAATATTTTTTCACGATATAAGCATCGCAAGTCACCAAGTATATCTTTCATTTTGATACTTGCTTTTCATGACAAGAGAACACGACTTCAAAGTCATCACCAGTAGAAACTCATCATCTTTCCTAACAGCACTCATTATGAGAATCAAGGTTTAAAAGACTTCAAGAGATTGTCTGAATTTCTAAATTATAAAGCACAACAAAACTGAATGAATCCTTCTATTCTATGCCACGCCAACCATTTCATATCAAGGCTTCTTACTTCATCATCAACCAGGTTTCTGGTTACACCATCAACAGCAAAATTCATTTAGTAGTTGCAATAATCGGACTTTTTGTCTCACGAGAATGGTTCACTGTGTTGGAACTCGTACAAATCAAAGACTAAGATTCCTCGTAGCAGAAGGAAGTGCCAGGCGAAGTCCATCAAGTTCGGGTTTAGCAATTATCTGACAGCCCAAGCGAGACCTGAAGAAAATCACAGCACATCAAATCTGAAAACTGAAAAACTCTTAGCGATTAATACCACGAAATCAACCTATGTGTCTGTGAGGCCAAGTGCAAGATCTAACATGTCATTTTCCTCATCAGTTGGATCTGGTAATCTATTATACTGTTGTATATCCTGGATAAGCATCCAAAACAATCAAATACTGTGTGCGTGTGTGTTGGGTGTGTGTGTGTGTGTGTGTGTGTGTGTGTGTGTGTGTGTGTGTGCAGGCGTACTTACCATCACAATAACATGACAAGTGGAACAAGCAAGTGTTCCTTCACATGCTCCTGGAAATTAGTTCATGGGATGATGCTTGCTTTAAAAGCTTAAACTTGAAATCAACAATGTAAACACACAACAGTAGCAAAAGATCATGAATTCACCTTCAAGATCTATATCATTGTCATGAGCAGCTTCTAACATGGAAAAACCCTCAGGCACTTTGATATGAATCTCTTCTCCATCCTTGTTGACAAATGTTACATCTATCCTGCAGAATTCGTAATGAAATTCATAGGACAATCAGATATGCATCCGAAGTCTACACATATATACCAACTTTTAACCTCAGACTGTACACGTGAGTTCTGAACTCAAATTCTTGGCAGTTTCAATGAATAATAGATAGCGTTAGATGTAATAAGAGTTCAAATATACAATAAGGGCAGTATATAGCTACGAATCATGATCATGTAAAGAAAATCATTATGAATGTCATCCAAAAACAAGAGTTGCTCCCTTCACTCTCTGCGAACTTTCTCCAAAATTTTAAAAAAAATCATGTTATCAGGTAGGGTTCAGGTTAATCTCGGAAATGGGAAAAATACATGGAGTGTTAATTAGAACTATAACTGAACTGAATTATATTTGAATAATATATTTTTGTATCTCACAATATCTGTTGGTTGGGGTTGGGTCAGGGCTTAACACCCTTTCTCTTCCCCCCAGGCCCCAGATCATAATGTCAAGAAAATCCACAGCCCTATAGTTTCATGAAGCAATCATTGGCCTCACAGCTTTCCCATTTTAAGAAATCCAACAGAGAAATTACTATACAGTGTTTGAAAGAATCATTTTCGGTTCTTCATCTTCTTCCTCCGAGTGGAGTTTATCTGCAGTGGTGCAAAACAATCCATGCCTCTGAATACAGAAAAGACAAGCATTTAAAGCTAACCATTCATGCAGATAAGGAAGTAATGACCCATCTCCTTACACTGACAAACATGGCAGAAGGGGCATGCACATAATATAATAGGAGTAAAAGGGTAGTAAAGTTTTAAAAAACATGACGTTGCATTAGAAGCATTTCACAGCAAAAGAGGAACCTAATCTGCACACTTCGGTGAGAACACTAAGCAGTCAGATTAAATGATAATGTCACTTAGCATTCAACGAAATAAACAAAGAATTGAACAGTCACTAATTTTTATTTATTTCACTAGCTATAATTGTATTACTTTTCCACCAAGAAAGCCAAGATACAATGACAACTAGCCCTGTTTTCATCCACACACTCTTCGAACAAAAACCATAGGTTTTGCACAATAAAGGTTGGTAATTTCTCCACAGAAAAGTCTTCAAAAGAAAAAAGTGAAAGGCCACAGACACCCATTCCATTTTTGTGATTGATAAATTTAGTGTATCTACAGCCTTCAATTTTCCAGCTCAACAGCATGAGTTAGGTTAGGAATACACACTCAAAATTTCACGTTATTGATATCCATTGCCTGAAAATAAGAATCATATCTTCCTAATAAGGTAGCCAAGCAGGGAATCCCCAGGTTTATAACACTGGGCGATGCAAGCAGATAGCTCAGCTGTATATTGCATGCATAGTAATAACCTGGTCTAGAGAATGCTGATTATGAACCACAGAGTATGATGTTGATGGTGAAAAAGTTGGAGCTGCAAAGAAATAAAAGAGCTTTATCTTTATATTTGCAATGTATTAGATGAAATTCTTATAGGGGAAAACTGAAAACATGGTGTGACACTCAGTTTATAATTCATTAACATCCAACATTGTATATGAAATCTCTGGATATCTTATTAGACCCTGAATCTGAGTTTCCGTATACAAAGGATACTTTTCTTCACCTCTATTCCTCTTCTTTCTCACATTGTTGTATAGAACCTGAGATAACCAGAGAGGGTCCTTTCAAGTAGCCTATGATTTGTATGGGAATTACATAAACATGAAGGCATACAGTGTTGACTTATGACTTATATTAATATGGATGATCAGAACAAATATGGAGTACTTGAATGCTTCATTAAAGCTGCAGTTCTTGAACAGTACACAAGGAATGGAATGAGAGAAATTATAAAATAATTTTTCTACAGAAAGTAAAATTATGCAAACAATGATAAATATCATATGTTTCATCATTAGACTTCCAGATCATTCAATACATTATATCAGCTGAGATTATCCTTGCTTTTTTTGAGAGAAAGTTGGATGGCCATTTGCCGTTTCACCATATAAATCAAATCTCTTATTTTAGAGGTTAAAATAAAGGTAAAAAAAGTCGGATGGCCATTATTTTTTGAAGTTATAACAAAGACGAGCATATATACTTCTTGTGAAGGTAGGAAAACATTAAACATGCATTACCATAATAGTAGTTGCATCAAAAGAAGTCAAATCCCTGCCAGTACCATTGTTGGGCAACAGGCTAGTAGAATTTAATCATTATTTAAACTACTTTCCAATCAGATGGTCTTTTTCCAAAAACAAGAAACCCTTCCTATTATAGTTTCAACATGAATATATCATATATATTTATCTATTCAGTTTTTAAGTCTAAATTAGCATTAATCTAAAAGTGATAAAGACCAACCTCTTACAGAACCTCTTACGGCAGGACTCTTCATAGCACGAGCACATAGATGATAAAGCTTAGAAATCAACATGCTCCTTCATCATAAATGAGAAAAGGATCAATGAGTACAGCACAACAAAATTTAGCCTATAAGGCCAAATTCTTTTAATTTATGAGAACCCTATTTAACAAGTGTCTGAAAATAAGTTAATTCAGCAGCCACCACCCTGACAGTTTAACATTATTTGAATCTTTATACACACAACGGAGATCACCACAATCTATACGCACAGAAATTTATGTATCTGTATAAATGCATTTCTTTATCTGTAAATGCATTATTGTACTGTGAAAACACCAGATGCATTCTAAATTATACATTCATTATTTTTACGATCCCATTCAAAAACTTCGAGAAAACGCATCAATCTTCGTTGATGAAAAGAAGAAAGCAAAGTTCAATTCCGAAAAGATTAAGAATTGTATACCTTTTCGAACTTCGCAGACAGTCGCCAAAAACGGAATGTCGTGACCAGTGAAAGCTCCAAGCATGGCAACGACGTCGCTTTGAGTGAAATTCGAGAACTCGTGTTCTTGGAGAACTTTATCGGGCCTATCTGGGAGAGTTTTTGATTTGGGCCTTTTACGTAGCCCAATGTGACCTTTCACAAAGACAAATTTCAACCGAAGTAAATTCACGTATTTCACTTATTTATCTTTTATTTTTTAACATTCTTGTGGTTACTAAGGCAACCGATTAAATTATAGTTATTGGTTTTAGGCGACTGGATAAACCTTTTATAGTTGCACGCGTTAAATGTAGTTGCAAATAGAAAATTCTAAACATTTCCTTTTAGGGTGATATTTTTTTTTATGGTATAGTTTTTATCTATCATCTACGTGTCATTCATCCAACAGTTCATAACACGTGATGTAACACCAACATGTAATGGGAGAATGATGAACAGAAAAGAACACAGCCCAGACAGCAATTTCCAAAAATGTATGTGTTTCTCGTCTGGTTAAATAACTCATCTGCATGTAAATGGGTAGTGTTGGACAAGGTATAACATCTACAAGAGAGAGAGAATGAGCATCTTACCCTTTCAACATAATGATTTGGCCAATCCATCGTAACCATTACAAAAACCTAACCTAATGGTGTTCTAATCCACCCTTACCCCTCGCATCCTACATACAAGGTTAGCCATCGGAAGGTCAAGCTGATTTCCTGAATCTGATTTTACAAAATCCTTGAGCTGATCTGTCGGCGTTGAAAAACAGGAGTGAAACGTAGCAAGAACTGGGGGGATGGACATTGATAGAGCCGACAGCACGTTGCTCAAGTACTCAATATCAACAGATAGCTGCTGAGCTCCGCGATCTGTTATCTTCTGGATCCCACGCAACTGCTCAATATAAAGGGCAGTAGCTCCCTCAGCAACCTAAACATCGGGACGCAAGGTTAGAATATATATCACTATGTTCAGTTTGCTGAATTAAGTGCAAGTTCCATGACCACACAATAACAATGAAGTAGACCACTACACCACAATATGATATCTTGCAACCATGTTCAGTTAAGACATGCTCACATTGATATTTAAGTATAATGCATCTTCCTTTAACTCCTGCACGTTCTAATTTGAGATGAGGATTCTTTATTTTCTGCTCGCTGATAAGCATCAAAAGATTACATATGTACTCCTCTCTGATGTTTCTCCATCAGTTATACCCACACTTTCTTTCAAATAATTAATTACATATTCTATCAGATCTCGTAAAACAACCAAGCAATAGCGCTTAACAAAATTATTCATGAACACTTAATATTGGAGAAGGTACCAGGTGTCACATGTTAAATTACAGAGTTAAAACTGTCATAAGAGGGCGAAGGTACCTTGAACATCCATTCAGTTGCAAAGAACTGTGCATCCTCAGCATTGGAATCACTGCTGGAAATACCTTCAGCAAGAGGCTCCAATTGTTGGGGTAGAGTAAGCAGGTATTCAGCAACATTAGTCACATAAGGCTGAGGATAGGCACTAAAGCTCGGAACAGGGTAAGCACTTGGCTCTTCGACTGAAGACCATATGGGCAAATGCGACAAATCAGTAAAGTGTTGCCTCACTTTCAGTATGAGTACATCATAAACTAGCTCATTGACTGCCTCTGCAAAAGCTGAAACTCTTTGAGAAGCTAAGGGAAGGGCATGAAACCGGGGATCTTTCGACTGCAAGAACCAGGAGAAACTTTTTGAGGATATCAAGGATATAAATATAAATATTAATAACTATATATATCAGTTGTTAATTCTACTAACTATTAAACGATTTAACATCAGTTCCCCTTGGCCAATACAAGAAGACAAGAATAAGGAGAAATGTAAATTTGGTGCCTGTAGTTCTATTTGTAAACATCAATTTTCAAATTTTTATATGGTTACCTTCATTTGTAAAAATTGAGCTCTTGTACTTGGATCATGCGTTTAATGCATTGACTTAGTATAGGAATCCATTTTTAACGCAAACAAAAGTACAGGGATTTTTTTTTTTTCTCTTTAAGTAAGTCAATCAACTCAATACAATTGAAAGCACAGAGTTTTTTTTAGTACAGGTCCCAAACAAAAAAAAAAGCAATTTCTTCAAACCTTGACCATATGTAGTTAATGTCAATACCTGCTCGAGGAGGTTAAAAAGTTTTCGAGCCTTTTCATGGACATCAACAAGCCGGAGAGCCGCAACATCCACAAAAGCTTTCCCTACTTGTGACAATTCCCCACTTCCGTCATTGTCATCCAAATGTGATTGGTTTTGGTCCAGACTTGAACCATATGCAGAAAGAGAGAGATTAGTGCTCAAACGAGCTAGCGTAGACTTCAATGAAGCTTCAAAAACTGATATTCGGCTTGTCAGGCAGTCTGCAACTGTGAGAATCTGTAAAGCACCCTGGACAAAAGACCACTCCTCCTCATTTGACATAGAGTCAGTTCTACGCGAGTGTGAAGCTGCTTCTTTCTTATCAGATCCAGGTTCCTTCTTTCCACCAACATTATCCATTACTACATCCACTCCACATACTGATCTTAATGCTTTCAGATTTCCCTGAAGAGTGGTGATGTACTGCAATGTTATATCATCAAGAGCTAGGATTAGTTCATCTAACTCAGAACCACCAGTAAAACTTATGCATCTTTCAGTGGCAGCTTCAAGAAGTAGAATGACCAAGGGAATGGACTCTTCCATTCTCCTGACTGTTTCACTGAGCTCAACTCCCTGTACGCCGATAATGCGAGTGCTAACTCCCCTAAGATCAAGACCTGCAATACCACCAGATAGAACATCTCGCTCCATTTGCCCATACCTAATAAGAAATTACATAGAAAATTATACTTTTTACTATAATAAACAGTCTTTTCCGCCCAAAACCATATAATTTTAATTAGAAAACTCTACTTACTATTATTATTTGTATATATACTTTGATCTTCATCAAATAATTTTTATTAGTACTCACTGCATTTACCGAGTAGAACCAAGATAATAATGGCCAAAAAGACGGTTCAACTAGTGATCAAGAGAATAAAATAATGCATTGAAGACCACCAAGTATACAGGAAAGTTCTATTTGCAATTAAAACTAAAATGTGCATCACCTATGTTTAAAGGTCTCATAAGGAAAGTAGACAGCCTTCAGTGTATCCAACAGCACATGCAGATCACAATCCGATAACAAATGTTGAATGTTCCTAGCAAAACTTCCAGTTACGTTGTGAAGTTCTATCAAGGCCTCCAAATGTTTGGTCTGAATTTTGACACCTTTAGGCAAATCTCCAGATAAGATGTCTAATATACCTGTAACAGAGAGGCGATATCAAGCTCACTCACTAACACTAGAATCAGAACACCAAATAAAGAAAAAGCAAAGACATTTTTCAAGCATAGTATATACAATGTCTGCGCCTACTGAGAAGAAAAATACAACACAATGGGCCCGTCAGTAAATACTTTAGTCAGCTAAAATTCCTGTTAATAAGAAAATTATTGTTACTCAAACAACAAGAAAATTGAATCTTACTGATCCTGAACATGGATGAGCTATTATAATTTGGGTGGGAGATCATTTGTATAAAATTTATGTTTCTGTGGCTCATAAAGGACTTAAGCAGATTATTCACAAAACAGTAGATGCGCATCTAGTGTTCCAACAAAATCTGAATTCAAGAAAAGAAAATTGAAGTATAACCTTTGCCCAACGCTTTAGTCTCAGGGACAACTTCACCAGTAGCAAGATTAACACAAGATACAAAACTTGTACTGATGGATGACATTGTCTCAATCAACAATTTTGGAACAAGAGTTTTGTAATCTTTGGGGAAAGCAAGCATGCACCTGTATAGGAATGTTTTGTGGAGGAATGAGTACTTTATATAAGCATAAGCTATTATAATAGACTGATGCAGGTAAAAAGGAAAAAAAAAAAAAAAAGGTCCAGTATTATGATTATAAATTACATGCTAAGATATCGAAATTAAGTAGTACTATTACAAGCCTAAAACTCTCCACCGCTATAAGGAACATAAGACATACTGTTAGTTAAGCAGAATACTACTCTTGAGCCTCTGCCCAGGTAATAAATTTATAAGAGTGGACCACGCTACCCAACAATCTTAAAGTACACGTTAGCTTACACAACATAGAGCAAAGTCAATTACAAAAATATGCAAGAACTTGTAATCAAATGAAGTATATGAACGGAAAGCATTATCAAAAGCACTAAGTGTACTGTGAGCTGAATGCTGTATAGCTGCTGAGAACTGACTCACATAAAGCCCAAAATATTGAACATGTCCAAGCTTCTGGTTCTTTAGTTTCATATTTCTCCTTTTAAAACAGTTTCCCCCTTCTCAAGAAATCACATGAGTATCAGACCTTACTTTCTTGGTTTCTTGCACTGTTGTATGGAGAGGCAAGGGTAACTCATTGGAGTACATAAGAGAAATTTCATAAAAAATTAAGAAGAATGACTGAAGCAGAAGAAATTGTTGTGCACTCTCAAAAGCATCATTCATAAAGTAGGCAGCTTTGGTCTTTATATGCAGACTAGTATTTATATGACATTTTTTGTGGTATAATCATTTCAGTGATTACTCAGGTAACAAAAACAAAGTTGACATCTTGTACTGACAGTAAAAAGGATAAAATTATTAAAAATTAATTGCAGAGGTATCAGTAAACATTATAAAACCAATATAAGAATCCAAACAAATCATACCACTTCCATTCTTGTTCAAGATAAAGTAGCAGCTCGTCATAAAAACTTGGCAACCATCGCGAGAATGATATTATTGGCAAATTTGGTTGAGAATCAAAGCTACTTGTGAGCTGTTCCCCTTCATTCTTCTCATTTGCAAATTTACTAGATAGTTGCCTCAACTCAAAATCATCCCAGAGCTTCTTTATGTGTTTAAGGTGAACTTTTGTATAATAACTTTCTAAAGACTTAAATCTTCCAATGCGAATGAGAATCCCACGCATTTCCTGAGCCACATTAACCTTTGAAGAAAGGACAAAGGACAAAAGAAAATTGTTGTCAAGTTGAAAAGTAAAACACAACATAAGTATATAACAAAAGAATTATTCACCTTAAAGAGGGAATTATGATGACGTTTGATACCTTTCTGTTGTTCAACGCATCTGTCAAATGAGGATGAACCATTGAATCCAGTCGATCTTCCAACACTTCAAGTTGCTTCCTTATATTAGCAAATTCTGCCACCTGGTCATCTCAAATTCATGAATCATACTAATCGAGAATTCTCAGGTACAACAATATATATTGTTCAACTGCTGGAAAATTACCTCTCCGACAGCAGTTAAACAATGTCTCATGTTAGCCAGTGTTTCCGCAGCACGTGGCAGATCGCCACTGGCGAATACATCCTCCACAGTCGAGCTTAGCTGTGTTAAACCGGCAGCATCCTGTTCAATGAGAGTAAATTCATTAGCCAACTAGAAACAGAGGATAAATTTAGTTCAGCTGAATCCTAAATGAGAAATTTAAATCACAATCCAACCTGCAGTGTCTCGTATGCAGCTTGCATCCTCTGCTTCACTGTGTCAATTTTGGCAAGGGCAGTGATTGATTCAGCAGATGATCCCTCAGCCTACAGGAGGGTAATATTTCAAATTTAACAGATATTTGATATAACTGTTTACACACTTAATCTACAACTTCAGCACACAATCCACTAATATAACAACATAATTGACCATCAAACAAATTGCTCCCGTGGGAATGTCCAAACAGACACTGTCACATATTTTATTTTTACCAATCGTTTATTCACAGCTTACATTCCTTTAAATTATTTTCATTCAATCAAACTCAACTCCGCAATTATTATATTCCTACATTTTGCATAGGAATATTGAATCAAAATCACTAGCATGGAATTATGAAGACCGCGAGAATTTCATTTCTTTCGTGTTTAGCACAGTTACCTCTCATGATTCATCTCCTAGTTTCACTTAAAGTAAACGATATATTTCCAAAACAAATGAAATTTCAGCAGATGAATTCCATCACTATCTTTGAAATTTGATCTAATAATTGGAAAATTGTTAATTTGCTTACTGAAGACCTTTTTCAGAAACTGTAGTATATTGGCAACAGAAGAGCGGAGTGAAACAGCGTCATCACGGAGTCGGATTACATCACGAGAGGCGCGAGGTACACGAAGGAGTGCGGCGGAGCTCTGCTCCTCCAGAGAGGCGGCGATCTCCTCCGACACCATTTGCAGCTTCATCTCCAGATCCACCAAATGTTTCTCGATCGGATCCTGCGGATGCTTCTGTTGGACCGCCCCATTTATCCATTTCTTCGGATCAAACTTCTCCTCCGAGAACGCACTGAGATCCACCATCATCTTCGATCAACTTTATTTCTACTTCAGATGGGATCAAATTCTTGGGGTTTCTCTCTGGGTTCAGACCCGCTACTGAAATCGCATTTAGGTGTTAATGTTAGAAAGCAGAACCACGTTTTTTTCGATTAATCAATATATATTAGTATTGCCAACACTCCACATTTTTGAGTTTACCCACCACCATTGATTCTTGAAATATAGCCAAGATCTCCATAACCATTTTCTTGATTTCCCTCAACAGTGTAAAATGTGGAGGGATGAGTTCTTGATCTCCCTTTTTTTTTTTTTTTGGATCTTATATACACAAAGTTCGTGTGAACCGACCCGAAGACTGTTGACAGGCTTTTTCCCGTTTTCTTGATTTTATTTACTTCTTTTAATTAATTTCTGACCAACGGTTCTCTTAAATAATTTCTT